>CM053764.1:6609612-6872342 GCA_028658305.1 Pachyuromys duprasi
GTTGGTGGACTTGGAGGGGGCGGGGAGGAGGGAGATGAGGGAGGGAGTGGGAGGGTAGGAGGGAATGGGGGAGGGGGCTACGCCTGGGATTCAAAGTACCTAACCTGTGATTGATATAAAAATAAAAATAAATAAATTTAAAAAATAATAATAAAAAGATCAATTTGGAAAAAATAAATAAATAATAAAAAAACAAATGGAAAAAATTCATTTCAGAATGCTGAGCAAAACATGACAAAACTTTGTCTCATATATGTAGAAAGCACCTCTCTCAAGAGGGTGGGGGCAAAGGTAACTAAAACCCAGTAGTTGACAACTAACTGTGTATGTGCCCTGTCTTCTGGAGAAAAAATTTACCACATGCTTATGAGCTAATAATTCTGCTACTACTATATATATATGCATACTAAAACTAGAGAATTAGGAGCCAATTGTCCTACTATTGAAGGGCGAATTTACAGATTACATGAATGAGCCAGTATGAGCCACATGCTTCAATCAGAGTTGGAGACATAGCATGAACTTGGATTTGGATAATTTATTTATGTGAATATTGCTAATTGGGCTGAGGATATAACTGAGTAATAAGCACACATGCAGCACACGGAAGACCCAGGCAATTCCTAGCACTTAAAGAAAAAATTGCACAGGCACTTCCTGGCTTAGCCACTTTAGAAGGCCTAGTACTAACAACATCCAGGACAGATCTAGTTTCTGGTATCATTCTGTAAAAAAGCAGGGTTTCTTGGAGGACGTGAATTGTTCTGAGATAGCATAAAAAATACTCTAGATGAGATTAGTCCAAAAAGGAAGTGCTCTAAAACAAAACAAAGATGTAGATATGTCAAAAGAAACCAGGTGTAGAACATAGGACCACTGAGACTTCCCAACAGTCAAAGCCAGCAGTACTGGAATTATGTTCTCAAATAACTGTAAGTATATATGAGTATAGACGGATATACTGACTGCAAAAGCTACTAGAGAAGAAATACCTGTCCCATCTGTAAAAATGGCAAATCGTGTGTCAGTGCTCTGCCTGCAGTGTCAGCCCCACCCTTCTCCATGAGCTGTCACTGTTCCCACTACATACAGCATGGGAGAGGAGAAGAAGACCTTTACAGAAGAGAACCTGGGAAACACTATGTCAGCCGTAGGCAATAGGCATGTTGACAATTTGTTGTATGTATACATGTCTATGAGGAGGTGTGCACAGCCATGTATGAAGGCCAAAAGAACAGAGGATGTCTTCCTCAATCATTTTACTTTTGGAGATGGCATCTCTCACTGAACCTGGAGCTCACGGACTCAGCAAGGCTGACTGGCAGGCAAGTCCCAGAGATCCTCCTGTGTCCGCATCCAACTCTGGAGTTAAAGCCAGATACCACCCACCTGCACTTTATCGGTGCCAGGAATTAGAACTCAGTTCTCGTGACTGAAAGCACTTTTACTGAGCCATCTCTCCAAATTCTTGGCAGAACAAGAAATCGACACTGTTGTGGTGGTGCACTCCTTTAATCCCAGCACTCCAGAGGCAGGCGGATCTCTGTGAGTTAGAAGCCAGTCTGGTCTACCATATTAAGTTCCAGGGTGGCCACGACTACAGAGAGGAAACCCTGTCTTGTCTTCAAAAACAAAAACCAAACAAAAAAGAAATTATATATTCAGAAAACTGAGTGTGAGGCTAATTTACAGGAAGGGTGTACTAGGTGATATCTCTCACACTTTCACACTTGTTTTGACACTATAGGTGAATTAATACAAGCACCTGTCAATAAAAGGTTTGCAAAGTACAATAAATCTGATACATGTTTACTCATTGCCTAGTTTATTGGCAACAATTACTTGGTGGGGGGGAGGGTATATCTTCAACCTTAATTTCAGCATCAATCTGCAACCAAAGTAAATTCTTTATCTAAACAGGTTATGGTCCTCTACAAGAATATGGCTCTCACTAAGCAGTTGTACTTTTCCAAAAATAACATCAAAATAAAGAAATTTAAAGATTCATGTTAAAGCCTTTGTAATCCCAGCATTATGGATGCTGAAGCACAAGGGTCCCAAGCTCAAGAATAGTCTGTGGTAGGTATAGAGTGAAACCCAGTGTAAAGCAAACTATCAAAGATTTACCTTTATAACTTAATATACTATAGCATATTGTAACTGATATTTGGAATAAACACACATGCCCAACACCAGCAGTGACAAGTCCTTAGAATAGTATTCCCTAGGGCAGCTCAATTGAGTCTTGGTTTCTGTCCAAACCAGGAAGTTCTCTTCTGTTTACAAAGCACAGTGATAAGGCAATAAATCTCCCTTAACAAGTGATAGCCAGTGGACCCAGCCAGAAAGCAAGAATGGATCAAGAATCTACCAGTGCCACAAAAAAACAACACAGAGAACAAGGCTTGCCAAGAATGAGCCAATTCAAACACACAGGACAGGCACAGTTCTGTGGTTCCTGACATTTACAAATCCTATTTCCATATTTCTAACAGATTAAAAAGAGCTCACAGGGCTGGCAAGATGGCTCAGCATGTAAAAGGCACTGCAGATAACCCGAATTCCATCTCCAGAACCTGCACAGTAGGAGAAAACCAGACCCTGTTTGATTAGTATTTACTGAGGACATATGACAGATTCCATAAGGTTTATCTCAATACCCTATTTTATATGTATAATAATATAATAATAAAAATAATAATAATCACAAGACTTGGGAAGCATAGGCAGGTAGTCTGTCTCTGTAAGTTCAAGTCCAGCCTGCTCTACATAGCAAATTCCAGACACCCAGGTCTAGTAAGAAAAGAAAAAAAAAAAAGGTTGAAAATACAATACCATTACAAAATAATTTCAGGCCAGATGTGGTGGTGCACATCTTTAAATCTTTAATCCCAATTTGTAAGAGACAGAGGCAGTCAGCACTTTGAAAACTCAAAGCAAACCTGATCTACATAGAGTTCCAAGGCAGCCTGTCTGAAATAACAATTACAATAGCCATTTCTACAAAGATAATATACAAACAGCCAATGCAACGAAAAAGAATACTGTACACAACTAATCATTTAGGAAACAGAAATCAATACTGCAAGGAGATGCCTTTACAAACCAACAAACAGATGGCTGCCTTCAAGAACCCAGAGGAGGGCTGGTGTAGAACTCAGTGGTGCAGAGCTTGCCAAACAGAAACAAGGCCTGGTTTCCATTCCTAGCATAGCAATAACTAACTAACTAAATATTAAAAATAATCAAAGTGCTATTGAGAATATGGAGAAACTGCAATCTTTGTACAATGTTGGCAACAATGCAAGATAGTGTGGCTGCTATGGGTAACAGAACAGTAATTCTAAGAAAACTTAAAAATAGAATTACCAAACCTCCAGGAATTCCACTTCCGGGTATATTCTCAAAAAACTCAAAAAAGGACCAAGAGATACGTGTGCACCCATGTTCTCAGTGCGTTATACACAAACACAAAATGTCCATTAGCAAATGAATTTATTTCAAAAAATGTAGCATAGGCAGGTCTGTCGGCAGTAGCCTGTAATCCTAGAACTTGAGAGGTAGAGACAGGAGGATCAGGAGTTCAAGGTCAGCTTCAGTGTGTGTGTGTGTACATATATGTATGTGTATATATGTGTATATACATATATATGGTGTATACACATACATATATATGGTGAAGTCAGGCCATGATACAAGAGACTCCACCTCAAAACAAAGAAAAAAGAAGAGAAGTATAAACAAACATACAACAAAATATTGTTCAGCCTTAAGAAATTCTGACACCTACTATATGAATGAACCCTGATGATATGCCACATGAAACACGACAGTTACAAAAGGATAAACAGCTGATTGCATGTACACTGGTATCTAACTGACACAGGCTGGAACAAGCAAGGTGGAGTATAGTTTAATGGGTACTAGACACAGGGTGAGTTTCATACATATGTGAATGCACTTAATGCTGGCAGACTTTACATTTAAAAATGCTTAGGGTGGGAGGTGTTCAGTGGCAGAGTACACTGTTACCCTATATAAAACTCTCAGGTTCAATCTTTAACACTAAGAGGCAAGAGGATAAAAGTTAATATGGTAGATTTTATGTTTATTTTACACAATTCTAAACAACTTTCAAAGAAACAATTTATCTATCTTCCAGAAACAATCTGCCCATGTCTGTTTAAGTCAGGCTCTCACTATGTAACCCAGACAGGCCTGGAGGCCACAATCCTACTGCTCAGCCCCCAGAGCACTAAAACCCCATGAGTGCACCAACCACTATGTCCTGCTTCAACATCTTTTATACATCTTTGTTGATGTTAACAATTTGGCTACAAATAAAGCAAATAATCTGACAAGACAGGAAAGAGATAACCAAGGACATAACTTCTGAAACTTTATAACATGCAGAAGAACAATCACATGAGCACTACCTAAGCCCTCTTCCAAGATCATGTCTTCACCAAATTATGTCGTTTCTCCTGTTAAAGAGGTGACATTCTTTCCCTAATCTATCAAAATGCTCTTCCAGAATACTCAAGAGAACTTTACCAAAAAACTATAAACCCCATGCCTGGCTTATGATGTTATCAAATGCTTTTACAAACTTACTGGTCATGACTGCAAATAAGCAACTTCCTCAGCAAGCAAGGAGTTATGACTAAAACAGCACATTCTGTGGTTCGTTTTTAATGTATATTGAAGCATCATCCATTTAAACAGTATTCAAATCCAAATATCTCAAAACATCTGGCATGAGGTAGCTAAATTCATGATACAAAGGCAAAGATCTATTACAACAAGGAAAATGGATGACCAGCAATTAATGTCCTCTTTGAGCTAGCCACAACTGGACCTAAACCTTTTGAAACACTGTTCTATATATTTGGATATAGTCTTAGTTTTTAAACTGAAAAAAAGAAAAATAAATAAATAAAATAAAGGCAGGGGGCGGAGATTGTGCTACAGGGAAACTAAGTCCAGCCTATCTATAAACTCTGTCACTGTACTAAATTATAAGCCCATAAATGCAAAGGAAGTCAGCAGCATTAGCATCTCTGAATGAATCATGAAGCTTTCCATTACAGTCAGGTGGCTGGAAGACTACCCTCAGTCAGATTAACCAGATCAAAAGAAGTCAGAACAACCTTTTGTGACAGCCTAGTGAAGGGTATTCCTATCAAGTGGCCTGGACAATTCACCAGCATTCTATAATTCAAAAGCCTTTTAAATATGTATAGTCTCTGATCACACACTACAAAGGAACAGTTACAGGTGTGTGTGCCAAGTTAATAAGGTGTATTTTATGTTTATTTTACACAAAACCTTAAATGAATGAAAATATTACAAATATTCTTAGGAACTACCAACAGGTAATTAAGTTATGGCTCAGCCATACAATTACATGCCACACAGGCATAAAAACAGCTGACGGGGTAGAGACATAGTTTGTGGTCCAGGGCTTGCCTAGAGAGAATAAGGCAGTATGTTGTAGGCCCTTCCCTCAGCACTGAAAAAAAGAAAAAGAAATTTGAAAATCCAATTTTATTAACAACCGTGTGCCACTGTACATACATATGTGTAAGAACACACACATGAAGGTGAATGCACATGCCTCAGACTATGGACACATGCACGTGTGATTATAAAGATAGACATGCATGAGTAAATAATATACTTGTACACATACATATCTGCTAATGGACACAGCCAGTCTTTGGGCCATGATCCTTTTATGTAGGTCAATAAATGAATATTCCTGTAACTACAATTTAGCAGCTTTGTAAATTTGAGCAAGTCACTGAGACCCTTAGAGAGTTGACTTTGCCATCTATAAAATGGGAACCACCCTTGACTCACAAAAGTATTGTAAGGATTCAACCGAGTCTGCTGTGACTAAGTACACAGCAAATGAACAACAGCACCCCTCATCTGTACATGCACACTGACCACAGTTTTGTATTTCTACATGGCTCTAATCCACAAGAACATGTGCCTATGTATTAACTTTGCTTATCTATGGTAATAGCCTTGTGTCTGGCTAGACTTTTTTGGCTTTCATAGTTTATAATTTCTTCTAGGATGATTTTTTTTATGTTTTATTGAAGATTATTTCTTCACATTTATTTTGTTGCTGTTGAGGCAGGGTCTCCCTATACCTCAGGCTGGCTTTCAACTAATTTGGCAATCTAGGCTGGCCTTAAACTTTCCATTTTTCTGCCTCAGTTTCCCAACTGCTAGGACTGTAGACACGAGCCACCACACATCCAGCAAAAATAGACTTCAAGAGTAACAATAAAAAGATGGACCATCTCTAACATACCTAAATTCTGCATAATTAAAAAGCTACTAAACACTAAGCCAACAAAAGCACAATTTAATGCTCTTAACAAATTTTCTGTATTCTAGCAGTCAACCAGCATTACCCCATAGCTGAAAATATTGACACTGGGGGGGGGGGGGTAAACAGGTTGATCAGAATCTAGTGACATCTGTGACTCGAATTTATTAAAGCAGGGAAGCACCCGGAGTCTCATCCAAGGTCACTGGCTATAAAGGCTGTTAAGACATAAAGATCAGACTGCACGGCCACAATTTGGGGTGTTTGTGTGAAACCAGGAGGCTAAATCCTTAACTAGTCATTTCAGGAGTCTGAGCGGAGGCGGGGGCGGAAAGAAGGGAGGATTACAACACATCGCTGAAGACAGCAAAACAAACCAGCAACTGACCGCCAGGTTAATCTGCAACACGCTTTAATCGTACTGGCTTTATTTCTACAACGCAGTAAATCACGCCATTTTAAGTCGAAAAATCAGGACTGACATTTCTGTATACAAGTCATAGTGAAAACATTTGAAATTGACGAAAATAAAAGCAGTTGCCCGCGGTTCGATTAACACTCTGGCTCAACGCACACAATTACGAGATGTTTTACATTAATACCGTTAATTCTCCCCTTCCCCCCAAAGTCTGTAACTCCCGAGAAAACCCAGCCACGGACAGGGAAGGGGAAAAAAAAATCTCTTTTCCCCAGGGCCTCAATTTACAGATTCACACAGCAGATAATAACCCAATCATCTGGATATATTTCCTCCCTAGATATGCTATTAAGTCTCTTGAAACGTCATTTCTAAGCGTGCAAAATACACCCGGGCACACGCCCTGCAGCCTCACCATAGCCCTACATTTTGGGGCCTCTCTCCAGCAAAACATCGCCTCTTCCAAATCTATTGAAAGCTGCGGGCTCCTCTCTCGCTTTTTTTTTTTTTTTTTTTTTTTTTGACTGGAGCCTAAAAAGAGAGGGAGGGGGATGGGTTTGCACAGAAACGAGGCTCTGAAACCCTGAGTAATCGCACCTCGCCGAGGACGGCGGCCCGGCGGAGGTACGCACGGTGATCATCGTCTTTTCCTCGGAACCCATTTCCTTTACCTTTCTGGCTTACTTTCCGTTTTCTCTCCCCCTGACTTTCCAATGACATCAAACCAAAGCTGAGAAGAGGCGAAACGGATGCCTCCAGGTCGGAGGCCACGAGTTCGGCCTCCGGGCCCCGCCCGACCTGGCAGCCGGGTTAACGCGGTCCCGCCCGGCTGGCCCGAGCAGGGACAGGCCCAGGCTCCGGGTCCGGCCCAGGCCCGGCGCGGCCTGGAAAGCCGCGGCGTCGAGTGGCCGGCGGAGGGCGGGGCGGGCCCGGGGCCGCTCACCTGCTGGTACCCGCTGCCGCAGGCCGGCTCCACGGCCGCCAGCGCCGCCAACGCCAAGGCCATGGCGCAGCGGGCCTTAGGGACGGAGGGCGAGCGAGAGAGCTGAACGGGCGCGGGAGCCGCGGACGGGGGTCGCCGGGAGGCCGAGAGCGAGTGTGGAGGGCCGCTGCCGACGCCGACTCGCTCCGCTTAGGCAGTGAGCGCCGCCGCCGAGGCTCCGCCGCGGCCCCTGGGGAGGAGGCGGGGGGACGACGACGACGCGGCGCCGCCGCCCCGCCCCTCCGCGCGCCGCCCCGCCCCTCCGGCCCCGCCGCCCTCCTCGCCCCGCGCGGCTTTCCCACCCAGCCACGCAAGCCGCCTGCGCGCAAGGCTGGGGGCTCTGTCCCGGCTGCATCCTCCGAGGTCCGCGGTCAGCCAGCCACAGGGCAGGGGCCTCCTCCCGCCGGTCGAGGATTATGTAAATTCACATTTAAATATGCTCAAATAAAGTTTTATTGTAGCACCGCCTCTTCCAAGCGTGGTCATCTGACGCTTTATAGAAAATAATTGTCGACCCTAATTCTGTGAGGGTTTGGTGTGTGTGTGTTTGGTTTATGGTCTGTTTGTTTTGGTTTGGTCTTTGGTTTTCCAGATAGGGTTTCTCTGTGTAACTCTGGCTGTCCTGGAACTCACTGTAGAGCAGGCTGGCCTTGAACTCACAGACATACGCCTGCCACTGCCTCGATTGAAGGCCTGCGCCAAAACCGCTCAGACTGAATTATTTTCAATAGAGCCTAATGTACACAGCTGATTAGTCACTCTTCTTTTGATTAAAAAAAAATATCTGAAATAAAACTCTCTGAAAAAGTGGTATGAAAGGCAAAACTTGATGGATTTATCTGGATAGTAGGAACACGTGCTGAGGCCATGACAAGAGAGAGCTAGCCCCACCAAACTGAGAGGCTCTCCTCACTTGGGTATAGGAGTTACCATGAACACTGGGTCACAGATGAGGAAACTGGGCGTGCAGATTCTTTTCCCCACTGACCCTGAGCTGGTGATGAGAGGAAAAACTGGAAGGTAAGCCTATCGAGCCAACTTTCTTTCTTTTCTTTTTTTCCTTCCTTCCTTCCTTTCACGCTGAGAGAAAGATAAACTTTGCCATATGCTAAGCTGGGGTTTATGCTCATCTGCTTGCTTCCTTTTTATTTAATTTATTTATTTTTATTTCATGTGTATTGATGTTTTGTCTGCATGTATATCTGTGTGAGGGTTGGGTCCTCTGGAACCGGAGTTACCGACGGATGTGCACTGCCATGTGGGTGCTGGGAATCGAAGCCGTGTTCTCTGGAAGAGCAGCTGGTCTCTCCAGCCCACTCCCTTTCTCTTTTTATTTGTCCTTATCTGCTTCCAGAAGCCAGAGCCTTGTGCGTGCAAGGCAAGCACCCCACCTCTGAGCAACATGTCAAAGCCAGAAAAACAAAGCTGAAATGTTATTTGCTGCAGTGAACAGACAAACACAATGTCCTTTCATGTGGCCTTATATAAGGAAGGGGAGGGTGGAAAGTCTGATTTGAAATGTAAAAGTATATATCATCAGTGGAAAATAGAAATCAGGCTACTTTGTCTAAATTTGTAAGTAAGAAGGAGTAAAAAAGCATGTCTGTCCCGTCACATATGGCTGTTGCCATCACCGAGCCGGCCTTTTCTGGAGGAGTTGCTGTTCGTCCATCTCTCCCTTCTCCCTTAATAATCTGCAGCCGGCTCGCACTTGAACCCAGATATATAGCCTAGTGTAAACAGTTCTCCTGAGAATCACTTCTAATCCCCCTTCCCAACTATTTTTTTTAATACCCTCAACCATGGTGTTTTGAGTAACAATATTTTGGTCTCTTTTACATTTTTCCCTCTGCATTCCCTAAGCTTTTAATAAACAAGTCAGGATTATTTGTCTTCATTCAATGAGTGTCTACACTGGAAATCGAAAAGCTTTTTCTTTCTCTCCCTGACTTTCTAATGACATCAAACCAACACTGAGAGAGAAAACAAGCAAACAAAAACGTAGCCTCCAGGTTGGAGCCCCCAGAGCACAGGGAGTCACTGCTGCAGAGGGCTCCAGTTGACAAGCAGGCCGCAGAAGGATGCATTGCTTGTCCCGTGGACCTGTGCCTGGTACACAACCAAGCAAACCAGGAGGGTAATCTGAGATGGTAAAAATTGCACCCAGCTTCACCTCCAGATGTTGTCAAAAGAACTTTCCAATATGAAAGTTATTAATTTCAGATTGTTGCACTTAGAAACTTATTTCCCCTGAGAGCCACAGCAATACTTTCCATGCGCAATACTCTTTATGTGACTTGCTGGCGCAGAATCATCTATCCTAGGAGAGAAAGGAAACGTTATGGAGAAGCGGAAACGTAGCCCATGTCTGCATCATTTTCCTCCTCAAACTGAGATACAGTCTCTGGGACAAATGTGGTCTTCTGTCTGCCGTATGCACAGAGGCCTGACCTAGGCAGCGCTTGGCTCAGCTGTGCCCTCAAATGTCTGTTTGATTTGTCCAAAGCATCCTGCCTGAGGCCCTGAGCTGCTGCAGCTAGTCTGATGGGGCTCCAGCTGAACCAGCCTTTTCACTTCTCCTGGCTGGGTGTTTTCTTTTAGTCACCCTGCCTTGCCAGGAGCTTTGTTAAGAGCAAAGGTCATTTCTTCATATTCCAAATAAAGAGGTTAGCCACTGGTGACTGCTACCTCTGTGGAGCACTTCCTGCATCTTAGACACGACCACACACTATCTCTCTAATCCTCATAATACATGTATCCACAGATGACCAGATTCAAGAAATCCATAGCACTTGTTCAGCTAGGGAGGGATGGGGCCAACGTGAAGATTTAGGTTGGCCTGACTTAAAAGCTCAGTGCAGGCGAAGAAACACAGGACATTGAAGGGCCAAGCTGTGGGTCTTCACAGTGAAACAGTAGATAGTAAGCACACATCTGAGAGGTAAGGCTACAGCTCAGTAACAGAGCACTTTTATAGCATGAGCAAGGGTTTATTCCCCAGCAACACACATCACACAGATACATAGACAAACACACACACTTAAACAGAGTACTACTTAATTGCAGCCCTGTTGAGCTGAGAAATAGTGAAGAGAGTTATGTGGCCAGGTGGGATAATTAGCTAAGGACTAGAAAGAAAGAGGTTTAAATGAGAAACAGGCTTCGCTGCTATGGGAAAGGGGGGAGCACATCAAGTCATGAGTGTGCCTGCACAAAAGCTTAGCTTATCACGGAGCTTAGCAACCCTTTATGTAAAGAGACAGGTAGTAACTACTTCAGGCTCTGTGGACCATAAGCCGGTGTCACAGATACTCTGTGTATACTCTGTTATCACTGGATCACAAACACAGCCACGGATGCCACCAAACAAAGGGGCATGGCTGTTTGCCATGGTTTGAATGTTGCCCAAATGTCATTCCCAATGCAGCTATGCTGAGTCAGGCATGATGGCACTTGCCTATAACCCCAGGACTTGAAAGGCTGAAGCAAAGGATCACCACTCCAAAGCCAGTGCAAGCTACATAGCCAGAGCCTGTCTCAAAAACCATACAAAAGGTTAAAAATGTTGCAAACACACCATTGACATCTAATTAGAGACCTGGTTGATTACATAGCTGATTAGTGACCCTGAGATGAATGGAACAAGTTAGAACACCAAGACCAATGGGAAAATGTCTGCCGAGGATGATCACTAGTATTCAATTACAAACACCAAAAAAGAGAACTGTTATAAATATGCTAGAACTAACTCCTTTATCTTAAAGTACGTGCTTTCTATTTATCTATTTTATGTTCATGAGTGTTTTGCTCCCATGCATGTCTGTGCACTGTGTGTGCCTGGTTTCCAGGTAGGTAAGAAAAGTGCATCAGATCTCCTGGTAATTGAGATGGTGACTGTGAGCCAACTCGGGGGTTCTAGAAACCAATTGCAGGTCTTTTGCAAGAGCAAGTGCTCTTCACAGAACTGTCTCTGTACCTTACCAAGTATATATTTTAAGTTTGGATGTTCCTGTATCCCAGGAATGATGCTATTATTGGACCATAGGAATTGCCACACTTGATTATGAAAATGTGCACTGTCCAGTTCCAGTGAGCCTTTTCTTTAACCTCCAATTTTTATTGTTGTTTTTCTTTTTTGAGAGTATTTTGATGTGTCAGTTTGGCTGACCTGGAACTCACTGTGTAACCCAGGTTGGTTTTGAACTCACATAAATCCCCTTGCCTCCAACCCTGGGTGCTGATGCTACAGACATGTACCACCACACTTGGCTCTGAGAGATGGCTCTCCTAAAATATGTCACTCCAAAATATTCTTGGTTATATTTTTATTTTTTTGTTCTCTCTCTGTCTTTCTATCCCTCCCTCCCTCCTCTCTCTCCTTCTCCCCACTCTTTCTATCTCTTTCCCTCCTTCTGTCTCCCCCTCACACCCCTCTGTGTGTGTGTGTGTGTGTGTGTGTGTGTGTGTGCTCCCAGGTGCACATGTGGAGGCCAGAGTTTGCCTTCAAGTATCTTCTTCCACTGCTCACTGCTCTCCACCATGTTTTTTGAGACAGAATCTTTCACTGAACCTAAAGTTTGCTATTTGGGCTAGATTGACTAGCCAACAAGCCACAGGATCCACCTGCCTCTACCTATACGCCCATTGTCAGATATGCACCCCACACCAGCTTTTACATAGGTGCTGGGGATCTGATGCACTGCAAGTATCTTACCAACTGAACCATGTCTCCAGCCCAAAATATGAGTCTTTAAATGAGGGTTGCGTGGGTATCGGGTTATGCCGTGCTGAAAGATATTCTATATTGTATAAAACAGTGATTTTTCTTTCCCAGACTATGCCTTGCCCTGAGAGATTCCATTTTATAAGCAGAAGTTGACTCTGTTTTGAAGATGTGGGATGACTGCACCTGAGTGGACACGTGAATAGCACCATCTGTCTGGCACCACCCACGTGGCACAGACCAACAAATGACGTATTCCTGGGAGTAGAATGTTCCCCATAAACTTATCTGTGTGAGATGAGATTTTAGGGACAAATGTGTATATTAAAAGCCCAAGAACTTATTGAACACACAAGACTAAGTGAAGTGTGTAACTCTCTCATCTGGAGCCAATAAAAGGGTGAAAACTAGCTCTGCGGTGGCAACGGCACCCACGTGCCCCAGATGGGCACAGACCTCTCAGCTCTCTCCGGAGCGTCAACTTGACTTGGCCCCAGCATTGATGTGGCCTACTCAAATTGCTGTCCATCCATCTGGACCTTCATCTGTCTGTGAATTTTTTCACCCAAACCTGGTTCTGCTCTTTGCTTCACTTTGTTCCTGCCGCTCAACTCCTCCCCTAACACCTAACCTTATGGCCAGCAGTTAGCAGCTTCTCCAGCTGCTTCTGCCACCCAGCTGGCTCCATCATCTTATGAAGACTCTGGCATCCCTATCAATTTCCAAGCTGTGGCCTCTTATACCCTTTTGAAACTCCTTGCCTCCTTAACCCTTTGCGACCCTCTGTAACATACCTATAGCTAGGTAGGTAGGTAGATAGATAGATGACAGACCGACAGACATTTACTGTGTGACATGATTTGCCATCCGACAGTTACCACTGGTAATTAAGTTTGGAATAAAAGGGTCACGGAGATGATGGCTCTGCACTTGTTGCCAAGCCTGATGACCTGAGTTCAGTCTCTGGGACCCTCAGAGTGGAAAGAGTGAACCAGCTCCTGCAAGTTTCCTGTAGACCTTCAGTATACACAAACACAGAGAGACAGACAGGCAGACAGACAGATACACAGACAATAAATAAGATGTAATGAGAATTTTTTAAAATATTGGAATAAAAGAATCTATATTCATGTTATTTAGGGCTACTGAAGAAAGTGAGACAAATTTCTGCCATTAAAATTACTATACTTTGTTAATCAATAAATTCTGGTATTGTATTAAGATCCAAATACGGCCTGTGCTTCTGACATACGGTAAGCACCGCTATTTTGAACTGATTGTTTCTTGAGACAGCCAGCACTGTGAACGTGGTACAAGGGCCTCTATTGTAAGGAGACATCGCATCTGAAGGTGCGGAGATCTGCCTGTGCTTTGCTCTAAGTTACTCCTCATCGTAGAAGTAGAAGCTCCCAGGCTGTGCCTCATCCTAAGTGACTCCATTTTTAAAGGCAGCACAAGTAGGAAGCCAAGTGACTCTGCACCTAGTTTGTGTCTGTGAACAATCACCATCTGCCCGCACAAAACACGAGACACGGACTGACAGTTCATTGTTGCCAATAAAACAGCAACACCTGTGAACTCACCCATCTAAACCAGGCACTCATGGGCACAGCAGAAACCATGCCAGGAGAACCAGGCCTGTGAGCTCATCACTAGTAATGCCCTCATGTGGGTCACATAAAAGGAAAAGTGCGTTGCCTCCCCACACAACAAGTGTGCGCACGTTTTGGGAGTCACAGATCACAGACTCCCAACTTAGTCTCTGAGGCTTCAGCTGAGCCTATCATGGCCCACTGGAATGGATGGTCACTGTGCTTTGACAGTCCTTCCCTGAAGAGCATGTGACTGGGTTGGCTGTGTTGATGACTGACCCCCTGCAGCCACTTTAACCCCTTCTCAACCATTACATAATCTATATATCATGGTGTGGCCTGTAAACTGGTGTGCCTGGGAAGTTAGAGCTAACAATCAAGATGGGAACAGAATAAGAGAATCCATGTTCACCAGCAGTCATAGGTGTCAGGTGGAATTTTAAATGATGACTTTGAAAATAACGAAATTGGCATGGTTTGTGAATGTATTGTTTTCAATAAACCCTGACACTGTGGAAATACACAATCTTGTGCTCTACATGATTGACACAGCACCCTTGAAACAAAAGGACATCTCTGTTTGTACATGTGTTTTCATGCCCTTGCCAGGAAAAGGAGTTCTAAATCTCAAGAGATTCTTCATCAAGAGTCTCCAATTATATCTGTATATCCTGGTTGCTCTCCCAATTTACCTACTGTTTTTAGGTTCTGTTCTGTTGCCATGAGGAGACACCATGACCAGAGCAACTTCTAGAAGAAAGCATTTACTTGAGGGCTTGCTTACAATTTCAGAGCTTTAGTGCATTTTCGTCTGGTGGGGAGCATAGCAGCATACAGGCAGGCATAGTGCTGGAGAGGTATTTGAGAGCTTACATCTTGATCCACAAGTTACAGGCAGTAGACACTAGGCCAGGCATGTACTTCTGAAATGTCAAAGCCCACCTCCAGTGACACACGTCCTCCAACAAGACCACGCCTCCTAACCCTTTCCAAACAGTGCTACTAGCTACAAACATTCAAATATATGAACCTATGGGGGACATTCTCACTAAAATAACCAAACCTACCTAATCTGCTTTTTAAACTCTGGTTTAGCTGAGAATGCTATTTCAAACTGAACTCTCAGCCGCCTCTATGACAATTTCTCATTTCCTGGGGATCTCCCACACACATATGACAGCCATGTGTTAGTCACCTCTCATTGGTTCCTCTGCCCTTTAATCTGTCTTTTGTTACAGGAGTTTCAGCCATGAACTTGGAAGACTATGGAGGAAATAATTTCTCATTCCCTACAAGTTGCTGTGAGTGACGGAGAAGCAAGGGAGAACACAATGTTCAGGCAGGAGGAAGGCAAGTCTGGTCCCCATCTTTGGATACAATGTTCCCAGTGGCTAAATTTCCAGGGCCTTGTAAAAGGACAAGAACAGGCAAGATGCTTGGCTCCTCCAAGTCCCCTGGCTGATTGGAAAAATGAAACAATGGTTTCCCATATTTCCCAGGGTGGTCGTTTGCTTGCCATGTTTAGAAAGTTATAGGAAACACAGTTACTCCAGGGAAATTGCTAACGCTTGGCGCTCTTGTGTTCCCTGAGTTGTGGCAGGGGAAAAGTGGTATGTACTCATTATGACACAGAAGAGGAGCCACCTGCCTGGCTCTCACAGAGAAGCCCACGTTGGCGGCAGTTGGGCTGCAGCTTGGGGCCATGCAGGCTGGTTGCTACCAGCTTCCTTGAGATGACTCATGGGCCACAAAGGATGCCTGTGTTCTGGCCGAATAAATCAGGACTTCCTCTTTAACACTATTCCTGGGAAGGCAACATCGTCAATAGCCAAAGCCCAGGGACAGGAACAAAAATAGGTCCCTTCCATTTCTCCTTTGGAGTGAGCAGTGAATAATAGACAAGGCTCTGCTATTATTTGGACCTTAAATGGCCCCCAGTCACCCATGTGCTATAGGTTTGTCATTGAATGTGTTACAAAGTAGTGGAACCTTTCAAGGTAGATAAAAAGAAATTAATTAAGCTAAAATCGAAAGAACCCAGACATCACAGGCTTATCAGGAAGATTCTTTAAGTTCAGGAGTTCAAAGCCAGTGTGGTCAACATAGTGAGAGTCTTCCTTAAAACAAAATGAAACAATACACACACACAAAGACGTGGGGCCTAATGGAAGGTATGAGGTGAGGGCCATTACCTGCACCCACCATTGTGTGCTGCCTTGCCACACACTCGGAGGCAATGGAGCTAAGCATCCACAGGCTAAGTCTGCTAACGCTGTAAGCCGAAATCGACACTTTCTTGCCCTAAGTGAATGACGTCCGGTATCTGTTGTAGGAGGGAAAGCCAGCTAACATGAGCAGGAGCAGAGTGGCATAGCCTCCTGGAAGGGAGGCATTTCTAGAGTCAATGATACTGGAACAGGTCATAAACCCTACGAGTTCGTGTCCACATGGTATGATGGACATATCCTAAGGCTGAGTTGAGGCTGTGTCACTGGATTTCCAAATGCGGACCCATCTCTAGTGCTGGCTATCCTTTACCTAGTGAGCCAGTGTGTTCACACAGAAGCAGCAAGATCGGAAGACGGCTCCCAGCTCCCTCAGAGCACTAGACTCCCCCACCAAACAGCCCACCACACAAAGCTTTGAGACAGTTTTTACACCGTTCATTCGTGTCTCTGCTGGCAAGGGCACTGCTGTAGTAACATCTGCATGGAACACTTACCCTGTGTCAGGGACTGCTAGACAAGGTGCATTTATCATTTCTATCCTTCACAGCAAACACATGAAACATGATCCATTTCTATCTCGTTCTGTGAATGAGGAAAGAGGGGGTATAGAAGTTAATTATCATGTGGTGTGGATCCTGTGTGCATTTATGTGTTCGTGTGTGTATGTGTGTGTGTAGAACCATTTCATACAGATGATAGTACAGACCTACAATCCTATAACTTAGGAGGCAGAGGAAAAGGACAAGGCCCAACAAGGACTTGAGAAATGATTTAACTATTTAGTTTGAGCTTTTGTTTCCCACAGAGGAGAAACCTGAGAGACTAGGCTGCATGCTCCACAAGGTCATGACCGTTTAGCCCAGAAGTGGCTCTGAGTTCACATACATCCCAGAAGCCTCCTGTGTTCTACGGGTCTGAGTCTTTCATGGTCTGAAGCTCTGTGCCATTCTCCAGCATCCTGGTACAACCAAATACAATTTTATTTTATTTTTGTTAAAGGTGTGTTCTGCCTGCATTAGACTGGTGAGGTCAGACACTAGCTCCGGAACAGCAGAAGCTTTAACCTTCAGGCTCCAGAACATAGATACCTTTGCAGTTCTCTGTGGGTTTCAGAAAAACACATCTAAATATAGATTTGTCAACAGCTTTCCCAGAAGAGGCTTGTAATCCCAAAATGTTACTCCCTTCTCTTTTCAGAAACACAGCTCTGCCTTCCTACCTGGGGAGTATGTGTGGCCCTCCCTTTTCTTGCCCTCAGGAGAGGACTTCCTTCTTGGGTAGGGAAGAAGAGTGTCTCTCGCCAGAAAGGAAAACCCTTTCCTGGGAACTTGGACAAAAACTGCTTTTTCTAAAGCAAGATGGCATCAAGGAGGAGGGAATGGGTCTCTGCTGCTTTTACAGCCTGAACACCAACTAAATGGAACAATGTATAAAATCCCCAGAATTGCATGCTGCTCTGTGCCATTTCCTGCCTCTTCAAAATGATATCAAGTGGGCTGGGGATGTGGTTCAGCAGTAGGGTGCTTGTCTGTTATGTGTAAGGTTCAACCCCCAGCACACACGCGCGCGCACACAGACACACACACACACACACACACACACACGCGCGCACTCCCAGTGAGTGGGAAATGGTACTAGTAATACCACTAGTGACATAGATATTTCCAGGCACAAACCCACAGAGTTTCCCTAGCCTAGCCCTCCTGTGAGTAACTCTGGGCTTAGAGCTGCTGCCAGCTAAGCTGGACTTTGAAGCAAACCACAGTACTTCTAAGAAGTGGGGAGACAGGGAAAGAATTTGGTTTACCGTGGGAGGATTCTGTATTCTGCAAGCCAGGTCTTGCCATAAACACTTGCCTGTTGGCTTCTTGCCAAAGCCATGAAGCACTTACACTCCAGAGACACTTGTTATCTTAAAGGTGTTTTCAGTCCTTTTTTATCTTATCCATGTGTCAATCATTCAATAAATAGAATTTTTTTTGTAAAAGGTGTGTTACCTGTTTAAAAACTCCATTTTAAGGATGAGACATCTAAGTCAGTGGTGGAACACATGTTTAGCCAGCACAGAGACCTGTGATTTTAATCGGGAGCAGAGAGGGTGTCAGGGCATGCTTGAGAGAATAGGCATGAGTGTGCATTGTGTACAAATTTGCCCTCAGCCTTTACACATGTTGTGATGGCATGGGCATCACAGTGAGTGCCCTTCTGCCTAGCTGCACCCTACATTCCTGGGAAACATAAAAGCCATCACAGCATAACTACAAACCTGTGAATAGAACAAGATCTGCGCTACTTGCTTTCTTGGCAAAAACAAGCAAATAAACAAAAGTACAAACCCGGGAAAAGAACAAGATCTGCGCTACTTGCTTCCCTGGCAAAAAAAAAAAAGCAAATAAACAACAGAACACGGCATAGAAGAGACTCCCCCTTGCTCTCAAGGTGTGTGCAGGACTGGCAGACACAAGAAATGCTGCTGTCTAAACCACGCGGAGAGTGTGTGCAAGCCTCCTCTTAACCTGAAGAAGACAACAGTAATCTATCATAACACTCCCATCACGGCCAGAGGCAGCCAAAGGCCTCCCAATACTGTGTTCGGTTCCATTCTGGGAGCAGTCACTACCAGAGGTGGATAAAATCTAACAACCGAGAAACAACTGTCTTCCCATCTATGGGTTTTGATAGAGTTCTACAGAACTTCAAAAAAGGATGAAATGGGCCGTACCTGCTGAAGTGACTGTAAAAGAAGCCACAGAGGAGGGCAGTTTTATCTGGCTCCTGATGGGTTGATCACACTTGGGTGGAGTGGGTAAACTGAGGGGTCAGAGGCTTGCTGTGGAGAAAGCAACCTTCTCACTGAGAGTAGATGCTTTCCAAATGCTTTGCTGCTTTTTCTCTTCCATTAAAAAATTATTTCTCTCTCTTCCACTCCCATCTAATACTTATTATGCAGATTTTAAAGCCATTATAGACAGCTGTGCATAATGTTCAGGTAAAAAGTATCCAACTAAAGAGTAAGCAGATTCCAGCTTGGATCTCAGCCCAAACCTTGGGCCGTGGTGTTGTCCCAGTAGAACTGAAGGCCCATTAAAGGGAAAGCTGCTGCCTCCTAACCAAGGGGCTCTACATCTCAGGGATGACCTGTGCTCGTCTCCTCCCTTCATAGTTAAATCCAGCTGGATGCATTCATGGCCTATCCCAAGGGACCACGCATCAGGAGCGTAGATTTACCTAACACTATGTTAAAGGAATGGGAGGAATCACTATTCTTTTTAAAAATCTTTTATTTTTTTGAGATTAATATAATCATTTCCCCTTTCCCTTTCTCTCCCCCAACCCCTCCCACATGTCCGTCTTTTCTCTGTTTCAAATCCCCACAGTTTAACAAAATATCCCCTCCTCTGCCTCCCTCTCTTCTAAAAGACAGTCTCATATAGCTCAGGCTGGCCTCAAACTCATCATGTGGCCAAGGATGACCTTGAATCTCTGATCCTTCTTGCCTTCACCTCTCGGTTCTAGGATTACTGGTTTTACCATCATACCCAGTTTATGCGATGCTGGATATTGAACCCAGGCTTTCTGTATAGACATTGGCCCTGGTTTCCTTGAGTGATTGGTTTTCACATGGAAATGTCATTCCACGTCAGACAAAGGATTGGGAGAGAAAATCTGCTTGTTGGGAAAACTATCTTAATACCTCGTTGTTGTTCTCCCCCAAACAGAATCTCAGTCTAAATTGTCCTCCAATTCATTCACCAGCAGCCAGTGGTGGCCTTGAACTGCTGATTCTCCTGGCTCTGCTTTCCAAGTGCTGTGACTTCAAGTGTGGGTCGCCATGCCCAGGACCTTGTACACACTAGGCACGCGCGCCACAACCCCTCCTTACTGGATTCTCTGGCTGCACTACAAACTAAACAGACATAAGGCATATTAACAGAGACTTTAAAACCTCTCAATGACTTGCATACACATAAAAGTTCCCATAAATGTGGGACTCCAGGAAGGTCAGACGACTGAAGCTTATACAGCTTTGTCAGCTGCAGAGAGGATGGGGCAGCTGGCTGGCCCGAAACCCCAGGTCGTGAGAGGCAGGGGCAGAAGAATTACAGAGCCGTTGCCTAGCTAAGCCTGAGGCTTCTGTGGAGCGGTAGAGGCACAAGGTATGGGAGAGTGAGGAGAAGAAACGTGTGATGGTTCATGAAGACAGCCTTGTGCAGATAGAGGTGACTAATATGAAGTCAACTTCTTGTCTCCTTTCTTGTGACCCAATTAATCTTTTCTGCTTTATGACATTCCTGGGCAGGGGACTCATGGTGATTGAATGCCCTTTGGAGGGACCCTCTTCAGATATATAAAGAGCTCCCCGAGAGAGCTGGGAATGAGCTCCTCAAGTGAATTGCATTTGAAGCAGTAAGCTTCAGTGACAGTTTCTGAGGTCTTTCACCAGCCTCCCCCCCCCCGCGCTGCCCCGTGTGTGTGTGTGTGTGTGTGTGTGTGTGTGTATGTGTGTATGTGTGTGTGTTGGAAGGTACGAATGTTGGGCAAGGGCTGTACCACTGAGCCATATTCCCAGCCTAAACTTAACCATTTTAAAACATACAATCAGTGGCACTTTTTAAAAAAAATTTTAAAACAAGGACTTGTTTATTTTTATTTTATGTGCGTTGGTGTTTTGCCTGCATGGATGGGTGTGCACCAAGTGCTTACTGTGCCTGATGAAGCTGAGAGAGGACATCAAATGGCCTGGAACTGGAATCACAACAGGTTGTTAGCCTTGATGTGGGTGCTGGAATTGAACACAAGTCCTCTGGAGCAGTTCTTAAACACTGAGCCATCTCTCCAACTCCTCACAGCATTTTCTATCTTCTTTATGTTGCAAAACCATTACCTCTATCTAGCTCCAAAATATTTCCACCCCAAAAGGTAACTGTACTAATTAGACAGTCATTCTCTACACCACTCCTCCACCCTGCTACACAAATCGACTCCCTGTCTCCATGTTACTTTGTGGCTGGCATCTTTTTCTCAGCATACTGTTTTTAAAGCTGCTGCAGTTGGTGTATCAATTTGTCAGCTTGGCTATCTCCACTTCCTGCTTAGGAACAATACTGCTATGAATACTCATGAGCACATTTCTGTGTGAGCTGTACATCCCTTTTCAAAGAAGCATTAGCTTTTATCTGAATCCATATACTTTATACAACTACCAGCCCTGTGAGCCATCTTTTCTGCATAATTAGAAAGTCTATTTGCTCACAGCCTCCTTTCATGAAAGCCCAAAACAATTCTATTGTGAAGATCTAAAATCCTATCAATCTATGCTCTTTAGGTTGCCGATAGGAACATTAAATTAAGAAATTACTTAAGATGAGCATATAGAGGCAGGTGGCTCTCTGTGAGTTCTGGGTCAGCCTGGTGTACATACCAAATTCTGGGCTAGCGAGTGTTACACAGTGAGATTCTTTTGAAAGAAAGAAAGGAAAAAGAAAGAAAGAAAGGGTTAAATTATGGGGCTGAATTGATGGCGCAGTCAGTCTAGAGGATCCAGATTCAATCCCAAGCACCCACTTGGCAGCTCATAACTGCAGGTTGTAGCTCCTGTCCCAGGAGACCCAACTGCCAGCACATGGTACACAGAAACTCACATGAGCAACACACCCCCCCCAACACAGACAAAACGATAAATGTTTTTAAAAGTTGCTTAAGGTGTGAGGGATGTGGCTCACATGCACAAAGTCCAGAACCTCATAAGCTAGACACGATGGTGCACACCTGTAATCCCAGCATTTGGGAGGCAGGAGGGTCAGAAGTTTAGGCTTTCGGGTCGTCCTTGGCTACAGAGTCAGTCTGAGGACAGCTTGAGAGTCTCTTAAAAATCACTTAGGAAAACTGCAATCTGATCAGGCACATAGTAAGGTGCTCTAAGGAATCCAGTGTTGATGCTTGTGATGGTCCGAGTTAACTGTCAACTTATGGAATCTAGGCTCTTCTAGGAGACAAGCCTCTGGGTACATCTGGGTATATCTATAAAGGGGTTTCTAAACAGAGGCTAGTCTTTCTGAGAATGTGTATGAGGGATTGTCTTGATCAGGTTAACTGATGTCAAAGACCTGTTATCCCTGGATGGAATTCTGAACCACATAAGACAAAGAAATTAAGCTGAGCACTGGCAGCCATTGCTCTCTGCTTCCTGTTTGCTGTGATGTGCTGTGACCAGCTGTTTCAAGTTCCTGTCACCTTGATTTCCTTCCATGATGGACTTGAAACAGTGAGACAGAGTAAGTCCTTTCTTTTCCTTCTTCTCTTTTATTTTTTATGAGACAGGGTCTCTCTACATAGCTAGCTGTCCAGGAACTTACTCTATAGACAAGGCTGGCCTCAAACTCACAGAGATCCACCTGCCTCTGCCTCCTGAGTGCTGGAACTAAAGCTGTGCCCCACCACTGCCTGGTCTGTAAATCCTTTCATAAGTTGCTGTTGTGAGTGTGTTTTACCATAGTAGAGGAAAGGAAACCTATAATAAATGATGATATAGGGAAATTCAAACCTTAGTTCTGAAGCTGAGCATAGTAGACCAATCCTGTAATCCCAGGACAAAAAGCTGGAGAAAGAGGGTCAAGAGCTCAAGTTCCCCCTGGGTTACATAGTGAGAGCTTACCCCCCAAAACAACAAACAAATACCCAAAGTTGCCTCTACAAGTTTGGCAATTGAAATATTCTGACAAAATGCAAATTAAAAAAAAGCTTTACAAACTTATTAACATACAAATATGGATGGGAGCTGACTGGGTTTGCTTTGTATCACTGTGATAAAACTCCATGACCAAAATAAACTTGGGAAGAAAGGGGTTTATTTTCATGTCACAGCCCACTATGAAGAGAAGTCGGGGCAGGAACTCAAGGCAGCAACCTTCAGGCAGGAACTGAAGCAAGGGTCGTGGAGGAGTGCTCTAGCTGGCTTGTTCTTCAGGGGTATATTCAGTTACCTCCCAAGACCATCTATCAGGAGTGCCACTGTCCACACGGGCTGTGCCCTCTCACATCAATTTTTAACGTGCCACAGAGACATGTCTACAAGTCAATCTGATGGAGGCATTTTCTCAATTGAAGTTCTATCTTTCCAGATGACTCCAGCTCATGTCAGATTAACCAAAAAACAAACAAACAAGCAAAAACAACAACAACAAAAAACTAATTAGTGCAGGAGGTCTGGAAAACATAAAACTCAAAGCAAGAGATATGGCTCAGTGGTAGAGTATATGCATGTATGTGGTCCTGGGTTTAATCCCCAGCACCACAAAAATCGAAAAGGTCACATGGTTGAATCTCAAATAGCCTGCCATCCTGGGAAAGGGAGAAGCCAATGGGTAAGTTCTAGATGGTTTTATCAGATGTTATGGTTTAGATACTCAATATCTCCCTAAGCTCATGTTCTGAGGTTGGCCTTAAGGAGGTAATTGGCTCTTGAGGGCTCTGACCTCATGAATGGTTTAATCTATGTATGGATTCATCACTTAATAGGTCTCCTGTGAAGGGCTTTGGTGTTAAAACAAGCTCTCTCTGCTCCCTGACTTCCATGAAGCGAGCAGCTTCCCTCTGTCGCTTTGCCACAGGCCTGAAAGTAACCAGGCGAATGAACATGGACTAAAACCACGGGCCAGACACACTTTCATTCCTTCTCATTGGTTTCTCCAGGTAGTTCATCACAGTGACCACAGAAAGCTGACTAACACAGAGAGGTAGCATGTAATCTTTGGAGAAATGGTTGAACCCAGAGAACAGAGGATGCCTGAGAGGATGTTCCTATGGGCTTTAGGTGAGGTGCTTGGTTTGCTTTCTCTGTAACATGAGTCCAGTCTTCTGTGGCTAACAACGTCTTAGCTCAGAGACTGTTTCTCCAACTCAGCACAATTTGATACCACTTTGGTACCACATTTTGTGATGTCGTGTGCTGAGCCCCAACAATGAAAGTGGTATGGAAATAATTCCATTCACTTATTTATGTACTCAAGACTCAATATTTTCTTTTTAATATAATGTTATCTTATTTTTGAGGTAATTTCATTGGAACATTTCTCCCTTTCCCTTTCTCCCTCCAGGCCCTCCTCCCCACTCTCCTTCAAATTTGTGACTTCTTTTTTTTTTTTTTTTTTTACAAATTATTATTTGCATGCATATAAGTATATACATACATGTTCCTAAATATAACCTGTTTAGTCTGTATAATATTACCTGTATGCATGTTTGACTGTTTGGCACTGGAAAATCAATTGGTATACTCTTCTTGTTAGTGTTTAATTTTATTTATTGTTGGGAGCACAACATGAGGTCCTTGTGCCCAGAGATCTCCAGGGAGACCAGGAATGTTAAACACACAGAATTGTCTTTCCAATGGGAAAGATGTAAAACCTGTTCTTCCATCCAGAAAGCTAAAAATTGGAGGTAACAACTATCGCAGTGATCTGCATTATCTGTTGGGCAAGGCCATATCAAGCTCCTACAACCAGGTCTGGGGGTGGCTAATAATGACCCTTACAGCCAGGAGCTCCCCAAGCTCCTACAACCAGGGCTGGAGATACCTAATAGTCTAAATGACCCTTACACTATCTGTATAGCTGCAGGCTCCCCCAAGCTCCCCGAACCAGAACCAGAGGTGGCTAATAACCCAAATGACCTCTATACTACCTGTATGACTAAGACCAGGCCAGACCCTTTCTTAGGCCCATTGACCCTTACTACAAGCAGCCTAGCTCTAGAATTCATCTTCTTGGAAAAAATTACATGTGCCCTGAGTCAGTTTCTATCTACTCATGTTCCCTTTTGCCCCAGGGATTGTATTACGCCAGAAAAAAATTTCCCCCTAAAATATACTGTGTTAAACTTTGTTGGGAATAAACCTCCTGGCATCAGACTCCCCAGGGTCTTCATCTAGGTTGAGGAAGCCAGTCAGAAGCAAGCCTTCTTCACACCTCTTTGAGGTTCCATCCCTTGCCTGCTGCAGCATACCCCTCAATTTGTTTGTTTGGTGGGTTATTTCTTTATTGAGTTTTCAAGGCAGGATTTCTCTGTGTATCTCTAGCTGTCCTGGAGCTCATGCTGACTTGCCTTAAACTCAGAGATCTACCTGCCTCTGCCTCCTGAGTGCTGGGATTAAAGGCATCAACACCCGGGAATTTTATTTTTAATTAAAATTTTATTTATTTATTGTGTGTGCATGTGTAGTGGCCCATGTACCATGACACTCAGGTGAAGGTCAGAGGACAACTTGAGGGAATCAGTTCTTTACTTCCACTGTATGGATCCTAGGGACTGAACTCAGGTTGTCAGGCTTGGTAGCTGGTACCTTTCCTAACCCCTGAGCCACCGGAGGTTCAATATTTGAATTGTTATAACATTCACAGTATTTGATGATGAATCTTCTTGTTAGCTGAATCACCACAGATAAGATTTGTTAAAGTCAAGGAATCGGAACACAGGGCATGCAGGTTTTTAATGGACCTGACTTCCCTCTGAAGTTGTAAGTTCTTGAGAACAAGGGTGGTGTGATGTTTGTAGTTGGGAGGTGGTGCATCCTAAATGTGCTTTTTAAATAAAAGAGTGAGCAAAGACACATGTCGCATGAGATTTTTTCTAGCTTTTGCCCTCAGGCCCCAGGTCCACTCACCTCTGAGGTACACAACAGGAGGTGTGTGGTAGCGGCAGTCCTTTTGATCTGTTGACACTCAGGCTTTCCCTGCTTTGAGCTTCTATTCTGATGAAACAATAGTGATTACCACCTTGTCCCACAGACAGGACTGGATGGCATTTCCCAGAACTAATTTCATGCACTGTTAGGTTTCCTGTTCTCTCTTATTTCCATTAGATTTTGCTTCCCTCCCCTCCCTCCGCATGCCACCAGGGAACACAGAGTGATCTGATGGCATGCTTGGGTGGATGAGGCCATAACTGACTCCAGAGAGAATGGATCCCTCAGCAACTGCCATTCATACTGAGATTTCTCTCCAGGTGAGGGAAAACCACTTATTCCAGTCCCCACAGTCACCCATGGCATTATGGGTGCATTCACCAGCCACTACTAACACAAGATGGCTCCTGTGTCCTTGATGCAGCACTCCAGGCAGGAGCAATTTTACATGATTTATCACAAACATTATTAAAGGAAAGATGGTCTTCCTCCACACTGGATTCAGTTACACTGTGGCTCAGATCCTTTCTGTCATGTGGAACCTCAAAAAATATATGTGGTGCTATTTTCTCCTAATATCAAAAGTCTGCAAGGTGAGATGGCCACTTGTTTGCCCAAAGAGAAAGAAAATCTCTATAAAGCTGGGCAGTGGTAGTGCACGCCTTTGATACCAGCACTTGGAGGTAGAAGCAGGTGGATTGCAGCGAGTTTGAGGCCAGCCTGGTCTACAAAGCAAGTCTAGGACAGCCAAGGCTACACAGAGAAATCTCAAAACAAAACAAAAACAAAAATCTCTACAAAGCTACCTTTTAAAAACAAAATTTTGGTTGAGGAGATGGCTCAGTGGGTAGCAGTCCTTTCTGAGTGAGCACAAGGATCCCCAGCACACACATGCTTGTTACAGAACTTAGAGGGTAGCCCGCCAGCAATCCCAGCATGTGGGGGAGGGGGGACAGGGACCCCAGGATCAAGCTGGATGGCTGGATTAGCTAAAATAGCAAGCTCTAGATTCAAGTGAGAGACCCAGCCTCAATACGCAAGGTAGACAGTGATCTAGAAAGACACTCAATGTCAACCTTGGGTTTATACATGCTTACATAAGCACATGTACATGTGCACACGTATATGTACCCACATACAGTAAACATGCATACACACACACACATATGCACACACAAATCAAATCTGGCAGCAATAGTGGCCTATGCTTATCCTTCTAGGCTTCAGGAAACTCAAGACTGCTTTACCCTGTCCCTGGGCTGGGACAACCTGGGCTACAGAGTGATACACTGTCTTAAAACATGACCTGACTAAATAAATGAGAAAACAAAATTAAAGTCCAGGGGTTTATCTCTGTGGTAGAATGTGTACTTAGTATGCACTAGGGCTTGCATTCAATACCCAACACCAAAATATTAAACTAAAAAATAACGTTTAGTGCTTTTGAGCTATAAAGATGGAAGAGAACAAACAAAGAGAACATTTAATGGCATATATTCTCACCGCTCAGGTCATTCTTGTCATAACAATCATATTCTTCTTGTAACAATTACGAAATTACATTAGTGATAATGAGCAGTTAGAAATGTAAGCTTGCGGGCTGGAGAGGTGGCTCAGAGGTTAAGAAATGTAAGCTTGCCAGGGGTGGTGGTACTCATGAGTTCAAGGTCAGCCTAGCCTACAGAGCAAGTTCTGGGGCTACACAGAGAAACCCTGTCTCAAAACAAACAAGCAAGCAACAACAAAAAAGAAATGAAAGGAGGAATGTCAAGTTTGAGAGCATAAGGAGAACTGGCAGCTGCAGGTCTCAAGCTTTCTAATTGTAATTATTCACAGTTTTTATGTGAATAAAATTTTCTTCTAGGAAATGCATGTTCACTGTTAAGAGAAAACTATAGGAGGCCAATGTTTCGGATGGACTTCTGTGCTAAATCATAACAGATTTGACAGAAAATCAAGATGGAGTCGCCTATTTTGATCTTCCGAATTATGCAATCAAAACTGAGCTATTTAGCCTTTCAGGAAACAGGAGGAATGAGAGGTAGCAGTGAAACTGCCAGAACAGGCCACTTTCAAACGGGGAGAAGTTCACTTCCGCAATCCTCACAGGCCAAAAGATAACCCCAAGCAACCTGAGGTTAGCTAATGGGCCAATTCTCCAGTGTTCTGTCTGTCACTGGTTTCCTTCAGCAACTGTCCAGGCATTCTGTAGCTTCTCTCTGTCTCTGAATCAGACCTCAGCAACTTGGCTCACTAGAATTCTTATTCTATTTGCAATGAAGTACTTGCCCCACTGGATTTAAAAAAAAAAAAAAAAAAAGACAACTGAGATTAAAGTAAATTGTTTTAATTCTGTCCTTTTTAGATTTTTACCAAAAAGATGGAGATAGAGAGCTGGGATTGATGGGAAAAGTTTAAAAACAAACAAACAAAAACTGAGACAGTAGGTCAGTGGTAGAGCATATGGCTCAAGACTGAAGGAAAGTGAAGAAAAAGGGGGAAGTGAAGAGAGAGGAGGGGGAGGAAGGAAAGCAGGGAGAAGAGGAAGGGATACTCTACAATCCACTCTGTTTCTTTAGTTGTTTGAGACAGGGTCTCGCTGTGTGACGCTGGCTGGCCTGGTACTGTGTAGCCTAGGCGTGGCTCCTAGCTTAGCCGCCCAAGTGCTGGCGTGAGCCACCACACTCACCCATGATTTATTTTCTTACAGCTGAATGACACACTTTGACATTCTTTTCAGCTGTCCCCACTCACTCGGTCACATGGTTTTCTAATATGTGGATGTGTCCTTGTCGGAAACAACGTGTCTTTTAAGGAATGCAGTGGGTCCCTTGAAATACTACTTATCAGTAAGGAGTCTAATGGCCACACCTGAAAGTGCCTGATCACTTCTGATGGGTATTCCATCACTCAAAATCCAGCAACTTCACATCGTCTTAGAAATGTTTCTCCAAAACAGGACATCTGCAGAGCTGAGGTGGGAAGGGGGGATGGAGAGGAGACTAGAATGAGTGATTAAAGCTTCAGTGTACAAGAATGAAGATCATTTTCAGTGAGTCCTAGCCTGCCCTGTCACAGGACGGAGCTAAAGGCGTTGCTTCACACAGAGGCTTCAGATTAATGGTGTTGCTGTCCGAAACTATCCTTTGTTATATTCATGGTGGACAGAGTCACGCCCAGGCTACACAGTACTAGGCCAGCCAGCGTCACATAGGGAGACCCTGTCTCAAACACCTGTTGAGTCCACTGGGCCAGTGTGTCTTCCTGTCTCCAAGATGCCTGGACAGTAGGACAGCAATGGCATCTTAATACAAAAGTGTGTATGTGTGTCTGTTCAGTTGTGTGCAGATTCGTGTGTGTGCCTATGCCTGTGTCTGTGGAGGCCAGAGGCCAATTTCAACTCTTCTTCAGGTGCCATCTGTCATGTAGTTATTTGTTGTTGTTGCTGTTTGGAGATAGACCTGCACTCGCCCAGCAGGCTGTCCTGACAGGCCAGCAAGCCCCAGGCCTCTCCCTCTCTCTGCTCCCCTGTGCTCAGCTTATAAGCAAGAGCCACCATGCTCAGCATTTTTAGGTGGATTCTGGGGAACCTGAACTCAGGTCCTCAGGCTTGTAAGGCAAGCGCCTTCCCAGCTGAGCTACCACCCTAGCTTAGCAAGGGTAATTTTAAAGTTATCCAAGGAAAAGGACACAGACTTTGTGAGATTTTATTCTGCCAGAA
Source organism: Pachyuromys duprasi (assembly GCA_028658305.1). NCBI lineage: Eukaryota > Metazoa > Chordata > Mammalia > Rodentia > Muridae > Pachyuromys > Pachyuromys duprasi. Next base: position 6,639,302 of record CM053764.1, read on the forward strand.
ATTTGAGGTGATCTATTGAAATAAAATTGAAAGGTGCCTCATTTGGCTCCTTGATTAAAGCAAATCCTGGAGCATAGAGTCTAATCATCCTAAGTTTATCCAAAGGAGATAATGATGCCCATTGCATAGGGCTATTGGGATGATGTCATTCCAAAACAAATAACAACAACAAACCCATAAATGGTATGCTCACACTTATATACATATGCCTATAAGTATGTATGTCTTGGTTAAAGTTCTATTGCTGTGAAGAGACACCATGGTCCCTGGAAACTCTTCTAAAGAAAATCATTTTATTGAGGCTGGCTTATAGTTCAGAGGTTTAGTCCATTATCATATGACAGCATGTAGGTAGATATGGTGCTGAAGAGGTAGCTGAGAGTTCTATCTCCAGAACAGCAGGCAACAGGAAGAGAGTAGTACTGAGTCTGGCTTGAGCTGCTGATACCTCAAAGCCCAGCCCAGTGACACACTTCCTCCATCAAGGCCACACCTCCTAACAGCACCACTCCCTATGGGCCAAGCTTTCAAACACATGGGTCTATGAGGGCTATTTTCATTTTAAACCACCACAACTCATTTATATTCAAAGAGATGTTTGAAAATATCCTCACTGAAAAGGTAACGTTGGCTTTCTCTGCAGTGAGAATTCTCTTGTTGTATTTGTTTTGTATTTTGAGACAGGCTGTGCCGCTACTTAACCCTGGCTAGCTTGGAACTCACAGAGATCCCCCTGTCTTAAAGGTGTACAGCACTTTGTCTGGCTCTGAGACTTCTTATGACATGACAAAACCAAATTTTTTGTACAATAAACCACAGTCGATATGATTTGGTTGCATACAGCCCTGAGTGAACATACAACCTTCAAAACTTCCTGTGAGGATTTATCTGTGGTGAAGGTTGTTCTTTGTTCAGTTTTGTTTGGGTTTGGGTGGTGGGCATTGAACCCGGAGTCTCTCAAAAGCTAAGCAAGTACCTTACCATTGTGCTACCCCACTGGGCACATTATTGGCGTTTGTCAAGACCTTACTCCAGAGCCTGGAACATGGAGATAGCTTAATTGTTTATTAATGAGTTTTCAGGTTTCCTCTTCAGAAAGGGGGATAAAGAAATGGCAATGTGTCACAGACTGTTAGCTAACTAAAACAAAAACTTGGGCAATTGAATCTGAACCACCACCACAGAGTGCCAGGAGCCATGACTGATGGTACCCCTGAGTCGTGAACCAAAATGAATCCTCCCTCCCTTAAGGTGCTTCTTGATCACATCAAGAACAAAAGTCGTGAGTAGACTTGGGCTCTTTGAGTAACCAGCATCCTTTTTGAATAGGACAGCATGGAGGGACAAAGTTGGCATTTATGATAAGGATCAGGGCAATCTCACAAGATCTAGGGATGAAAATTTAGCCAAGCCAATTGTATATTGCAAGCAGAGACTGAAACATCAGCAGGACTCTCCACCCTTTCCTCTGCTTCTCAGGTGATGCTGCCTTCTTGTCTTTCCCTTTGTAGACCCGCGTTCTCAGCCGCCCAGAGCTTCAGCCATCACTTCGCAGTTTGGGTCACAACACCTATGTGAGGTCACTCACAACTGGAGTTACATATGGCAGTCCCTACTCACTCTACACACCAAAAGCAAACTAACTAACTTTAAAAATTTTTAGCAAAGAAGTTCAAAGAAAACAGGTAAGGTTACTTTTAACAATTTATTATGTTAAGCCTAGCACATCTAAAGCATTGATAATTTAAAGTGCACTCAATTAAAAAGGAGATATTTTACGTTTGGGGGTGAGAGGGACAGGGTCTTCTTACATTGCCTAGACAGGCCTCAAACTCACAATCCTCCTGCCTCAGTCTCCCTAGAAACTAGGATTGTAGGCATGCATCACCATGGATATAAAATGATATTTTACTACTTTGCTTCATTTCTGCACTCTCAGTTTGAACTAGTCACATTTTAAGTGCTCAGCACCGCACATGACAGGGGACTACCACAGTGAATCAACAGATCCAGATTTCTTGTCTGAGATCAGCTTGCTGCTGTTCTTAGCATGCATCTAGGCAGTCCCGGTCTGCAGTGATCCAACACAGCAATTCTCTTGCCTGATTCGGTTGCCATTATTGCATGTCTGCTCTTGGGCTTGGATAATTGTGCAGGATTAATCATCATTGGCTTTCACAGTGCACATAGCAGAAACACAAATTGCAATTACAGCATTCTTTCTTTGATGGAGTCAGAGTTAATGTCTTTGTGTTTCCTTTATTGCAAAAATGAAATTAAAGCCACACACACACGGCTCACAGAAACCCACGGCTCCGTCAGCATATTGTTCAGGCTGGGAGAGGCCATGAGACTGGTTTTATATGAAGCCCAGAAAGCATTAGGAAAACAGATAAATGTCAGAGTGCTGGTACCTCAGGCGCACTTCAGCTCTGCTTCCCAAAGGTAATGAATACATTTCTCTAAAGTGTGAAACATTTTCTCCATTTGCTGTATCCAGGTAAGTGGTTCCATGAGACATATTCCTTTTTTGCATGGAAAGGGTGGGAAAATACATATACATATATGGATGCACATGGATCAAACATTGGGCTTTTCGAAAGAATGTGCACACACACACACTCATACATATCTAGTATGGTGACACATGCCTTTAATCTTAGCACTTGCGAGGCAGAAGAAGAAAGATCATGGGTTCAAGGTCATTCTCAGCAACATAGTTTCAGCAGGAGCTGCTGTGAAACCAAAACCGGAGCCACAGTGTTATTAAGGAACCACATTGTTATACATAGTTATTAAGTCTCCATACTCACACAACTACATTTCTGTTTCCTAGGCCTAATGTATCCTGCAAACCACCATTTTCAACCTACCTTGAACTTGTAACCCCATAATGTATGCCCACCCCTTTACCTTGCTAAACTCCTGAACCTGTGATGACCTTCCATATGATGCATTTATGTACTTATCTACCCTGCAGGCAGCCTTGAGCCCTTAGTCCCCGACTCTTCTGGCCAGGCACTAACAGCCAATTATCTCCACAGCTGTTTTCTAGCAACCCTAACCCTTCCCTGTAAAAGGGACGTCAAAAACCAGTGAAGGGCTGCTCGATGAAATCCCAGAACTGGAAGAGGCAGCTGGCTGGCCAGTTCTAGATACAGCTAGCTTTAATCAGAGAGCTGGGAACTGATTTTGTCTCAGGTGTGACACTGCATGAGGCCCTGCCTAAAAAACACAGAGCTGGGGGGTGGTGTCGTGGCTCAGAGGGTAAAGGCTCTTACTGCTGGGCCTGATGACGAGACTGACACCCCAGAACCCACACTGTGGAAGGTGAGAACTGACTCCCACAAGCTGTCCTCTGACCTCCACATGTGCACACACAAATTAAATAACTAAAGTGAAAAAACTAAAAGAGAAATCCCCATACCAGGGTATATGTCCCTTCTCCAATGTTACAAGTTCGATTTACACATAGCATTTTAAGAATCTATATTTTGTCTATAGTTTTTTTTTTTTCAGGTGAAGACCAGTAACTGCTTTAGAAGTCTCTTATGTTTCCTTCTGCAGGCAACTTGTAACAGTTGCCTAGTCATTTTTTTTTTTCTTGAGAGAGCAATACTGGGGACTGGACCTAAGGCAGTCACTTAATAATTTGAGCTACTATGCAGTGAGGACATTTTATTTTATAGTGCTAGAGGTCAAACACTGAGCTTTGTGCATTCTAGGCAAAAACTTTACCAATTGAGCTATATCCCCAGCATGTATTAGGCACATACTGTATGCCAGTTCAGTGCCAAGTGCTAACCAAAACAATGTCACTAACTCTTACAGCAGTGCCGTATTAACATACACATTTCACAAAGATAAAAGCTAGGGTATGAGAGAGATTAGCCTCAAAGTCACATGACCACTAAACAATGAAACCAAGGTTTGAAAGCAAGGCTTGCCTGATTCCAAAGTCTTACATGCTGAAGTTTGCATGCAAAGTAGAGTACTACCTGAAACTGAAGGGCATCAAACCTTGCCAACGCTTCCTTTAGTGGGTTTTGGGGGAGGGAAGGACGGGTATCTGAGAAGAGGGGACAGGAGGATAAGCAGGGCTGGAAAGCTGCAAAGTGGGGCTCCTCTTAAGTGGGAAAACAAAGACAAATGTGTAGGTGCCTGAGGGGGGCTGGGGAGAGGGCAGGGAGGCAGTCATCAGCCCTCACACAGAAGGGCTGGACTCCAGTTCACTGTAAGCTCTGACCTCACTACTCAGCCACTCGGCTTTCAGCACTGCAGAGGCAACGGCTCTCCCCAGCCTCCCTGAGAGCCTGTTTGGATTAGCTAGTTAATGGTTATATACTAGTTTGCATAAGCAAAGAGCCCAATAAAATCTTTATATAGATCTTGTTAGCACAGAACTAAGATCTTGTTGATTTTACATGATAAAGGAAGAACAAGCCCTCTTCTGTTTTATTGTTTTAATCAAGTCATTTGGCAGCGCATGGCCAGACAAGAAAATGATAGCATGCCACGTTCATTAGCCAACTTGACTCTGAGAGACAAAGCCAGTGATATTTTTAGAACTTGAATATAATCTCAATAACCTCAGATAGAGAGAGTAGGCATTAAATAAACATTTGTTGAATGATTAAGTACCAAAGAATGTGATGCTTACTCACAAATCTGCTATTAGCCAGCAAATTACAAATTTCAGGCTTTTCAAGGAAAAAAAAAGCTATTTTATTTTATTTGTACAGGTAGTTTGCCTACATGTATGTCTGTGTAGCTATATGTATGCCTGTGTAGCATTTGCAGGTCTTGCACCCATAGAGGCCAGAAGGGGAGTTACAGAAAGTTGTGAGCTGCCATGTGGGCACTGGGAACCGAACCCGGGTCCTCTGGAAGGATAGCTCTTAACTGTTGAGCTGTCTCCAGCCCCAGCTTTAGGCTTTCAAAGCCTCCTGTTTGGTGTCAATGGTTGGCTAAGGATTGGGAATATTCTCCCACAGCGTGAACTGTGTGTGGGTTTCATCAAACAGTACACAAGGAGTAAGAAAGACAACTCCCAACTTACTGATAATTCTATAGCAACGATCAAGCTATTCCTCACAGCAAAGGGGGATGAAAGAGGCCTCAGTTGCTCTTGAAACAGGACAATCCTTAAAGAAAGAGATTTTCATTTGTCAAATATGAGGAAAAGCACAAATAGAATCTAGGAGTTATCTTAGTAATGAATACAAATAGAAAAACTAAGAAGAACATTTTCATCTTTAGAGGACCTCATCTACTAAAATAAAGCTGCAGTTAGAGATTAAAGCCATAATCTCAGTCACAGTCCCCACAAGCCTTCACTTTTTGAGAAACTGTAAAGAGTTAGGCTAGGAAGATGGCTCAGAGGGTAACAGAGACCTGGTTTCAAATCCCTAGAAAGCTGGGGTAGAAACCGAAGGGTCAGGGGGTTGGGAGTTGCCAGCCCATCTCCAGATTTAGTGAAAGACCTTGCCTCAAAGGCGTAAGGTAGAAAGGGATACATACCTAATGTTCTTCTCTGGTCTCTGAGCATCTGCACACACAGTGTACCCCAAATAAGCAACGCAGGGACCTTTTAAAATTATAAAAGGGTCAAGGCACAGTGACTGGGCAGGTGTCAACCCTCGAAGCTATTTTGCTATTTCCCAGCTGCACACCCCATGTTACCTGCCTTAATCATTCCTGTCTAGGCCACTTCTGCTCTATTGGGCCAGCCCTCATGGCTACCTGCTCATGGTCCATACTGTCCAGGGTGTCTTCCTTCTCTTCATCTTCCTCTCCTCCTGCTACACCCTTCTGCTTCTTCTCCTTCTTCCTCTCAGCCTTCTGTTCCCTCCGAGACCCCAGGCCTCTCAGATTGCTTGAACAGCTAGGCAGACATAGCACAGAGACAGGAGGACTTGGGGTGGGGAAAGCACTATGCACAATGGCTGTCTCTTTCCCTGCAGACCCAAGGAGGCTGCCATGGAAGAGCCTTTGGGCAAACAGCTGATGGTTAATTGCATGACTCAGATGTGCTCATCACACTGAGCCTCTATCAGAGGGCTCTGTTCTTCGGTTTGTGACCTATTTTTTTTTTTTTTTTTTACATTCTCCCGCCTGCAAGCAGTACCCTTTTTTTCTTTCTCCAAATAAAAGATTAAGACAGATCCACTTTCCAGAGTTGCTGAGAATGCCCAGGGGGCTGCTGATGAACCCTGTTCACCTCATACCCCTAGTTCCTGTACCTGAATCCAAGATCAGAGCCTTTGTTCTATCTCTGTTATCTCTTCATTATTGTCTGAGCCAAAAGTGGTTTTACAGACTGGGAGTTTTGGTAAGGAATGGGGTTACAACACTACCCAATCAGGCAGCATTACAAAGACAGCAAAGCACCCCTTCCTTCTGGAAAACCCCTTCACCTCTAAACCCTGGAAGGTCTGCTAGCTTAACTTCTCAAACCCTAGCCTTTTGGCAGCTTGCTGGCCTTGCCTTTGTCCCCAAATTCCTCTGCCATCTTCCCAAATCTCTTCCTGTTCAAATCTCCAGCATACAGCTTCTAAATTCCTGTTGCTTTAGTTGGTGTGCTAATTTAACTGTCTTAGAATTACAGAGCATTTAAGAAAACCCATGTTTAGATCTTCACTCTTCTGCTTACTGCCTATATAACTAACCTTTGGTGGGTTACTTAACCTCTCTGGGATTCCGGTTTCTTATCAAACAACAGTAGTTAAACTCAAATGTATTTAAAACAGTGGCATGGCATCTGGCAGGCAGAACTTTCTAAGTGTCCTATACTCATAGGCTTTCTCCTTTCAACCTGTGAAATCATACATCAAGGTGTCTTCCTTAGCTGTGGATAGTGGCTCATCACGGATGTCACCCAAGCACTCCAGAGACTGAGGCAGAAGGATAGCTTTGAGTTGAAGGCCAGCCAGAGCTACTCACAGAATGAGGATACCTACCACCCACTCACTACCTTAGGACAGCCAGCAGCAGTCCACTTTTAAAATAATTTTCTGTTCACGTGCTGTTAAGGAGCCTATGAATTATTTCAGCTTGCCAAGGTTTCCTGGCAAGCCTGAGAAGGCTCTTGAACAACTTGAACTTGGAAGTGATTCTTGCAAGACGCGTTGTAACTGCTCCTGGGGCACTTTGCACACATACAGATGGCTCTCTTACATTGGACGCCAGTGGGTCATCCTTTCTCTTACTCCCCACCTTCTGTGCTCAGCGCCCATGCTGGGGGTCCCTGCAAATTCCCTATCTCCACTTCTATTGCCCAGCCCTGGCCGTCAGCTTCCAAGTGGGCCATTGTAGCAGTCACCTGATGGGCTCTCGGCTTCAACTCTTGCCTTTTTCTATGTGTGTACGAGTGTACCCATGCCATAGCATGTATGTGGAGGTCCAAGAACAACTGTGGGTGTTGACCTTTGCCTTCCGCTTTGTTTAAAATAGGGTCTTCTGTTTTCTCACTGTATACCAGGCCCACGAGCTTCGGAAAGTCTCCTGTTGTCATCTCTGGCTTGTATGTGGGTTCTGGGGACTTGAACTCTGGTTGTCAGGCTTATGTGCCTAGTTTTTTACTCACTAAGCCATTTTTCCCAATCCAGACTCTTGCCTTCCTGCAGACCATTGTCCACTAGGCTAGTAGAATAAGCACTTAAATAAAAGAAAAAGATGGGCACAAGTTATGTGGCATTTTGGATCAGAATGGTCCCCATAGGCTCATATGTTTGAAGACTTGGCCCCCAGTTGGTAGAAGTGTTTGGGAAGGATTAGGAGATATGGCCTTGTTAGAAAAGGTCTGTCACTGGGGGTGGGCTTGAGGTTTTGAAAGACTTGCACCATGACCAGTATGCTCTCTCGCCACTTCCTGCTTGTAGATCAAGATGTAAACTCTTAGCTGTTCCTGCCACCATAACTTTGCTCTGCCATCGTGGACTCTAGCCATGTGAAACTGGAAGCCCAAGTAAACATTTTCTTTTATAAGTTGCATTGGTCATAATGTTTTGTAACAGCAATAGAAAGGTAACTATGACAAGTTATGAATGAGAATATGAAGCTAACAGTCTTTGTAGCTCTATTATATCCTGTCATGGATTTCTTTTTTTTTAGGGGGGGGTAGGGTTGCTGATAGATAAGTACATCAAAATCTTTAATAGTAAAACTATAAAGTCTAATGTGAGGTACCACAGCTTCCATTCAGAATGGCTATTTTAACTGTATAGAATTAATTGACATGTATAGACTTTGGGGCTGGTTAATATCAGTGTACAATTCTTTGCAAGTCCTTTAAAATTAAAATAATTTGAAAATCTGAGTTAGAGTATTACACAGTGGACAAGCATTTTGCCTTGGAGACTCTAGGTTTAATTCCCAGAACACATGCACATACACACACAGACAGACTCTTCTCTGTCTCTCTCTCTACCTCTCTGTATGTGTCTCTCTCTGTCTCTCTGTCTGTCTGTCTCTCCTTCTTAAAAAAAATACCCATTGCTGTTCTGCCAGGCATGGTGGTATACATCTGTAATTTCAGCACTCTGGGAGGCAGAGACTGGTGGATCGCTGTGAGTTTGAGCCAGCCTTGACTACAAATTGAGTCTAGGACAGCCAAGGCTACACCGAGAAACACTATCTTGAAACAAACACCTGTTGTTTCTATCACCTTCAGAAGTTAAATCACGGCAATGTTGTCTAGGTTTTCTCCATTCTACCTTCATGCATCCAGGCTCCAACTTCTGCTGCCAACAGTGTGCCTGCCTTCACTTTCTGAAAACACTATGAAGGAGTTCTGGCGTCTCCCACACCTGTAGTTCTTACTACCCTCAGAAGGTACCTTTCCTGGCCACCATTTCTAAATCAGCCTGCCTTTCAACTTTTCTGGGCCCTACCATTGAGTACATTCTCCTCAGTCTCTTCTCTTCTCCACAAACCATAACCTCCATGAAGGCAGTGCCTCATCTGTCTTATCATTACTCTGGAGCAGCATTTTGCACCTCATACGCCTTGAACAAGTGAATAGACAAATGAATGATTGATTGAGTCTATAAGGAAACCCCTTAAGTGAACATGAGGTCTGAGAAAATATGCCCAGGGGCCTACCCCTCTGCAGAGGTACCTGGCTCCTCCTCTAACTCAGGACTGAAGGTCTTATGATGGCAAAGGAAGATGCCCTTTGCTCTCACCTGTCGTCAATGCTACCTCCACACCAGCGAGAGGGCGGAGCTTCAGCCCCAGCGCTGCTCTCTCGCAGCTGTTGCCTTCTTCTGCCCACCAGAGAGCCCACCAAGTTGCCATAGCAACAGACGACTGCTCCAGAGTCCAAATAAGGATATTTGTATCTCTTGATACTTCTGGCTGGGGAGGAAGAACAGCCCACAGCTGTGTCCTTGTTCAGGCTGCTTCTGACCTGTCCTGGTCACCAAGCAGAGTGCCCCCTCCTAGCCCTCAACCTTCATCTCACATCCTCCTGCGAAACTCCCTGGAAGCATATGCTTCGGATTCTTTACCTGCTTCCCTTCTCCTGCTGTGTGGCAGGAGAGAAGATGAACTCAAAGGCATCCTGTCTGGGACCGTGACTCCGGCAGAAGAACAAAGGCTTTGGAGTCTCTTGAGAATATTGTTTTTCTAAATACCACTTTGTTACTCTAACTACTCCAGCTTGTACTTTTAAGTCTCATGGACAGCCTAAAGGGTCAAAATCTGGCTTTGACTTCCCCAAAGCCCTTTGGTGAAACTTCTGCTTGTTGTCAAAATCCTGATAATATCATCTGCACTCCCCAGGCTAATGGGAGATGGGGTTCTCTCAGTCATTACAACCGCCCTTCGAAACCAGCCTTAGAAATGCGCTCTTCCAGCTAGGTGTGGTGATGCGTGCTTTCAGTCTTGGCAGAGGCAGGAGGATCTCTGTGAGTTGGAGGCCAGCTTGATCTACATAACAAGCTCCAGGATAACCAGGGCTACACAGAGAAATCCTGTCTCAAAAACAAACAAACAAAGAATACATTATTCTGCAAAAGGAAACTGAAATATGCTCATTCTAGGCCACACAGCCTGCTAAGAGGCCCAGCTGTGAGGGAGCCCTGCATGCTCTTACTCCTAAACCCACACATTGGCCACCACCCTACAGGGAGGCACAAATAGCTCCATAAAACATATTTAGCTTCTCCATCTCCATCTCCAGCTGGTTTCCTGGGCCTTCACGTGGCTCCCTCCCAGGCACAGTGGCCAGCAGTTGTTGGCTGTGTCTGGGAGACATCACATCACCCCTGCAGGGATTTGATAGCATCTCATTCAAAGTGAGAACAAAGGAAGCATTTTCAGTCCCCTCTTTAGAAACCTTGACTCCTCGCCATAGGCGCAGCACCTCAGATTGGCTGTTACCATGGTGACTGGCTGCTGCTCTCTGTCCAATTATGTCAGCCCTGAACTGCGGGACCTCTGTGCCCATTTCTGCTCCCCTGCTACAGCCAAGCCCCTCTGACCCGCAGGCAGTCCCGAATGCTTGTGCTTTCCTCCCAGCAGCGCATTTACCGTGCCCCGGCCCCGGCTCTTTATCCGTGTCTTAAGAAGCTTTTATGCGCCCAGCCTTGCATTCGGTACATCCACATGCCCCACTGAACAGACAGCTTGGACATACAAACTACACACAACTCACACTCAGTGTCTGGTGTTGAGATGATTCTGAGGCAATCACAAGCCAGAACGAACCTTGATCTTTCCCTGGCAGTGAATGTAAACAAGCATACAACCAAATAAATGAACAAATATGGACTGCAATAAATATGGTGGTTTCAGCTGCAGATGTATAAAGTGAGGACACAATTGTTCCCAGGTATAGTTGAGGCAGAGGATTTTATTGTAGATGTGAGAGGGCAGCCAGAGGCATCAGGAAGAGTCCAGAGCAGAAAGAGTAGAGGAAACATAACCAGCAGAATGGACTGGGCCCTGAGAGAGAGAGAGAGGCAAAGAGTGAGCGAGGAACAGAAGTGAACGAACACGAGGACATGTCCACTTCTAGGTATGGTTGAGAAGGGTTTTATTGTAGATATGAGGCAGAGTACAGCCAGAGACATCTGGAAGGGTCTAGACTGAACAGGGCCACAGGGTTCAAGGGGATTTCGAGAGAAGACTGGGCAAGAGAGAAGACCTTGAGCCAAGAGTAGAGGACCGAGAGGGAGCCCCAAACCAAGAAAACACAGGAACAAAATGACAGGGTTACAGAGGAAAGTGAAGCTGTGGGAAGCGAAACCCAGCCCCTGGGCCAGAGGGGTTTAGGGCAGAGTGAAAAGCGCTGACAGTGGGTACTGAGTGAGGCTATCTGAGTTTTCCTCCGGACCTGACAGAAAGAGGGGCAAGGCAGGGCCAGCCAAGACAGAGCCAAGACCCAAGAGAGCACTTGGCAGAAGGGCAAGAGCATATAGGAATGAGAAGCTGAGGGAATCGAAGCCCATGAGCTGGAGAAATTTAGGGTAGAAGGCAGAATGAGAAGAGCTAGACCACCAGCAACAGGCACTTGCAATGCTGAGTCAAGATCTCAGCATGCGCTTTGGTATGCTAATAGACACCACTGTTAGCCATTTGTCCCTAGTTTATTTTGGACCTGACAGTGAGTGGATAGGAGCTGGGGAGTTTGAACCTTTAACTGTACTGTCTATCTCTTTGGCTTAAGGTGAGCCTGCCTTCCTAGGGTGGCCTGTTGGCCACCTTTTCAGCCAGCGGGCATTTTACCTTTAACTTTATCTAATTGCCTGATTGCAGTCTTTTCTCATTTTCATGGTCTCACTTCTGTTCTTAAGAGACAGCCTTGTAGCCTGTGTCCCAGCTCAGCCCAGGTCTGAAGATCACCGTCTCTGGAGACCCCTGGCTTGCTTCACCTGTATTGCTCTCCTGGGGAGCCGCCCCCCCCCAAAAGCCCAAGTCACCACCAACACTAGGCAGCAGATTTTACTGAAGGTCCTGTTACACAGTAGCAATAAAAGCCCACCAATGGAGAACCTCTGGTGAAACAAAATCTCTCCTTGGGAATGAATGAAGACCTGACATTCCATTTGGGATGGGTCAATCACCTGGCTAAAGGGCCAGCCACATCTAGGAAGGCAGGCTCACCTTAAGCCATGCAAAGACATAGGTGGAACAATTAGTCCTTTAATGAGATGCTGTTTTTTCCCTCCCTGAATCCTCATCCCTAGCTCAGTAGCTTACTGGACCACAGCTTTAGAACCTTGTAAGTATTGCTTCTCTCGATATTTCTATCTCATTTCTAAGCATGCTTTTTCCTTAACACCTTGAGTTTTTTCTGACACATAGGACATCTTTACTCTTTTTCTAAGTTTTCCTTCCCCACCTTGTGCTTGCCTGTCCCCAGTGTCTGACCTCCATGCTGGCTTATTAAATGGTATGGCTTTTTCTGTCTCTCTTTTTTCCTCCTCTGAGCCATTGCTGGGGTTTATGGCTTGCCTGTCCCAGGGGGATTTCCTTTTAAACAAACTGTAGTAAAATTGTTCTTGGGCTTCCATTTGAGTTCACTCAAAAGTTCTTTATTAATGAGACTAAAAATTCCAAGTGGGGACCCAGATTTCCCCTGCATCAATCTGGGGGTGACAGATGGAGAGAATACTCCTTAACTCAGCAGAGCAACTTTGGCTCCACCCATGGAGCAATTTCTCCCTGGCTTCTACTCCTAGTGCTCAGAAGAGGTGTTGCCCCTGCTGCTTGGCCCCTCCCCCAGAATTCCCTGCAGATACCCCCCAAGTTGTTTGTAGACAAATTCAGCTGTCAGCCTTCTACCCAAGTCAAGTTCTGGGGGTGATGTTTGCATACCCTCAAAACACAGTGGGGCTACCCTCAAAACACAGTGGGGCGCTCTGCTAGGCTAAACACTCCTCATTTTGAGCATCTAGAGAATGCAAGAAGCGTTGGTTTGTTTAACTTATCTCCTCTCAGAGTCCTAGTGGCCCCATTCCCAGTGACCAGGGCCAGGCCTGGGGTGGGTGTGGGTCAGGGGTGAGTTAGGTGTGGGTAGGGTCAACCACAGACTCTGATTTGGGCCCAGGATGAAGTGCAGTCTCCCTCTGTGCTGAGTGAGCTCTTACAGGTTGATTAGGAAAACTGGTATGCTACTCCCTGCTGAGTGTCCTTTGAGGTCAGTTGGGGTCACATTCAGATCCCTCACATGCCCTTTAACTGTCCAATAAGCACATGCTAACCTAAGCCTGGAGTACATCTCAGTGGATAGTATGTATGATAGTATGTATGTGCATAGTATGTATGATGATCTGAGTTCAGTTTCAATATAGGAGAAACAAAACAACAGAAAACTAGCCCAACAGCCTGATATCAACAACAGAGGAAGAATTAATGGCCTCCAAACTACAGCTGTTGGAGACACCTCAGCAAGAGAGGCAAGTCTCCCAGGAGAGGAATAGCCTGGCTCTCTTGTCATGCTTTGTCTTTGCTTGCAGTTCTAAGGCCTGCCCTTTTTACTCTGGTTACAGTGGAGATCAGTGAAGGTTAAAACTCAAATTCTCCGTGCTAGAATTTTCAGGATTCAGAGATATCAGCCACCTGAGAAGCCGTGGCCTTATAAACAGGGTTCCAGCTGCCTGAAGCAGTTTCTCGTGAAGAACAATCATGGTCCTCTTGGTGGCCTCAGAAGACAGCTCAGGTGGGCACTCATGCACAGGCCTTGACAGTTATCTGTCACCTCTAGAGGTGTGGGGGTGCACACTGCCACTGGGCTTCTCTTTTCCCTCTAAAATGTTATGTGAGCAGATCACCCAAGATATTGGTGTCATTCATTCCCTGAAAAAGCTCATTTCCTTTCTCCATCTACTTTGTTATCGTTGCTGGGGACTGCACAGGGTCTCAGGCTAGGCAAGCACCCCACTACTGAACCATTTTACCAGCCCTACCGACTCAGATTTCCCAAGTGCAGGCAATTACAGGCAAGCTGATTCACCACACCTGGCTTATGCCTTCATAACCTTTCAGTGCTGGGATAGAATCCATGGCCTCACGCATGCTAGGCAAGCTTCCCATCATTGGGTGACGTTTCGTTACACCACCTACACTTTTATACACACATTACTTTCTGGAAATAGAATTCTCTTTTTGTCTCAGTTTCTTGCTAAACACTGTATCTAGACAATCACATGTTTAACGTATAACTTTATTTTCACTATCCACTAAAAGACACACGCATGTGTTTTTAATCCTGTTAATCCTCATGGCCCTTGAAACTGAGCTGAGTGGCATGCACGCACCATGGGTTGTTCTTTGGGAAACTCTGAATTAGAGGATTACTTCATCCCTTCTGTGAATTCTAATACTGTCGACAAGGAAAGGCAATGACTTCAGAAATATATACACAAATAGTTTCCTGAAACAACAGCTAAAATGACCCTTGGAACAAAATGGCTGTGGTCTGACAGCTTTTTCTCTTCTCTCTTCCATCACAGTTATAGAACCCCATCTCAACTCCCATGTCCTGAGCCTGAAGAGGCGCCTGTGCTCTGGCTGAGCATCCTGGAAGGAACCACTTGGCACTTATAATTAGCCTGTTCAAGGCCTCAGCTGCAAACTCCCCAAGGCCTAAACACAGCAGGTAACGGGATTGCTACTGTGCTATGAGAATTGCCTGTCCCCAAATTCACCCCAGTAACTGGAGGGATGGGCTCTTCCATCCTACCCAGGACTACAGCAGTGTGTCTCAGGTCAGCTGCCTCCACCGGTTCCCTTCCATTAATTCTGAACCTATCTGGATGATGAAACCCAACACACTTGTGAGATCCTTGACCAAATTTCTCTGGTAAGAAAAACTGGCAAGCAAGAGGGGAGAGGTAGACTCCTCTGCTGGAGACAGAGAGAGCAGAATGAATTTCCTGAGTGAAGGCTCTTACCTCTGACACCTGTATAGGGAAACAGCCACCAAGCAAGAAATTCATCAGATCCCCAAAGCTACTCTTTCATTTCCTGGCTTATTAATTACAATTCCTGTTGTTATGACAAAAATCACCTGACAAAAACAACTTAAAGGAGAAAGGGCTCACAGTGCAAGTCTATCAAAGTAGGGACATCACAGCTAGGAGCTCAAAGCAGTTGGTCACTTTGCATCTGTAGCCAAGAAGAAGAAAATAATGGACCCTGTGCTCAACTCCCTCCCTCTTTTAGTTCAGTCCAGGATCCGAGATAGTGGTGTCATCCACAGTGGACAAGTTTTCCCACCTCAGCTAACCTAATCAAGGCAGTCTCACATAAGCATGACCCGAGGTATTGCCTTCCGGTTGTCTCATCAGACTGACAATTTACTATCACATTCAGGTTTGTTAAAGCAGCCAAATCTGGCCGATTCCTAAGTACAGAGATGTGCCCCATTCACAATGGGCTGAAGTCTCCCACATCAACCCCTAATTAAGAAAATGTCCCTATAGGCCTGCCTAAAGTCCACTCTTAAGGAGGCATTTTCTCAGTATATAGCTGAGCAAATTTAGAAATAGTCACATGGTAGAATACTACTTAGCAACAAGAAGGGACTGGTTGTTAATATGATACATTCAGCAATGTGGATGAACCCAAGACAACAAGAGAACCAAAAGAAACCTGGGACCCAGAAAGTGCATGCGCGACCATGTAGCCGCATGATCATGAATTGGCGATACTAATCTGGGTGACCATGTCAGCTGCCTATCTCGCTGCTGTGACAAAAATCCTGACGAAAGCAATTTAAGGGAGGAAGCGATCATCCAGGTCTGGAGTTAGAGGAGTTACATTCCACCGTATTGGGGAAACTAGCTGGTTCTCAGCCAGGAAGCAGAAAGTGAACAGGAAGTGGCCGTCAGACTGTAAAACCTCAAGCCCCCCTCGCCCATGATCCACTTCCTTTAGAAAGGCTCCACCTCCTAAGGTTCTACAGCCTGTCCAAACAGCCATGCCATCTGGAGACGAAGCATATTTGTTACTTTCTTTCTTTTTTTTTTGGAATACATTTTTTAATGATTTATTTATTCTTATTTTCTGTGCAGTGGTGTTTTACCTGCATGTATATCTGTGTGAGGGTGTCAAATCCCCTGGAACTGGAGTTACAGACAGTTGTGAACTGTCATGTGGGTGCTGGGAATTGAACCGGGATCCTCTGGAAGAACAGTCAGTGCTTTTAACCTTTGAGCCACCTCTCCAGCCCCTTAGTCACTTGGGGCTGATTGAAACACCACAACCAAAGGCAACTTTAAGAAGAGTTTATTTTTGGTTTACAGTTTTAGGGGACTACATAGTCATAGTGGCAGGAAAGGACATGGCTGCAGGAACAGGAAGCTGAGACTCTTCATCTCAACTGCACACAAGGAGCAGAGAGGACAAGGAGGAAGTAGGGTGAAGCAATGACCCTCTGAAGCCTGCAGCCCTGGAACCTTCCTCCCACAGGCTACAAGGCTCTACAGGTGCAGAACCTCTCCAAACAGTGCCACCAAGTGTTCATACACCTGAGCCTGCATTCCACGCTCAGACCACAGTAGAAATCAGGAAGATGTTTACCCTGTAGGATGGAGGCAGTACGAAGAGGAAATGCTCTAGAACCATGGAAATAACTGTTCTCTGTCTTGATTTGAGTTTTGGATATTTCTTCATTTATTTGTTTGTGAATGTGACAAAAGCTAGAGTCACATGAGAAGAGAAAACCTCAACTGAGAAAATGCCCCCATCACATTGAATTGTGGACAAGTTTGTGGGTTATTTTTCTTTACCGGTGATTGGCATAGAAGGGCCCATCCTACTGTGGATGGTGCCATCCTTGGGCAGGTGGTCCTGGGGTATAGAGAAAAGCAAACTGAGCAAGCTAGGGGAGCAAAGCTGGGGAATCAAGTTTCTGCCCTTGGTCCCCTCCATGGTGGAGAGTAAGCTGTCAGATGAGATAAACCTTTCCTCCCAAAGTTGCTCTTGGTCATAGTGTTTGTCTCAACAATGGAAAACAATCTAATGTAGATGTATATGTGAATACATTTGTCAAAATTCATCTCATTGTAGGTGAACTTAAAATACTCTTTATAATATTTTTTGAAAAATCTGAATTCTCTGGCTTCCTTCTTACTGAGTCAAAATCTTTAGAGCTAAAATATTTTTGGTTTTGATTTAAGGGAGGGACTTATTGTGTAGCTCTGGCTAGCCTGGGATGTTCTCTGTAGACCAGGCAGACCTTGAACTGACATTCCTCTACCTGCCTCTGCCTCTGGGGTACTGGGGTGCCCCACCATGCTCAGCAAATTCACATTTTAAGACCATCCCAAGAGATTCATCCATATGGCCCTCTTTGAGGGACTTTGGCTCCCAAACAAGCTTTGGCTGGATCCCTTAGCTAACAAGCCTAAACAAGTTCTATAGCTGCTATTAGAAAGGACAATCCTAGAGCAGCTATTGCTTCCTGAGCCCTTTTCATGTCCTCAGATTCTCCCAACAATCCAGCAACTCAATGAAACAGACTTTGCTTCATGAAGTAACAGAGATCATGACACTTGGAATCAGTCACATAGCAAAGCCGGTTAGTTCAGCCATCCCTACCACAGATAGCTCATTCTCACCACTATTTATTTGTCCATCCATTAACAATCAAAATAAGTACTGTGTGAGATGCTTTCTGCTCTCATCCCCTGAGCCAGCAGGCTGTGGTAAGAAGAGATAGATGAGTTAGTTTCTACCTTGGCCTGGCCTTGGGGAAGAATGCAGATCCAGGCCTCTTCTGATTTTAATTATCCAAGTGGTTAGGAGGACAGACAGGAGGGTTATGGTTATGTAAGCACAAATAAAGGAAACCTCTGTGTTGTTTACTTTGGGAACTTTCCAGAAGCTAACATCAATAGCATGCCATGTTAAAAATGGGTTAAAATCATTATCAGATTATGAATAATTCACCAGGCACCCCTGCTACCCATTACATTTTGTTCTACATAATTGCTTCCTGGAAGTCTATTCCCAGAGCAGGGAATTGGGAGTATCCATGAAATTGAATATTTCTGCCTTTGACAAGTAAATTTAAACAAAATTGTGAATTAGTTTCAGTCCACTGCTGCCTGTCCTCTTTGAGTTGATAAGACTAGTTTTTTAGTAAAATAACTTTGCATATATAGATATATCCTTCAAAAGGGAAATTAGTCTTCTATGGTCCCAAGGCTTTCAAGTATTATGGAAGGCTCAGGAAGTGATGGGGCAAAGATGGAAATATATATATTATATATATTTATATTATGATATATTATATTATAATACATTTATATATTATATTTATATTAAATATATATATACATATGTGTGTATATATCTAAGGGAATCAGAATCAAATCACAAAATATTCTTTGCATGATGTGAAAATGGAATTTCCAGGATAAGACAATTGTTTCTTTTGATATGCAGTTCACACTCCAGAAATTCAACCTTAAAAGTGTTAAAACCAGTGTTTTTTTTTTTTTTTAAAAAAAACATGTTCACAAGATCAGGCATAGAGGCATGTGGTTGTAGATCTAGCTGCTCAGGACATTGGTCAAGACAATCCTTTGGACCTAGGAGTTCAACACCAACCTGGGCAACATTATAAAACATAATTTCTTAAAAATAAGTAAGTTATGACATGGTGTGGTGGTGTACATTCCTGAAGGCAACATTCCTTTTGTTTTAAAAAACAAATTATTATTATTAATTATTTGTATAAGCGTTTTGCCTGCTTGTGTGCATGTATACCAGGTATGTGCCCAGTAGCTGAGGAGGTCAGACATGGTGTTGGGTTCCCTGGAACTAGAATTACAGATGGTTATGAGCCACCATGTAGGTCTGAGAATAGAAACCTAGTCCTCTTCAAGAACAAGAAGTGCTCTTAACCACTGAACCATCTCCCCATTCCCAAGACACCACTTCTCACAAATAAATTACAAGTAGACATGTTGATTCACATGTTCAGTTTGAACACTCAGGATCTCTATAGGTTTGAAACTTTCTGATCTATGTAGCCAGTCCTAGGCCAGCCAGGGACACATAGTAACATCCTGTCTCCCAAAAATTAATTAATTAATTGAAATTAAATAAAGCATTGTCTGGGACACTTGCATCCCATTTCCTCTTTCTTCTAGCTCCTGGCAACCAATAATCTTTCTGTCCATAAATTTTGGACAGTTCATACAAATGGAATAATTCAGTGTGTTCTCTTTTCTGTCTCCTTTTGTTTAGATAACATTGATGTGGCTCAGTGATTAAGAGCACTGGTTACTCTTCCAGAAGACCCCGGTTTGATTCCCAGCACCCACATGGTAGCTTACAACTGTTTCTAACTCCAGTTCCAGGGGATTCAATGCCTTCTTCTGACCTCAGTGGGCATTGCATTCATGTGGTATATAGATACACATGCAGTCAAAATGTACATAAACATAAAATAAAGTTTTAAAAAAAGTTAACATTGACAAAGCTCATCCATGTTGTAGCATGAATCACTGTAACATCCCTTCTTATTGCGGATTAATTTTCCATTACATGAATATGTCATATATTGTTTATTCATTCATCAGTTGTTGGACAGTTGGGCCATTCCAACTGTGGCCATAAACATTGATGCTTGGATCTTTATGTGAATATATGTTTTCTATCTTCTTGGGTCTGTTTCTAAGATGTGGAGTGTTAGGTCAGACAGTAACATCTGTACCATTTTGAGGTGGATATTTTCCACAGTGTTTCCCCTTTTTTACATTCTCAGCAGCAATGTACAAGGACTGTGCCTTTTTCTAGCAATGTCTTCTTTCTCAGAATGCCCTCATGTTATCATCTTTATCAGAGCCTGGCTAGCTGCCCATTGCAGTGTGTGTAGAAAATCTAGTCAATGTTATTGGCTCTCTGAGTCATTTCTTCTGGGTAACATATTGAAATTTAATAGCTATAATCATACAATCAAGATGTTCCCAGATCGAAATGCCTGAAGTGAATCTCTTGCCCCTGCCTGGCCTCATTCCATGGTACCTTAGTTACTTTATTATTGCTATGATAAGACACCATGACAGGGCTGGAGAGAGGGCTCAGAGTTTAAGAGCACTAGCTGTTCTTCCAAAGGTCCTGAGTTCAATTCTCTGAAACCATATAGTGGCTCATAACCATCTATAATGAGACCTGGTACCCTCTTCTGGCCTGCAGGCACACATGCAGGCAGAATGCTGCATAAATAACAAATAAATAAACTTTTTAAAAAAATGGCCAAGGCAACTTATAGAAGAAAGAGTTTATTATGGACTTACAGTTCCAGAAGTTTGGAGTCTGTCCTAGTTAGAGTTTCTAGAGCTGTGAAGAGACATCATGCCCACAGAAACTCTTATAAAGAAAAATATTTAGTTGGGGCTGGCTTACAGTTCAGAGGTTTAGCCCACTGTCATCATGGCAGGAAGCATGGTGGCACGCAGGCAGACATGGTGCTGGAGAGGTAGCTGAGAGTCCCACATCTGGATTGGCAAGCAGCAGGAAGAGAGAATGACACTGAGCCTGGCTTGAGCTTCTGAAACCTCAAAGTGCCCCCCACCTCTCCATCCCCAACTTTCTCCAAAAAGGCCTCACCTCCAGTAACGCCACTCCCTATGAGTCTATGGGAACCATTTGCATGCAGACCAGAGCCTGTGACCATCATGACAGGCATGGCATCAGGCAGGCAGGCATGGTGCTGGAACAACGCTAAGAGCTTACGTCTTGATCCACAAGCTTGAAGCAGAAAGAATCACTATCTCTTCCAACAAGTCCACACCTCCTAATCCTTCCCAAACAGTTCCACTAACTGGGGACCAAGTATTCAAGGCCTTGCCTCCACTCCCTATGAGTCTATGCCGGCCATTTTCATTCAAAGCATGGCACAGGGTCAGTTTCTTCCATGCATAGAATGAGGCCCAGCAGAAACTTGCTACCCCAATTTAGCAAACTCAGGGACAGACTCTTTATCTCCCAGCATTGCATATACCATATCTACACTTGGACTAAGCAGATGTCCAGGAAAATGAATCTGATGCTTAGCCCTTACTGACTCCAATGCCGATATATGCAGTCAAATCAGGGAGAAATAGATGTGCCAGGCTGTGTGGTGGGAGACAGATGCTGAGCAGTCAATAATTGTTGCCAAGGCCTTGATTCAGAGGAAAGACACGACATTAGGAATTTTATAATCCATGGCAGGCAGAGAGGCCATATCAGGTCCAAAGAGAGCTTAAACCAACCCCTCAACTTCCTGGGTTGTGGGGCCTGCCCTGAGAGCCTCATGGGGGAAAAGAGGAGACCACGTTCTCAAAAAACTGACAGGCACTTTTCAAATTGCAGAGCTGTAGCCCCGGGCAGACCCATTACTTGACCTGATTACGGACTCAGCGTGGTTTCTCTGTGTTCCGTTGTACCTTTTCCAAATGAGCAGAGCAGAATCTGCTTTAGAAGACAGAGGAAGGCCTTCCAGCGCCTGAAGCACTTTCTTAACTCTTTGTGGGTTTCAAAGTCTGAGAAGAGTTCTCACAGGGCTTAAAAACACCTCAAATAAGGCTTCACAAGCCCGTGCATTCAAAAGAAGCAGCGAGTCCTGGGATGTGAGCACTGGCAGGTCTTGGGAGCATCTAGCTCTCCCCATCTGCCAATGTGCGTGCAGGCAAGGTGTGCTAGCTCTCATTCAGTTCTCCCAGCTTGCCTGGTCCTCCTGAGCACAGACAGGAAGGGGAAAATAAAACCCGGGTAGGTGGTAAAGGCCCGAGATGCGCTGAGCTCACGCAGACTTTCCGGTTTGAATTTCTGTTTCTCCCTCGCAGCACCACACTGAGCTTGAGCCTGGCACAGCTCAGTGAGTCACCGCTGCACAGGAAGTATCTTAATGAGAGACGCGAGTGCCCGGGGGAGGAGAGGAGGGGTGTGTGAGCCCAGCGAGAGAGATGTGCGTGTTTCAGTGGGGAGAGCTAAAATCCACAGCCTCAGTCTGGGCACCGTCAGCAGGATGTTCTGTGGTCAGTATAGGCGCGACGGATGAAATCCTGACTGCACTTTTACAACCCAGGAAGAGGTACACAGCTGGGACATGTTGGGAACAACCCCCCCCCCCCGCCCCCGGGAAACTGTTGGATCTCTTTAAGGGTTTAGGATTTAGTTTTCCTTCCTTTTTTTTCAGGCTGGCTTTGATCTGATCTTAAGGCAGGAGATGACCTTGAACTTCTGTACACCGCCGTGTCCCATCTATACTGAGAGGATACAAGGCTTCCTGAACACCGGACAAGCACTCTGCCAACTGACCTCTGCCTACCTATCTGATCTGTCTTTACAGGTTGCAAACATTTCTCTTCAGCTTTTATTTGTCATTTGTTTTTTCTTTTCCAGAGATTCCTTCATTGCAGTGCTGCAGCCTGAATTTGGGGTCCTGGACAGCCTAAGAAGGCAACCACTAGAAACTTCCTTCAAACTTGATCATTCTTGAAGATTCTGCTCAGTCTCCTGAGCAGCTGAAATTGCTGGTGCAGAATTTAAGTTTCATATACCTGTCAATCTTTTCTTCGGTGTTGCTTAAGCTTTTGTGTCATAATTACACCTGCTAGCACATTCTATTTAAAATGCAATGCCCTTTTCTACTTCAAAAGTACTTTCCTTTGTTTCCTGAGACAAGATCTTACTGTGCAAGGTCCTAAACTCTAGCTCTTCCTACTTCAGTCTCTCAAGTCCCCTGGAATTACAGGAACATGAAGCTGGAAGAAAAGCAGGAAAATATATTCTCACAGAAAGTGGCTAGCTTCCAAGTGAGACAGCCTATTATTAAAAGGAGGATTGTAGCCGGTCTTAGCTATTTCGTGGGTTCTTTTTCCCACCCTTTATCTCTCCCCCACACCTGTTTCACCTCCTATCACTAGGTAGGAGAGAAAGAAGGATAGAGGGAAGAGAAAAAAAAATACAGATCTCTGAATCTAATTTCTTTCTTCTTGTTTCTTCCTTGAGCACAACCACTAACAAACAGCCCTGCCTTTTGAGAGCCCTGGCATGTATACACCCTCTGGAAAGTTCCCAGAATTCCAAACAGCACGCAATTGTAGAAACTATCTGCAGCTGGCAAAACCACACCTCTGCTAGAGCACGAGGAAAATAATAGCCTCTGCTAAGCAGCCGCTTATCCCCACACCTGGGATTAAAACAAATCACATTCTTATAATATTTCTGTGTTTTTAAAAGAAACCAAAATTTTAGAATTCTGACTACAGGAGATAGTGAGGTAGGACAGTGGAGAATTGTCTATCGGCTCTGCCTTCACATTTTTTTCTCCATGGGCCAATGTGTCCTCTCAAAAACTCCCCTCCACCCAGTTTCTTCCTGTGACCCACTTGACTGTGGGCCCCACAGCTCACTCTGTGCCATAGCAGAAACTGCCCCCCTCACAGTGCCCCCTTTCTCTCTGTGAGGGCAGTGGAGAGAGGGTCTGTCCCTGTGGTCACCGGGCAGTCCCCCTGATCTCCAGCCCACATCTTCTTGTAAGTACTGCTAAGTCTCTTCAGAAGAGGTTGCCTCTGCCTCGGAGGAGGCCTGTGGCTCTTCTCAGCCTCATGGAGAGACTGGATTGCCTCCTTTTGAGCTACACTGGGTCACCTGGGCCTTTAAGCATCTCTATTTTTGTCCTGAATCTTGCGAAGTCCTTCTTGAATTATCCCATCACTGTCTTGCATCTGACCCTCTCCATACAGAGAGGTTTTTTTTTTGTTTTTTGTCTTTTTTTTTTTTTTAATACAGAGAGTTCTTAATTAAGCTCAGTGCAGAGGAATGGATGGGGGAAGGGGGGCTGTAATAGTTACATTATCAGTGTGACCAAATTTGACAAACAGCAACTTGAAGGAGAAAGAATTTATTTGGGTGCATGGCAGTGGGAGGGGCTTGGGGCAGCAGGGAAAGGATGCTTGCTCACATCCCCAGGGAAGCAGGGAGAGAGGAGATAAGCAGGGCCAGGCTGAGAACATCAAGGGCCACCTCCAGTGATCTGCTTACCCCAGCCAGGCTCCATCGTGTAAAGGTTCTACAAAGTCCCCAAACAACATAAGCATGGGGGGCTGGGGAGGGGATGAACCAAATGTTCAAGCACAAGAGCCCGTGGGAGATATTTTATATTCAAACTACACCAGAGTCTTTCCTTCTCCTTGCAAGCACTTCTCTTTCCTTCCACAGACCAAAATTTCTCACAAAAATGGGTGAGGACTGATGGGAACTGTTGGAGATATGGATGGTCTGAACGAACAGCAGCCAAGGTTCAATACTGTTCTTATCTCCTCATCCTTTTCTTAATAGACCTGAACCAAGAGATTCTGCTGCTCTCTCTGACTCTCTCTGACTCGCTGGGGTAGCATTTGCCTGCACACAGTCCCTCACTTCTTTTCCCCTTGGGAAGCCCAACAGCTCCACCTCTGCCTTGGAGGAAACTGCGTAAGCAGCTCTGGGACTCCAGGCTTCTGCCCTTCAGAGCTCAGGCTCTAGGGGATTCTCTTGCTCATTTCCCTCTCTGTGCATCAGATGGTGGAGTCTGCCTGGGCAGAAGAGTGTGACTTGGTAGCTTTCAAGTCATACAAATAAGCTTTCGAAAGAATGATATAGGCCTGCCATGGCAACGCATGCCTTTAAACCCAGCGCTCGGGAGGCAGGGACCAGTGGAGCTCTGTGACTCCAAGGCCAGCCTGGCCTACATAGAGAGTTCCAGAGTAACCAGAGCTACCTTGTCCCATAATATTAGTAGTAGTAGTAAGAAAAAGAAAAAAAAAGGCTATAGACAAGGTCTCACTATGTATCTATGGTCAGTCTTGAACTCACTGTGGAGACTGGGCTGTTCTCTGTCTGCGTCACCTCCTGAGTGCTGGGTCAAAGATGTGCCCCGCTGCTCTCAGCCTTAAATAGATTTTTAAAACATATTTTAATTTTATTTAATTATTAATAAATGTCATATTTTATACATATATAATAATTTTATACTTATATATATTTAATACAAGGTGTTTTGATCATATTCATCTGTACTGGATAGGTTTTTTTGCTTGTTTGTTTTTGAGAGGGGGTTTCTCTGTGTAGCCCTAGCTGTCCTGGAACTCCTGCTGTAGACCAGCCTGGCCTTGAACTCCTAGAGATCTGCCTGCATCTACCTCCTCAGTGCTTGGATTAAAAGTATGTATCACCACCACCTGGCTGTGTTGGCTAATTTTATATCAACTTCACACAAGCTAGAGCTATCTAAAAGGAAGAAACCTCAATCGAGAAAATGCCTCCACAAGATCCTGTTGTAGGACATTTTCCTGTAGTGACTGATGAGGGAGGACCCAGTCTAATGCGAGTGGGGCCCCATCTGGGCTAGTGGTTCTGGGTTCTATGGGAAAGCAGGTTGACTCAGAGGGAGAGGATGTGCCTAGTCCTGCTGCGACTTGATGTGCCAGGGCGGGTTGGTACCTCTGGGGGCCTCCCACTCTCTGTGGATAAGGCAAGGGGGATGGGGGAGGGTTAGGGTGGGACTGGCGGAGAGGAGGGTGTGGAGCTGTGATCCGGCTGTGAGGTGAAATTTAAAAAAGGAAGCCAGTAAGCAGCACTCCGCTGTGGTCTCTGCATCAGCTCCGGCCTCCAGGTTCCTGTCTGAGTTCCTGCCCTGACTTCTTTTGAGGAAGAGCTGTGATGTGGAAGTGTAAGTCAGATAACCCCTTTCCTCCCTAAGTTGTTTTCCTCACTGTTTCATCCCAGCAGTAGTAACCCTGAGCCAGCATCCCTTTCAACTCCTCCCCTTACTATCTCAAAAGTCCTATCCCTTTCACCAACCTTGGCATTTCTCCTCCTCCTCCCCCCATCCCACCAAATCTACTTTGTGTTGCCCAGCTAGTCTTGAGGTTGGGGTCTTCTCTCGTGTGTACTCAGCCTACCAGGGGCCACATCATTCAAGATAACCAACTCTTCCTCTCTCAGCCACTATTATATGCCAATAGCTCTTCAGCAAGTGGTGGGACTATCACGTGTTCCCTTTCCCCTGCTACATAGTGGGATTTTGCCTGATTGGAGTTTGCAAAGGCCTTGTGTATGCTGTTATAATCACTGTGAGTTCATATGTGTGTTTGTCAGTTTGTGTCTGGAAAACAGTTTCCTTGATGTTATCCATCATCTCAGGCTCTTACAAACGTTCCATTTCCTCTTTCACAAAGCTCCCTGAGCCTTGGGGGAAGGGTATGATCTGAATGCCCAATTTAAGGTAGGGGTTGCATCTCTTGGAGCAGACCTTTAATCCAAGCAGAAAGTGGTTGGGGACTCTCATAAACTTCCTGCCACTATTGCATGGGTAGGTCTATCTCATCAGACCGATGATTGTTAGACCTTGCAAGGTTCACAGCTAGGTGAGGCTGAGACCTACTCTTCTTGGCAGCATGCATAGCACCTTCTAGCACCGTACATGCTAGGCTGCAGTGATGAGTCTTGCAGGAGAGTACCAGCTTGAGGTTTCCATGTTCTGTGATGCAGATATGCCTTGTCTTCAGCAAAAGGGTCTCATCGCCAAGCTCTGGAAGGTAGCCAGGAGTATTGACAATAACGTGTAATACTTAGGGCTCTATGTCTCCCCACCGGCTAACAACTCAAAAAGAAGTAACCCATTCCTGACAAATGAGCTTTGAACATGCAACGCCACTCTCGGAATTTTTTATTTATGTATTTTTTGAGTCAGGGTCTCGCTATATAGCCCGAGATGGCCTGAAACTCACAGAGATCTGCTCTCCTCTGTCTCCCAAGTGCTAGAATTAAAGGTATGCTCCAGCACACCCAGCCCTCCTAAGGATGTGATTAAAGATTCATTTTGTTTATTGTAACATAATAATAGGAAAAAATTGGCTGTTGCTCCACAGCAAGGGAATTGATTCAACTATGACACATCCATCTAATGGAACATTATTCAGCTTTTAAAACTATGCTATAATGAATATTCATAGACATGGAAAGATACTTATAGTAAATTGTTGAAAAAAATAATTGTACTATGATGCCAGAGATATGTAGTGAGATCCTGTTTCAAATAGCAACTACAACAAAGAAAGAAATAAATATGGAAATAAAGAATTTATTATAAATTTTTATGCATTTATTTTAAATTGGGCATAGGGTTGGAATTATAACTTATTGACAGCACTTTCCTAGCTTGTGTGAGGCCCTGGATTTGATCCAATACTGAAAACAAATGTGTGTATTCAAGTGTGATGTGTCAAAATGTCAACATAAAAACAGTTTGTGAAACCAAAACAGGAGCCACATTGGCATACATTGTTATGAAGTCTCCATACCTGGACTTTACCAGCATCCCAATTTCCTCAGGGCTCCTAAAATGTCTTCATCCCCATCAGCATGAAGCAGTCTAAAGTACACAATAACACCCTCATTCCTGCCTCATTTTTGGTTTTTGGGTTTTTTGTTGGTGGTGGTTGTAGTGGTAGTGATGGTAATGATGTTTGTTGTTGTTGTTGTTTGTTTTCTCCTGGGTAGCCTTGGCTGTCCTAGACTCACTTTGTAGACCAGGCTGGCCTGGAACTCACAGAGATCCGCCTGCCTCTGCCTCCCTAGTGCTGGGATTACAGGCATGTGCCACGCCACCCCCCGCCCTCACTTTAATTAAACAAAAACGGGAGAAATGTTAGCGCACAGGCAATTTACCTGGCCTGCCTTTGGGGTCCTAGCAATTGCTTATGTCATCACCTATCACTGCCAGGTGTATGTGAGGACATAAGAACCCCTGACACCCTCCACCTCTCTCTGTCCCTCCTGTTCCAGCTCTCTCCTCTTCCTGTCCTTCTGTCTTTCTGTGCCCTCTTCCCCTTCTTTTCTCTGCCCTCATGGCTCTGTTCCCATCTGCCTATCTCCATGGCTCACTCACTGCCTCTACCCCTTCTCTGGGTCCTCCTCTCTCTTTCCCCAATAAACCTCCTTATACCAGACCTGTGGCAAGGCATAATTCCTCAGAGGCATGGCCTGCTATGGTACCCCTTCGCTGCATCATTATATATCATAACAGCCATGCCAAGGTTGTTCAAAGTCAAAAGGCAATGTGTGCAAAGTACCTGGAATTACCCAGGACACACCGAGTGCTCAGTGTCTCCGAGGAGGATGACGCAGCTGCTCTGCTGCAGCACTTCCTCCCTGCCTCCCTGTCACACATCTTTGCACTGCAGAGCCCTGGTTCTGGTGGGAAAGGGGTTACTATCCCCACACGGGCCAACTCTCCCAAGCGTGGTGATGAAATTCCTAGCAAGCTCTGGAGACTTGATTTTTGCCCTCCATTGGCAGAGGGCAGTTGCCAGGAAGTGATCACTCCACACAAGAATTAAAGTGCTTTCCACTCCTCTGGCTGCGTGTTGACTCAGTACACTCATGAGGAGGAGGGCACTGTGCTGTGCCCTGAGCAGGAAGGGCCTTTCTCACTCAGGATCTTTCTTGTGCTCTGTGCTATGCGGGAGACTCTGCAACCTGCCCTCAACTCTCCACTCCCACCCCAACTCCCACCCACCCCTGTATGCTTCCCCTTTATCCCCTGGCTGCATGGCCAGGCTCACAGGCTAACACCATTGCAGCCTGGTCACAAGGCACCATAACCCCAAACCAGTCTACGCCTCCTGCCCTGGCAGCACATTTTATTTTTAAAACTGTTGTTTTTCGGGGTGACGGTTTAGCTCAGTTGGTAGAATGCTAGCCTCCCACACAAGAGGCCCTGGATTCCTTTCCCAGGGTGGCATGAACATTTTCAGCACTCTGGAGGGAGAGGCAGAAGGTTTAGAAGTTCAAGACTGTCCTCAGATGAATAGCAAGTGTGAGGCTACTGATGCAGAAACCACTATTCTCACCTCAGAGAGAGTAAATATTTATTCTGGAGCCAAACGTGAGTGACTAAGGACTGGAAACAGAGATTTAGGTTACCCCAAATATTGTATTCCTACATGGCAACAGTTTCACGGAGCTTTTATAGTAAGAAAAAAAATAGTAAGTTATAAAAACTAGGCATAACGTCTCATAACTTTACTTGGGAAGTAGAGGCAGGGGGCAGATCTCTGAGGCAGACCTGTGAATTCCAGGCCAGCTTGCTCTACAGAGTGAGCTCCAGGACACCAAGAGCAAAAAGAAGAGAGAAAAGAAAAAGAAAGCTGGAAATCAAGACAATTTTCAAATATAGCGGTGGAAGCACCAAGTAGGTGGATTCCAGCAAAGCTGGGAAGTCTTTCATCTCGGAGGCCTCAGATGGTGTCTGATGACACTTAAGCCTTTGGGTTGGTGGAGGCTAGGGGTCTATTTGTACATTCTAAAAGATTTACCCAGTAGTCACAGGGTGTTAGGTCATACACAGAGGCCGGCAATAAGTGTCCGTTACGGGGACTGAAAATAGCCAAAGGCAAATTGGCTCCCAGCCTCTACTATCCCAGCTCTCCAGACACAATCAGCCTGTAGAATGGTTCACACCAGTGTGGATTTTGTCTGGGAACTTCAGCTCACAATGCCAGCGTGACAAACTTAAGACTTAATCTTAAAAGAACATGTCACAAAGCATGGAAAGAGCAAACTGCTTGAGAAGGGAGAGCCCTGTGCTCACTGCTTTCCATGCTCTCCTCCACGGTTCCAGGGTCTTTCCACAAACAGTTTGTGTGTCCGGGAGCGTTGGGGGCCCTCTTACTTCTGACACTTTATGCTTATTTTAGCATTCCTGTGCTGAGCACCCATCCTCACAGACGTTTACACAACTGGGCCCTTTGGGGGTTGTTTATGAATATTTTGCAGTACTGAGGATTGAACTCAGGTCCTCACACATGTTAGGAAAATGCTCTCCCGCTGAATTATATCCCCAGCCCATTTTGCATGCCTGTTTTTAATTTAATGTGTACAAATGTTTTGTCTGTCTGTCTGTATGTCACATGTGTGTCTGGTGCCTGAGGTGGTCAGGAGAGCGGAATGGACTTCCTGGAGCTGGAGTTCCGGATGGTTATGAGCCACCATGCGGATGCTGGGGATAGAATCCAGGTCCTCTCAAGAGCAGCAGTACTCTGAACTCCTGAGCCATCGCTCCACCCCTAGCTTTGTTTGTTTTTACTTTGAGACATGGTTACTCTGTTGCTCAAGCTGGCCTTGAACATACTCTGCAGCTTAGACAAGCCTTGGATTTACAATTTTCCTGCTTCAGACTCCAAGTAGTTGGGATTATAGGCCTGTGCTTCAACACCGGCATGGCCTACTGTGTTTTCACGTGTGTGCATATGCACATCAAGGCCAGAGGACCACCTCAGCTGTACTGCTTAGATGCTTCTCATTTTGTTTCCAGGACAAGGTCTCCCACTGGCCTGGAGCTTGTCAAATAGGCTAGTCTATATCTGCCAGGAGGCCACAGAAATTAGCCCATCTTGCCTGCCTAGCACCAGGATCACAAGCATGAGCCAGCACAGGCAGATTTTTTTTTCTTTAATTTTGGGGTCTTGCACTCAGGTCTTCTGGCTTCCCACGTAACCACTGCTCCATCTGATCTATCACGCCAGCACTAACTAACCTTCCAAAGGTTGCATTTTATGTTAGAGCTGTGCCAAACCATCCAGCTTTTGATGGACATCTTAGGCTCTTCCAGTGTGCTCCTTGAAGAAGCTTGGCCCTTTGAAAGGAGATAAGCATCCTACTTCCTTCTGTTGGGGTGGGCCTCCTCTACCTCCTTTGGCCCTTCCTCTCACAGTTGCTTGCATACACTATTCTGTCTATGACTTAAGCTGACTGTCGAGACACCCCTTCCCCGCTCCCTCCCCACACACCCCCTTCGAAAGCCTTCTCTTTCTCTTCTCCCAGTGCATTCGAAATTCTGTCTGTGCTATTTTTCTTCCACAGCAACGGGCACTAAAATTATTTTAGTGGCTGCGCTCGGCTGAAAAGCTTATTATGTCCACAAATAAGGAGCTGAAAATTTTCTTCTGCTCTGAAGCAGATTGGGCCAGGGAAGAACAGACGGGAGGACCTAGAATTAAATCCATATTCAGAAAGGAAAGCGCTATTCTCAGCAGAAATCCCTACAGTAGCCACCGTTAATTAAAGAAGATAACAGCACAGGCGAACTCAGCCTCAGCCAGTCAGAGACAGCCTCACGCCAGTAGCTACGCTCCAGAGCCAGAGTCAAAAAAGACAGCCAATCACGGAAGCCCCTCTAGGGCTTCCAATAAGCGCTGGTGATGGTGATGTTAAAGGCAGCCTTGAGCTGCCAGCTAACACAGCTGAAAGCCCAGGCGCTTCCTCTTTTGAAAGCCTGCCAAGCTCTCAACGCCAAGTTCCCGAAATCATCCTAAAACCAATTCTAGGCTCTTGAGGAGATTTTGTGAACATGCGCAGATGTCTCTTTCTGGCAAACAGGAAGTTCTTTTTTTTTTTTTTCATTAGATGTCAAGTTCAGTTTTATGAAACTCTTAACAGCTGGAAACTCCACCCTTCCGCCATCCCTGTTTATGGTTTACTGTGAGTTCAGGCTTTGAGTAGCTGATAAAAGAAAGCTGTCGGCTTAGCAAATTCAGTAGCTGCCATTTTTTGCAGCGGCTTCCAGTATGTATTTTATTTGTTCATGTAAGGAATCCATAAATGCCAGGGGGAGAGAAATGTATCTTTTTTAAGCTATGGATATTTACCCAGTGCGGTAGGAGTGCCATTACGCTCCTTGTGCATCACGCAGTTGATCATTTAATATAAAAACGGTGCAAAGTCTAAATTAACTAGAATATGGCAACAGGTATAAAGAAAATGCAGGAGTTAGTCAGTGGTGGCGCAAGCCTTTATTCTCAGGACTTGCGAGGCGGAGGCAGCAAATCTCTATGATTTCGAGGCCAGCTTGGTCTACAAGAGAAGTTCCAGAACAGCCAAGGCTACACAGTCTACAAGGATAACAAACCAAAAAAAAAGTAACAAGCCAAGAAAAAGAAATGTACGATTTTCTCGTTTGTACTAAGGGAACTGAAACACAGATAAAGGTTTGATTAAGACAAATCCAGGCGTTGCAGTGGCACATGCCTGTAATCCCAGTACTAGGGGAGGCAAAGGCAGGGGGATCTCTGTGAGTTAGAGGCCAGCCTGGTCTACAAAGCCAGTCTAAGACAGCCAAGGCTACACAGGGAAACCCTGTCTCAAAAAACTAAAGAGAGAGGTCCAGATTAAGACAATAGTAGAAATCAGGCATGACTTTAATTAAATGAATTTAAATTAAAGGCACAAGCCTTTAATGACAGTTTTCAGAACTCTGGAGCAAGAAGATTTTAAGTGTGAAGGCTTCCTGGGCTGTATACTGAGACAATCTTAAAAGAAGGGGAAGAGGAGGAAAGAGAGGCAGGTATTGAAGGAGAAAGGGACGGGAAGCAAAGGTGGTAAGGGCTTCCCACCTGAAATCTAACATTTTCTAGGTTTTTGGAGGGTAGGGACTGCTTTTATGTGTATGAGGGTTTGTCTACATGTGTGTCTGATGCCCTGGGACTGGAGTTCAGAGAGTTATAAAATGACATGTAGATGGGTGCTAGAAATCAAACGTGAGTCCTCAGCCATTTCGCCAGTCCTGCGTTTTCTAGTCCTCAATTTGGAAGCACATTTCAAATGCTGAAATAAGATGTCAAAATAAAAGCAGCAGTGGCCCCATTTCTTATCACGACATCATCAGATGCTCACTTGCCAGGCTATAGCCACAACACCGGTGGTCAGCACACAGAGCAAACTGTCTCTGTATTTTTGTACTGTTTTTCTCTCGTAGAGAAGGATTGCTTATAAGACTATTGGAAGTAGAATCCTTTCCAGATGAGACTTGAGAAACTAACAAATTTGACACTCTTTTATTGAGTTACAGTTAATGGGGAAACTTTTGCTGCTTTTGTTAGCGACAAGACAAAATGTTTGGTGAATATGTGCACAAAAGTGCAGACAGTGTTTATTCAAAGTTAAGGCAAAGCATGACTGGTGGGCCTCCTCTACCTCCTTTGGCCCTTCCTCACACAGTTGCTTGCATATACTATTCTGTTCTATAACTTAAACTGACTTTGTCAAGACATCCCTTCCCCGCATCCCTCCCCACACACCCCATTGGAAAGCCTTGTGTTTTTCTTCTTCCAATGCATTAGAAATTCTGTCTGTGCTATTTTTCTTCCATAGCACAAAGAAATTAAGTAGCTTATCAGAAGTTAGCCAAACCTCAGTGGTAACTCTGGGACTCAGAACCAGGTTGAGTGTTGTCAGAGGTGATGGCACACACTGTACGTAATCCCAGCACCGGGCAGGCAGAGATGGGAGCTCTCTACTTCCTCACCCACCTGAGCTACATAACACCCTTCTTGAAACAACAGCCATCGATGTAGTGTAGTGGTCTGCTGTTCTTTCCCAAAGGCAGCACTCGCGCCGGCCCCCACGGCATATGCTGGCCTTTGACCTGCCTTTCCATGTCATATTGGAGCCATACCATCAGCAATTTATTTGATTGTCATCCCTTTGTGATGGAGCCTACAAAAACGAAAACAAATGCTTGTCATTTTTTCCTTTTTAAAAGGAATTCTGCAAATAGCCAAGTGGTGGAACCAGCCAAGTACCCATCTTCAGATGAAGAGCTACACAGAGCTGGGTGAGTGAAGGCAAAAACTCTTCTGACAGTAGAAAGCCAAGCAGCTTCCAAGAGTTTGGAGCACTGAATAGGTGAAGCAGAAGTTTTCTTTGTTGTCATTTGGTTTTGTGCAGTGATGCTATGCCGAATCATGACACTATAATTGTAGACGTGTGGGTGCATTTGCTAAACACTGTAGAGTTTTAGCACAAAGAGTGAATCTTGCTGTACACAGAGTTTTAAAAATCATTTAGGAGGGGCCGGGAGGTGGCTCAGCAGTTGACAGCTCCTGACGCTCCTGCAGAGAACCCAGGTTCAGTTCCTAATAGCCACTCGGTGGCTCACAACTGTCTGGAGCTCCAGTTCCTCTGACATGCCCTTCTGGCCTTCTTGGACACCAGGCACACATACAAGATACATACACATGTGCAGGCAAACAACTGTACACACAAAATAAAAATAAACCTTGAAAAAAAATCCCTTAGAAGCGCGAGAGGTGCTAGCATGGTTCTACAGTTTAGATTCTTGTGCAAGAGGCTGAACCCAGGGCCATGTGCCTTCCAGCCTAGTGGCCTACCACTGAACTATAATTCCCACCTCAATTTAGATATGTGTCGTTTAGCCACATGCCTGTAATCCTAGCACTTGGGAAGCAGTGTCACTGTGAGTTTATGGCTGTTAAGACTTTGTGCTGCTTCAGCAGAGGACCCAAGTTCAGCTCCTGGCACCTAAGTCAGGTGACTTTCAACTGTATGTAAGAAAGACATTTGCTACGGTGACACAAAGCTGAGGCTAGTGTACATGTGAACAACATAACATTTTACCATAATAAAATGTGTTAAACAGCCCCACTAAAGGGAGTGTGGAGAAAGCACTACCTTGCACATCTTTGGAAATGAGTGGAGTTTATAAAAATCTTAAAGCCTATATAGCCCTGTCCTCTCTGATAAAGCTGTTTCCAGAGATTGTACGGGTCAGCAATCCTACTGTTATCCATGTGTACTACAATTGAGCAGTTAAGTTGATAGATGGCAGATGGCAGCTAAAAGTATGTTATATAAAATGAAATGTATTGTCTTGGGAAAAAATTCTGACCCATACTCCGACATGAGTGAACCGTGTAGACATTGTTATGTGAAACAAGCCAATGTGATGGACTTGTCTTCTGACTCCCAGCCTGGGTAATTCCATTTTGTTGCAAGCTGCAGTGTGTCTGATCTTCTTGCCAGACCACAGTGAAACAAGACATCATCCCCCACAGTCAGATAGTGTTTGCAGAGACCAACAGAATCCCCGATGAGAGAAACAGTATGTGAACAGATAACTGCCAGAGTCTGCCTCTGTCTGTGTTGCTCTGGTGCTGTGCTCTAAGTGAGGATTGCTCTTGAGAAAACAGCAGCCCAGTAGATTGGGACAAGAGGAGTGTGTGGTCAGCTCACCCTTCAGTAAGTAGCCCCGGTAAACTCATTTTACTCATCAGGTAAGCTTGTGTGAGGCATTCTTTGGGCTCTTGGTGCCATCTCAGTTTGGAGGTAGATAGTAATTTTACATTTTCCCCTGGAGAGTCACCCAACAGCCCAGAAACAACAAAAGAACACATTGTGTGCTGTTTACTTAGGAGAGCAATCTAGAATAGCCGAAGAGGAAAGGCAAAGCATAGAAAGGTAGCTGTCAGGACTGGGAGGGGGACGGGGGCTGGGCGATGAGGAAATTGGTGATAATGGCAAAACACTTCCATTTTGGCCAGATAGAAAAGTGTGCAGTCAGAGCATGGGGCTACAGGCCTGTAAGCCCAGCACTTGAGCTGAGGGGAAGATCAAGAGTGTGAGACCTTGAGCTGGTAGTGTAGCTCAGAGGAAGAGCACTTGCCAAGCAAGCAAGAAGTCCTGGGTTTAATCTCCAGGACCTTAAAAAAAGGCAGCGCACATGTGTGTGTGTGTTCACTCAAGGCCAACCTGGGCTACACAGTAAGAGCTGGTCTCTCAAAAAAAAAAAAAGAGAAAAATGTACTAGAGATTGGCTGTACAACATTGTAAATATACTTAACACTATTGTAGATGATAAATGATCATTTGTTTGAGTTACTGCCTCAAGAGCACCAGACCAGCCAGATCAGTCACAAACCCAGACCGTTCTGATTAGTTCCCAGGCTGCCTGGCTCCAGGCTTCCAGGATGAACAAGGCCAGAAGGGATAGCCCCAAGGCACATGGGGTCAGCTGTATAGAGCCACCCTCTCCTCTCGGGAAACGTCTGGATGTAGATGCTGGTGTCCAGGCCTGCACTACCTGATGTCGCTGGGGAATGAGGCTGGAACTTCCTGTGGGGCACCTTCAGTCCTCATGCTGGGATGTGATTTCTGATTAAGTTTAAAAGCAGATTTAAAAGACAACAATGAAAAAAAAGTCAAAGACAACAATGCCTTTAGGCCAAAGGATAAGTCCCTCAGATTGTAAAGGTCTACTCCATGGACTCTACCACCTCTGGTCTTAACAAAGTCCCCCTTGACCAAGATGGTCATGAGTACAGCCAGTGGAAGAGGCAGATGAGACCCTAGGTCTGTCCACAGTAAAAACTAGTCAAGAGAACTAAATATGGCCACCGACCACATGACCACTCCATGGAATGATTAAGGGGAAGGTTTTTGTTTTGTTTTGTTTTTTACTTGTAGATTAAAACAGCCAAAGGCATCTAGACAATTCCAGAGCAGAGAGAGAAAGAAATAGACTGAACATGGCCAGCAGACTGAACATAATCAGGGCTATCTGTACAAGGAGGGAAAACAGCAGGGGAGAGATAACAGAAGAAACAGTGAGAATAGCAGGGTTATAAGGAGAATGAATAACTAGGGGTCAGAGTGGGGGAACTGTGAGCTGAAGGCTATTTAGGGTAGGGAGGAGGTGAGAAGGGTTAGGATGCTTAGCATGGCCTTCGATATGTGACAGGTACTTGTGATACCAGCATGAGGTTTGATATGCTGAAAGGCAGACCTCACAGACAGCTATATCTCCCTTCTGCCACAGGTAAGAGGAAATGACAGATGGGAACCAGTTTTACAATTTCCTGAGGAATGCTGGCTTTTATCTAACCATCAGAAGTCTTCATGTGGTCCAGGTTGAGTTCCTTTCTGGATATTTGGACTGCCTTTTGGAGTTTGCGGAATTGGAGTTTCCTTTGGACCTAACAGCCACCTTATGGCTTGTGTCAGGTCATGTCACCAGGAGACAGGATAAATCTCCTTCAGACTGCTGCTGACTGACAGCTAGATGGATTTAGGAAATCTCTTCCCTGTAATAAAGAGCTTACCATAGTCTAGAGTGTCCCAGACTGTGAGGTCACATATAAGTGGCCTCACATCTATAAAATGCTAATAATCTCACCTCACTCTTGGAAGGGATCAGCTGAAATCATAGTTTCTAACTTTGAAAAATATCTTATGGTGTTGTCTTTATTAGTGTGTAATCTTGGGAATGAACAAGAAAAAAAAGTTGTATTTTAACAGTGATGTGTTTGTATGTCAAGTAGACAAGGGGTCAATTGTGCTGGCTAGTTTTATGTCAACTTGGCATAAGCTATATTCATCAGAGAAGAGGGAACCCCAGCTAAGAAAATTCCTCCATAATATCAGGCTGTAGGCAAGCCTGCAGAGAATTTTCTTAATTAGTGATTGATACG
This sequence comes from Pachyuromys duprasi, assembly GCA_028658305.1. Taxonomy (NCBI): domain Eukaryota; kingdom Metazoa; phylum Chordata; class Mammalia; order Rodentia; family Muridae; genus Pachyuromys; species Pachyuromys duprasi. Next base: position 6,676,561 of record CM053764.1, read on the forward strand.
GGAGGGCCCAGCCCATTGTGGATAGAGCCACACCTGGGCAGGTGGACCTAAGTTCTATAAGAAATCAGGTTGAGCAAACAGCAAGCTAGTAAGCAGCACTCCTCCATGGCCTCTGCATCACCTGACCTGTCTGAGTTCCTGTCCTGACTTCCTCCAATGAAGAAGTGATGTGGAAGCCTTAGCCTAAGCCTAAGCCTTCCTCCCCTAAGCCCTTTCCTCCCCAAGCTTTTTGTCATGGTGTTTCATCACAGCAATAGTAACCCTAAGTAAGACACATGGATACCAAAGCTCTTGGCAAAGCCCTATATAACAGAAGGAGTTTCTGGTGACCATGCAAGTCCTTCCTCCTAACCTAAGCGTGGGCATTGCCAGAATACCTTCAGAAGTTTGATATACTCCAATGTTGACCTGAAAGAGTAAGATAGAGAGGCTGGGGAAATGGCTCAGTCACAGATGGTTTGCGGAGTAGGCATGAGGACCTGAGTTTGCTCCCCAGCACCTTTGTAAAAAGCTGGGCAACATTTGTAACCCAGTCGGAAGGTAGAGGTAAAGGATTCCTGGGGCTTGCTGACCAGCCAGCCTCGCTGAATCCATAAACCCCCAAGTCCCAGTGATAGACCCTGTCTTAAAACTAAGGTGGACAGGGGCTGGGAGATGGCTTAGCAGTTCAATTAAGAGTGCTTGACCTAAGTTCAGCAACCAGCACTCACAGTGGCCTGAGGCTGTTGCTCCAGGGATCTGTCTCTGTGACCTCTGCAGGCACATGCCCACACAAACACATAATTAAAAATAAAATAAATCTTTAAAAAGTAAAACAAAGCAGATGGCTGGAGAGATGGCTTAGCAGTTAAGAGTGCTTGCTGCCTTTGTGGAGGATCTGAGTTCAGTTCCCAGCACCTGGGGATTCAGTGCCCGCTTCTGGCTTCCTTGAGCACCTATATACATGTGACTCACACAGAAAGAGACATAAGTATACACAAATAAATCTTTTTTAAAGACCATATCTTGTTTGGATGCTACAAAGTTTAAACACACAGCCAGACAGGAAGCAGGGTGGGCAAGGGCCCTCCTTTCCTCTCCATGGTCTGACTCCCATCTCTGGCTGGCTGACGCCCAGGAATTTCGACACAAGTTACCAACCTGACTGCCTGCAAGAGAACAGTAGACCCCTCCGAGAAGCATCACAAACAAGATTATTAAAGCAGCAGTGAGCTGTGCCTTCACCCAGAGTCCTTGTGACTGGGGCACACGGAGACCTTTGACTGTTGTCATATCTGTCTGCTGCGCAATCACGGAGTCAGTACAACCATACCTTTAAAAAAATCTCCTTTTCAAGGTCAGAATTCCGTGGCTAAGAAAAAAAAAAAAAGCACATACTTTCCCTAACAGCCAGATTTAGCCGCAGATTAAGCTGTGTCAAAGGCCCCAAAGCACAAGCCAGTACTCAGACCGACCCTGTCTCTCCTAAGGCCTGCACGCGCGCACCTTATCCAGGACTTAGTGGATAACCGCCCTAACTGCTCTGTGTCTGTGTGCACCCCACTCTGGGCTGAGGGGGAGGCCGCGGCCGCACAGTCAGCAGCCAGAGTCACTTAACATCTAAGGGACACCCAGAACCTCAGGTCTGGAGGCTGCACTTCGCTGGCCCAGGGGGAGGGCCGGGCAGGGCAGGGCAGGGCAGGGCAGGGCCGCCCTGAGTCAGCTGGCGGCGCGCGCAACGCGTGACCCGCGGTCACATGACGCGCGGGCCGGGCCACCAGTGTTGTAGCCGCTGCAGCAGCGGGAAGCTTGCACGTAAGTGGGAGCGACCCGGCGAGACCCCCACCCCTACCCGCACCCCACCCCCGGACCTGGAGGGGCGACGCGAGCGCAATCCGGGTGTGGGACGTAGGGCCGCACGCACGGACGGCGAGCCTCTAGCTCTCCCGGGTTACCTGTATCCCTTGGTACTTTGGGGGGAACTAAGGACCCTGGAAGCTCTGGCAAGCTTGGAGGGGGGGAGCACCCCCACCCCTCCTCATGCCTCGCCCCCTCCTCTTCTAGTGCCCAGGGTGACCCCCGCTCTGCTAGCGAAGGCGGAGCCAGGCAGAGGACTTGTCCTGGGTGAGGATGGGAAGTGGGCAGAACAGGCCCGGCTGGTAGGTGACAGTGGTCCACCAGCTCTCTGCTATGTGGTTCATGTGCAGCCTCTCATATACCTTGTAGTGCCAACCCCAATTTTATGCAGGAAGGAACTAACTGGGCCCAGAAATTTCTGGTGCTTTGTGAGGTCCTCCCCAGCCAAGGACTGACCCCACAGTACCGCCCCCTGGTGGTTGGCAGCGGCACCGGGCCCAGCCTGTTCACCTGTGAGCTGGGAGAAGGCTGTTACCTGGCTAAAGGGACTCCGCACCCCTCCCCCGCCTTCTATGCACCTTCCCTTCCCTTAATGTCACTTTGCTATCTCCACGCTGCAGGACAAGATGAAGCTCATTATCCTGGAACACTATTCACAGGCCAGTGAGTGGGCAGCCAAGTACATTAGGAATCGCATCATCCAGTTTAACCCAGGGCCTGACAAGTACTTTACCCTGGGGCTCCCCACAGGTAAACTGTGGGAAAGGGGGTGGGGGTAGGAGGGTTTCCAAAGAGAGGGAGATAGGACAGAACATAACAGGTGATCAAAACAAGGTAATCACAACAGGTAGTCATAACAAGGTCATGGGGGGGGGTTCATATAACCTTTGAAACAAAGGTAGGGTTTGCAAGATGGTTATAAATAACTTTTTGAAACAAAGACATGACTGCCATTCCTGGAACAGGCAGTAAAGAACCATTTGTAGTTAAAGTAACAGGAGGGGCATAGCCCAGTCCTTGAGGAACAGAGGTTTAATCATAAACAGGAATGAACCTAGTTTGTTTTTAGTATAAGATGGCTTTTAAGCCTGAGTCAGATGAGGCAGCTGGTGTACTCTAAGGCATTCCGTCTGTGACATGACTGTTGTCTGCATGTAGGGGTGCTCACTGAGTCCTGGTCATGGCAGAACTGAGAAGACCGTGATTCAGATAATTTTTTATAAAGCTTAATTGATAACAAAACCCAATGTCTTCTGGGAAAAAAAAGTCACAATGTTACTTTTACAGGCTCAAGGCATTTGGCTCAATGCCTCAAAAAATATCCTAAGTATTTCTTTCATGAGTGGGGAGATTTGGGGTAGTGCTTTTGTCTGGCTCACTGGTGAGAAAGAGGCCTTCAGACTTTTGCAGTAAATAGCCTAGCAGTAGCCAGGCGTGGTGGCACACGCCTGTGACCCCAGCCTTGGGAGGCAGAGGCAGGTGGATCTCTGTGAATTCGAGGCCAGCCTGGTCTACAAAGTGAGTCCAGGACAGCTAGGGCTACACAGAGAAACCCTGTCTCAAAACAACATCAACAACAACAACACAACCTAGCAGTAAATATTCCAGGCCTCACTATGGTAGCGCCCCACTCTGCCACGGTAGATAGGAAAACAGTCATAATTTGAATGTGAGTGTGTGTGGCCATGTGGTAATGAAACTATAGACACTGAAGTTTGAACTTAAATAATTTTCATATGTCATGAAATATTCTTTTGATTTTTAGAAAAATATTTAAAAATTTTAGAACCATTCCTTGGGCTGGAGAGATGGCTCAGCAGTTAGCACTGCTGTTCTTGCAGAGGACATGAGTTCAGTTCCCAGTACCCGTATCCATGTGCTCACAGCCATCTGTAACCCCAGCTCCAGATTCAAAGCCTCCTGAAGTCTGTAGGACCTGCATTCACATGCGTAGTCTCACACACAGATTTACACATTGTTCAAAGGAAATTTTTTTTATTTTTTTGAGACAGGGTTTCATTAGGTAGCCTTGGCTGGCTTGGAGCTGGCTATGTAGACCAGGCTGGGCTCAAACTCAGAGGTCCACCTGCCTCTCTCCCCAGCACGGGGATTAAAGATGTGTGCTGTCATGCCTGGTCAGGAAGTCTATTTAGCTGCTGAGTCCCTCTCCAGCCCCACTCAATGCATACGTTTTTGAGTGCCTGCTGTAAGCCAAGCAGTTAAGGTTCTGGGGGATAGAGCAGCAACATTTAAAAAAGAGAGTGTGTGCATAAATGCCTACTTCTTAGAGCTTAAATTATAGTGGGAAAGACAGAGTAAACAAGTTAATTAGCAAAATGTAGAGTATTCTAGAAGGCAACAGGAGAAGAGAAAAGCGACCCAGGAGAAAGGCTGGGGGAAGGAGGTGTGCTTAGTGGAAGCTGTGGCAGATGAGGCAGAAAAGATCTGTGAGAGAGCAACATTGAGGGAAAGCCTGAAGACGGGAGTTAGTCACCAAGTTACTTGAAGGAAGAGCAAGGCCAATAGAGAGGACAGTGCGTGCAGAGGCCTTGAGGTGAAGTCCAGGGCAGGTTTGAGCATCCTTTGTGAGGTTAATTATTATGAGGCAGAAGGATGACACTATTGGGTTTTGAAAAGGAGAATGACTATCTTGGTTTGGCTGGATGAGGTTGAGTTTTTGTTTTGTTTTGTTTTTTGTTTTTCCATGGTTTTATTATTATTTTTTATTTATGTTTTCATTTTTTGCCTTGGCTGTCCTGGACTTACTTTGCAGACCAGGCTGGCCTTGAATTCACAAAGATCTGCCTGCCTCTGCTTCCCTGAGTACTGGGATTATAGGAATGTAGCACCATGCCCAGCTCCATTGTTTAATTTTGAAAATTTTCAAATATTCAAAAGAACTGAAATCAACAGCATAGAAGCATTTATCTAGATTCACCAGGTAATATATTGGCACATTTGCTTTTTTCTCTGGGTTTTGTTCTCTATCTATCCTTGTAGTTTGTTGTTAAAACCACATGAAAGTAAGTTCCAGACATCCTGACACTTTATATCTTGCAGCCCTTACCGCCCAAGAATGAGGACATTTGTTCATTACCTCCATAACCACTATAGACCCAAGGACAGGTCTGACTCAGCATTCTGCAACATTGCCTAAATCACAACCTATATTCAGAACCTTTCCCTAATAGCCTACATTAATCGTGTTTGGGCGGTTAGTTTGTATTCTCTTCCTGTCTGTAGACCTGACTAGGGACTATTCCTGCATCTTTAAGCCTCCCCCTTGACCACACCCATCTTGGAAGATTTGTTTTAGTTAACCCAATATCCAGTCAAGGGTCCTTGTCTGTTTGTTCTTTTTTCTGCAGTGGTGCTGGAGATAGGTCCATCACTGAGCCATACCCACAGATCATCTTTTCAGCCTTTTACTCTTGTGTTCCTGCCTTTTGTATGCTTACCTGCTCATGAGACTCAATTCAGAACTTTGCTATTGTTCTGATAAGTCTTCCCTGAGCCCTGAAGCACAGGGTGGCCCTGTCACAGCTGACAGTGGGGCCCCATTTCCACACAGTGGTCTCTTCTAGGCCAGTCATCTCTGTCTTCCCATGTACAATATAGTTGATGCTCCTAGAACATCACATCAATAATAAAGTCTGGCACTTGCTCAGATACTAATCGGTGACTTCTGTCTGTTAGTGGCAATATTTTTTAATGATTTTTTTTTCAATTTATTTTATGCGAGTGCTCTATCTGCATGTACACCTGCACGCCAGAAGTGGATATCAGATCCCAGTATAGAGTGTTGTGAGCCACCATGTGGCTGCTGGGAATTGAACTCAGGACCGCTAGAATTGCAGACAGTGCTCTTAACCACTGAGCCATCTCTCCAGCCCCATTAGTGGCAATTTTAAAAATTGTGTATATGCAGTTTCTCTCTTATCCCAGCTAACTCCTAAATAATTGAGACTGGACTACCATATTTGTTTTTTTTTAAGATTTATTTTATGTATATGAGTGTTCTATCTGCATTTACACCTGCCAGAAGAGGGAATCAGTTCACATTATAGATGGTTGTGAGCCACCATGTGGGTGCTGGGAATTGAACTCATGACCTTTGGAAGAGCAGACAGTGCTCTTAACCACTGAGCCATCTCTCCAGCCCCTACCATATTTGTTTAATAAACCTTACAGCACAATACTAAGCAGTTACCACTCTATTGTACGCTAATCTTGCTTCCTTCCACTGTAAATTACCAAGATATTTGCACTTTATGGCTCTCTTTGCTCCGGCTGCCCGTCTCATGTGTCCACAGGCAGAGGTCTATTCTCTGTGCTGCTCAGCGATTGGCTATAAGCTGCTTTATTGGCATATCAGGGGACAAGTGGGGATGAGTGTTTATACAGCATCGAGACGGGAGATTCTCAGAACAAGGATTATACCCAGATATTGGGGGAGCGGGGGTCACCGAAATCCGCATTGAATCTTGGCACAGTACAGAGTAACATTATGCCACATCTGTCAGCGGTGGGGCAGGCCTCAGGAAGACCCTTGCAGCCCTGCCACCTGGAACATAACAGTTTAACGGGCATTAGACGCGGAGCATGGAGTAGATGGGGACCGAGCACGGGAGGACGGATTCTCCATCCTCCCGGAAGCTAAAGGACACTTGTGGTTGTGCTGACATTCCTAATTGTTTTTCACAGGGAGCACCCCTCTTGGCTGCTACCAGAAGCTGATTGAATACTACAAGAATGGGGACCTGTCCTTTAAGTATGTGAAAACCTTCAACATGGATGAGTACGTGGGTAAGCATCTTTCAGGGACTTGTATCTCCTCTCTCGTGGGCCCAGCCTTGGAGAGGAATGGCTGAGTTGTTGCTGTTTGTCTCATACAGCCTTGCCTGCCCAGCTGTAAAATGGCACCTTAGTAGAAGCTATGATTGATACAGAAGCTTCTTGTGCACAGCAGACATTTTAGCAAATACTTGTTATTTTTCCTCCTCTGCTCAGCCCTCAACTCCATGCCATTTCTCTCTAGAACACTTGCCAGTGAGATCCTGGGATCCAGGCTCTAGATCCGGACTGTTTTCCATGTGTGTCCTTTAGCTCATCTTTCTGCCAGGTACCCCTGGTGGAGGCTGAGACTTGTGCCCTTGGTCTTCTGCCATCTCCTCTGTTACCCAATCATTTTGTGATGGTTTCATTTTAAACATTAAAAAATAAACAAAAAGAAACCTGATAAGAGACACAAACAATTACCATCTTCAAAGCTGGCTCTTTTCAAATAGCCCAGCTGCTGGGGCTAGGGAGAGAGTATGCCAGGAAGCTGCTTGAGCCCAGGGCACTGAGGGCAGCCTAGGACATTTCTGTCTAAAAAGCACAAAATCAAGGCTGCAGAGACAGCTCAGTGGTTAGGAACACACCCTGCCTTTAATTTCAGCACTAGGAAGGCAGAAGAAGGAGGATCTCAATGAGTCCAAGGCCAGCCTGGTCTACAAACCAAGTTCTAGGATAGCCAGGACATAGAGAGACCCTAGCTCACCGGCCCACCTCCCTTCCAGAAAAACAAAGCACTGCTCTTGCAGAGAACTGAGTTTGGTTCCTAGCAGCCACCTCAGGTGGCTTACTTGTAACTCCAGCTCCAGAGGGTTCAGCATCTTCTTCTTCTGGCCTCCCATCTTTTTCTTGAACACTTTTTAATGCACAGTTCAGAAGTCATGAATGCCTTCACACCACTGTGAGGCTCCTTCCAGAACCTTACTCTGTAGGGGGATACTTCCTGTCAAATAGCTCCCAAGTTCCTCCTCCTTCACGGGGCCACTAGCCCAGCCTCTTCCCCAGAACCTGACTTTTCCAGGCGTCCTCTGTTAGTCAGGTCATTTGGCTCTTTGTGCCTGGATTGTGCGTAGAATGTTTTCAAGGTTCATCCATGTATGGTATATAGCAGAATTTTTTTTTTTTGAGGTAGGCTCTTGTTGTGTAGCCCACATTGGCCTGGAACTTGTAATCCTCCGAGTTCACCTCTCGAGTGCTGGGGTTACAAGCGTGTACTACTGTGCACAACAGTTTCTTTCATTTTAAAGACTAAATGTATTTTGAAAATTATAGCTATTTTGTGTGTGCATGTGGGTGTGTGTAGATCAGAGGATTGCTCGCTGGATTCTATCGTTCCATCATATAGGTCCTGGAGATCAGGCTTGGAGGCAAGTCCTTTTACCCCCTGAGCCATCTTGCCATCCTGCTTTTAAACATATTTTGAGACAAATTTTTCCTTTGGTTTTGGCATAGCTGAAGATTGACCCCCTAAGGCCTGGGGTATGCTTGGCAAGTACTCTACCATTGATGAACGTTCTCCATCTCTGATTTTTATAAGTGTTTTAAGACAGGGTCTCACTCTTGCAGCCTTAGCTGGTCTGGAATTTACTGTGGAGATCAAGCTGGCGTTGAACTCCTAGAGAGCCTCTGTCTGCCTTTGTCTTTTGGGTGCTGGGATTAAAGACATAACTTTATATATTTTTTAAAGAATTATTTATTTTACATATATGAATGCTCTATTTGTAGGTTACCTGCACGCCAGAAGAGGCATCAGATCCCAGTATAGATGGTTGTGAGCCATCATGTGTTTGCTGGGAATTGAACTCAGCACCTCTGGAAGAACAGACAGTGTTCTTAACCACTGAGCCATCTCTCCAGCCCTAAAGGCTAGACTTTAATTTCTGGGGGAGGGGGCGGTGAGACAGTGTTTCTGTGTGCAGCCCTGGCTGTTCTGAAATTCACTCTGTAGACCTCAAAGTCAGAGCTTCACCTGCCTCTGCCTCCCAAGTTCTGGGATTAAAGGCATGTGCCACCACAACCAGCTGACTTTAAATATTCTTAACACTGAAATTCTCTTTAAACAGCCTTCTGGCTAAAAAATAACAGTTTTGAAAAGCTCTGATATTGGGCTTAAGGGCTGGAAAGATGGCTTGGAGGTTGGGACGGCTGCTCTTCCAGAGGTCCTGAGTTTGGTTTCCAGCAACCACAGGGTGGCTTGTGGCCGTCTATGATGAGCTCTGGTGCCCTCTTCTGGGGTGCTGGTGTACATACAGGCAGAACATTGTGTACATAATTAAAAAATAAAATCTTTTAAAAAAAGAAAAGTTCTGATATTCTCTCCAGTCAGTTAAGACTAAGTGGGGTTCAGGTTTGTGGGACTAGTGGAATGAGGGGTGAGGGATGTGCTTCCTTCCCTTCTTCATGGACTCAGTCCTGCCACCCAGTGGGTATACACGGCACTTCAGCTGTAGTGTCCCCGATTGCAGCTTTGATCATTCCCTTATGCAAAGGTGATGAGGGTGTTTTGCTAGAGATAAACTGAGGGTCTCACATGCCAGGCAAATACTCTACCACCTAGTTACAGAACAGCTTTCCAGGTTCCCAGTGCCTTCCCCCATGTGTAGCTACAGCCCAGGCCAAGGCCACAGAGAGTAGCTGTGGCTGATTGCACACCAGCTCAGACTGTCTTAGCTGTAGGTCGGGGTCAATGGGCAGTCTCCTGAGTGACCCTGAAGCCTGTGTGATCTCTTGGCGTTGTCTTTGAGGGGAGGGCTCTAGCTCAGTCTTAGCTGAGTGAGTGTCCCTGCCCCCACAGGTCTGCCTCGAGAGCACCCAGAGAGCTACCACTCCTTCATGTGGAACAACTTCTTCAAGCACATTGACATCCTCCCTGAAAACACCCACATTCTGGATGGGAATGCGGCTGACCTGCAGGCGGAGTGTGACGCCTTTGAGGAGAAGATCCAGGCTGCAGGCGGGATTGAACTCTTTGTTGGAGGTGAGCATCAGGCCCAGAGCGGCTGCAGTGCACGCAGGGGAACAGGATACATGTGTTAGGCATAGTTCCATGTGGCCCCTCAGTGCTGATGACACCGGAGTCATCTATCGCCATGTGAGACAGAGAAGGCCCAGCCCCCACCTCAGCCCTGCTGCTCGGGAACTGTGTGATCTGAGGGGTCCTCTTCCTGCACTCTGCGCCCCCTTGAGAGGTTTGGATTTGGACCCTGATGGCCTCAAGATTGCCTTAGCAAATAGCCATGTAACTTAGCTAAACATTTAAAGTCATAGACTCTGTAGGTCCAGAAGACACTGCTCAGTCCTCACAAGTGCTGTTGATGAGTTGAACCGCAGGGAAGCCAGGAGCATGGGGAGAAGGCGGGACCTGAGTGTGTCTCTTGGGTGTACTGAGTATCTCTCTTGGGTGTGTGCTGTTATTTATCTCCTGTGCTGCCTACGGTGTCCAAACCTTGTCATGTTGGGAGTCACCTTGGCTTTAAAGTTGGATGGTATTTTGACTCCTTAATCTAACTTCTAAAAGAGAAGGGGAAGGGCTGGACATGGTGGCAACATTTTAATCCTGGCACATGCAGAAGGTGGAGGCAGGTGGATCTCTATGAGTTCAAGGACAGCCTGATTTACATGTCAAGTTCCAGCATTGCCAGGGCTACATAATTCTGCCTTTATTTTGAAAAAAAGAAAGAAATAGTAGAGAGGAGGGCAGGAGCCTCAAGTCCTCAACACTTACAGCTCTGGGCAGGAGGGAGGAAGAAGTTGCATTTCCCCACAGCCTGGGGTGGGAGTTCTGAGCTGTCTGCTCAGCCTGGGGTGGGAGGTAGGCTACATGCTTGAGGTAGACCCGACTTAGGGTACCAATGAGGAGAAATGCAGTTTTTAAAGTTTTTTCCAAGCAGAGGAGACTACTTGAGGCTTTTGGTCCCTGAGCCTCAGAGCTGCCCTGCTCTCTCCGCAGGCATCGGCCCCGATGGGCACATTGCGTTCAATGAGCCAGGCTCCAGTCTGGTCTCCAGGACCCGTGTGAAGACCCTGGCCATGGACACCATCCTAGCCAACGCTAGATTCTTTGATGGCGATCTCGCCAAGGTTCCCACCATGGCTCTGACGGTGGGTGTGGGCACCGTCATGGATGCTAAAGAGGTAAGCACTCAAGGCTCAGTCCGCCAGCCTCTGCTGAGGTCGGGCAGAGGGTTATTTTATAGTAAATTTTAAGCTATACAGGCACCAACTATACATTCTTATTAAAGCTGAACTCTTCATAAATAAAGCTAAACTCCTGACTGGTCTTAACATTGCTTCTCCTCCAGCTTTGGAGGTGAGGTCATTCCCAGGATAAGGGCAGCCTCTGAGGATCTTGTTTATGCCTTAGGGGCCAAGGCCTGGCTGTCTCTCTGCTTAGGTACACCTTTCATACAGCTTGTGGGCAGAGGTTCCTCACACCACTGATTGAGGAATAAGAATTTGTACCTGCCCAGGTACTGAGCGGTCACTTTTGGTCCCTGTAGTTCATCTCTGAAAGGACTCGTCTCCTGCAGCCCAAGTGTGCTAGCCCTGTGCAGTAAAATGTGATTAGAACATTCGGGGCTGAATTTAGTGAGGTTTTTCTCCTAGAAAATCAGACATTTTAATTTGATCTCTGTGGTTCCAGTTTTCTTATACAGTGTCTGAATTTTACTTTATCTTATTTTTCAAAGCCATATTTCTCATGTGTCTGTGTGTGTCTGCATGTGTGTGTATGCAAATGCATGTCACAGCAGTCTCACAGAGCTCAGCACTCCTTCCACCTTGTGGGACCCAGGGACGACGTCAGATTTGCTTGGCTGCAAGCACCTCTACTTGCTGAGCCATTCATTGGCCCATGTGTTTGAATTTTGAAGCTTTTCTTTCTTTCTGAGGTATTATAGAAATGGCTATAGATGTTTACTTTCCAACATCTTTGCTCAAGTCTACAAGTAAGCACCTAAATCAGTGGAAAGGTGAACGTTAGTGAGTTACGGTACCTGATTTCCACTGGGTGGCCCAGATCTGGCCCTCAGGGTCTTCTTTGCTCCAGAAGCAGGCGAATCTGGTCTGGGAAAGGACCAAGGGCGGGAAGTGAGTCCGTGCCTGAGTCTCTTCCCTGTGCCTCTGTGTTCAGTCCTTTAAGAGATGAGCAGTAGTGCACGCCTTTAATCCCAGCACTTGGGAGGCAGAGGCAATCAATCTCTTGAGCTCAAAGCCAGCCTGGACTACAGAGTGAGTTCTAGGCCAGCCAGAACTATACATAGTGAGCCCCTGACTTAAGGTGGCCACTCCGAGGGGGGAGTGGAGGGCTTCAGATGAGAGGGGAGTCTGCAGAGCTGAGTTCTTCAGGGTCACCTCTCAGCATGTGTGTCCTTGGTGTCTTAGCTCTGAAGTGGAGCCCTCCCTTTGCTTTCTACAACAGAAAACTCCACACTGAGTCCCACTGGCATTGTCAATGCTCTGAACTTGGAAGAGAGCAGACAAATTGACCGAGCCCTGAAAGTCAGCCTCGGGGCCCGCAGATGCCCCCCCCCCCCGTCTCCATCACTGGCCTGTCTTCCCCAGGTGATGATCCTCATCACGGGTGCTCACAAGGCTTTTGCTCTGTACAAAGCCATCGAAGAGGGCGTGAACCATATGTGGACCGTGTCGGCCTTCCAACAGCACCCCCGCACGGTGTTCGTGTGTGATGAGGATGCCACGCTGGAGCTGAAAGTGAAGACAGTCAAGTATTTCAAAGGTGAGGGTCGGGCAGTGGAGAAGCCCTGGGCAGGCTTGTTTGGGGGCACGGAGGGATGGATCTGGCCATCGTTCTGGGTTTTATTTCATTTTTTCTTTATTTACTTGAATCAGGGGTCTCACTTGTGTAGCTCTGGCTGACCTGATACTAGCTTTGTAGACCAGACTGGCATTAAACTCACAGAAACTGGTCTGCCCCTGCCTCCTGGGTGCTGGGATTAAAGTTTTGCACTGCCACACCCTGCACCTGCTTTATTTTTTATTTTCTGACAGAGACTCACTTTATAGCCTCCGTATTGTGATCCTGTTTCTGCCTGAGTGCTGGAATTAGAGGCAGTACTACCACACCTGACTTATTCTGAACATTTTAATCCACACCTATAATCTTTCTAAATTATTTTTATTTTATATTAATGTGTGTATATATGTAATGTATGTGTGTATATATGTGTATATGTATATATGTATATATATATACACAACACATTATATTTTTTAAGATTTATTTATTTTCTGTATATGATCACTCTGTTTTCATGCACACCAGAAGAGGGAATCAAATGCCATTACAGATGGTTGTGAGCCACCAAGTAGTTGCTGGGAATTGAACTCAGGACCTCTGGAAGAGCAGCCAGTGCTCTTAACTGCTGAGGCATCTCTCCAGCCCCCTTTTTATTTGTTTAATTTCTGTATGTGTACGTGTATGTACGTGCATGCGTGCTTGCGAGTGTGAGTGATGTATGTGATATGTGCATGTTTAAATACCATGGTATACATGTGAAGATAAGAGGGCAAGTTTGGAATGGTTCTTCCCACCTAACTTTAGGTTGGCTGTGGGGATGAAACTTAGGCTCATACAGAAACTTAGGCTTTTACCCATCAAGCCATCTTGCTGGCCCATCACCTACGATCTCAGGAAGAGGCAAACCCAACTGCTCCATGATATGGTCGGGCCTGTTTCTGGAGACCTGTTACTGACGGGTCAAGGAGATGCAGTCACAGAACATGTGCTGTGCTAACCGTGTGAGACATGGAGCCTTGAGCTTTCTTCGTCACACCTCATCCAGGCATTTCTCCTTTACTGGGGCACTAAGCCAGCTCTGTAGGAATCTTTGTTTCCTTTGAAGGATGCCTGCAGCGCAGTTGAAGGGATGGCTTTTCTAGAGTGCCTGCCCAGGAATGTAAAGCCCTAGCTTTTTAACCATCCTCGTTCGTTAAGCGGCTAAGTTAAGATGTGCCCTTTGCTAAAAAGACTCACCTTCACACAGCCCACTCCCACAGTGGCAGGGCTGACAGAGGTTGTGAACTCTGTCACCGCTCCCCAGAAACACACTATAGTTAGTGTTTGGCGATTGCAGGATCAAGGTCTGCTCTGGGCCCCTTGGGGGCCTCACAGTGTTCCTCTTGAGAATTGTGGAACTTCCGCCTACGTTGACTACTTTGTTTGCTTTAAACTTGTTACAGGTCTAATGCTTGTTCATAACAAGTTGGTGGACCCCCTCTACAGTATCAAGGAGAAGGAAATTCAGAAGAGCCAGTCTGCTAAGAAGCCATACAGTGACTAACCTGTGCTGGATGTGGCACTGAGTACATCAGAGGGGCAGACAGGTCTTTCTGGAAATTGTCTGTAGGAGAATAGAATTACTTTTCAGTTCACTATGGTTGCTGCAGGTCCTGGGCTGGGCACATCCATCCGGGGAGTTTAGCTATGGGGAATATTGTTTATAACTTTGCCCCTTCTTTTTCAGTCCTGGGGGTTGAACACAGGGCCTTGCACGTGCCAAGCAAGTGCTCAACTGTCTGAGCTATGTCCCCAACCTTCTGCCCCTTTTTCATGATTATTTGTGCCAATCAGAGGTCATCTCCATGATTGACTGTCATTATACCCAAGTGAGGACCCTCAGCTTTCCTTTCTGCCCTACATACATGGCCAGCACACTCCGGCAAGAAGTCCTATCTGTATGTGCTCTCTCTCTTAAGTGGACAGGGATTAGGGCTTGTGGACTTTGGACATAACCTTTTTGGAGTCTTGAGAGCCCCTCTTCTGCATCCTTGCCCATTGAGAATCTGTTTTAAAGAATATGCTTCCAGAACCTGAATTATGTATAAGGAAGCAGCCCTTCCTGTTGGAACCAAGCATCTTTGGGAGAAGCCTGTTCCTTGTTCCCATTATATGGATGTTCTTTTCCCTGTCAGAAGCCAGCCTTTCTGTAAATAGACTTTCTGGGTAGGACTGGGCATGGAGGCTAAGGCGGCTTTCACAGATAAACTCAAACTTCCAAAGGCCAGCCATGTCTTGTTCTCTTTCAAGATTCCAACAAGAGAAAAGTATTTTCCCATCAGAGCTGTTTTCTCAAAGGCTTCTTATACAGTCGTAGTAAGTAACCCTCTCGGGTAATAGAGAGGTGCTTCAGCCATAGCACCTTTCCACCCAAGGTGGAGACCTGGCCTCTGCGCACGCATGTGCTGAGCTCTCCTGCGTCCTCAGAGAGGGCCAAGGTTACACGTGCGCTAGTACTGTCTCCCAGCTTAAACCACCCCGTCATTCCCACCTCTCAGGCTTGTAAGGCTTCCTCTGGTGGTCTCAGAATGCCAGAGCCCCTTCCCAGGTTCCTCTGCTCGGCCTGTCTATAGCTCTGGTTTTTGTGGCTTGGCCGCTGCCTCCTCTTTGTGCCTGTCTGAAGCTACAGCTGCCCATTTTCCAAGAGAGGTTTTTCAGATCCTGGCCCAAGCCCCTCTAGAAGTACTGTGTTTGGAACCAGCATTTTGTTTGTAGTTTTTATATGTGATTGTGATGTCATTCTGTGTTAAGCTAAAGGATCAATGGACTTGTTTACAATGTGATATTTTCTATTAAATCTAATATTTTCAAATAAAATGTGTCATTTGTGGATTTTGACATTCTCCTGAGTTACTGTTCTGCTGCTGTGAAGAGATACCATGAAAAGCAACTTATTTAGAAAGAGCATTTACCCGGGGACAGTTTCAGAGCATCATCATTGTGATGGGGAGTGTGCAGCAGTCAGGCGTGATGCTAGAGCAGTAGCTGAGAGCTAACATCGTACCTGCAAGATGGAGGCAGAAAGGGAGAGACTGGACCTGGTGTGGGCTTTGGAAACCTCAAAGCCCATCCCAAGTCACACACCTCCAACAAGACCATACCTCCCAATTCTTCCTAAACTGTCCACCAACTGGGAACCACAATGTTCAAATATATGAGTCTATGGGGGCCATTCTTATCAAAATCTCCCTAGAGTGCAGGTTTACCTATTTGGGGAACCCCTGGTAAACATGGTGTTGAAAGAGTAGGTCACAGCCTGCAGTCTGCAGCCTAGCTCTTCTTTTTCTTCTTTGCTCTGAGGACTGAGGCAGGAGCTACCTGGATCCTGCACACAGGACCCACTCTGCTCCCAGTGCTTACATTTGGAGAAACCTGAGTGAACAACAGAATGGTACTAGGACAGTGGGAAGCAGCAAACTGTACAGGAAACTTTGCGGGTGTTTAATGTAGTCTGAGGTTGGACAAAACTGAAAGAAAAATAATTAGTGCTTTGGGAAGTGTAAAAGCTGCCACTGAACCCTAATCTCTACCAGGAGAGAATAACTGTAAATCAGGGGTGATCAGTAAATCTAGTGAAGATTTTTGAT
Source organism: Pachyuromys duprasi (assembly GCA_028658305.1). Classification (NCBI taxonomy): domain Eukaryota; kingdom Metazoa; phylum Chordata; class Mammalia; order Rodentia; family Muridae; genus Pachyuromys; species Pachyuromys duprasi. The sequence goes on from CM053764.1 coordinate 6,692,617, forward strand.
ATGCTTGACACTGAGGCACCATTCAGAACTGGTAAACTAATGAGCAGGAAAAACATGTAATAAGGACTGAACATGGCACTCTATGCCATGTTTGAATAAGAATGGCACCCATTGGCTCATATATTTGAATGCTTGCTTAGTCACCAAGGCATAGCAGTATATTTGAAAGGATTAGAAGAATTAGGAGGTGTGACCTTGTTGGAAGACCTAGGTCACTGGAGGTGGGCTTTGAGGTTTCAAAGTCCAGACATGCCCAGAATCAATCAATCTCTCTCTCTCTCCCCCTCTCCTCTCCTCTCCTCTCCAGATCAGGATGTAGCTCTCAGCCACTGCCCAGTGCCTGGCTGCAGGACACCATGCTCCCTGCCATGATGAGGACAGACTAACTGTGAAAATAAACAAGCCCCCAATTAAATGCTTTCTTTTATAAGAGTTGCTTGGTCATTGTGCCTCTTCACAGTAACAGAACAGTGACTATCACACACCCTAAATAAACTCGTAAGGAATAAACAAACATAGCATAGCTTCATACTCTATTCTCACAAATGGCAATAAGCTCTTCCATCTTAAAGATGAAAAAAAAAGACTAAAAATTAAGTGCATATGTGAGAAACAGTTGGACTAAACAAATGGGCAATACATTGTAATGTTCTGACAAAATCTGAGACCTACCCTGGCAATCAGTTATTAAAAATAAGGCAGGGGTCAGAGACGCTGCTCAGTGGATACTTGCATAGAACCATGAAGCTTTGGAGTTAACCCAGCACCACTGTAACATTAACAGATGCATGTATGGTTAAATGATGTCCTTGGCCAATGAAGTCAATATAACCAATTAAGGAAGTACGATATGAAAGTGAGGGCTGTCTGTAATCCCAGCACTCAGGAGACAGAGGCAGGTGGATCTCTGTGATCTCAAGACCAGGCTAGTCTACATAGTGAGTTCCAGGACAGCTAGAGTTACATAGTGAGACCCTGTCTCAAAAAAACAAAACAAAAGAAAGTGAGGGGTGTTACAGGATATTTGATCCCATTGTGAACCCAGAGATTGTGAACTATAAAAACCAGTTTCTTGTTGTGGAGTGGCTCTGCCGTGACATACACCTTTAACCCAAGCTTTCTGTTTACTGTAAACAAGTACTTGTGGTCTGGGCCCAGCCCTAGCATACACCTTTAATCCAAGAGCTAAATAAAGTCAACCCTAGGTCAAGAGGCAGAGCAAGAAACCAGCTGGCAGGAAATGAACAGAAATGAGGGACATTAAGAGAAGAGTATATAAGGCATGAAGCAGGAGGAGCTTTGAGATTTTGGCTTTTCCTTTTTGGGATGTGAGCTAAGTAGAAAGGCTTTTTCCCTCAGGGATGTCAGCTAAGAAGGTGGGTCAGCTGGGCACTTTCTCCGCCTCTCTGAGCTATTAGGCTTTCACCCCTGCATCTGGCTCCTGAGTCTTTATGGGGAAAACCAAATAACTGGGACTTTTCTTTCATTAAAACAATAGGGGGTGCTACACTGTAGTAGCACATGCCTTTAATTCCAGCACTCTGAAGGCAGAGGCAGACGGTGGATCTCTGAGTTTGAGGACAGCTTGGTCTACAGAGTTAGTTCCAGTACAGCCAGGGCTGCACAGAAAACAAAACAAAACAAAAACCTAGGGGGCTGGAGAGATGGCTCAGAAGTTAAGACCACTGGCTGCTCTTCCAAAGGTCATGAGTTCAATTCCCAGCAACCACCTGGGTGGCTCACAACCATTTAAAATGAAATTTGGTTCCCTCTTCTGGCATGCAGGTGTACATGCAAACACACATTGTATACATAATAAAAATAAATCTTAAAAAAAAAAACCTGTCTCTAAATAAATAAATAATGGGGGAAGAAAGTTACTTCTCAAAACTTGTATTGATATAATTTATATGCCAGCAAAATCCACTTTCAACATAAATCAAGTGGTTTTAGGTTTGGAATTATGTGGCTTCTGAGCCACATTCCCCTCCCTGGTTCTTCCATTAGCTCCAGGTGACTATAGGTAGGAGTTTTATCTGTGTTGTGTGTTGAACGTTGAACTAGGGCCTTGCATATGCTAAGCGCAGGCACATTTCCCATTTCCTTCTAGAAATGTTACAGAGTGATACAACATGGGACCTTGCAAAGACTTGGCTTCTCCTGGTAGTCCTACAGTGGCCATCCTGCACCAAGCTAGTGCCTGTGTAGGTCAAGTGGGACATGCACCCCTATGTCAATTTGGGCTCCTTGGAGAAAAGCACATCATATATTTGGGGCAGAGACCATGGTGGGCCTGAAATAACCTTAGAAAATAAAGATGCTTTCAAGATATGTACAGTGACATTGGGAGGACAGCAGCCAGCTGAATGGGAGTTTTGGTTTGTTTTTTTTTTCACCTGCCAGACCAACAGTTTGATTGAAAAAGTTTAATGGCTGGGTGTATGGTGCAAGCCTTACTAGGTCAGGAGGATTGTGAAAGTCAGGCTAGCCTATCTCCCTAACAGCTGATAGGGATAAGCTGAATCTATACATCAGCAAGCCTGATAGTCAAAGGGGAGGGGATACAGATATTTCAGCAGGAATGGATAGAATGTTTAAATTTTACTTCGGTTAGAAAAAAAAAAGCAGCTTGGACATAAATTTAAGTCATCATCTACCTCTGTCCAGTAGAGATGAACACAGGGGCTCAATCCACTGGTCCCCTATTCAAATGTCTTTTACCAGAGCCATCTTCACCACCTCTTGCATATAAAACTACCATCTCTAGTATTCTCTCAAGCAAGCTTTCCTCCCAGAATGACTTATAGGCTGGCAGGTATTTTATTTCCCACTAAATAGAAGCCTCCTTGAGGGCAGACTCACTACTTTCTTCCTGGCTGTGTCCAGTCTACTGATGAGCTTACTAAAGATTATTCATGGCCATTACAGGGTCTAATTTTTAACTTTCCTTTTGATTCTAGTTTTGTAGATCTCGTTGGCCTGCCTTGCTGGTACTCGGATGGAACAGTGTCCAGGAAACTCACAACTCAGAGGCCTGGGAAGGTATCCCAGCTCTGAGGTGGGATAGTGTCCCAAGAGTATCCTGAGGCATGGGAGCCTAGGAGCCACATAGCTCTGAGAGGAGGCCTCAACAGAGCCATTGCCGCTCCCAAGGGAGGGTTACTCCAACCTCTGAGTTGCTGAGGAGCTTAGGAGCCTCAGTCCTGCTCCTGCTCTAGCTGCTGCAGCTCCCAGGAGAGGGTTATCTAATCCTTGATGAGCTATTGGAGGCATCTTGCTGGCTGAGGACTCCTCCTTCCCCAGGAAGGCCATTGCTCTCTGCCTGACTTCATCTGGAGAGTGTCTTTAGACACAGACACCCTTAATCACATTTGATATATGGCCTTTGACACAGCTCCCCCTCCCTATGCCTATATGATAATTGGGTGCTGGGTTTCCATTCGATAGGATTGTGCCTATTTCCAACCAATTGTGTACACCTATTCTTGGAGCCCCTCAAACACTCCCAAGGGGTATATAAACCTTTGTTCTCTGGAATTAAAGTTGACTTAGCTCCGCAGATTCCTGGGGTGTGTGATCCCTGGACAGTGCTCACCAGCCATTCCAGGCACACTCCCTGTCTTGTCTCATGCCCCTCCTGACTTCCTGGGCTGTAGGGAGACAGATCCCAGGCAGGAGGAGAACCAACAATGAACTGAGCGGCTTAGGAGCCTGAGCTCCACTTCTTCACTCTTTCTTTCCTTTGTTGCGTCTTCTGATGAGGGAGTCACACCAGCAGCAATCTCTTAAAAGAGATTTATTGGAGGGACAAATACAGGAATAGTTGCCTCTACTCCCAGATGAAGGTTGATGGAACTAGGAGACACGGCCTTCATATAGAATATTTTATGGAGTGGAGCTTTCTAGAGCAGGGATTCCCAGAGTAGGATTGGTGAGATTTCAAGTCCTGAGTTTGGGGAGTGTAGGGATTGGTAGACTTTCCTGCTCAGGGATTGGTGGGGTTTTGTCCAGACTTTTCACCTCAAATTAGCATAATCTGGGATGAATCCTGCAGAGGGGCTGCAGGTGACAGCTGCAAAGGTTCTGGGGAGGAGGTGGGCTGCTGGAGCTTCCTCAGGCAGGGATGTGACCACTTTTCTGTCGGGGGGGGGCGGTTTATAAAGTGTACAGAGTCCACTGTGAAGGCCGTAGGCTGAAGCAGAAAAAGTTGTAGTCATCACGGACAGCTCCCATGGCGGCCGTAGTCCTTCTGAGGCAGGAGAAGTCACCATGGACAGCTCCTGCAGAGGCGCTGGCATGAGGTGCCCTTTTGTCTCCCCAGGGTGGGGAGGAGGGCTGGTATCACACCACTTGAAGTTTGGTGGCCCTCTCCCCAAGGGCTAGGTGCAGCTCTTGTTGGGGGGGCAATAAACCGCAGGGCTGGGAGTGTTGGGGGAGTGAGCGGGCTGCTTTAGCCGCTGCTGAGGCCTGGCGTATCTAGTGCGGCTTGGGGGCCATCTCTGCTGAGGTGGACCGCTTTGAGTGCTGTGGCCAGAGTGATGAAAGCCCTACAGGTTTTCTATCTTGCTGACATTTCTATCTTTTCATGTCTTTTGTTATTGAAGACTTTAGTGTGTTTTAGTTCCCTCTCAATCAGCTCTAAACTGTCATATCGAAGTCTGGGTTACGTCCAGTAGACGTTTGCGTTGTGTCTACTTGTCTCCTGGGGATAGGCGCCAAAGCCAGCAAGCCTTTCGTGTGCTCATGTTACGTACGCTGCCCTGTGTCTATTGCTGTAGCTGTTTTGTTTTCTCACCTTGTCTTCAGGTTTCCTTTACAAATTCTTATAGTGCCTAAGTCTTACTGCTGCCTCAGCGGTCACCCAGGCTCTCAGGAGGCCCGCTGATGGCTCCTGCTAGAGAGGAGCAACATTCTAGAATCTTTTATTACACTTCTTTTGTGACATGACCCCCCACCCCCCACCGGGTAAAAGCCCCTGGGCTGGGAATTTCCAAGCTATCTTCCACCACCCCTACCCCATCCTTCACGAGACAGGAAGGCCAGAGGGGCCTTGAGACATCCAGTTAAACTCGTAGTAATGGATCAAATGAGGGCTTAGCAAAATGATGGTCCCTGAGATCAAGCTTCTGAGAACAAAGTCTGGAGTACTTTAAGTATGTTTCAGTGGCTGCCTTCACTTCCTCTGCTCAGAGCACAAGAAGTCTGTGCTGTGTGTATGTGTGTGCATGTGTGTGCAGTTTCAAAGAGAGCTGTGAGGTGCCTTGTAGTAGCAGTCACAGAGGCCACTTAGGACAAGAACGGCCCCTTGTATTTTTCTGCCCTTTAATGGTAGATGTTAATCTGTGACCTCAGTCCTCTGATCTAAGAGCTGTTCTTTTCACTTTAAGCTTACTTTCCTGCTATGAAAGTAAGCTTTTTCAAACACACTCCAGATTTCCTCACCCCCTCCCCACTCAAACATCAGTCTTTAGTGCTCTGAATGTGGACAGACTGCTTAGGGTTGGATATTAGTACTCATACCACTGACCTATGTGCAGTATGCCATAAGATGATCACATCTCCTTTTCTACATTGCACACTGCTGGCATTCAGCTGGCTGGCCTTGGCCCTGTCTCCTTTGCTGGCTTGGCCTCTTAGCATTTGGAGTGTTACAACAGCACACAGTAGGACTATTCTCTATATAGAGCTATATAGTGGGACCCTGACTTAAAACAAAATATATTCCATCAAAAAGGTACATCCCCATTTTCTTACCACAAACCCTAAGTAGGCTGGCTACATTTAGGCAACAGTATCGGTGGGCACCTCAGTGTTTCTGAATCCTACTTGGGAGCTTCCTTAATTGCTTATGTCCATGACGGAAGCTAAGTATGCCAGTCGTGTGGCACTTTGCTACCTAGAAACTCTATCTAAGACAGCAAGAATGGATGTGCTATCTTGCTGAGAGCCCTTAAAGGTTTTCAGTAACACTGCCATTCCTACCTTGTTTGTTATTTATCATGTTGAATCTACCAAGGAAAACCAAAGTCCTAAAAATTAAAACTGCTTTTGCTGCCAGACAGTGCTGGCACACACAGTCAATCCCAGCACTTGGGAGGCAGAGGCAGGCTAATCTCTGAGTTCGCAAACGTGGTCTACATATTTACTGAGTCCAAGAATTGCACAGAGAAAAACACTATGTTGAACCGCCCCCCACTCCACACACACACAGACACACAAATGCTTTTGCCACAGTACGCTAACCAGTTACTGTTTTGAGTCAGTCTTGGTATGTCACCCAGACTGAACTGTAATTTCCTGGGTTCAAGCTCAGCCCACCAGGACTGATTGGGGCCTGCAGCTCTATTTTTAATGACACAGCAACTGCTGCCACCTGCTGGCTGTGTTTGTAACAGTACTTGGGAGATGGGCCTTCTAGTCAAATTTTTGACATTCATTTTCAAAGCACGTACACATCATTAAGGTTCTTCCCTAGTTATTCTCAGCAGAAACATATATTTTAAAGAGATTTATGTTAACTAGAACCATCTACTTCTAAAAATGACCCTGGTGTGGTGTTGCATGCCTTTAATCCTAGCACTTAGGAGACTGAGGCATGTGGATCTCTGTGAGTTCAAGGCCAGCCTGGTCTGCGATGTGAGTTCCAGTACAGCCAGGGCTGCACAGAGTAACCCTGTTGAAGAGGAGGAGGAAAAAAAAAGAAAAAGGAAGGAAGAGAAGGCAGGAGAGTGAGAGGCAAGAAAGGGAAGAGGCAAGAGAAAGAAAAGAACTCTACTGACCATGCCACAGATCTAGCTAGATGGGGGCTTTTCTACTTGCTGTATCTCAAGACACGAAGAGATGAGTTAGGTACATTCTGGTCCAACTGAGACAGCGGGCATGTTCTTTCATACCAATTTGGGGCCCATGTATCTTGAGTCACTTGTCCAGCATTCAAATGCTTTTTTTCCTTCAGGAAACTGAGAGAGAAATACAGGTAAACAACCCCAAACTGTATACAATGCCAGTGAAATGTCCTGAGTGGTAACTAATTTATTAAAGCTACAAATAAAAATAATTTTATTAATTTGCTAAGCTCGTAGTTCTCAACCTCTCAGCAATCCAGATGCATCAATACACAATGGATATTTATCTATGCAAATAATAGAGATGGATGGGGCAATTATGACAGCCAAGAGTACCTAAGGAAACAGGTGTAAAATGTAATGTGATATGCAGAGATAGGAGATCCTAGAACAGAAAACACACACAAGGAAAAAGAAAAAACTAAGAAAACTGATGTAAGACATGGCCAATAACAGTGTCAGCCATTGATGCTGCACGTTACTGACACATGGTATCAACAATGGGGAAACAGCACGGGGCAGCTGGGGTAAGTTCCCGTCCCGTCTCTGACACAGGCTCAAGTGGCCCGGACTGGCCGGAACTCGCTGCACAGCTGAGGCTGCCTGCACCTCTTGATCTCCCAGTCTCCTCTCCCCATGCTGAGATTGCAAGCATGCACCATCACGCTTTGTTTCTCTGTGGTTTTTTTTAAAAATTAATTTAAAATTAAGTTTCTTTTAAAAAATAGATTAAAGAAAATACATCTCAGTTCACAAAGACAGGCCAAAATCACAAAAAGTGACGGCCTGTATTTCAAGAAAAAGTTTGGAAAGCTATCTTTCATCAGCCCCAGACTCATAAGCCTTTTAGAGTAAAACATAATGAGTCACAGCACCTTCAAACTCACAACAAAAGTTCTTCCGAAGTTCACGTCAATTTATGGCAAGTAAATCAGGCCTTGAACCTGAGCTAGAGACAAACCTCTTTATTCCATCAGGCAGTTCTATGACATAACCATCTTCCACAAATTCATTCATTTTACAGGGCAATCAGGAAATTACTCAGTCTCTTTATTTTATTCACCAAATTATAATAATAATAACTGTGCTTTTTTTTTTAACCAGTTTCTCTGTGTAGCCCTGGCTGTCCTGGAACTCACTCTGTAGACCAGGCTAGCCTCAAACTCATAAAAGATCCTCTTGCCTCTGCTGGGATTAAAGGTGTGCCCCACCACTGCCTGACACTAAAAAGAACTCTACTGAGGCTGGAGAGATGGCTCATCAGATAAGAGGACCTGGGTTCAGTTCCTGGCAGCCACACCACAGCTCCAGGGAGTCTGACACCATCTTCTGTCCTCTCTGTGCACCAGGTATACACTGCAGCGTACGGAGACACACATGCAGGCAAAACAGCCACATACATCAAACAAACCACCAGAGTTCTACTAAAACTAAACCATCTCAAAATTAGCTACCTCAAAAATAGTAATTTAAAAACCCAATTCTCAACTCTAAACTTAAGGGTGAGCCTTTTGTACCTATGGAAGAAACAAAGATATAGTAAGGTTAGTAAACAAATCTCAGACTAAACACTGCTGGCTTTTTTCTTCTTTCATGACAGCACTGCAAAGGCTTCATTCTTACTCCTAAGATACCAACAAACTGTACAAAAGCCAAAATAAAATGATCAACTCGTTTATCAAACAGCTCCTGAACCAGGGCATGCCAGTGGCTGCACTGAGACACCAAACTGAATTCCTGCTAACACTTCTCAGGGATTTACTCAGCAGTAGTTTCATTTCCCTTTCTTACCTTCAACTTTATCTTTTAACCACACTGATTATAAAAAATGCTGGATGGACGCCCATGAAAAGAACATGTCCAAACAAAGCACGTGCCCTGAGTGAAAGGCGCTGTGCTGGGGCTCTTCCTCTTACTTTAGGGGTGTTGGTGCAGCGGTGGGGGGGGGTCACTTAGTACAGCATGTCTGAGGTGGCGGGTCAGCCTCCAAAACAAAACCAACAACAGAACACACCTACCACACACACACACACACACACACCAAGCAATAGAACAAACAGAAACACAAGTTAGTTTTAATTCGATCGGTGCTTTGGTGACAGAATCAACAGGTCATCTCTATTTCAACTGTAGGGTGATTTTAAATAACTTTTATTGTTAAGATTAAGCATCCTCACTGACAATCCAGAAGCAGTCCATGCTGATAATTAAGCAATTCCTTAATTTTAAGTTGTCAAATAGAAAACACAAGCTCACAGGCTGCAGGTGAGTGACTGTCCTTTTCAGACACCCACCAAGTGACTCCAGGCCACTTACCGCATCACGAGGAAGATAATAAGCCAATAAAAGGCAGAGAAAAGAATCCAGCCATCAAGCTACTGTTTCTACTCCACACACCGCTGCTTAAGGAGGGAGGGTAGGAAGCCCAATTCCAACAGGCGCGTAGAGAGGAGCGAGTGTTCAGAAGGTGGGGGCTAGAACCAAGGTGCTGTACACAGGCGCATTCACTGAGGAGTACACTGGGCTCTCTCCTATTCTGGCAGAGGAAATAAACACACTACTGGAGTAAACATTAACACTGTCCTTGCCAACAGAAGGTAGGAGGCAGAGAGAAAGTTGAGAACAAAACAGGGCAGACACAGCTCTGACTAGCCACGGGAGCAGGAGGAGGAGTTCTGAGCCAGAATCATTAAAAGTCTACATTTGGCTCTCAACCAGTGGGTTCAACACAACACTCATAAATAGTAAGTGATCCACAGGACTTGTGATACTAAAAAGATTTTAAAATTTATTGTTAAACTTCTATTCTGACAAGCGGAAGATCTGAATGGCACTGAGATGTCTGGTTACAGAGCAGAACACTTGCTCCAAAGATATCAGATGGAAGTGAGCAATGTACACAGCACGGAGCAGGCTCCGAGCACAGCATCGGGGCTGCGACTGTCCCCAGCTGCAAGGGACAGAACTGAGAGTGTTCCAACAATGTCAGGCTTCCTGGACATGGTCCAGAAGCTGAACTCGTGACCCTCTCCCTAACCTAAAGCTTGGGGAAGAAATAAATATTTACTTTTTAACTATCCACATATTATATGGGCATATTATAACATTTAATCTCCTATGGTTTTCATTTTTGAACCCTTGGCATATAATTTTATAAGATCTATATTACATGGAAAATGTACATGCCTTAATGAGTAGTACCAAAGGAAAATATAAACCCTGTTCTTTCTTCTACACAGGAAGAGGGAACTTATGGCACCCTAAATATCTGGATAGGTCTCTTTGTGTACTTGACAGAAGATCAGGGCAAACCATTCCATTTCTATACTGTGAGCAGAAGGAATGAACTAGTCCTCAATCTCATCTTCCCAAACGTCTCCATTAACATCCACAGCATGGAACAATCTGAAAGCATAAAAGAAGGTACATATTTATGCAGTTGGACAACACTGAGCATAATCTGTCCTTCCTTTTCTCAAAAACAGTCTATTCTTCTGGCAACACCACTGCATAAGCCTTTAAACATTTCATTAAGGAGGGCTGAATTCTAGGCCCTTCTAAGCAAGCTGTAAGATGTGTGAAGGTGTCAGATCTCTTGGAATTGGTGGTAGACAGTTGTGAGCTGCCACATGGGTGCTGGGCATTGAACCCGGGTCCTTTGGAAGAGCAGGCAGTGCTCTTAACCACTGAGCCATCAATCCAGCCCCAAGACCAAGTTCTTAACACAAAGATTTATTTGCTCCAGAGGGACAGAGGGAAGGGAATAAGACAAACACTGGAGATAGAGGATGAGGTGGAAGGGGAAAGGAACAAGGGAGAGGGGAAAAGGGTGTTTGTCCCAGAGGACAAATGACTATCTCTGGATAGAGAGAAGACAGATGTGGTCCATAGGCAAATGGCGTTTTATAAATGTAAGGAGAAACCCCCTGTTAGGATGAGGTGTTTTAATTTTAATTGGGCATGTTAATTAGGTGAGCCAAAGGGGACTTTTGATTGCTGGACTTCAATACTTTGGTACTAGACCTTGGTAGTCAGCCTCAGGAGAAGGAAGTGGCCAAATAAGGGAATAGACCTTGGTGGCTAGCTTTAGGAATGTAATCTAACAGTTTTCAGCAAGGCAGAGGAAATGGGGGAAAGGGCAAAGCCCATCAGATTTCAAGCTGGCTGGAGTCCCTTCAGTTTGTAAGAACACTACTAGCCAGCTGGGCATGGTGGTGCTCGCTTTTAATCCCAGCACGTGGGAGGCAACGGCAGAAAGATCCATGTGAGTTCAAAGCCAGGCTGGTATACTTAGTGAGTTCCAGGCCAACCATGGGTGTAGAGAAACACGCTGTCTCAAAAAACAACAACAACAACAACAAACACACACACACACCCAAAACACAAAAACAAAGCTGGTGTTAGCAGGAGGCAGACACAGGTGGGTCTCTGAGTTCAAGCCCAGTCATGTCTTCAGAGGGAGTACCAGGACAGCCAAGGCTACACAGAGAAGCACCATCTCTAAAAATAAAATAAAATAAAATAAAAATGGTACTGGTCCCTCTTGCTTGCCAGGAAACTGCCACTAAGCTGTAACCCAGCCCCCCTTTTTACTCTTATTGTAAAATATGGGGAATGGGCATCACCAAATTGTTAATGTATCTAGTCTGTGGAATAAGTCAAGAATGGGGGCTGGGGAGATGGTTCAGTGGTTAAGAACACTGGTTATTCTTCCAGAGGTCCTGAACCCAATTCCCAACAACTACATGGTGGCTCATAACTATCTATAATGAGATCTGGTATCCTCTTCAGGCCTGCAGGCACATATGCAGGCAGAATGATATATAAATAAATAAATCTTAAAAAAAAAAAAGTCAAGAATGGAGAGTCCTATAGACTAGAAGAAATTGAACTCTTTGAGTAAAACAGGTCAGCTAGTCTTTCCATTCTCTCTAGTTCAGCCTTGCAACCTCTACTTGTGGCATGTTGTGCAAGAAGCTCTTTGTCCTTTCCCTTGGACTCTCTAAAGCTGGTGCATTCTCCAACAGTAGCCTGCAACAGTTCACAGCACGATTAATTTCTTCAGCTTCTCTTATGCTTTTACAAATGTAGGTTCTTTTCAGAAACCAATGGAGAAGAACAAAGATGCTAACTTTGGAGAGCTTTTCAACAAAAATCCACAATGTCTTAGAATCGTCTTAGATTCTTTTCTGGTAACAAAAGGGAAAACATACGTTTGCACTAATTCAATGATAGCGCACTAACAGAGGGGTACCGTATGCACAACATCACATGAAATATCCTTGTCAACGATTACTACAACTAGTCAAACTTCCATCCAGAGGTGTGACTTTCAGTGACAGCAAAGAGAGATGACACAGAAAGAAACAAGCTAAAAGATATCAAGGAGACATAACTCTAGAGAGGTCACCTAATAGTACAAGCCAGCTTGTACTCCTTCAAGAGTCAGTTTTTCCTCAACAAGTAAGTGCCCAAATTTTTCTATATTAAGAGAAACCAGACCAAACCTGACTAGATTCTGGTTCAATTAACTGACTTTACTAGTAATTTTGAATGTTAAGTAGGAAGGTGTTTTATTTGTTTAATTAGTGTGTTGTGCAGGTGGACCTGTTCTTGTGGCAGTCAGAGGACAACTGTAAAGTTGACTCTCTCCTTCCATCTTTATGTTGGTCCCAGGGATCCAACTCAGGTCATTGGGTTTGGGCAGCAAGTGCCTTTATCTGCTGAGCCGTCTTCCTGTCCCAGTGAATGAAAGTGTTAAATGTTTTGCTTATCAGATGACAGTGTATCATTATCTTTTTTTCTTTCTTTTTTTTGAGACAAGCTCTCTCCTGGAGCTCACTGTGTAGACCATTCTGTCCTTAGACTCACAGATCCTCCTGCTTCTGCCTTTTGAAGGCGCACCACTTAAAGGTGAGCACATCACTTCTAGCAATCACTTCTTAACGTGTGATAAAAACATTCTGACTTTGGGGGAGCTGGCATAGTGGAGGGGAATCAACTCATAGTTCTCACACATGCTAAGCATTTAAATCCCACCACTGAACTACACCCTTGGTCTTGAAGGCATTTTCTTAACTTAGGATATATAATGTAGCAAAAGAGTTACTTGAAGCACTGTCATAATTTATCTTCAAGCAGTTTAGCAATGTCTCTTGAAGATGGTAAAGAGAACAAGTCAGCGTTATTGTTCATTCATGCTACTCCTAGTTGTAGTCTTTCAACCTTTCTATATGCTTGATAAGTATTATCATAAAAAGGAGGATTAAGCTGGGCGTGATAGAGCATGCCTTTAATTCAGCACTCAAGAGACGATGGCAGGCTAGATCTGAGTTCAAGACCAGCCTAATCTACAGAGCAAGTTCCCCGACAGGTAAGGCTACACAAGAGAAACCTTGTCTTGAAAAAAATGACAAAAGAAGAATTGAGAATTCAAATCTAGGGCTAGCAAGATGGCCCATCAGATAGAATTGTGTGCCCTGAGTTAGACTCCCAGGACCCATGGCAGAATGTGCTTGAAGGGGGTAACAACTCCTTAAAGTTGTCCTGACTTCACACGTGCACCATGACACAAATACACCTATACACCACACACACAATCCCATACATAAACACACTCAACATATAAACACACATACAGACAATAGCACACAAATAATTTTAAATTTTTTAAAAATTCATGGCTCTGTCACATGTGCTCTGACTTTAAGAATGTGGAGATAAGGGTGGAGTGATGGTCTAGCTGGGAAGAGCACGGCCGCTTTTCCAGAAGGCCTGGGTCTCAGTGGAGCCAACATGCTCTTCCAGCCTCTGCAGCCACCAGGCACTCATGTGGTGTATAGACATACATGTAAGCAAAACACCCATAAGCATAACTTTTTTTCCCCATGAGACAAGGTTTCTCTGTGTAGCCTGGCTGTCTTGGAACTCTGTAGACTAGGCTGGCCTTGAACCCAGAGATCTTCCTGCCTATAATGAAAGTTTTGGTTTCTTTAAAAACTCAAGTTATGTTACATAAATATGTTTTTGTTTTAATTCCTCCAAGTATGAGGTTTTAGTTCAGGCTTTAGTTTGTCCACATCTGATAAATGCATCCTGTGGAGCATGGTCTCTGCCACTGCCTGCCAGCCGCCTGCTTGCAAAACAGGGACACGGTCTAGGACTCTGAGGGATATAAACAGGAGAGCCTGGAGAGAGACTGTATGGTGTGTGGTGAGAGACAGTTTGGGGAGACTAGAGGGTGTGGCGGCTTGGAGACAGAAGGAGAGACACATTTCAATGCAGTGGCTTGGAGGAGGCTGCTTGCTGCTTTTGCTGTTGACAAAGAACTGGTATAACCCTAAAAGAACCCATCGACCCTAAAACTAGAGCCTGGAGAAGGGGTTTTTTGGCCCCTCTCCCCACTAACCTTCTCTCTCCTACCTACGGATGGTGGGTTAGAAGGGAGAGAGAGGCTTTAAGGAACCCAAATAAAACAGTTAAAAAGGCCACCACACCTGCCCCGTCCTCCCAAGTGCTAGGAATGTGTGTGTGTGTGTATGTATATTAAGGTACAGATAGAAAGTAAACAATAAATTCTTTTCAAGAGGTGTATACTCTGATTTTAAACTTATTTTCAAGAACATTTAAAAATCACGTGGGAAAAGAGTTCTTCAAGTCTAGCTACTTTAGGGAAAAAGTGGTATTTAGGAAATAAATTAGCCTGCATACTGGTATCAAAACACATTGCTGATGGTAGAAAGCTGGGTTGGAGGTTAGGAATGCTGTACAATCATGAGGACGGAGTGTGGACCCAGCACTCACCTGCAACACAACCGCACTTCCTATGTCAACTCGGACAGATGACACCATCCTGGACCTCTGTTCATGCACAGGTGCACCTATGTACACACACACTCATGTGTGCACATGTAAGTTTTTTTAACTGCTAAGTCTAGGGAACCCTGTGTGTACAAACCTGTTAAAGCATGGAGAATCGGGATCAGTGAAGTGTTTGTAAGGGTTTGCTCTAGAGAGAGAACCCATGCAAATCCAGCAGAAATACTGCATACAGCCAGTACAGGTCATCTTGTTACAGCCATCTAATTTCTGGTGGGAAGGAGAGATGAGAACAACACCAAGGTGGTAAAGGCAGAAGAGAATGCACGTGCCACAAAAACACAGTCTCCTCCCACAGCCTAGCATCCTTTCTCAGAGAGGACTGACACACAGGCAACACACAGACTGACAATCACTTATGCTTACAATTTTACACTGCAAGTAAAATACAAAAATTCTGAGCAGTTGTTCCTAGATTTGATACTTAGCAAAACCTCTTCTCACAATTATAGACACAAAAGCAGTGTATGAGAGGAACATGTACTAAAATATTACTTTATTTTCATTACTAAAGTTGGAATCTAGGTTCTTTTACATGCTAGGCACCACTCTACCATTAGGCTATCTTTCTTTTTCTGCTTTTTATTTCTAAGATGGGGTTTAAGTTTACGCTGGCCCTGGCAATCCTCCTGCTTCAGTTTCCCAAATGGCTGAGATTACAGACTATGCCAATATGAAGGGATTAAGTTTTAAATTTCTACACAAATCAAAATTAAGTTCTTCATTCTATCATAGGGTTTAGGTATGTCAGAAGTCGTCAAATATGATGCCACTTTCCTTAATGATATAACTAAGGAATTATCGTTAAGTTTCAGTTACAATGTACAAGACTGGAAAAATAAAATCAAATGGAATGCTATGTTTTGATTTTAAAACTCCTGAAGATTTTGGTGAAAAGATTTGTCTACTGGCTCAGATTAATGGAGATAATCTCCATTTCCTGAATACATGTTCATTAAACACATTTGCTCTTTTGAAGGATAAACAGTTCTGAAAAGTCAGATTTTTTTTTCTTTTTTTTGAGACCGAGTCACATGTATCTATGTTGACCTTGAACTTGCTACATAGCTTCTGGTTTTCCTGCCTCTACCTCTCAAATGCAAAGATACTGGTATGCACTTCTATGTCTGCAGGACTTCCTGCATTTAGGCCAGCACTCTACCAACTGAGGTACATCCCCAACCCCAGATAAGACTTTTTAAAAACACAGATGGGGCTGGAGAGGTGGCTCCCTGGCTAAGAGCACCTGCTGCTGGTCCAGAAGACCCAGGGTTAGTTCTCAGCACCTATCTTACCACCATCTGTAACTCCAGTTCCAGAAGATCCAGAAGAGGGGCCTTCTGGGCTCTGCAGACACTAGGCATGCATATGGTACACAGACAAACATGCAGGCCAATAGCCACAGACAGAATAAAAACAGTCTTAACCAGGCTTGATATGTGTTTAAAATCACACATATTAAGAGCTGACTGTAGTTCTAGTGTACTCTTGTTGTAACATGCTATCGTTTGTCCCCTTGAAAACTCATATTGGGAATATAATCCCATTGTGAGGTATTAAAAACATGGAACTTAACCTGAAATCTGTGTTAGGAAGATAAGGGCGAGATAACGTCATCAGGCTGGATCCCCACTATTGGATGCTGACGGCTTTACAGAAGAGAGCACTGCCAGTGGAGACATCTTCCGAACAAGCTTTACAGCTTACCTGGCTTGTGGCATTGTTATTAGCAAAAGGAAGTGGAATGGAGCACCATCTACTCAGTTTTGAGGTGGACACAATGTGAGATAAATTGTCTTTGAATTAAACACTCGGAATAAAGAAGCCTATGTGCACTTAAGGTCAGTAACAATATTTACTAGTGAAATTTGATTATCCAAGCAAGAAGGCTGAGTAGGCTCTCCAGTGCGTTTCCGCCATGACATAACTATGACAACTGACCCATGGGCTCATGGGGTAACTGTGTCCTCTAAGTCTGTCCTACAACGGTACCTGGATGGGCGTTCCGCAGCAGGGGCAGCTCTTGGAGTTCTTTTCCAGCCAGTCTTTACTTTCCATTTCCTCCAGAGCCTTCTGAATCACCCTCTTACCATACCTCTGTTCCAAGAACCTTTTAGTAGCTTCATCTGCTTGTAGGTATTCATTTCGTAAGTCTATTAATTTCTCTAGAAAGTAAGACAAAAATACACAGCTGTAGCCCCAGCACTTAGGAAGCAGAGGCAAGCAGATCTCATTGAGTGAAGCTGAAAGGCCAGCCTGGTCTGCCCAGAGAGTTCCAGGGTGAGACCCTGTCTTGAGAAAAACAACAACAAACCTACACATACAAACACAACCATAATATTTAAATATAAAAAAATGTAGGAAATCAGAGTGGGGAGAAGAAGACAAAAAGGGGCAATGGTGGGACTATGATAAAATCATATGCATATGTAAAAACTTCATAACGAAAGCTGGGCATGGTGGTGCCTGTAATTCCAGTGTTGGGGGGGGGGGAGGAGGGCTGAGGCAGGTTCACCTCTCCATGAGTGCACGGCTAACCTGGTCTACAGAGTGAGGTCCATTGACAGCCAGCGCTGCACAGAGAAATCTTGTCTCAAAAACCAAAATACACAAAGAAAAATTCATAACGAAGCCCATTATTGTGTATAATTAATGTCAATAGAAAACAAATATATTGTGTGTGAAATGTGAACGGCCTTCCGTAGTTCATATCTGCATATTAGATAAAGCTTTTAACATGCTGAAAAAAATCAAAACGCTCATAAAAAGACTTACAATTGGAGTGGCTACTGTTCAATCCAAGCATCACAGGATTGAAAGAAGATATACTTACATGACAAACAGGTAAAAGGTACATGTGCACACCTGACAGGGGAGGGAAGGAATCCCCCATACAAGAGTCAGGCTTGTTAAGGGGGCACATTTTCCCTTTGACTTTGATGTCTCAGTATCAGTATGTTTAGGTAGCTGGTTCGTCAAAAAGAACAAAAAGTCCATGGAGCTAAGTGGCAGTGTGTGCCAAGACCCTAAATTCAATCCCTAATACCATATTACAATCTAAATTGTAGATATGGATTCTATACTATATAAACATCAGTCACCATAAAACTCCAAATTTTGGCATACAAAAATAGTGACTAAAGTTTGCTTTGTTTCAGGTGTTGGAAAGTTCTTCCTGGGGTAGGTGAAATGGCTCAGTGGGTAAAGAAACTGGCTGCTAAGCCTGATGACCCAACTTCAATATTCAGATGCACATGGTGGAAGAACTAACTTCCCCCAAGTTGTCTTCTGACTGCCATATTCTCATCAAAAGATAACTGTGCTTCCTACCACCAAGACAGATAGACAGACAGACAGTTCTTCCTCGAGGTGGGAGACTCAGCAGTTAAGAACACTTGCTGCTCCTTCAGAGGACCAGGGTTCCATTTCCAGCACAAATGTCATCATGAAGCTCACAGCAGCATGAAGCTCACAACAGCCTGTAACTCCAGCTCTGGGGGATTCTAACAGCCTCTTTCAGCCTCCACAGGCACTGCACTTCAATGTATATACCCACACAAAACACTCAATAAATTTTTTAAAAAGTTCTTTTCAGCTTTTCCCCAATATTCTTTCAGCTGGCTTATACTGCTGCTCTACCGCTTATATGAAATAGACAACCATCTGCAAAGGTTCCAGCTGTAGACAAAAGATTTTGTTCACAATTATATTCCCTTAATTTTTTAATACAATTGAAGACCTCTCATTAAAGTCCTAGTTACTTAATTACTTTTTATCTGGGGGATATGTGAGAGCACAGATGTGCGTACCTGTGCATGCAAATGTGGAGGCCAAAGGATGACATCTCACATCTTTCTAACACACTCAAACAGAAGCTTGCTATTTAGGCTAGCTGGTCAGTGGGCTCCTCGGATCAGCCTATCCTTGTCATACAAAGGTAAGGCTTCAGGCGCATGCGGTCATACCCAGATTTTTACATGGTGTCGGGGATCCAAACTCAGGTTCTCATGTCTGCACTGCACGCACGCTTACCTGCTGAGCCATCTCCCTAGCCCTGCTTTCCTTATTTTTCAGTCTGCTTTCCTCAGAGGACTTAGAGGTCTGTTCCCTTTAAGCACCAGGCACTTTCTGAGGCAGACTACACATACTTTTTCTCTTTTAAACTGTAAATTCTTAGTGTAGTATACATCCCCACGGCTCTATCACTTGTATGTTGATGTAACAGATTTTTCTTATCTAATACTCCAGAGCATTTTTGTGTTCATAATCATCTTAAAGACAAAAATTTATTGCTCAATATTCACAAAGTTACTACTTCATGGATGTGTATGTGCACTTATGCACACACACACAGCTGAAGCCCCAAGCCTACTTGAACCTCTCCAAATGCACGAAACATTGCCCTTCTTTCAACAACAGAATTAAGAGAAGTAAAGACTAACACTGTGCTTCAGAATAACCTGAAGTATAAACTGCCCTTACACTTCATGCTACAAGACTGTCCTGACTAACTGGAACTGTCAGCTCATGCTCCCAAGACATTTCCTTATAAATAAAGGCAGTTTGTGGTATTATTGATCAGTGACTATATCAACGCTAGCAGTTTCCACTCTGCAGTTTATGCATATTAGCTCATTGTTTCTCACTTTACTGAGGATGAAAGATCAGTCCTCCTGTCAGGACTTAAAATTTGTATTAGATTTTAGTTATTCTGAAACTGCTCTAAGTTTTCAACCCTGACTTTCAATGTCTGTATCTACCTTGTAGACTCAAATAAATGTAATAACCTTGCATGACACCTTCATTAGTTCTCTTCATTTTGACACCTTTGGAGTATTCTTGTCATCTTCATTAACCTGAGAAAAGTTAAGTTGACAAAAGGGGCCAGATTCCCCAGAACCTAACTGCATCAAAACTGGTAGGCATTTTCACCTCCTGTACTCACTCCAACACAGGTGCTCAGTGAGAAGGCATCTTGAGGACCAGTAAGATGTATGTGCCAAATAATCAAGAGAGGAAGTTTGGATGCCTCCATCTGTCATCTAGGACCTGTGTTACTGCACGTTCACTGGCAGATTCCACGTTAGTCCTTTTCCTAGAAAGCCTTCCCTGTTTGCCTAGTTCTGCTTGTTTACAGCAAAGCTGCCTTGGTTTCCTCACTAAAATCCTAAACCCTCTTCCCCTCAGAACATGTCATAACCTGTTCTTACTTTCTTTTTCCTTCTTAGCACTTAACCACTATTTACTCTCTATACTTCATTGTCTGTCACCCCCCACTAGATGGGAAGTTCTATTAAAGGATTTTATCTCTTCATTCCTTTCCCCTACAGCCAAAATAATAACTGACAAAAGTAACTGCTAAATGAGCATTTCATCCAGCATTCAACAAGATGTGTCTGTATAGCACATCTGCCATCAGGCCCAAGGCACACTTGAGCAAAAGGTGGTCATAACTGGCAAGCAACTCTACCAATAAGAGCTCCCTGACTCGGAAAGGAATATAAACTTTCTGGGTGTGAGGACTGTATTGAATGGAAGTCATAGCCTTCATGAGAGAGGGCTGTTAGATGGGGGTTGGGTTCATAGTTACAACATACCTGCAGTCACCTTACATGGAGAAACCCCATGATAGGTCAGTCTGCACAAGGTACAGAAGGCAAAATTGCAGCTGGAGCAGATAGCCATAGTTCCGCCAGGCTCTTGCATCACAGGGAGCTGGCAGCATGGACGGGGGCAGTACACCACATCTGCCATTAAATCCAAGGTAGACTGGAGGAGGAGGCGGTCATAGCGGGCAAACAGGTCTGCTTCTACCAGCTCTTTGACCTGAGGGGGAACATAAAGCACCACAGAGTTGAGGACTTCCCAACTAGTTCTGATCCTGACGAGACTTTTAAGCTGATACTATAAATACATAGGTACAAAATTCACACCTCTTTTCTCATCTCAGAATCAAAGCAGTAGTTTATAAGGGGGTGAGGGGAGGAGTTAGGGCATAGTTGAGATGTGCTTTCCTATGTAGTCCAGAGAAGCTTTGAATTTTCAGTAATCCATTTGCCTTGGCCTCACATGCCTTTCTCTCACAGTCTATATCCTGACTGAGGTTGTGGTTTTTTTGTTGCTGTTTTGGTTTGGTTTTTCAAGATAGGTTTTCTCTGTGCAGCCTTGGCTGTCCTGGACTCACTTTGTAGATCAGGCTGGCCTTGAATCCAGAGAGGTCCACCTTTCTCTGTGTCCCTGAGTGCTGGGAGCCACTGAACCCAGCTGAAGTTGTAGTTTCATGGATTCATAAATTGGTCAAAACTAAGGCCAGGTGTGGTGGCACACACTTTTAGACCTAGCACTTGGGAAGCAGAGGCAGCTAGATCTCTGAGTATGAGGTTAGCCTGGTCCACAGACCTAGTTCCAGGACATCCAGGGATACACAGAGAAACTCTGTCTTGAATCAGAAAGAGAGAAGCAGAGACTTGCCTGTGTGTTCATGTGCCCACATACATTTATATGGGCTAAAAACAACCTGACGGAGTTGGCTCTCTCCTCCTAAAATGTGGGTCCTAGAGATTTAACTCAGGTCATCAGGCTTGGTGGCAAGTGCCTTTACTTGCTAAGCCATCTAGCTGGCCCTGGTTTTGATTTTTTGAGATGGATCTCATGCAGCCCAAATTAGCCTTAAACTTGCTACACAGTCAAAGATGATATTGAACACCTGATCCTCCTGCCACGACCTCTGGAGCTGTGGAATTACAGGTGTTGGGTGCTTCCATAAACATCTTAGCGCATTCTTAATATACATAATGAAAAACTTGTCAACTGCATCCAAGGACTTTGTCAAGAAAGCTTGTGAGGATGGGGGTATGATGTAGGTGGAAAGGGCTTGCTTAGGATGTGTGAAGCCTGCAGTTAATCATTCCCACTGCAAAATAAATACATTAATTAAAATTCCCGTGCTAAGTGTGGTGGCATATACCTACAATGGCAGTGTTTGGGAAATGGAGGCAGGAGGATCCTGAGTCTGAGTCTAATAGAAAGAACCTGTCTCAAAAGGAAACAAACAAACAAAAAAATTGGTAAGATGCTGCCCTTTGTGAAAAAGGACTAGGAGTCCATGTGACATCAAGAGCATATAGTTACCTGACCAGGAGTAGCCACTGAAGAGCACTTAGGTTCTGGACAATTGAGGCATTTAACTTGGCCATCTTTGATCTGGATCTCAAAGTAGTCCTTCAGACAGGCTCTGCAGTACACATGTCTGCACTCCAAGAAGTACATGCACTCACTACCCAGCTTCTCACAGAAACAGATACTGCACAGGAACAATTTACTGTTGAAGCACTTCATTTGCTGAGCTTGATTGAAGTCCAAGATTTCCTGGATCAGACTTGACAATGATTCTATATCCTGCACAGCTCTCTCATCCACAGTTTCTTCTTGGTCTACATCGCACCCAGCAGCTCCTCCCGAACCTAGCTCTGCGCTAGAAGAGGCTTGAGGCGCCGTCCTTCTCTGAACTTTTTTCTGAGACCCCATCTTGAGCTCAAAAGGAGACACAATATTCAGGTAGGTGAGGGTCTCCTCCTTAAGAAACTGCATCCAGGCAAACAGCACCACACTGCCTCGGTGCTCTTCCCACAGGTTGTCTAGGTGCTTGCAGAGAGCAGAGAGCTGGGAGAAAGCACATGAGGGCGCTGAGTTTGAAAAGCTGATACTGTACCAGCTCCTGATCGTCCTAAGGATCTTTAAGACTTACGTTAGTATAACTTCCTGCCACTACTTTTTCTTACTACCAAAATAGTACCAATAGTCTCATTGAATCGTTCCTTAACCTATTCAGCAACAGGAGCAGGAATAAAACAAAGTCGTAATCTAGAAGTAGCATGAAGACAACAGAAATGCCAAATGCTGCAGGATATAGAACCAAAGTGCTATTTAAGCTACTCAAACAAGGCTTTTAGCATCACCCTGTATCCCATGTGTTAGAAAGGAATCTAGATCTAAAAGAAACTGTTTCTCTACCCTTCCTTGCAGGTGATCTGGGACGCTGATTAGAAAAAGGACACCAGCCAGAAGCTACCCAGTTCCTGCAACACTTACAGCACTGTTTCTGGGCAGTAAACATCGAAAATTACCTGTGTTCTCTTCTCCCATACCCTTCCTGTTCCTCTTTTGGATTAACTGTACTTCCTATAACAAATCTATCCAACAGAAATTTGTGAGGCACACAGGAATAGGAAATGGGCTGAAACAGAAAGAAAGATAAACGAAAATAAAAGTATCATTCAAAACTGGTGGCACAGCTTGATGGTAGAGTGCTTGCTTAGTCCACAGGAAACAGAGAAACACCTGAGAAAGGACAGCATCCTCAACACATGGAGCTGGAAAAACTGCTTACTCACTAAGTGCCAACCCCAGCACACACACACCGATTACAAAATCAACTCAAACTGAGCAACTTCTGCAGAGCACAGGGAACAACTAAGTGTGGGAACGACCCACCAGATCAGAAAACAGTCACAGTGCACACACCACTTGACAAGGGCTCATGCCCAGCATATACATCAAGCCTCAAAAAGCACAAATCCCCAAAGTAGATTCTCTTTTTTCTTTTTGGCAGTACTGGCGATGGAACCCAGGGCACATCAGGAAGCTGGAGCTCTCTGACTTCTCTTTACTTTTTATTCTGAGACAGGACCTTGCTAAGTTGCCCAGGTTTGCCTTTTTAAAAATATATTTATTTCATATGCAGTTATATGTGGGCATAGACATGCTTGTGCCATTGCCTATATGTTGAGGTCAGAGGACAACTTGCAGGAGTAAGTTCTCTCCTTCCACCACATGGGTTCCAGGGATCAAACTCAGGTCGTCAGGCTTGGAGTGCCCCTGCCCTCTGAACGACTTTAAAGGTCCAGCCCTTGAACTTTTGATGTTCCTGCCTCAGCCTCCTGAAGAGGTGAGATCAAAGGCTACTGCTACCACACCTGGTTTAAACAATATGATATTTAAGTAGGCCTGAGGTATTGCTCAATAGAAGAAAGCACATATATCATACACAAAGCCAAAGATTTCATCCCCAGTACCACACAAGGGCAATATCTAACAGACAGTTTATAAATGAAGACATGCAAGTGTCAGACAAAGCTCACGATAAAAGCTCAGCGTAACAACTAAGGTAAAACCCAGGCACAGTGAGGCCACTGCCTCACTCTGGTACAAACGGCCATCATCAAAAAGACAAGTGCTGGCAAGGATGTTGAAAAGGGAACGCTTGGCATACTGTTGGTAGGAATGTTAATTAGTGCCGCCACTGTGGGAAACAGTATAAAGATTCCTCAAAACAATAAAAACCAGAACAACAATATGGCTCAGCAATCCTACCACAAGCTCTCTCTCTCTCTCTCTCTCTATATATATATATATTTTTTTTGCTATATATCTTCTGAAAACGAGATTATGTGTATCATATACACTCCTGTTACAGACCTATTCATTATTTCTAAGAAAGGAAACAACCTAAACATCCATCATAGCTGGGTGAATAACAATAAAATATTGCCCATCTACAAAAAACAAAATCCTCTTATTTGCAACATGGATAAAATTGGAAATCACGGTGTTAAGTGAAATGAGCCAGACTCAGAAACTAAGTCCTGAGAGGTTTTGTTCATATGCAGCTAGGCATGGTGGGGGTAACCCTTTAAGCACAGGCAGAAGGATCAGGAGTCTGAGGTCAGCTTAGATTACATGAAACCCTGTCTTCTTTCTTTCTTTCTTTTTTGTTTTGTTTGTTTTTGAGATAGGGTTTGTGTAGGCTGTCCTGGAAATCACTCTGTAGACCACGCGGGCCTCAAACTCAAAGATCTGCTTGTACCACCACTGTCTGTCTTTTCTTTTCTTTTTTTTTTTTTAAAGGGGTTGGGGCTGGAAAGACAGCTCAGCAGTTAAGAGTACTGGCTACTCTTCTGTAAGACCCAGGTTTGGTTCCCACAGGGTGGCTCACAACTATCTGTAACTCCAGTTCCAGGGGACCCATGCCTTTTTCTGGCCTCTGTGGGCACTGCATTCATATGTTGCACAGACATTCAAACAGGTAAAACACTTATATAAAAGAAAAAAAATTAAGTAATAAACAGAACAAAAGTAAACACAAAACAGTTCATTTTACAGAATTTGAAAGCAGAGGCCGGACAGGGAAGTGAAAAATGGAAAAAAAGTGACCAGCGCTTACTCAATCATTGCTACATGAAGTCCCATATGTATATAATAGTGAGACATTGGTAATAATGTGACAGCACAAGCCCAAAATCCTAACACCTGAGAGGAAGAGGCAGAGCAACTGTGAGTTTAAGGCCATTCTCAGCTACACAGAGTTTGAGGACAACCCCTACTACAGGAATCCCTGACTGAAAACAAACAACAAAACCACTGTGTATCTAGAAAAACCACAAGGCAGAGAAGCCTGAAGAAAAGATTGAGTGTTCTCACTATGAATAATGTTTGAGAAGTTAAACATATTTATCATAATTATAAAAGCAACACTGGTTGTCTAATCTTAACTATTACACATGTAAACATATAGCAAAATATCATAAACCCCATAAACATATACAATTTATATTATCTATTAAGGTAAAATAAATTTAAATAAACTAATTATGTTAGGGCACACCTACAAGCCCAGCACTTGGGAGGCAGGGCAGGAGGATCAGGAGTTCAAGGGCATCCTCAACTATACGATGAGTTGAAGACCAGCCTGAACTATGTGAGAGACTGTCTCAAAAATTGCTTTAAATTTAAAATTTTTAATTCAATTGTTAACTTGAAACCATTCAAAGTTTTAAAAAGAGTTCTAATTTTCAGTCCTATCAAAGAGCCAAGTCAGCTGAAATAACTCCTTGTATAATTTAACCTGGGTTTTTTTCTAGGAGTACAATAGACTTTTCCTTTCAGAGGATTGAGTCCAGTGCCCTGTGCTTGGCAGGAAGCACTCTAGCACTCAGCAGAACCCCAGCCGACAGGGTCACAGTATTCTTTTCACTAATAATCTGTATCCACATCAAATCTGGATAACAGGGGAAGCAGAGTGACACTGACCCTGAGCATTCATTACATGCCCTCAACACGCTTCGTTGCCAAAAAGGCGGCTCTCACTTCCATCAACGTTGAACTGTTCTGACTTTTCCATTTAAAACTGGTCTATTTCATTAGAAAGTCAAGTGTAAGAGAATTTCCCATTAGAAATGTAAAATATTTGTAACTGGAGCTCGGGAATTATATGCTGCATTTCTTTTTTCAGGTAAACATATAAAGAAAGGCTTCCAAGATGGCCAGCAAATTTTGTAAATTAAATCCCAACGAAAAGATGCCCCTTTCTGTTCCTTGCTCTGTGTGTTGCATCTGACAGTTCTACAAAAGCACTTACACTTAATACCTAGCGATAACTAAAGCTTTTTCGTATTTACTTTTGGGGTTTCCTGTTGATTTCTTTGTTTTACATGCATGAGTGATTTGCCTGTATGTATGTATGTCTTGGTGCCCACTGAGGTCAGAAGAGGGCATCAGATCCCATGAAGCTGGAGTTATGTTTGTGAGCCACCATGTGGGTACTGGGAATTGAAATGGGGTCCTCCACAAGAGCAACAAATGTTCTCAGCCACTGAGCCCTCTCTCCAGCCCCAAAGTGTAATAACTTAAAGGGGAAAGCTCTGCATGCAGTGCAGGTGAAGTCTAATGAAGACGGCATCTTTCCCCTCCTTTCATCTCCAGGCTCACTTCAGAAGACACACCCACACATATGAGAATAGAGAATAGAGGGGAAGAGATGGAGACGTAAACTGGGGGAGTAGGGAAAATCTAGATAACTAGAGACACTTCCTGATTCTACCTATCCACCCCAATTCAGTGAATGACTGGCTCATGCGTCTGTTTCATAATCAGCAGGTAAAATTTACAATGCCATGGAGTCAGGGTATGGTAACAGATTAAACTAAGAAACACAACTGTAACGACATATACCTTTAATCTCAGAACTTGGCAGGCAGAGTCAGGCAGCTATCTGTGAGTCTGAGGACAGCCTAGCACTCTCAGTGAGTTCTAGGACAGCCAGGCCTACAAAGAGAAACTCTATCTTGAAAAACTGGGGGAAAAAAATGAATGAATGAATGAATGAAAGAAAGAAAGAAAGAAAGAAAGAAAGAAAGAAAGAAACAAACAAACAAACAAAAAGAAACAAACCAATTAAAACATCAATTTGCTATGTAAGAAATTATTTGAAGGGCCAGGCAGGCATGGTGGTGCACGCCTTTTATCCCAGCACTTGGGAGGCAGAGGCAAATGGATCTCTGTGGGTTCAAGGCCAGCCTGGTCTATAGAGTGGGTTCCAGGACAGGTAGGGCTCTGTCAGAGAGAAACCCTGTCTCAAACAACAACAATTTATTTGATAAAGAATTCTAGGGGCTGGAGAGATGGCTCAGAGGTTAAGAGCGCTGGCTGCTCTTCCAAAGTTCCTGAGTTCAATCCCCAGCAACCACATGGTGGCTTACAGCCATCTACAATAAGATCTGGTGTCTTCTTCTGACATGCAGGTGTACATGCAGACAGAACATTGTATACATAATAAAAAATTCCAGTATAATTTTAGCTAAAGACAAAAGTAATGAACCCTTCCCTAAGCTCTAGTGCTCCCAAAGCTAGCATTAAGTAGGCACTAGAATCTGAAAGTATATCATGTATCCACTGACTCTATCCCTTTGTGTGTGTGTGTCAAAGTATGCAGAGCATCAGTAATTCTATGGCACTATATGAGGCTCTAAACACCTAAAGAACTTACCAAACATCAGAAATATAAACATCACAAACGCTAGCCTCAAGAGATAATGAACTGCCTTCTACCTACTGCTTCTGGCACATTATTGCAGTATCTTCCCTATTCTACAAGCATTATCCCTGTTAAAGTTAAACTTTCTTTTTAAGCTAATCTTAATTCTTACAAAGGTACCTTACTGGAAATGATGAGATGGGGAAATAAAAACTGTATGATAAGATCAACTGGGTTGTTGTACACATATAATCCCAGCTCTCAGAAGGCTGAAGGAGGGGGATTCATAAGATTTAGCCCAGCCCAGGCTATGTAGCAAAGCTCCGTCTCCAAAACTAAACATATCAAAACCACATGACTAAAGGGAAAAACTAATGAGCCATTTCCTTGAGATCAACAACTGACAGCTTTTGTCTTAGGATTAGCTTATCAATCTTCATAATTTCTAGAAAAGTAGCTATTGATCTATCACATCTCAGAACACTGTACTAGCTTCAAGTCATATTTATGTCTTAATCAAATACTGAAGTTGAAGAGTGGCGCTTGAAGGCTCCAGGCATAAATGATACAGAGACAGAAATGCTAATTACTCTGGTTTGATCGATACATGCTGTACATAACTGAAATATCACACTTGACCCTATAAATATGTACAATTATTACCTGTTGAGAGCTGAGGTTACTAGAAAAGGGTAAATAGCACAGAGAGAAGGAAGATATTCAATATAAAGTCTCAGCCTTAGCAAGTAACTGCAAGAACTGCACAGATTTTTATTTGTATACATTTACTGCTCAGTGATACTAAATGACAATTATCCACTATTAACACACACTTTTATGGAGAAACATTTATTACATTTATTCAGGAAATTTGCTTATTATAGCTATTTAGCTCAATTTTCTATTGTAATTACAATTAAATATTTCATTTGAGGAATGAGTAAGAAACTAAGAAAAATAATATCAGTATCTAAGGAAAATGAGTAGGACCTTATCTCTAGGAAAAGAAAACACTACACTTGATTAAACATCATTGCTGTTACAAATTCATAAGGATTAATTAAGTTTTGTTTACTTCCATTTCTTTCTTTCTCTTCCTCTATTTCTTCAGTACTAAGTCTAGAAACCAATGCCTTGCACATGAGTTAAGAATTCTACAACTGATCCATATCCCCAAACCTGCCATTCTTTCTAAAAACATCAAGCATTTTCAACTGTTTACCATTTGGATTCATGAACACTAGGGGAAAATTTAACAAAATCAAAGCCATTTGTTCTCTATGCACTGAATCAAAGATCACCAAGGTAGTCTTCAATTAAAGATGATTTTGAAAGTTTCTAAAAATGGATAGGAGAAATTAAGTTTTGGGTCTACCTGAGTTGGTGACAGCCATTTGCCACTAAGTGTGAATGAAGGTGGGGAGGAGGATGGATAATCTGGTGGCAGTTCAAAGTTCAGCACAAGTGGTGGCAGAAAGCAAATGGTGTATTCAAAGCCACTATTCTGGAGACACTCATTTGAATTGCCTGAACCAAAAACAAAAATCAGAAAGGATCAGTTGATCAACACCAGAGTGTCTGAAACTACTGAGCAGTGCTCAGCCCCAATGCTTTTTAATAAGGGGACAAAAACCCTCCCCCCAAAGCACCTCTATCCCGTAAAGCTAATTTCCTAGTCTCTGTCTTCAAATGCAAAACACCTTATAAGCCCTTGAAAAATCTAATTAGGTGCCATGAAAAGCACAAAGTCACACAACTCATTCTTTTAAACACACCCTAGCACAATTCCTAACACTAATGACCAAGTAATGCACAGTATTTTGGTTCATTGTTGGTTTATGGTAGACACACAATCTAAAGAAAAAAATAGTTATTTCTATGAAATAACCATGGCTTACTAAAACCAGCATATGCCAACTAATCTTGAATCCCTTGGGGAAGTTTGTGCCAACAAATTAATATCAGGCTTGAGGATAGAACCTGTGACTACAGGTTCATGTCAGGTTCCAGAGAAACATTGTGACAGCATGTTCCGTACCCGTCCACAGCATAGCAGAACCAACCATGTGGCACTCTAGGGTACTCCAAAAATCTTCACAGCTGCACATTATTGTCTGTTGTCTTTGATTACCTCCAATAATCAAGGATTCCTGATCAAGTACTAATTAGAAGACTAGGCTGCATGAAATATGCAGGATATCTCAATTCAGTGCCCAAAAAGGCAGGGTCAAATCAATAATGGTTTTACCCTGGCCCCAATATTCTTTTAAAACAGAAAAAAATGTATTAACTCTGTGCCTCTAATACTTATCAATAATCCCTTAGGGCCATACACACAAATGACAACTAAAATGTTAAGAAATTGATAATTTTTATTTAGAAAAATCTGTGTTAAGACATTAACTAACCGCTCACAAAGATCTTGAAATTCTGTGGCAGATCCAAATAGATCCTGGTTTCTCCACCCTGAACAGACTCTGCTTTTCTAAACTCATCTGCATCATAAATACTCGCCAGGGCCAGTAGTTCATCCTCCTGGGCTTCCAGGTCTTCTGACGACATTGACTCTCCTGAGGATTAAAGACCATCATTCAAGTCAGTTAAAAGCAGAAAAAGCACACAGCTGGGGGAAGTTTCATGGTATATAAAAAGTCCTCACAGCCAGCTCTGAGGAGACAGGATGAGCTGGGGTTGGATGGAAGGGGAGGAGGTCCTCCCCTGTTGGTGGACTTGGAGGGGGCGGGGAGGAGGGAGATGAGGGAGGGAGTGGGAGGGTAGGAGGGAATGAGGGAAGGGGCTACACCTGGGATGCAAAATACCTAACCTGTGATTGATATAAAAATAAATAAAAAAAAAAATCTAAAAAAAAAAAAAGTCCTCACAAGAGAAACCATGCCTCAAAAAAAGAAAAAAAAAAAAAAAGAAAATCCTGACAAACGACTGCAAAGTACTCTATTTTTTTCTGCTGAATGCCTAGTTCTCTGTGCTGACAGGCTAGCTGCGGGTTACAGTGCTTTTAATGACTAATCCAGGAAAACAACAGCAACTCTGCAGTTGCCCCCTTACAACCACACTTCCTGAAACAAAACAAAATGAGTGTACTGGCATTCTAAAAGATCATGCTACAAATCTGAACATCCATTTAAATGACTATTTTCTTCTTTTCAGAAGCAGTTCCATTTTCTAAGAAATAAAAAATAAATATACTGCTTTTCCTCAGCAGTTGTTACACTCTGCTTAAGCTTAGCTCTGTCTGAAGCATGGTGACATGTTCCACTTTAGGTCACTTAGTACCTGTTAGTAACAACCAGGAGAAAAGGATATTAACACTGCAGTCTGTATTTCAGTTCGGCTTGGAATTTGTGCAAATCCCATTTATTTTCCAGCCAATGGGGCTGAGACTGAGGCTCGGTGAGAAGCCAAGATGTGGGACGTGTATCAAATATACTACAGAAATTCTGCCATCTGCAAAAAAGAAACAGGAAAGATGTGGTAGGACACTCTCCAGATTCAGATTCCCCCACCTGCACTATCATCACTTACAGCAATCACCCTAACACATAGACCCTAATCCACAGGTAGCATAACTCTCCAAAGACAGAGTCACGTGGTTAAAGGGCACCTTCTTGTTCCCCAGTAATGATACCTTATCAGACTGCCCTCAGCCCTGTAACTGAGGTGGTGATAGGAGATGACAGGACACCACGCCCAGAGCATCTTAAATTTGTTTTTGGTTTCTCCTTTCCTCTTCTACTTCTGTGCCTGCATTTCCCGTCTCTTCTGGCTTCTATTCTCACTTGCTCATAAAATAACCTCACAGTTGACAAAGTTAACTCTGAAGGTAGGATAACATCTTAAAACAAAACAAGGGCATAAGCTTTCAAGGTTTGCTGTGTTTAGAGACAGGCTTCCATGACTGAGGCTGTAGCTCGGTGGCAGAGTGACCTCTTAATTAAAATTCATAGATGAGTTATGGAATGTGAGGCACGTCATGAAATTATGTGCAAAAAATGTTACATAAAATTTTAACTTTGAAGCTGGGTGCAGTGGTGCACTCTGTAATCCCAGCACTCTGGGAGGCAGAGGCAGGGGGATCACTGTGAGTTCAAGACCAACCTGGTCTACAAATTGAATCCAGGGCAGCCAAGGATACACAGAGAAACCCTGTGGGGGGGGGGGGGACAAACAAATAAACAAACCTCTTCACTTTTAATCTATATTCTCAGAAATGATTCACAAATGAATCAGTTAACACTTACAGAGCACCAACTGTACTAGGTCTGATTATATTACCTTACTGAATCTTCAACAACCTAACCAGAAAACAGCACACTACAAGGACAGGAATAAGCCTTTTGTTTCTTTTCTTTTGGTCTTCTGAGACAGGGTTTTTCTGTGTAATAAGCCCTAGCTGTCCTGGACTCCCTCTGTAGACCAGGCTGGTCTTGAACTCACAGAGATCTTCCTGCCTCTACCTCCAGAGTGCTGGGATTAAAGCAATGCAGCACCTCACTGGCCTACCTTTTGGTTTTTTGTAAACTAAGAATTTGCAGATATGAGATATATATTTGAGTCCATGGTTTTAGGTTAGCATTCTCCATCTTGTCTGCACATCAGAATCTTCTAAGGAAACTGCTTTTTAAATTACATTACCCAGGCCCTATTCAAGAACAATTAAGTCAGGCCTCTATAGTTGAGTTGGCTTTTTTCTCCTCAACTTTTTAGGAAAAAAAGACAAAAGTAGTTTTCATGGCAGCATTTTCATACACAAGTTGCTTCTGTTGAGATTCTTTCCCCCTTAGCCTTGAACCCTCAGCCAGTCAGTGGTGTTGCACACCTTTAATCCCAACACTCAGGAGGCAGAGGCCAGCCTTGTCTACAGAATGAGTTCTAGGACAGCCAGGATTACAAAGAGAAATCCTATGTCAAAAAAAATAAAAACTCCTCTCTCTTTTCTCCATCTCCCTTTGTACCTATCCACCCTTAGCAGACCCCTCCCCTTTCATCATTCATGTCACACGTGTTCTATTATCCCCCTCCCTTCCTGAAAATCACTACTGCTCCTCTCAGTCTTTTTAGTTTCATAACCTATGCCCACAATCACTCTCTCTCTCACACACAAAATACAGAATGCTTCATGAATTTGGATGTCATTCTGGCACAGGGGCCTTGCTCATCACTGTATCATTTCAATTTCAGCATATGTGCTGCCAAAGAGTATCCATCTAGTTTCCCAAGAAGTACAGATGATTCCAATATGCAACCTGGCCTGATAATCCTCTAAATAACACCTCTCTTTCACAGTCCATTATGACCTATCCTCACCTGAACCCAGCTCACCCAGAAGGCTGGGCCCAGGTGGCCCTTAATTCAGGTTGCTAGCTTTCACTTCCCAAGTCCATCCACCTAGCCTTTGAGGGCAAATTCTAAAGTCCCAACTCCACATAGGAGTTTCCCAACAGACATTGTCTTCTTTAAAATCGAACCTTTACTTCCTCTCCTTTTAGCCTGCATTAGTTCCTTACGGGACAGGCCCAGGTCTTTTCCATCTACCTATTATCCTTCGTGGCCTGGACACTGAGAAAATACCTGGAGTAAAATGCAGTGAGCTGGAATGGAAGACTAGGGCATAGGGTTTAGTGATCACTTTGTCAAACTCCACTAGAAGCAGGAGCTTGGGTCCGTTGTCACAGTAACACTGGTAAGAATAGTAACAATTAGTGAGTTCTTACCGGTGTCAGGCACTGTGCTAAGCCCTTTCAATGAACCAACTGACGCTTCACTCCACAACCAAGTGAAGCAAGTCCTATTACTATTTTCATTAACCAAAATTAGACAAATTAACAGCCTGGACTCTCTTCTGGACTATCTCTGGGCATAAAATGTCTAATATCCTCATCTGTAAGCCGGGACAAGAATAAACCCCGGCAGCACCGTAGTTTAATAATACTACTGTTGCAAACCGGAAACCTCTCCAGCAGGGCGTGGAGCCCCTCCTCCGCCGGGTTTGCCTAGCTTGAGAAAATCCAACTCTTCTTCCTCGCCACTCCTTTGCACGCTCCGGCGCTGGGGTCAAGCAGGGTCTCTCCCCGACGTCTGCCAATCACCATGCAGACGTGTTTGTGCGATTCCCCAGCAACACCGGGCAAGATCGGGCAGGGCCCACCGGCTCGGGGCTGGCAGCGGCGCAAAGGAGCGGGCCCCGGGGCCTGCCGAAGGCGCAGGGCCCATCCGCCCCGCCCTGTCCCCTCCGCGCCCACGGATCCGGCCGCCGCGTCCCGGGCAGGGGAGAGGGGTGCCCACAAAGCAGGCCCGGACACTCGGCTCCGCCTCGCGCGCTCACAGCACGTCCTCGCCGTACCTTCCGGCCGCCCCTACGAGCCCGGCCCGAAAGTTCCGCACTACGCCCTCGCCCAGAGGCCCGCACCGCGATCGCCGGCCAGGCCTGGAGACGACCGGCTCCACCTGAGCACCGCCTCTTCCGTCTCCAGAGCTGTCAGCTGAGAGGGGCGGATGCTGGCGTGGAGGGCTCTGCGCAGTCGCCGTGAGTGCCGCTGGCTCCTGCGCGCCCTCCTCAGGCCGTGGGCGGCGCTGCAGGCGCCGCCGCCAACCTTACCCGAAAGCTTTAAAAACCCTCCGATTTTGGTACGAATGCAGGTTCTGACCAGCGAATTCTAGTTTTTACCAATCCTTAGACGTGAACCTGAAGTAGCGGTCTAACTAGGGGCAGAGACTCCCTTAACGATCAGCCCCAGACCTGGGATTCACACCTTGAGGTGAATGCTGCATCCATCTTCCCTGTTTCCCTTAAGAACTCATTAACTCTCTGTGCATATACTAGTAATGCCGTTGAGCAGTTGAAGGCGTCAAGCACTGTACTCAGTTGTCACATGTACATTTCCCTGCTCTTTACCAAACCTTTTGATTCGGGTTCTGTTTGCTAGTCTCGTTTACAAAGAAAATGGACACAGCTTCAATAAGTTACTAAAAGCCATATGATTATTGACATAGTGAGCAGGATTTAAAATTGCATTTCCTCTTACTTCACAGCATAATCGAAATATTAATAACTAAAATGGACCGAAGATTTAAATATGAGAGGCAAAACCATAAAACTCAAGAAGCAAATATGGAGGCAGGGATTTTCAAGAACTCAAAGAAGGCAATAGTTTTTTGATATGTAAAAAAAAAAAACCAACATAAATTAGATTTATAAAAATTAGAAACGTGAGGCCAGCCTGGTCTACAGAATGAGTTACAGGACAGCCAAGGCTACACAGAGAAACCCTGTCGCAAACAAAACAAAACAAAAAAATTAGAAACATTTGTGCTTCAATGGATGCTACTAAGGAAGTGAAAAGACAACCCACACTACAGAAAATATTTTAAAATTATACATCTAATGAATATGTATCACCTAAAATCTGTAACTCTTGTGAGCTTGAATATGGTAGGACTGGGAGACTAATGCACCAAGGATTGACTGTCCAAGGCCAGCCTGGGCTGCATGAGGAAGCACTGTCAGACATAGCCAGACCAAAGAAAAGAAAAAGAATCGATGAAGATACAGCCAAATAAACGGGAACTTTCACACACTGATGATTAGAATGAAAAAATGATAGCCACTTTAAGAAAGTTTGGTCGGTCCTCAGAAAAGTTAAATATAGAATTACGATAATATTCAGCAATTCTACTCAGGTATAATACTCAGGAGAACAAAAGTAACCCTATATTTGCATAAACACTTGATCATAAATGTTCACAGCAGCAATGTATGCAAAAGCCAAGGAGTGAAAATTGTGGTATATCCAACAATGAAACATTATTCAGCAATTAAAAATGATATACTGATGCATGCTCTGGGCCAAGTGAAGGAAGTCATATATAAAAGGCCACATTGTATATTTTCCCACTTATAAGAACTGTCTGTAGTGAGCAAAGTGGTAGCAATAGGCCAGTGGTTGACAGGAATCTAACTGTTAATGTTCTTGAGGATGAGAACAACGTGGAATTATAGTAACCGTTTAGTGGATGTATTAGATACCACCGATTATTGTTTTAGGGGCTACATTTTAGTACAGGTGAATTATATTTGGATTAAACAAGAGGGGACTTACATAGCTTTGGTCCTGACATTTAACAAAACACAGAAATGTTGTTCTACTCCTGGGAACCATCAATCTAGTGTGCTTCTAATGATCTAATAAGCCCCTGTGTTCTCCTTCTGTAGCCACCTCCACCTCCCCCTGCCAAAAAAATAAGAAAGAACAGAAAAGTAGATTACAGTTCTAGGACTCTAGAACAAGCGTGACAGGAGTCTTAAGGTCTTATCCAAGTGATATATCCTGGAATGGATACCAAAGGAAACACATACCCCTTTAAAGATGCAAAGAAAGAACGGAGAACCTCCAATGAGACCAAATACCTTGAGATCTCTCAGATGTAAAGAGCAAAGTGGTTTAAGAATCAGCTCCAGAGAGTCTCAAGGTTAGAGCTGGGGGTGGATTGTGACATCATGCCATGACCTCACATCAGAGGTCACAGCGCTGAGGAAGGAAGAAAGTGTTTCAAAGTAGAGTCAATAATTTGATGTTAAAAGCAAATTAAAGACTTAGAGTATAGTTTTCAGAAAAAGATTGGCTAGAACCTTCTAATAAATTTTGTGTCTTTAGACTCCATGAAAATAGCAGCCTTTTTTTTCTTTTTGGTTCGTGTGCCTGGTTAGTTTTTCAGATTGAACTTTTCCCCTTGTGTCCAACTCTCTACTCTATTAAGCATTTTATATGCATCACCTCATTTAAGAGCCCAGGACCCCATGACTTAGGTAATTTTGTCTTCCTATTTTGTAAAGAAAGAAATCATGTGTTACTAGAATGAAGTGATCTTCCCAATATTGTTACAATGATTCAGCCAAGATGAGGAGAGATTCCTTGTAGCCTCTCTCCTGTAGCCTGTGAGAGAATTAGAATTTACTGCAAAAAGTAATACAGAGGAGGAAATAGTTCTGCCCCAAAACTGTAACATAGAAGGCCCTATGGAAGTTAGTTTCACACTTTATGACATAATAAAGCCAGGTATGGTGGCACATGCCTATAATCAATCCCAGCATTTAGGAAGCTCAGGCAAGAGGCTTGTTTTGAGTTTGAGGCTAGCCTGGGCTACATAGTGAAGTGAATGCCAGTTTGTATGGACTACAGACTAAGACCCTATCTCAAAAATAAATAGATAGATAAATAGATTTACTGCATGATGATAGGTAAAAATAAGAAGCCACAGCTGGCTGTGATAGTGCTCACCTTTAATCCCAGCCCTTGGGGAGGCAGAGGCAGAGCAGATCTCTGTGAATTTGAGGCCAGCCTGGTTTACACAGTGAGTCCAGGACAGCCAAGGCTACACAGAGAAACCTGTCTCGAAAAAAAACCCAAAGGAAAAAAAGAATCCAGAGAATGGAAAAGACCTAACTCCATCCTCTGTCCGCAGATGAGGTGCCCAGCTATGAAGAATGGAGAATGTGAGCAAAGTCAGATGAGCAGACGCAGGCTACGAGCAGAGAGTGGGCATGAGCTACACAGTGTGATGGTCACAACAGAGGTCAACAGGCCTTCCACCAGGCCCCTCACTTGCTGGCCTCCAGTGGGCATCCAGAAACCCACTTCCTAGGCACACAGCCTCCTTTTCAGGGGTCACCATTCACAGTAATCCCTGAACCAGGCCCTTCACACTTAGACAACAGCAGTATGAAAAGAAAAGTTCTGCCCAGCCTCTGAAGAAAACCAGATGCTGGTGACCCCTGCCTAGCCCAGAAGTACCACTGACTGGATTTTTTTAATTTTTCCAGTTCTAAGCATTGAACCTAGGGACTTGCATACATTACGCCAGCATTCTATCAGTGTGCTATCCCACTGTGGTGGTGTGAATCAGAAATATCCCTCATCGTGTAGTTTTAGGCATTTAAACTCTTGGTCCCCAGCTGGTGGCAGTGTTGGGGAAGTTTAGGCTGTGTGGCCTGGCTGCAGGAAGTGTGTCACTGGGGGCAGGCTCTCAGACTAACAGGCCTTACCTCTTTCCAGTTTATTCTCTCTCTCCCACTCAAACATGCAGCTCAGGATATAAGCGCCCAGCTTCCTGCTCCTTCGTGAAGCCTGCCGCTTGCCCCCTTGCTCCCAGACAGGATGGATTCTTACCCCTCTGTAACCAGAGTGCAAACAGACTTTCTTCTGTAAGTTGCCTTGCCCATGGTGTTCATCACAGCAGCAGAGAGTAACTAAGACAGAGGTTAGTACCAGATAGTGGGCTGTTGGCTGTGAAAAACCTGACCTTTTTTTTTTTTTTTTGGTGGAATGTGGAAGACTAGAAAAGTGGTTGAATGCTATAAGCAAAGTGTAATAGGCTGTCTTGGGGTCTTGTAAGAGAGTACTAATGCTGAGAACAATGAGGACTGTGGAGGCTCAGTTCAAGAGATTTTTAGAGGGGAATAATATAAGCAGTTGTGCTAGAAGCCATTCTGGTGATATTTTAACAAAGGAGGTAGCTGCCTTCTGCCCTTGTCCTAAGAACTTGCCTGAGGCTAAGTTAAGCAGCAATGGGCTCATTTCTGTGGCGGAGGCAAATTCAAGACAGTATACTATTAAATCTGTGGTATGGCTATTACTAATGACTACTATACAGGTATCCAATAAAAAAGAGCAAGTGAGGCAGAGAAAATACAAAACAGTTTGAAGAGAAAGAGAATACCAGGAGACTTAATGTTACCAGCCAAGGTGTGTGCTGAAAGAGGTAAAAGACATTAGGAGAGGCCTCAAGCCTCAGGCTCTGCACTGGAATAAAGGGATGGGTGCCCTCAGGGTGATACCACACCCAGCTAGGATTCCAACATGCAAAAGAGCCTAAGTTATTTTCTGGTCCTAAAACATAGCTAAATAAAAGCTCTGTCCAGGTGACTCAAGTGGGCAAGGTCCATCCAAGCTAGGAGCTGACTTTGGCAGTGACGTCTATGTGGTGCTGGTTTTAGAGGCACAAGAGTGAAGGAGCTGTGTCTTCCCACCACACTGAAACGTAAAGACACCCAGTGTCCTGTGTCATTGACTCTTGGTGGTTACCTGGTGGATTTGTTTACAAATCTGAAAACTTGATTTTGTTTTTTTTTCCAGTGGAGGTTTCATCCTAAAAACAAAATAAAACAAACAGATGATAAAAGGAAGGATGCAAATAACTGTGCTATGAGTAATTAATTGTGCTACCTGTACACTAGGCAGTGTGTACTGGCTGAGCCAAGCGTGCAGCAGCCTTCCGCACAGTCATTGGCAAGACTGTCATCGTCATCCTAATTGTCACCATCCCTACTTTATTTTGTAAAATTTTAATTGTGTGTGCATGTAGGTATGTGCACATAGGTACACAGTATGAGGCCAGAAGCATCTGATCTCTTAGAACTGCAAGTACAGGTGCTGTGAGACACCGAACACAGATGCTGGGAACTAAACATGGGTTCTCTACAAGAGCAATACATGTTCCTAGCCTCTGAGACACCTCTTCAGCCCTTTTAGCCCTCTTTTAAAGCTGAGGAATTATCTTTTTTTTTTTTTTCAAGATGAGGATGGAACCCAAGGCCTTGTACTTGCCTGCAAGTGCTCTAACACTGAGCTAAATCCCCAACCCCAAAGCTGAGGAATTGATCGTAGAGAAGGTCATTGATTCGCCACTGTCTCCAGCAGGGTAAATGACACAGGCAGACTATGATGCTGGACAGTAGAAGTCCTGAGCCCACATCATTATCCTCAGTACCATGCTGGGGACAACTCACCACTTTCCACAAATAAAGTGGTCAGTTGGGTGTGTAAGGAAAAATAGTCAGATCACTGGTGTGCCCTGCTTCCTGGATCAGTGCGGTCCAAACAGTCCCACGGTGATATAAAGACAGATCTCTACAGAGGCTTCAGGTGGCTGACAGCTCACAGTATCTCCTGTACTTCAGATGCAAGGTAAAAGTTGATTACAATAATAGGCACAGAATGATCATGTTTATACTTGCAACCTGGCATTTTACTATTTTTCCCTTGAATAAGAGTGAAAGGAGTTTTGTAACCTCAAGATAGCATGGTTCTGTGAGGAAGAAAGAGGGTGAGGTTTAGCAGCAGCTGCCATCATAAATCAGTGTGTGGCAGTTTCTCTTAGAGCTCCAGGCTCAACTCCTAGCTGTCAAAAACTTGTAAAGGGAAGCCCCATGAGAATTTATGTAACGATGGAAAGGCTCATTTTCCTTCCTGCAAGAGTCTTTCTGGAGCAAGGAGAGGATTAAACTGATTAGATTCCATGCGAAGAAAAAAACACACACAGGGTTCAGAGGGAGGGAAAATGTGGGTCAACTTGAGCTATTTCCTCTGCCCCCTAAAAACTGACCTTGTAAACAGAGAAGAACATGCTGAATTCCATCAAATAAATGAATGGTTGGGTGACTGAATGATTTAATGACTGAGTGTGATCCCGGCTTCCTATGGGCTGGTTCTTTCAGTGTGGGAACAGTTCGATCCCAGGCTGACCCAGAAATGCTGAGTGTATAACAAGGCCAGCCAACAGAGTCAGCTTATGAATATTCATGTGCAGATGATGCTCCCTGTCAATGTGTTTGATTTTTGTGTTTACTGATACATTTTCAAATTCACTGTGTAGACTAGAATTCTGGGATGTTGGGGGGACAGGAGGAAACTTGTGCTGAAGGCAAATATTATTTCTGGGCAGGACAGTCAAGTAAAAATACTTAGAGCAATATATATATATATATATTTATATTTATATATATAAATTTATATATTTATATATATTATATATAAATATTTATTTATTTATTTTTATATGTATAAATTTTATATATATATATAAAATTCAGATCTAACTGGGCATCCTGTATTTTTATATGCCATATCTGGCCGTCCGTATCTGAACCAATAATGCTCAGGAGAGGGTTGAGGGCAGTAGCGGGGGACATGCTACACCTGGGAGCCGTAAGGAAGGAAAGCCGAAGGTGGGGTCTAAGAAGCAGAGAATTATGCAGAATGTGGAGACAGGACCAGGTGACTACTGACGTCAAGTAAAGAGAGAGACACAGGTATTGGGAGATAAGGTGACCTGTGTGATGCTGACTCAGGAAGCATCCTCGCTTCCTGGTGAAGCTATAGCGTTGGTTGTAGAACTTGGCTTTATAAGGCTATTGGTGCTTCTGAGGAACTGATCAGAGTTGCCAGTACAGCTGGGGTGGAGACTGTGTGTACACCAAGTACCTGTAGAATATTAGAATTAAAGTCTGTAAGAGAGGAGCAGAGACATACCTGTAACCCCAGAACCTGAGAGATGAGGCAGGAAGACCAGGAGTTCAAGACCAGCCTGAGCTACTAAGATCCTGCCTCAAACAATAATAACAATAACAACACAAACCAACAGAAAGCAGAATTGAAACAAGTAAATTAAGCCAGGCAGTGGTGGCACATGCCTTTAATCCCAGCGCTTGGGAGGGAGAGGCAGGTGGATTTCTGCGTTCAAGACCAGCCTGGTCTACAGAGTGAGTTCCAGGACAGCCAAGGCTACACAGAGAAACCCTGTCTCGGGATGGAAAGAAAGGAAGAAGTAAATTAGTACCTTCCCCTGTGAATACCAGGATGAGAGATCGAAAATACCATCAATCTATTTTTTGCATTTTTCCTGAAATGCAAAACTTTCCTGAAATGTCACTTCTTCAAAAGTCCTACTCACCTTCTACTTCCTTTACAGCCTGTTTTCTCCAGTAGTGTTCTCACCATACCATCTTCAATATTTATTGC
This sequence comes from Pachyuromys duprasi, assembly GCA_028658305.1. Taxonomy (NCBI): domain Eukaryota; kingdom Metazoa; phylum Chordata; class Mammalia; order Rodentia; family Muridae; genus Pachyuromys; species Pachyuromys duprasi. The sequence continues at coordinate 6,733,965 of CM053764.1, forward strand.
TATTTTTTTCCATCTTATTATGTAGACAACATAATCTTTCCAGAAAAGGGATCCAGCCAATCCATCAAGCCCTGTCCCAATGATCTGAAAGCAGAAGCCTTCTGGAAGGAGTGATAATTGAGATAGAAATAAAGAATCATCTTTGGGAGACTGGAAAAGGAGAAATGTGAATTTTTTTACCCTGACTCTGGCATTTTGCAAAGCTTTCCAAGTCATTCCCCTGTGTGGACCCTTTGAGGACTACTACTCTTTTCTAAGACAGAGCACCTTTTCATTTCTTGAAAAGTCCTATATCTTGGCAAGTTTCTCCTTGCAAAGTCCATTTTTCTTTCTGTACTTGTCTAAAAAGAGATGCCATAGTGTGAGATTTGACATTTGTCACCTACTCTAGTAAATTCCCAAAGTGCCATGCCAGGAGCAAGTGACCCAGAATAACAAAGTCGAGTCCTCTAGTCAAGACTTCTAGCTGTCTCTCAGAGTCTGGTGGTGGCGGCACACATCTTTAATCCCAGCACTGAGTTCGAGGCCACCTTGGCCTACAAAGTGAGTCCATGGCAGCCAAGGCTCCACAGAGAGAAATCCTGTCTTGAAAAACAAAAAAACAAACTAACAAAAAGACTCCTGGCTCTCACTTCAACAAGATTTGGCTCTAAAGGGAAGGTGACCTTGGAAGGTCCAGCCACCTTCATGAGTAGAATGATCCTGAGGGCAATGCTTCCAGGCCTCACTGGAGCTGTTTTAGAGAGAAGTCTGAGGAAAAGCCAATCCAGAAGGCCAGATCAGAAATGTCTATACTGAGTGGGTGAGCTTAGCCTTTATCTAGCTATGCTGCAAATGTCCCAAGAGACCATTCTGCATCTTATTAGCATGAGCCCTTGAAGTTCCAAGTGTTCTGCAAAGATCTTTGGTTCGCACCCTTCTCATTTCACCTCTCTATAGCCAAGGAGTCGCCTCAAGGCTTGGGGGTGGGATGGAGGGAGTGAGCAATGACACGAAGCACAAGCCGTTATCTATCTACCCTCGTCTTAAAATCTCTAGGATCTGAGGGAAGCTGTTCCAAACCTCTTTCAAATACTACCTCTGCCCCTTCCAAACTTTTTTTCAAAATTCAAGGAAATGAAATCTTTCTAGACAAACTCCAGTGACAACTCCACTCACCCTTTGCTGGGCTGCTGCTAAAGGTCAGCTTCCTCCAGAAAAAGGAAGGAGGGAAAAGAGCAAAATGAGGCCTTGTTCCCAGAGACAGGCACCTGTGGACAGTCTGACATCTTGTTTCATAAACCTTCAGGACTTCCAAGAGGTGGTTTAGCTTCATGTCACCAATGCCAATAAAACAAACACAAAGCAAACAAACAACAACAAAAAACCCCATATATAACACACCTTTCATCTCAGCACTCCGGAGACAGAGGCAGGCAGATCTCTGAGTTAAGGCCAGCCTGTTCTACAGAGTGAGTTCTAGGACAGCCAGGTCTCCACAGAGAAACCCTGTCTATAAAAACAAAAGCAACAACAAAATCACCTATAACAAGCTGTTGTATATTACACGTGGCATGCACCTGTAATCTCAATGGTCAAGAGGCAGAGGCAGGAGGACCAGGAATACAAGGCTGTCCTTTGCCTCAGCTGTATGAAACCCTGTCTCAAAAAAGAAGCCAAAACCAAAACAAAGCAATAAGAGCAAAACACACATGCAATACAAATTCAAAGACTCATGATGTGAGTTCATTTTTTTGTATTCATGCTCATAACACACATAGGCATGTATTAGCACGTATAATGTTTTATTATATATAATTACATATGGTAATGCTATATATGCACAGCCATTTCTTTTCAAAAATATAAATAACACACATAAAATCATGAACTCATTCTTCTGGGCACTGGTTATTTTTTGCTGTTGTTGCTATTTTGAGGAAGGGTCACATGTAGCTCAGGCTGGCCTCCAACTTATTACATAGCCAAGAATGACACTGAACTCCTGATCATTTTGCCTCTACCTGCCAAGTGCCACCACACCCAGGTTGGGTTGTCTGTTAAGAGACGTGTTGTTATTTGTGGTATCTTTGCTAGTTGTATTCTTCTGTGCAGCATAGCTCTATGAACCCTCCCAGGTTGGTGACTGTCCCCTGTGCCTCTGTTTTGTTCTCTGCCTTTGGCCACCAGATGGCATTCTGGAAACATTCCCATTCTGGAAACATTTTCTGCATCTAGGCTCTCTCCTGCAGACTCTCAGCTGGCCTCCCCTCTCTCTGGCCTTCCCTGCTGCAGCAGACGATGCTTTCTGGAAGACAAATCTGTAAGACCTCGGACAAGTTTCCTCCCTGTGTTCATCTCTTTAGCCTGATGATTTGGCTATGGGGTTGAAACAAAAGGACATAGGTAAATCACTCAGGAGAGAGGATGCCAAGTCATTGCTGATCTCATCATCCTGTTCAGAGCTTTCTCAAAGCTCCTCCAGCCTCCAGAACAAGTTTTAGGTCCTTCTTAGGAGAACTTTTCATTGTCAAGTGATCCCGTTCCCATCTTCCTTCTTCTGTACCGCATATGCCCTCCAGATTCAGTATAAGGAAGGCACCAGCTTGTCTGCTTTGCAGTCTCTTCCCAGTCTGCCTCTTTCTGCCTGGCCTTTCTTGCTCTTCCACTTGCCCTAGTGAACTACTACTGTCCACCAAGGGATCACTGAGCACCTGTCCCGAGGTGCTGCTGCTGACTCTCGGGCCACAGGCCACAGCCCCTGCACTGGCCTCACTTTTTCATTTCCCCTGCTTCTGCAATGACTGTAAGTCCTTGGGGTTCATGGTCTCTTCGCTGCCTGGTGCACTAGTAGTAATGAATAAGGGTCAGGCAGTGAAGTCGTCAGAGAGCAATGAACACCTACTGTGTTCCTGTGCTCTGAGGGCTCTCCTTGTAGAATAGGCTGTATCTTGCCTAGCCAGAGCTAAGAGAGACCAGACCAGGGGAGAAGAAAAAAAGGGAAAAAAGCAGAGAGGTAAATGCTTGAAACATTTCATATTTGCATATAAGCCATTAAACCTGCAAGATGAAAGAGAAAATGGTGGTCCCTGCCTGCTGAGTACATTCTGCCTGGCCCCGCCTCCAGGCCTTTGTGTGTATCACTTTTTTCATGCCTAACTATACATTTATAAGATAGATGACAACACACTGTCAGACAAGGAAACTGAAGAGACTCAAGTCACTTGTGCTCTGTCTGTGAGGATCCGGCGGTCCCCAAAGCCAGGCCATAGGAAATGGCCCCATGGGCTCAGGACCCTAGCCACAGCTTAGTGAACTCAGTGAGAAGGTTGAACAAAGCCCATGAGTGAAATGCAGGACGGAAGGAAAGAAAGGGCAGGGGAAGGAGAGGGAGTGCACCTGGCTAACTCTCAGCCACCCCAGGCCTGCCTGCCGTGGGTCTCCATGCCAACAAACCCTGAGTGGTGTCACTGTGTCCAAATGGGGCATCTCTGGCCCCAAGGACTCAGCAGCAGACACCCATCTCCGGGAAGCTGACCTTAATCTCCACCATTTCAAATGCTTTACAGACCTCCAGAATAAACCTACATAAGGCTAGGGCATAAGGCTGGAAGAATATTGGAGGCAACATACTGAGGAAAACAGAAGGCCATGCAGGCCGCAGGCCACCTTCCCACTCCTCTGCCTTCCCACACCTCACCCAAGTGAGGTGAATGGGAAGGAGATCTCACCGTAAGTTCCCGGGGTGGGAACTGAGGCATGGAACAGGCAGCTGCTGTTTGTAGGACTCACATAAACAAAAGTGGATTGAGAAGAATTGGAGGAAGGGAGGAAAAGACAGATGAAAGGGAGAGGAAGGTGTGGGAGAAGGAAATGTGAAAAGTTTGAGACAGAGGAAGGGAGGCTGGGGGTTCCCCAGACAGGGGCTCAGGTTGGACCAGATGCAGAGAACAATGGATCTCAAGGATCTCAGGAAGGGAAGGGGGAGGGAGCCTTGTTGTCAAATCAGACGGATCCTTACAGCTTCTGGCAGAGCCATGGGCACCCTCTGGGGTCAATTTGTACAAAAATTACCCCATGGCCAAAATTCCAGCCACAGGTAAGATAAGTTGTGTTGACTGCATTACCCTTACCCAAACAACATTATAATTTGTGATTTGGGACCAGGACCAGGCGAATGGATTTTATACATTGTTTCATCTAATCCTTAAAATTTCCTACAGGGAAGACAACTGTTCCGCTCCCTGCCCCCCTCTGAAGATGAAGGAAGAGAAGCTCAGAGAGGTCAAGTCATTTGCCCCAAAAGACCCAGCTGATGCATTGCGAAGTCAGCATTTGAAATCACGCCCTTTAGCTCCTGTGGCTATTCTGCTAATCATAGCTGCTTTTCAGAGACAAACACTGGGGCCACGTTGAGGCTGAGAGTCAAACAAGTGTAGGCAAAAGGCTGAGGCAGAAGGTAGGAGATTGCGGGGAGGAAGGCGAACAAAAAAGGAGATGAGAGAGATGTGGAGCCTGACATGCCCTAGAGGGATAGCAGCATAGGTCAAGTTCTTTGCTCACTTGGCTACACAGTGACTCCCTGTCCCTCATTGGCTGCCTTGACACATGGACAGCACCTTCTCACCCAGCCTGTCCCGGGAGCCCTGGCCTCATCCTCTTCAGCAACTGGCCCCTCTCGGCCACACAGGAAATGCTCTTTCTCTAATTGCCATTGAAACTCACAGCCCTCCCTTTTCCTGTAGGTGGGGTTTCCATAGGAAAAAGCTGCTTCTCCGCTTCCCCAGCCTAGTAACTGTTTGGAAGTCGGGTCCCTACATCCTGCCTTACTAGGTCAAGTCTCTCTCAGACCGGTACTTGCCCATCACTGCTAAGTGGACCAGCTGGTGCTGCAGTGGAGCAAGAATCTCCTCTAGTAATTCATCTGTTTTGGGACCTCTCCGATCACTTGTTGCGAAGATGGCCTTGCTTGGGAATCCTGCTTCTTTCAGCATCATCTAGTTATGGGAAAAAGTTGTACCAGCAGGTCTGATGTGGGAGATCCAAGCTGACCAAGCTGTTCAGGAACCACTGGGAGCCACGTCCTGCCTTTGAGGAGCTCCAGTGGGTCAAGTCCAGCCCGCCCTGGGGTAAGCATGATGCTACTTCTGCCATTCCTGCTAGGGCTCCTGGGGCCAGGAAGCTACTTGTTCCTCTCAGGGGGTTGTCAGGAGGTGGCCACTCTCACAGTGAAATTCCAAGTGACAGAGGAAGTGCCGTCTGGCACAGTAATAGGGAATCTGTCCCAAGAACTGGGAGTGGAGGAGAGGCGTGGGAAGGCAGGAGATGCCTTCCAGATCCTACAGCTACCTCAGGCACTGCCTATTCAGATGAACTCTGAGGATGGCCTGCTCAGCACTTCCAGCCGGCTGGATCGGGAGAAGCTATGCCGGCAGCAAGAGCCCTGCCTGGTGTCCTTTGACGTGCTGGCCACAGGGGCCCTGATTCATGTGGAGATTCAGGTGCTGGACATCAACGACCACCAGCCAGAGTTTCCCAAAGGTGAACAGGAACTGGAAATCTCTGAGAGTGCCTCTCTGCACACACGAATCCCCTTGGACAGGGCCCTTGACCAAGACACAGGTCCTAACAGCTTGTATTCCTACTCCCTGTCTCCCAGCGAACATTTTGCCTTGGATGTTATTGTGGGGCCTGATGAGACAAAACATGCGGAACTTGTGGTGGTGAAGGAGTTGGACCGGGAAGTCCACTCATTTTTTGAGCTGGTGCTGACTGCCTGTGACAATGGGAATCCCCCTAAGTCAGGCACCAGTGTGGTCAAGGTCAATGTCCTGGATTCCAATGACAATAGTCCGGTGTTTGCTGAGAGTTCACTAGCACTAGAAATCCCAGAAGACACTGCCCCTGGCACTCTTCTCATAAACCTGACGGCTTCGGACCCAGATCAAGGACCCAATGGTGAGGTAGAGTTCTTCTTTGGCAAGCATGTGTCCCCAGAGGTGATGAACACCTTTGGTGTAGATGCCAAGACAGGCCAGGTCATTCTGAGCCAACCCCTAGACTATGAGAAGAATCCTGCCTATGAGGTGAATATCCAGGCAAGGGACCTGGGTCCCAATTCCATCCCAGGCCATTGCAAAGTTCTCATCAAGGTTCTGGATGTCAATGACAACGCTCCAAGCATCTACATCACATGGGCTTTCCAAATGCCACTGGTGCCGGAAGATCTTCCCAGGGACAGTTTTATTGCTCTGGTCACTGCGAATGACTTGGACTCCGGAAACAATGGTCTGGTCCACTGTTGGCTGAAACAAGAGCTCAGCCACTTCAGGCTGAAAAGGACCAATGGCAACACATACATGCTGCTTACCAATGCCACACTGGACAGAGAGCAGTGGCCCATATACACTCTCACTGTGTTTGCTCAAGACCAAGGACCCCAGCCCTTATCAGCTGATCAGGAGCTCCGAATTCAGGTCAGTGATGTCAATGACAATGCCCCTGTGTTTGAGAAGAGCCGGTACGAGGTCTCCACCTGGGAAAACAACCCACCCTCTCTTCATCTCATCACTCTCAAAGCTCATGATGCTGACTTGGGCAATAATGGGAAAGTGTCATACCGTATCAAGAACTCCCCCGTTTCTCACTTAGTAGTTATTGACTCTGAAACAGGAGAAGTCACTGCTCAGAAGTCACTGGACTATGAACAGATGGCAGGCTTCGAGTTCCAGGTGATAGCAGAGGACGGAGGGCAACCCCAGCTGGCATCCAGCATCTCGGTATGGGTTAGCCTCTTGGATGCCAATGATAATGCCCCAGAAGTGATTCAGCCTGTGCTAAGTGAAGGCAAAGCCACTCTGTCAGTGCTTGTGAATGCCTCCACGGGGCAACTTCTGTTGCCCATCGACAATCCCAGTGGCTTGAGTACTGGTACACCACCAATGGTTACCCACAGCCCCTGGTCCTTCCTTTTGGTGACAATTGTGGCAAGAGATGCAGACTCGGAGGCCAATGGGGAGCTCATCTACAGCATTCGAAGTGGGAATGATGCTCACCTCTTTGTCCTCAGCCCCTCCTTAGGGCAGCTCTTCATCAATGTCACCAATGCCAGCAGCCTCATTGGGAGTCAGTGGGACCTGGGGATAGCAGTAGAGGACCAGGGCAGCCCCTCCTTGCAGACCCAAATTCTGTTGAGGGTCATGTTTGTCACCAGTGTGGACCACCTCAGGGACTCTGCTCATGAGCCTGGGGTCCTGAGCACACCAGCGCTAGCCATGATCTGCCTGGCTGGACTGCTGGCCATCTTTGGGCTGATCTCGGCTCTGTTCGTGTCCATCTGCCGGACAGAGAAAAAGGATAACAGGGCCTACAACTGTCGCGAGGCTGAGTCCACATACCGCCACCAGCCCAAGAGGCCCCAGAGACACATCCAGAAGGCAGACATCCACCTGGTTCCTATGCTCAGGGCCCGCGAGGGTGAGGCTGATGAACTTAGGCCATCTCACAAGGATACCAGTCAGGAGGCATTGACGGAGGCAGGCTGGGACTCCTGCCTGCAGGCGCCTTTCCACCTCACACCAACCCTATACAGGACCCTGCGTAACCAAGGCAACCAGGGAGCACTGGCCGAGAACCAGGAGGTACTACAGGACACCTTCAACTTTCTTTTCAACCATCCCAGACAGAGGAACGCCTCCCGAGAGAACCTAAGCCTTCCTGAGGCCTCGCTTGCCCTAGGCCAGCCACACGCGAGGCCTCTAAAGGTGCCTGGCAGCCCCATATCGAGGCTGGCTGGAGACCAAGGCAGTGAGAAAGCCCCACAGAGCCCGCCAGCCTCCTTGGCAACCCTGAGAAGACAGCGGAATCTCAATGGCAACATGTCTCCTGAGGGAGAATCTGGTCCACATCAGATTCTGAGGAGCCTGGTCCGGCTATCTGTGGCTGCTTTTGCAGAACGGAACCCTGTGGAGGAGCTCGCTGGGGATTCTCCTCCTGTCCAGGTACCTCTGCCACAGGCAGCTCTTTTTCTGGTCAGCGTTAGACCGCCCCCCCCCAGGACATTAGACATCCTCATTTTCCATATTCATCCTTAGACTCACCCAGCACATTGTGTTGCAGAAGTTAAGGGCACAGTGGCCGAGGTCAACAGATCTTAACTGTCTGGCCCTAGACTAATTTCTTGTTCCTGAGCCTCCGTTTCCTTAATGGTGAAATAGGTATGGCAGTGAGAAGTGTGTGCCTTGTAGAGTTGTCCTGAGGTACAGCCAGCTAATTCCTGTAAAGTGCTTATACATGTTTGGCACATGTAGATACAAAGCAAAGGTAGTGACTAGGAATAAAAACTTTGGAGTAAGGTTGCTTGGGTTCAAATCCTGGCTCTACCTCTTCCCACATAGAGAAGTTACAGCTTATCTGTTGAAGGTCTCCACTTTACCAGCATCTTCCTCCCAAGTCTACATAAGAACAAAATGAATCAATAGTGGCAGCAACTCCTGGACAGCTGTGTCTGTTTGGCCTGCAGTGCAGCCTCAGCAAATGAGTACTGTCACCTCCACCAAGCACCCTCCGTCCCCTCTACAAAGCTGCTTCACCTTGGCTAGGCAACCTCCCTGTGAAGTAGTAAGGCCTGGGTACCACTGTCCCAGGCTCCAGGGGCTGCATTTGACTTGCCAGAGACCCCCAAGGCTTACTAGCAAGGTTCACAGAACGAGACAGTAGAAACAGCCCTGCTAGTTAGGCAGATCCAAGTTCAAACACAGCAGCTTAGAACTGTGGTCTACAGAGACTACAGTGGAGTCTCATTTTCTTCATCTACAGAATGGGAATCACAAAGCTAAACTTGGTCTCTATCGCTCTGAAGGGAGGAGTAATGGAATGATGAGGGACAATATTTTTCATGTCTCTGTATTAACACAAACAGGAGTTCTTCTCAGAGATAGTGTCTAACATATACTTAACTGCTTCTCTGACATATAGAGAGCCATCCTGTGCTAGCCTGTGCTTCAGGGACATACTTCTATTGGGCCAGACAATCAGCTCAGGTTTCTCATGGAGCAAGGACACAGCTACCTTCAAAACCCCACTTCCCAGGAAACTGCCTGGAGGTGGCTTAGCTATTCTCTTAGGAATCCTACCTTGAGGTCCCCTGCAAACCCAGAGGGACTTACAGCCAACCACTTCATTCAGTCACTCATTGGTCTGCCAGTTGCCTTTATTTTTTAATTTATTTATATATATGAGTTTTCATTCGCATGTATGCCTAAGACAGAAGAGGGCATCAGATCCTCTTTTGGATTGTTGTGAGGCACCACATGGGTACTGGGAATTGAACTTAGGACCTCTGGAAGATCAGCCAGTGCTCTCAACCACTGAGCTGAGCCATCTCTCCAGCCCAGACATTTGTCTTTTGAATGAATTCTTATGCCATGCCACTGGACATGACAGTAGAGAGCAGACAGTCTGCATGACACGCTGAAGTGATGGGTAGAAAAGGACCCATTTGGAATCAATTGGAGGGTGAAAGCAAGATGCCTAAGGCCCAGGTCTTTTTGACAGTTCAGCCCCACAATAAAGTCAGACATGAGGTCGAGTTCCAGGCCTTGTTGCTGTGAGGACTGCAAAGCTCAGGTTCCATCTCTACAAAATGCATGGGATGATGTCTTCTTCCTGCTGCTGTTGGGTGGCCCAGATGAGATAGCTGTTGCCAGGCGATTACCAAGTGCCACCACAGGCTCTATCAACAAGTGATTCACACACCTCAGCTCATTTAAATATCACAAGCACCACGTGACCTCTGTCTCATTATTATTCCCCCACTGCTGAGGAAACTGAGGCTCAGAATCCAAAAGTGATGTTTCTAGCTCATGGAAATGGGAGGTAAGGCAGGAACAGATTTAGAATATGAGCCAGAGTCCAACTCCAGAGTTTGGGTTCCAACTGTAAAGCGACTCAATGCCAGGATGCAGCACTGGGCGTGGCCTTTAGGTTGCATTTACTGACTGTCACTCGGGTAAGAGGTAGCAGGTGCCTGCCTTGTAAAGGCTTTAGGGCCTGGTAGGGAGGCAAGATCTACTTGAGAAAGACTATGGGATCCTGACTCTCCCAAGTCACAGTGAAACGGTCCTGGCCAACCGGAAGCAGCAGTTTTAGAGGTTACATCCCTGATGAGTCTGCAGAACATTTTTAGCATTAACATACCTAGTTAACACTGGCAACACTCTAGAGAACACAGACCTACCTCAGACGATCTGCCTGAACCTTCCCAAGCCAGTGACCCTGAAGGAGAGCTCAGTCTGCCAAGGCTAGGTCGGCTTCCTCTCAGTACCACCTTAGGCTGTGGGGCTGATAGCTACACAATCCACACTTCTTCCACCTGCTGAAACCCTATCATTTTTCTGGTCTTTGAGAACCGGCAACAGAAGCTGCCTTCTCTTAATGTCTAGCCCCGCACCCCACCCCCCAGTCTCTGGTGGAATTCCTGTGGAACCCTAGGTCTCAGCAAGAGTTTCTGGCACACAGCCAGAATTAAAAAACAAAACAAAACAAAACAAACAAACAAAAAAAAAAACCAAGTGTTTGTTAAATTGCCTGAAAGCCGGGTTTTGGGACACATGTCTGTAGTTCCAGCCCTCAGGACTAGGCTAAGGCAAGAGTTCAAGGCTAGTCTGCACAGCATAGTAAGATCCTGTCTCAAAGGACAAGGAAGTAGATGGAAAATTTTCACAGCACTACCTCCCTACTTCCTGCCTACTCCAAAATAGGCTTGAGACCTCTGCTCCTACAGACCTTGCCCCCTCCCAACACTCAGATACAGTCCCTGTCACCCTTTTCCCTGCCTTCCTTGTAAACCACGAGCTTCCAAAGACAACAGGAGATCCCCTTCTAGGCACAAAGAAATGCTTTTAAATACTGGCCATTATTGACAGGGTGAATAAGTGAATTGGTTAAATGACACCGTTCCTTCCCTGTACGATGCAGTCTTAACACATTGCCCACACAAATTGGCCAGAAGGCTTGCATACTGCTCACAAGGGAAAAATAACTTGAAGACAATCCTTATCAAAATAACAACTGTAAGATCAGGAAATGCCTCTTTCGCTCCAACCCTCAAAGTCCACCAGCCGATCTAGCTTATGGGGATCACTCCAAGGGTCTCCATGCTATCACCTTCAGCTGCCCAGGGCCTGCAGTGACATGACACAGCCAGGAAGCGCTCTCCCCCAGGTCCCTTACTCAGTCACACAGGTCCACTCCCCCACCCCTATCTGATCACAGAAGCATCTGAAGCCAGAGGAAAAACTATAAAAAGAAAGCAGCAGCATTGAGGGAAACATCCGGCGAGGAAGCGTGCACAGTCGGAATTGTGTGGAGTCAACAGATTTTTCCTGTCTTGTAGCAAATCTCCCAGCTGCTGTCCTTGCTGCATCAGGGCCAATTCCAGCCCAAACCAAACCACCGAGGAAATAAATACTTGGCCAAGCCCGGCAGCAGCAGGTAAGCAGCACGCAGCACCCATGGCACAGTCTCCTCTGGGCGGCTAGGCTGCCTCCCTACAGCCTTGGTGAGGTGAGGAAGGGCGAGCACACCCTAGGAACCCAGCCCAGGGGGTAATTGAGGCAGACAGCACCCATCCCCCACTCTGGAAGCTCCATCCTGGGGCCACTGTATCTATGATATTTACAGGTCCCAGTGTCACTAAGGAAGTTACCTCATTTCTTGCCTCTGATTGTCTGTCCCCTGGTTACTTGAATGGTTAGAAACCTGTAACTTTTACCTTTCTTTTTTTGGCCTACAGACACACTTATATAAGGAGGTAGATGTGAGGGTGTGGCTCTCAGGACAGTCCTGGAGTTGCAGAAACCTCAAGGGGATATCAAATCCTGCTCTTCACTGTACGTGGAGAAACAGATTTTCTTTCTGCAGACTCAACATTTGGGTCTGTGGAAATAAACCGGCAATAGACCAATGAAGAGGTGGAAAGCCATAACATTTGTTAAAAATTACTTTACATTTATTATTTTGCATATGAGTGGGTGGATGTGTACATATGGAGGACAGAGGACACGTGAGTGTCTGCTTTCTCTTCAATTGTATAGTTCCTAAGGACTGAGCTCTGGTCACTGGGTTTGGTGGCTAGTAGCCTTAGCCATTGAGGCGTCTATCTCATCTAAATAACAATTTTTTAAAAATTATAGTTTTATGTAACATAAAAGCCTTTAGATTGAAGATCCAAAGACCCATTTTTAAGATTGGATTCAGTGTTGCAAGGATACCTGTGAAAATATAAGTGGATAAAAAGGATGTGAACAAATTGAAATTTAAATCAAGGGAGGGGGCGCCCATCAAGTCCTACCCGCATAGCTTTTTGACTGTTTCACCAAGCATTCCTTGCTTCCAAGTATGGGCTAGGTGCTTTTTAGAATGAGGGACTTACAACCTGTCATCAAGTTAGGCCCGTCAGAGAATTTCTTTATTGCCGACTCTTACGCAGAAAGTGAGGAGGAAGTTCAAGTCACATTTTTAGGTTTTATGCTTGGCTTTGGGGAAAAATCTATGACCTAGTTTAGAAAGAAGTTCTAGATTGCTATCCACTTGCCTGGGGTGGGATAGGGGGTCAGAGGGGCAGCTTTAAAGGCCGTCCCTCTTTGACATGCCTTCCAGAGCCATGACAGTACTCACATTCCAGAGTCATGGGTCTGGATTTGAATTCTTGCTTAACTGCTTAGACCATGGGATCCTTAGACAAGCTGTAAAGATCTCATCGGTCAAATGGGACTGACCCTTCTATATGGGCTTGAAAGGTTCCAGTGAGTGCCTGTGTACCAATGAGTGCCTTGCACAGGGCAAGGCCTGGCTTATGGTAGTTGTCACTAATACCCAAAGCTTGCTACCTTCTGCTGATCTTAATAGCAGCAGAAACAGTCACAGTGGAAAATGAGGACTAACCAGTTAGGACTCGTGGGCCTTAGATAACCTCGGGAAGACTTCTCCCCTGTAGAAACAGGGTCTATCCTGAGTGACAGTGAGAGGCCCTGAGCATCAGTGAAATACAGGGGCCCCAGGGTAAGCCGGGAAGTTGGGGTGCAGGTGCAGGGGCGGTTTAAGGATGCCCTGTCCAGTTGCATCCCCACATCCCCTCTGGGGTGTGGCTTAAGGAAGAAAGCCACAGTCACTCCTTCCACAGTGTGTCCAGCACCCAGTGTGCACCACCCCACATTCTGAGCACTGGACAAGAGAGCAAGGAGTAAGGACGGCCAAGAAGCCCTGCCTTGCTGGTGCCGTGCGGATCACAAAGTTGACTGAACAAGTTTACTACATTGCCACCCTGTGCCACACTCATCCAAGGTGTGAGGGTCCAATAGCAACACTCCCAATGGCTTCCTTTCTCTTCTGGATGCCTCCTGTTTACCCTGTTGCTGGGCACTGTGCAACCTTTGACCTCTGGAGTCTCATTTTACAAAACCCTATGACAGTTACTACATATTACTCCCATCTCGTAGTAGAGGAAAGAGTCGCAGAAAGGCTGAGAATGTGAGACCCAGTTCATCCCGACTCAGTAAGCCCCACTCTGCACCAGTTCCATGTAGAGATGACAGCACTGTTGTGAGCAGACAGGGATGTGGGAAGTCCTCACTTGAAACCCGGTTGCCTTTTTTTGCCACAGGGCTACCATCCCAGACACAGACGGCCTAGGTGTCAGGCCTGGTGGCCAAGCAGAACCTGACTTGGAAGAAGGGCCCCTGGGCCCCGAGGAAGACCTGTCTGTGAAGCGACTTCTAGAAGAAGAGCTGTGTAGCTTGTTGGACCCCCATACAGGTAGGGATGCCCTGGGGTCCTCCTCTCTGTGTCCATCATCTTCTAGTACACCCAGGCTCCAGAGTTCTGCTGCACAGAGGGGTGTGGCCAGCATTTTAGTTCCCTGCAGAAAGTGGTTATTTATCTGTTTGTTTATTTAGTTATGTGGTAGTATGTTTAGGTTAGCTATTTGGTTATTTAAGACGGGGTTTCACTCTGCCAATATGTAGCCCAGGCTGACCTTGAATTCTTCTTCAAAATTCTCCTGCCTCAGCTCCCCAAGTGCTGAGATTATAGGCAAGAGCCACCATGCCTGGCTTTCCTTTGTTTAATTACCAGGCTTTATTTTTTTAAATATGTATTTATTTTATGTGTATTGGTGTTCTGCCTTCACATTCGTCTGTGTGAGGGTGTTGAATCCCCTGGAACTGGAGTTGCAGAAAGTGATGAGCTGCCATGTAGGTGCTGGGCATTGAACCCAGGTCCTCTGGAAGAGCAGCCAGTGCTCTTAACCACTGAGCCATCTCTCCAGCCCCCAGGTTCTACTTTTCAAAAAAAATCATTGATAAGAATAATAGACACACAAGAGAGATGGTTCAGTGATTAAGAATACTGGCTCCTCTTCCAGAGGACCTGGGTTCATTTCCTAGCGCCCACATGGCAGCTTACAACCACCTGTAACTCTAGTTCCAGGGGATCTGATACCCTCTTCTGAACTTCACAGGTACTAGGTACACATATGGTACACAGACAGATATGCAGTAGAAACACTCGTATATATGTATAATATATGTATATTATACATATCGAATAAATAAATCTTTTTAAAATAAAAAATGAGACTAACATAGCACTAGGCTTGACTTAGTGTCATTGCTGAGTAAGCGATTACTTTGTTGTTGATCAGTGTGCCAGGCACCAGGAAAGCTTGCACAAAGTCCTCTGGGAATAGATAATGTCAAGTGCAATGTACAGGTGAACACAGCTCAGGAAGCAAGCGGGCCTGCCAGAATCTCCTCCTCCTGGCTTGGTTGCCCAAATCTTGGCAGTATGAACATAACTGCACCATCGCCTTTGGTGTATTTAAATAATCTTTCCCTCCAGAAAGGAGACAACTCCTTAATGTGTTAATTGAAGCTAAAGAATTTTTTTTATATATAGAAAATAATTAGTTTTGGTTTGGTAGAGTGCTCCTGGGTTCATTCCCGAGAACCGTATTAAATGGGCTTGTTGATACGCGCCTGTAATCTTGGAATTTGGGAGTGGAGGCAGGAGGGTCAGAAGTTCAGATCCTCCTCAGTCACAGCATGAATTCTGGTCTAATCTGGACTACATAAAATCCTGTAAAAAGCAGAACAAGAGGAAGAGAAGGAAGAAAGGGAAGGAGGAGGGGAAAGATGAGGAAGAGGAAAGCAAAGCAATTATTTTTAACAATTACTTTTAGCGCACACCTTTAGTCCCAGCGCTTGGGGTGAAGAAAAGCAGGTGGATCTGTTAGTTTGAGGCCAACCTGGCCTACAGAGTGAGTTCCAGAATAGCTAGGGCTACATAGAGAAACCCTGTCTTAAAAACAAAACAAAAGACAAACAGAAAAACACATAATATGAATTTTAATGCCCCCCGGGTGGCATCTGGTTTGCCTCCTGTAGGGGACCCGCTCTGTCCCTGGGCATCTCATCCTCTTTGTGCAGCTGATTTACTTCTCTCATGTTCCGTCTGGATGCAAAGCATTCCAGGGTTTGCCCTTTCGGGGGCCAAAGACCATAACTAGCATTGACAGAGTGCTTTTTAAGTGCAAGTCACCTATTGTAAATTTCTCTGGAGAAAATATGAAGAGAAAGGGGCTATTCATTATCCCCATTTCATAAAGAAAAAAAAAAGCTGAGGGTCAAGAGTGTTTAATAATTTGCCCAGGGTCATGCTGCTAATAGCTATTAACATAGGCAATATGGCTCTAAATTTCAGAGCTCTGCTGTTCAATATGATAGCCACTGGCCACTTATGGCTATTTAAGTTTAAATGAAGTGAAATTAAATAAAATGAAATATTGAGTCCTTAGTCATACCAGCTACACTTCAAGGGCTCAGTACCCACATGCAGATGGTGGCTATCTATCACTGAATTCTACCATTGACCAGCTGTGGCTAGAACCCGTGGGCTCACTCAATCCTTGACCTCCCCACAGCCCACAAGGCACTTGGCAAAGTGACTTTGGAAGAAGGAAAAGGGGGTGGGAAAGACTTTGCTATCCAAGAACTGGATGGATGTACTTAGGACTGGGGACTTGGTGATTAGCTTTTAAAACAAAATAAAGCTATGTGAAGATGTGAGTATAATGGGGCTGATAGGACTCAGTAGGTGACGTGCTTACCACGAGTTTGAGGACCTAAGTTTGGATGCCTAAAACCCATGTAAAGGCAGGCGTGACAGTGTGCCTCTGCAGTCTCAGTGCCGGGAGGCAGATTGGAGGACCCTGAAGCTTGTTGACCAGCCAGCCTAACTGAACTGTGAGCTTTAGGTTTAGCGAGAGAATCTGTCTCAAAAAATAAGTTGGAAGTCAGGTTTAGTGGTGCATGCCTTTAATTCCAGTTCTCAGAAAGTAGAGGCAGGTGATACCTGTGAGTCTGAGACTTGCTTGGTCTACATAAAGAGTTTGAGGCCAACCTGAGCTACAAAGCAAGAACTCATTTCAAAGAAAGGAAGAAAGAAAGAAAGAGAGAAAGAAAGAAAGAAAAAGAAAGAAAGCGAGAAAGGAAGAAAGAAAATGGAATGAGACATCCGATGTTGACTATGGTAACCTACACACACACAATGATGAATATTTTACTGGTTGATATGAACTCCCTGAATTCATAATGGAGGTTACACAGTAAACTCATCTCTCTCTATTTCTTAACAGAGATTTGGCTTTCTCTCTCATTTGGCCTTTGCTTTGGGAACTGGAATTCATGTTTGTTTGTTTTTATTTGAGAAAGAGTCGTATGGAGTCCTAGCAGGCCTGGCAGTCTGTGTGTGGCCTATTCTAATTCTGGAACTCCCAGTCATCTTCCTGTCTCAGCCTCCTGAGATCTGGGAAAGCAGGCATGTGCCAGGACATCCAGCCTTTAGAATTATTATTTTGAGACAGAATTTTCTGTTGGAGAAATGAGAAGTGTGAGGTAGCATGAGAATCTAGGGGACAATTTTTTTTAAAGCCTCAAACACCAGGCTGTCGCTGCCACTGACCCGTCCCTTTCTCAGGACAATCCTCAGGCAAGCAGCCCCCTTTCAGCTGGACTCTAGACCAGGATTTCCTGCCTTTGGAAGAGTTACAGTGTGAGGGGGGGGGGGGTGACAGGAGCCTCGTAGTGACAGTGCAGGCCCTGGCAGCCCTGGGAATTCCAGAGGCGGATGCCAGGAGCCCCCAGGAGCAAGAATAGCATGCCAGAGAGTAGGTAGGGTTGGGAACTACCAGCGACTTCAAAGTCACAAGGCCTAGGTCTAGGTTACCTCACGGACAAGAAGTCTTTGTGGGTCAGTTTCCCCCATCCTTAAAAAGGAGATAAGACTCTTGACCTCAAAGGCCTGAGTAGGTAAAATGAGATAATTATGCAATTTCTTGGCTCATGAGCAGTTAATAAGTGGTCATTATTATTTCTTTCCTTTTTGTTTGTTTGTTTTTGAGATAGGTTCTCATTATGCAGCCCTGGCTGTCCTGGAACTTAACGCACAGATGAGGCTGGCCTCAAATTTGCTGTGCCTCTCTTGCCTCAGTTTCCCAGGTGCTGGGATGTCAGATGTGTTCTTCCCTACGAGACTGAAACAGGCTAATTCTATCTGTCCTCATGCTCCTCCTAACTTAGCTCTTCCAGCTGCTTTGGTCAGCAGCTTTCCTGCCCAGGGAACTTGCCAGTCAAGGCCTCTTCCGTCCGGTCCCCCTCTCGCAGTGTGTCCCTCACCGTTTCCCTTTCCTTCTTTGTCCACTGCTCTTGCCCTGATTATAGCCCCACCCCACCCTTCCCTGCAGATCCCTCACCGTGTCCCTCCTTCCTCTGCAGGTCTAGCCCTGGACAAGCTGAGTCCCCCTGACCCAGCCTGGATGGCGAGACTGTCCTTGCCCCTCACCACCAATTACCGAGACAACTTGTCTTCCCCTGATGCTGCAGCTTCAGAGGAACCGAGAACCTTCCAGACATTCGGCAAGACCGCCGGACCGGGACCTGAGCTAAGCCCAACAGGCACGCGCCTGGCCAGCACGTTTGTCTCAGAGATGAGCTCGCTGCTGGAGATGCTGTTGGAGCAGCACACGGTGCCAGTGGAAGCTGCGTCCGCTGCTTTGCGGCGACTCTCGGTGTGCGGCAGGACCCTCAGTCTAGACCTGGCCGCCAGTGCAGCCTCGGGCTCCGAAGCGCAGCTGGGTAGAAAGAAGGCATCTGAGGGCAGACTTGGCTGGGGCAGGAATCTATGAACACGCTTGGTTGGGATGCCTTTCGATCCAGGAACTGGGTCCCCTGGGTAATGTTAGGGCACTCAGGTTTTGAGGATCTCAGGGAATGAGCTGGTTTCTAAAATTGTGGATTTCACTGGCCAGAGATACTCCTAACTTTAGGGTGACTGATGCTAGGCTATTCCCCACAGAGGAGGCAGGAGCCCAGGACTAAACAAGCAACTGACCGGAGCAGACCTGGTAATGGGCTGGGTGGCTGAGCTTTATGGAAGACAGGGACAGCTTGTTTTTCTCCCAGGAGTTGTGGTAAACACAAAGTGTGAAGAGGTGGCGCTCAGGAGGAACAGATGGTGTAGGATCATAAGCACGGGGATAGCCTCACTGGACACTGAAGGCAAGGTGCTGGTTCCTGGGGGAGCCAGGCAATGCTCTCTGACCTACTAATGAAAGGAAAACTACAGCTCATTCTGTCTTCAATCGACAGGAGGGAGGACAGAGTACCCGAGTGAGGGCTGTCTGTCATCTAATTCCTGGCATGAAACTCCTGTTGGATCAAGGCAGGAATGGGTCACACCTGGTTCAGTGACAGGTACGCAGACAATGGGCGTGTGTGTCCTTGACCCCACTCCACTAAATGTTATCCAACAATATGCTTCTCAGCTGGAAAATCAGGACTAAGTAAAGCAAGACTGTAAATAGAGTATTTATATGAGCCAAGCATTAGGCTTTAATTTGATTTTTTTCCCACCATGCTAAGTTGGTGATATTATTCTACTCATTTCATAGAAACAAAGCTTGGAAAAGTTGAGTGTATTCCCCAAGATTGATCAGGAAGTAGAGAGCCAGGATTTCTGCTAATGCTGGCCCAACACCAAAGCCCATGCCAGCAACCATGGCACTAGAATGCCAACCAAGGAGCAGAAAAGGAAAAGTCCCTGAGGTGAAGGCTTGCAGATAGAAGGCATCAGGTCCATAGAGGCCATGCTTACAAGCACAGGGTAAAGGAGCTCGCGTCTGCCAGTGCCAGTCTGGTCCTTTTTCAGGCTTCCGATGCAGAAGTCATCTTACCTGAAGCCCCAGCTGGGGAAGTCTTTCTCTATCGGCAGGCTTTGGTCTAAGAATTGATGCCCCAGCGCATGGTTTATGAACTAGGACTATAAAATCCATACTGACAGCGGCCAGCCATCTAGGGGTGGAAGAGTGAAGAAATAGCTAATATTCTTTCCCAAGGCTTTTTGTTCCTGGAAATTTCCAAGCAGTCGTGGCTAGTTTAGGACAGTGTGGAGGTTGTCCTGGACACTGAAGGCAGAAGATACTGTTCCTCCTGTCATCTCCAGCTGTCTTGACTGTCGCCGGCAGCTGGGCCAGCCAGCAAGGGCTGATGCCTGTTGCACGTACTTAGGATGGAGTGGTTATTCCATCTTACATATAAGTATGAGACCTGAAAATGTTAAGCATTTCAGAGGCAAGGTCCGGGTCTCTGATCATCTCACTCCAGGTCAGGGTGATCTTACCAGACCTGTGATTGTCAGTCTGGCTCACAGAGCTGTTGGGTTCCAGGCCACTGAGAAAGGCTATGCAAACCAAGCAAGAAGGAGTGCCAGCATGTCCAGCCAGAGGCCTGGCACAGATGACACTTGAAATACTTGTTAAGTAGATATATGAATGAATAAATGGGTAAACAGATGCTCCAGAGTCTCCTTCCATTTATGTTGGCACACCAGGTAGAAACTGGTGGTTGTGGTGATGGGTGGGGGTGCTAGTTCGCCTGTCTGAAGTCAAAGTCTGAAGACTATAGCACAAAAGTAGACCATGCTGACCCCACAAGTTATTAGTGGATTTGCAGGCTGAGGAGAGATGGAGTGGGCAGATGACCTAGGAATGCTGGAACCATAACTGACACTCAGTCCCTGGAAACACTAAACCAAGCTGGGTGGGGGGTGGCACATGCCTTTAATCCCAGCACTCAGGAGGCAGAGGCAGGCAGGTCTCTGAGTTTGAGGCCAGCTTCGTCTACAGAGAGTTCCAGGACAGCCAGAGATACATAGAGAAACCCTATCTTGAAAGAAAAATGAAAACCAAACAAACAAAAAAACAAAACAGAAAAACCAAACACTAAACCACTGCTTCACTCTAGTCCTAAAGCTCCAGGCTTTGACCCCCTACATACCAGATAAAACTTTGTATGTAAGCATTTTTATCTGAGCAGAAGATACAAAGATCTTATCAGATCCCCAAGGAAACATATGACCTGTAAAAATTCATGCAGCATGGTTCCAAGACACTGAACCATTCATTGTAGACAAGAAGTCTGAACTTTTCACTGTTTCAACTCTTCATGACAGTTCAGTATAATCTTGAGTTCTTTTTTTATTTACTTATACAGCATACCAGAAGAGGGCACCAGATCTCACTATAGATGGTTGTGAGCCATCATGTGGTTGCTAAGAATTGAACTCAGAACCTTTGGAAGAACAGCCAGTGTTCTTAACCTCTGGGCCATCTCTCTAGCCCTAACCTTGAGTTCTTGTTCCTGCTGACTCCACCTCCCAAGTCTGGGATTACCAGTGTAAGAGAGCTCGGGCTCTCACTTTGAAGACAAGGATATGAAAAGATGAAACAATGGGTGACCTGCACAAGGCCACACAGCAAGTTTGCTGCAAAGCCAGAATATGGGGTCAGGGATTTGGGATCTAACATGGTATTTTACATCACAGTGGGTTTTTCTTTCTTTCTCTTTCTTTTTTAAACAGGGTCTTATCAAGTGACAGTCATGTAACCCTTTAATCCCAGCCAGCACTTGAGAGGCAGAGGCAGGCAGATCTCTGTGAGTTTGAGGCCAGCCTGGTCTGTAGAGTGAGTTCCAGTATAGCCAGGGCTACACAGAGAGACCCTATCTGGAAAAAACCAAACCAAACCACCACCACCACCAATAACAAACAGGTTCTTACAGTGTAGCCCTGCTTTGGCCTGGTAGACCAGACTGGCCTTGATCTCACCAAGATCTGCCTGACTCTGCTGCCTGAATGCAGGGATTAAGGACATTCGTCACTATGTCTGGCCACTTACATTTTTAATTTTTATTGTTTCTAGTGGGTGTGGGTGGGTAGAACACACACCACAGGGCATGTGGAGGTCAGAGGACAACTTGTAGAGGTTAATTCTCCCCTACTACCACATTGGTTCCAAGAATCCAAATCAGGTTTTCAGGCTTAGGGCCAAGCATCTTACCTTGCTGAGCTATTCATTAGACATTTTATTACTATTATTATTTAAAGATAGTCTCATAGTGTAACCTAGGCCAACTTGGAACTTACTGTGTAGCCATGGACTTGAACACTTGGCAATTCTCCTCCGTCAACATTGTGAGTGGCATTGTCAGACACATGAACCATCATATCTGGCTTCCAGCACAGGTTCTTAACCTATGGCATTTGAGCTTTGGGATCTATGAACGGCTAAACTGCATGCCGAGCAAGGATGGGATGCATTTTCCTTTGGGCTGGAACAGTGCTTTCACCAGATTTTCAAAGTGACTCTGACTCCACTAAGATTAAGGACCACTGCACCCTCGAAGCCTGTCCTCAGCCTTCCCTACAGAACCCAGTGAACCTCTGGGCAATGCTGTCTCGTCAGAGTGGGGGCATAATGTGAGAGCTGGTGCTGCACCCTGCATCACGCGTCCCTTGCAAGTGCGCTGACACCAGCATTTTCCCTGCAATAGGCTCAGAGCGAGGCAGGACAGACGGTGACAGAACTGGGTGTGCTCAACAGGAAGGTTACAGAAATTTCTTGACATCAGCCAAGATGTCAAAGCTGAGGCTTTGGACATAACTTGAAACAGTTTCCACCAAGATGGGTTCTGTCCCCTGGGAGACAGGGAGAGCAGGAGAGCCAGCCAGCACTCAGTTAAATGTCGTCTTAATTTGGAAAGCACAGAGGGACAATTTTTTTTTTTTAATCAATAGTCAACTGTTCTCCAGCATGGAGAGTGTCATGCAGTGTTCACGCAGCCTGGGGGCAGCTCAGATTGACAAGCAGCCTTCCCGCCTGTCACCCAGAGTCAGCTTGGCAGCTCACTGACCCTACCTCTCCTCTGGCTGAAACAAGAATGAGACAGCAACATTACCCTTGGGACTCTGGAGGGAACCAAAATCCCAAAAAAGACAGGATGGGGGAGGAGGGCGACTTAGCAGAGGATCGACTTGGGACATCTTTTTTACCTGCCAAGTAGGTCAGTGTTGTCTAGGTTTTCCGAAGAATGGTGTATATATACTATGAGGGCACATATAAACACCACTCAATAAACTTGCTTGAGTCAGAGTCTCTCATTGAAGGCCTCAAATTCAAGGTAACCCTCTTGCCTCAGCCCTTTGAGTGCCAAGATTACTGATATAAACCACCACACTTGGCAATATTTTACATTTCTTAAATAATTTCTGTTTATCTTTATTTTATGTGCATTGGTGTTTTGCCTGTATGTATGTCTTTGTGAAGGTGCCAGATCTTGGAGTTATATTTGTGAGCTGCCATGTGGGTGCTGGGAACTGAACCCAGGACCTCTCAAAGAACACTCAGTGCTCTTAAACTGCTAGGCCTTAAATAATTTCTAAGTGTCAGAAGTAGCATAATAATCAGAGAGAAGAGAGGCATAGAGAATCATTCATCCATCCACAAAACAATTCTTTAAAACCCCTACTATGTGTAGGCTTCTTGCTGGGCACAGATGAGATGGGGTACGCAGAATCACCATTTGTTGAAGCATCGCATTTGCCAAGCATCTCCGTGTCCTGCAAGCACTGTATTAGCAACCAGATCTAATGATCTGAATGGCTGTGTTCCCACCAGAGCACCAGGCTTCCTGAACACAGCATCAGCACAGCTGTGCTCAAAGGTCTCACAGCTAAGGGGCTCGCTCCATGGCCTGGAACCCTGTGTCCCCCAGTACCCAAGCCTAGCTGGCCTTGCTGTGGGGACGCCTCCATATCCTCTTCTTACACTCCCCCCCCCCCCCATGAGTCATTGGCAGAATTTTAATGGCAGAAGCACAGCAGTTCAGGTCCGCCCATGACGCCTGTCTCCTGGGGCTGCACCGAGACCACAGTGACTGCACGGAGGCCACAAGGACTGCACAGCCATGGGTTTGGAACCCCGACATCTCTTACGACGTCTATCCTCTCCCCAGGCAGAGGCTCTTCTGAGACTGGAGAGGTGAGAAGCACCCGACCCCAGACAGTCTGTTCAGCTGAGTAGGGACTGAGCTCGAGCGGCTCCTTGCAGTATCACACTGCAGTTTAGCCGGATCCACTGTCTGGCATTCACGGTTGGGGAAGCAAGTATGGCTCAGGGGACCCAAATGACCTTAGTGAGACTCCTGGGAACGCTGGTGGTAACACTTCTCAGGGCTTCTTGGAACTGACTATTCTGATGTATAGTGTGAATCTATAAAAAGGGGCCAACTAGGGCAATGCTTCCCAAACTTCTTTGACTACAGAAACTTTTTTATGCACGTATGTATTTATTTAAATTTTGCATAGAGGTTAGTGTGCTGCAGGGCTTCACCTTGCATTGGACACTGCTCTAAATGCCCCTGTCTGCGGAGCACGGTCTGTGGAGGGCAGCATGTTGTGTCCAGTGGGGGAGGATGGAGTAGGCAAATCTGAGAAGAAAGCAGGGGGCGCGGGAGGCATGGGCTCTCCAGGGGAAGGGACGTACTGGAACACTGTAGCGAAGACAGGAGTTGGGAGAAGTAGGGGTGGGCTGAAGAAAACGTGAACTGCCTTCCCACCCAAAGCCTCCCATCTTTGAACTGACCATGCTGGCCAGGCAAGGAAACAGTTCCAGGGGAATGGGAGGTGGAGCTGATCCTCAGTCCCTCCCACCCCCACCCCCATTTCTGCTCTTGAGCTTGGGCTAATTTCCAGAAGCCAGGGAACAGCTAGTCACAAATTCAGTAATTGGAGTCATTAGCGTTGACTCAGAAAGTCATTTTTTTTTTCTAAGTCTCTCTCTTGGAGAGCTTTTAAGACCCTCTCAATTGGTTAGTGGAGAGTTTAGAGAGGACGGAGCCTCAGCTTCCAGCCCCCTCCCTTGCCCCGCCCATCTCCCTGGCTCCCCCACACTTACAAAGACAAGCCTGAGAGATAAGCCACCATCTGTTTTATTAAGCACTTCTATATTCCTAGCTGACCTTTTCCAAAAAGGACTCATGGCCGCCACTCTCCACATGCCTAATCTCTACCAACATCCCCACATCTGCAGGGTGATGACAATGTTTTCAAATAACATTGCAGTATGAACTGGTAGACCAGAAGTCTGGGCTGGAGTCATGATGTCAGCTTTGATCCTCATCCTGGCCTGGTGATTCTTCTTTATTTTTGGTGGTGGTGGTTGGAGTTCAAGACAGGGTTTCTCTGGGTGCCTTGGCTACCCTGGAACTTATTTTGTAGACCAGGCTGGCTTTGAGCTTAGAGATCTGCCTGCCTTCGCCTCCTGAGTACTGGGATGAAAGGGGTGTGCCACCATGCCCAGCAGCCTGGTGACTCTTTAAGGCCATGGAACTGCAGGCACCACTCTGCCCTTGGGAACCCAAGCAAGGGGTAAAGTCCTTTCTGCAGTGGTTGTACCTCATTCCTTTGAGGCAGGGGGCACGCACTACGGCCCTTGGTCTACAACTGAGGAAACAATGTTGGGAAACCGGGTCACTGCTTCCAGGTGGCACAGGCAGGCCAGCGGCAAAGCCGGAGCTGGGTCTGTACCCACGCTGCTCTTCTTTATGGTGCGGGGGAGGTGCTGAAGGCTTCTGGGAAGGTGAGTAGCTAACTGGTCTCTTCTTTGGGACTCAAGTTGTGGTATTTCCGAGAACTCTCAGGTTCACTCATTAAGATGGAGGTCTGAAAAAAACCCAAGCAGACATATGCAAGCATCCAGGTAACCCCTTTCTTCCATATCAGATATGAAAACGATCACAAGTCTATTGGAGATGAGCAAGGTGAGAATTCCCCAAGCTTCAGCCACTCAGGGAACACCTCTGCACTTTTGCCCCACTTCTGGATCTGCTATTATAGTTGGCATTATATATTAAACAAATCACTAAAGCAAAGCCTCTTAATTTCATGCCACAAAAAATCCTGTAAAGTTCCGAGGGCGTGCACATGTCAAAGGTTGTTGGCAAACTGGTATGGTCTAAGGGAGAGGAAACTGAGGCACAGGTACAGTGAAGGTTAGTTATTTGTTCAAAAACAAAGGTGAAGGTGACAAACGGGGGTCTCTGAAGGAATATTTCTGTCAGGGCTGAAGTGGAGAAAAGGCCAAAGTCATGCACCTGAGTACTAACTGCTATGAACACCCAATCTTTGCCACCAACCTCCAGTCTACTCTCTTCCTAGCCCATGTGGCACCACCAGGGCTGCATTTTATCTCACCTTAGCCGAAACCCAGTCTCACGAGACTCCTTTCCAAGGATGGCACAGCTCTGCCAGAGGCTCCATGGCTGACTCCAAGATGGCCACTTCTGCAGAAGAGGCCAAGACTCCCAGTGCTGGAAGCATGAGGGAGGCCTGAGGCACCTGCCAACAGGGGGTTCAGGCTACAGAGAGAAGGGCTGGAGAAAGACTTCAGTCCTGTTGTGGCCAGGTGGCTGGGCCCTGGGGCTACAAAAAGAAGTGACAGCAATGCTTACTCAAGCAGTTCTCAGAGCAGGGCCTCTGTTTGTTTGTGGCAAGCTCTCTCTACATAGTCCTATCTGTCCTGTAGCTCACTATATAGACTACACTGGCCTTGAATTCAGAGATGCACCTGCCTCAGCCTCGAGTGCTGGGATTATGGGTGCCCCATCATGACAGTGGAGCAGCGCCTTCTTAAAGGACCTGGCTCCCTCTGGCACTAATGGGGCCCAGCTCCAGTGACCCAGAAGTGAGTGGGACTCTCACAGCCCTAGAAAGGTAGGTCAACCAGTCTTAAGACAATGGCTCTCTTAAGTCATGACAACCATTATTTCTTGGTTTATTGAATACTTACCATGTGCTAGACCCGGCTATGCCCCCCCTTTTTTTCTTTTTAAGGCAGTGTCTTGCTATGTTACCCAAGCATCTGGGAATGTATGCCTTGGCATCCCAAATGTGGTGACGTGCACCACCATGACTAGTTGTGTTAAGACCTTTACACACTGAAATTTAGTGCTTACAACAAGCTAAGGAGTTAAGTTCTACTGTTGCTCTCATTGTTAGAGAAGAAACTACGTTTGGAAAGCATGGAGTCCCAGTTTAGTGTCAGCAGAAGTTACAATACAAGTTTACTTCACTCTGAAAGCTGGGCTTCTAACTAGCACTGGGGCCAGGACAAGGAGACCTGGGCTATTGCCCTTGTTTGTCACAGGGTACTGAGCTTGGAATGAACACGGCCTTGACTTGCATTACCTGCTGCCTCCACGTTAAAGAGGGTCCGAAGCCTTTCCTGGGCAGGTTCATTCCCCACAGCTGCTGACTGCTGGTAGCACTTCACAGCCTCTCCCAGATTCCTCTGTACACCAAGACCCTTCTCATAGCAAATTCCCAAGTGGAACCTGCTCTGAGAGTCCTAAAGGAGAAGACAGACAAACTGAAGAGCAAGGATGCTGGGCCAGGAGCGAGGTAGAGTCAGGCAGGCCCGCTGGTCCTCATCCGTGCAGCCTGCCACATTCCAAGCTCCTCAACCATGAAATGCCAGAGCCTAAGGCGTTAGGTTCCTCTGCCCAGGGAGACTCCACCCTGCCAGCCTGCTTCCCTGACTTCACCTGAAAGGACAGCAAAACAAAAACCAGAGCACAAGCAAGAGGCTCTGGCTCTCTCTCCTCACAGACATGGTCTTCTTTGAGACCAAACAGGTAGGCATTAGGAGCCTGGCTTGCACAGCCAGCCTTTCTGGCTTCCAACCTATGTGCCTCAGTTTCCTCACTTATGGAACAGGGGTAATAGGGAAACTACCTGCTTAGGTTGTCACTGTATGGAAGTGCTAAGGCCAGTGCCTACTACCATCATTTCCCTCTGTTACTCACACCACTGAGCACTCCCCTACCTTGCTAGAGAGCTCTTAACATATTTAATCCCCCTTTAAAAAAAAGTTTTATAGACTCCCAACCATGGTCCCATTTCTCCTCTATGTTCCACAGGTTTCTGCTGCATATTCTGATCTCACGTTTGTGACATGCAGGCCAGAGTCTATAATACAGTAGATCTGATGCTGTAGGCCAGGGCAGCACATGACAACAGGCATATGTAAGCCCTACCCCTACACCATGACTCAGTATACGCCCTTAGTGACCCAGTTTCTGGAAGGCTGAAGAGTGGAAGGGCTGTGTCCCAACACAGTCCTCCATAACGGGCGACAGAGATCCCTTTGTACACCTCTCCTTTTAGCATGCCAGTCTGACCCTAGCAGGCCAGAAGGCATATGGACACCAGGCCCACTCCCCAGGAGGAAGAGCAGTCACAGTGTGGTCACCGGCCGGGCTAGCAGGTACTGCAGATACTATGGGCAGCACAGAGTGGCTAGGGACAAATATTCTGATTCAGTAATGCCATCAGAGGGCAGAGAGAGGCACAGGGAGACGACACTGTGCACACTGCCCGCTCCAATCCAGGACTCCTGACCTTCCAGGAACAAGTAAACATACATACTCATCCAATAAGCCAGGGAATCCAAGGAACCGCAGACCACCTTGGCATTTCAGTGATTAAAAAGCTCTGAGATTGTCTACACCCAGAACAACTGTTTACACTCAGCTGGCAGAGAGGAGCCCTGCTGTGAAGCCACACTTGACAATATCTGCAAGCAAGGATTCCCTCCTTCAGCTGAGCAGTCTCCACATCTTTCAAGCTCATCACCCCAGTGGCACTGTCCAGTGGGGCAGTGAAAACTGTGACATTATTGATACCATTATTGATAGCATTATCATTTTCAAGGCTCCTGGAAAACATAGCATGAGCCCAGAGCTTAAACCAGTTCCCAAATCCCTTTTCTTATCAGACTTGATCCCTAACATGCAGGACCAGAGATCTCATTCGTACCCCATTGCTGGCTGCCAGCCAAAGGTATTTAACAGCTCTCTGCTCATCCAGGTACGGCTCCTTGGTAAAAAGCACTCCAAGGAAAGCTTGGGCCTGTCGGGGAGGAAGGAAAAGGGCGTCTTGGTCATTCAGGCTCTGTGTACCTCACTTAGGATAGACCCACCAGTGGCACTCACCTCTGTTAAGCCAGAGTCTGCAGCCTGCTTCAGCATAGACACTGCCCTCTGCCGCTCAGGGTCTGACAAAGAGCCTGAACTTTGCAACAGGCACCGGGCATAGCGGTACTGAGCTAGCCTGTGGCCCTGGGTGGCGGCCAGGTGGTAAAAGAGGCTTGCCTAGGGTAGCGGGAGAAATCATCAGTCTGCAGGCAGCCAGCCTCTTTCTTTGAGTGAAATTTTCAAATTTCATTCAAATAAATACATAATCATTGTGGGTTAGTCAGGTAAATGCTGTTAAGTCAAAAATTAAAAAGACACCCATAATACATATGTAAAATCCTGCCTCCTAAAAAGCACTGGGACTTTTTGTTGGTGTTTTGATCTATTGTCTTTTTGAGAGCAGGTCTAGACCTAGAGTTCCTGTAGCCTATTACTACCTATACAGCCCAGAATGGACCGTGTGGAAATTCCCCTGCCTTAGCCTCCAGACTGATGGAATTAAAAGTGTGTGTTACTATGATCAATTAAGATCATTCTTTGCATAAATTTATACATGTATGTTTGTGTATATGTCTATACATTGCTTATTTTATTTTATTTTGTGTCCATGGGTGTTTTGCCTGCATGTATATGTGTGCACCATGTTTGTGCAGTGCCTGTGAAGGCCAAAGAAGATGTCAGATCTCCCAGAACTAGAGTTACAGATGCGTGTGAGCCATCATATGGGTACTGGGAATCGAACCTGGGTCTTCTGAAAGAGCAGCTAGTCTGTTTAACTGTTGAGCCATGTCTCTAGCACTATACATTTATATATGAATATACACTCATACAGTGAAAGAGACATAACTACAATATATCTTTCCCTGTTGGTATAGGTCTGATATATTATTATTAAGTTCCCATAGACATTTAAGAACATTAAATTGATTTTCCCCTTTCCCTTCACATATAGCTCAACAACAAAAACCCTGTTTTTTGAGTCAGGGTTTCTCTGTGTAGCCTTGGCTGTCCTAGAGCTCACTCTGTAGACCAGGCTGTCCTTGAACTGACAGAGATCCGACTGCCTCTGCCTCCCCAGTGCTGGGATTAAAGGAATGCACCACCACACCCAGCTTTCAACAAAATATTTTGCATATGACACCCTTGCACACCTATCTTTCTATTTCACTATTAGTTTATTTATCAAGGCACAATCTAGGCTCTCAGAGTGCAAAGAAAGGCAGAGTGCCTGCCCTCCCTGAGTTGAGTACATTTCTTTTGTTGTTGTTTTGTGGTTTTCGAGACAGGGCTTCTCTGTGTAGCCTTGAACTCACAGAGATGGTCCTGCCTCTGCCTCCCGGAGTGCTAGGATCACAGGCGTGTGCCACGGTGCCCCGCTTCCTGAGTACATTTCTGTAAGTTACTTTGGAATCACTGCTAGGCTCTAAGAGAGTCAGGGAGAGAGGTGAACTATTAACCTCTTTTGCTTACTGCTCATTTTTTGAGCTCCCTGGGTCTGGGGTAGAAAAGTACCTTGCTGAGGTCCCTGGGGGAGCCTCTGCCATGCTCAAGACAAAGGCCCACATTGTACTGTGCTTTGCTGTAGCCACGGTCTGCAGCTTTCTGGAAGTAGGAGAAGGCTGCTGTATAGGCTCCTGTCTTTATGTTCTCTGTCCCTGTAGGAAAGCATGAAGCACAAACAGTTAGTTTCTACTGTGACCTTCTACAGCCTCAACCAGACACTCAGCGCTGCTCATCTCCTCCCAAAATCTGCCTTTTCTTCAAGTGTGCAGTATTTACTTTCCCAGCTGGCTTACAAACCAGTGAGAAACATGGGTGAGATCAGGGGCTTGGCATCAGAGGTGTCGTGGCTCTGCTTGCTTATCTGGCCAATAGTTCAGTTGCCCTTTGGGAACAACCCCTCCCCTGGGTATCACATTGCCTGTGTACCTACAAATGAGACTTTGTCGGGAGTGTGAATCTTAATCAGGTTGAGAAGATTCTCAGAGAGGAAAGAACCCTTAGTTATTCTGACCTCAGCGACCTTGAAACACTGGCAGTGCTGGCCCTGGATCTCTGAGGCTTCGATGATTTCTGTCTCAGCAGGAATCCCACCTCACCACCCCACCTCAGCAGGTCAAGAGACCCAGAGTTTCTTATAGCCAGAGAGGGTTTCCACCACAGGCTTGAACCCCACAGGTGATCCTGCTCAGCAAGTCTTATGGGGCAATGAGAAGCCTTAGCAGAAGATGGCCCAACGCTTGACTGACATGTTAACTCTGAGGCGGGACTCAACTTTGCCAAGTTTTCATCTTTGCTCAAATTGGGTCCTGCCTGAGACCCTGCGTTCTGCGCCAATCCCCAGGACTCCCATCATCCCTGCTCTAGAACCTTCAGATCACACTTGGTTTAAACTCTTTTTAGCACTTTCCTAATATACCAAACCTTTGTCTATGGATGCAGCTGTTACAAAAGAATAAGCTCTGTCTCCTCAATTATACTGTAAAATCCTCGAGGCAGGCAGAACAAGAACATAGAAGTAATTTTGCATGGGATGAAAATTCTACATAAATGCAAAATATGATTATAGCTTGTGCTGCCTTTGTGCTCTGTCACAGGGCTCAGCAATTGCTGAATAAATGAATATATGAATGGAGGAATGGGTAAGAGGGTTCTGAGAAGAACCTGCCCCTCAAAATCACAAAAAGCCAACCAGGAAAAAGCCACATTCCACTCAGCAAGCAGAATCAGACTCACTTCCCTGCCTCTTGAAGTCACTGTCCAGACATCACAGAGTCCTCTATTCTTGGGAAGAAGACACAAGGAGCAGAAGTCCCTCCCTGCTCAACAGTAACCTGGTCTCCTCTATCCCTCTGGTCTCTGCTTCCTATAGCAATGGCTAGGCCCTTATCTCATCTTGCTTAGCTCTCAGCAAGTCTTCTTGCCTTGTCTCCCATCTCCCTTCTTGCCCCTCAATCCATGTTGGCCTGTAAATAGCCACACAGAGCTTTGGAAAAGTATGTCAGATCACATGACCATCCTTCCTGCTCCAATGGCTTCCTGTCTCACAAAATCCCTTCTCTCTTTCTGGGCTCAGAAAACTTTGGCTGCCTGCTTCGGACTTTATCCTTCTTCCTTTCTATGAGCCCTAAGGTGCAGCCATACTCACCTCTCCTTTGTCTCTTAACAAGTAAAGCTCAGTGCTACCTCAGGACCTTTGCCCTCACTTTTCTTCGGCCTACACAGGTCAGAATTTTCAAGGAAGCACATGCCATTCGACTGAAGACATTTTTCAGGCTCCTCTATAACAGATGGCCTATAAGCCTTGTGGCTTATGTACCTCCATGAAGGGCAACTTCAAGGTCATGCCCTGAAAGGTAAGGAGTGGTCCTCTAGCTTACTGTGTCCTTCCTCCGAGCTGCCACGAGTATATACAGGAGGGCAGGAGCTGGAATGACTGATTCAGAACCAAGAGGAGAGCTAGTTTTAAGACCGGCTGAATAAGCAGGGTGGTGGTAGGGCATGCCTTTAATCCCAGCACTCAGGAGACAGAGGCAGGCAGATCTCTGAGTTCGAGGCCAGCCTGGCCTACAAAGAGAGTTCCAGGACGGCCAGGCCTGTTACACAGAGAAACCCTATCTCAAAAAACAAAATAAAGAATTGGCTGAACCTATCTAAGTAAGGATGGCTCCCCACTGACACACTATGCCACATCTGGTCTACGAACTAGAGAGAAGATAAATCTCTCATTTAAACTGTTCTCTATTCTGACTATATTTAACCCAGCCCATGCCCTTTCCATGTTACTCATTCTCCTGCCTTGAGGCAGGGAACCAGGTACCCAGAAAGTTGAAAGCGATGGCAACACTGAGCTGAAAGAGTTGCTGGATGGAAGTCACAGCCTCCTCTAGGGGAAGAGCCTTGGTCTTGTCTTGTTCCTGGAGAAGAAACAGGAAGCAACATCAGGGTATGGTTCACTTGGATCTCTACCCACCCCAAGACTGAGGTGGGCATCCAGGGCACCAAACCTGAACCGTACATTTTTTCCTCCAGTGGGGTGGGCCTCGGCTGCCTCTGCCTGGGATGGGAAGTGCTCCCTGTCACGCAGAAAGCCAAAGTCGCTGGGCTCTGCAAGGAAAAGTCCCACATCTGTGCGGTCAGGGAGAGAGGGGTGCGATTTCTCCCTTCTTTTCTCTCCTCGTCTGCCCTGTTTGTGTCCTGTAACTCTCAGTCACCCCAGAAAGCAAGAGGCCTCACAGGAATGACAGCTGGTTACCTGGGCACACAGAGCAACAAAGGTCCACCTAGCAGCCCTTCCCCATTCTGTGGGTGTTAGGTTCATCCACCCACCAGCCCCTCCCCACTCTGTAGTATTAAGTGAAGTCGCACCTTCTTCAGGTAGGTTCAGAAGGCTGGTTCTCAGGGAGCTGTCTGCGGGAAAGCACTGGGGCAGGGCTGGGGGTGCTTCCTGGCCCAGCCTCGGTTCCCTGAGGCCAGTGTTCCTGGGAGCTGGGCAGTCAGGCCTGGGAAGAACATGCCTCCGAAGTGCTGGAGAGAGCCAGCAAGGTCAGGTGAGAAAGGGATCGGCTCTTGGGGGGGAAGGGAGAGGCAGGGGCACTTGGCCCAGTCAGTCCTCTCTGAGATCTGCGAGGCCAGAGGAAAAATTATGAAACTCCTGAGACACCTCCCTTCCAATCCTCCATAGCTGGCCTTCCTCTACAGAGATCCACCCTTACGCTGACCCATCGTAGCCACACCTGCATCAGCGTTGTAAAGTGCCTACCTCATTCACTGTTGTAGCCTAGCAGCCAGCTCTCTATCTGATGCTAACAATGACAATCTGTTATCATAGGGCAGGAACCAATACTCCAGCCAATAATACTACGTGCATACTATATGATAAGTCCTTGACACATAGTAACTTATTTGGTCTTCCCAAGGAACTCCTGTTGTGCCACTTATTATTACTCCATTTTACAGATGAAGAAACTGAGGCACGGGGATATTAAAACTGATTTCTTCAGGGACACAAGAATAATTAGTAAGCAGTAGTTGTGGGCCTAGAACTCTTAAAATCTGACTATAGAGCCTAAATCAGGAGGCTACGTGCTTTCTGCAAAATGCATACTCAACAGATTCAGCTACTGATGAGGCAAAACTGTGAAACTCCTGAGACACCTCCCTCTCAGGTTCAGACTGCAGGACTGAACCTGATTAGTTGAGGACTGGGCAGGAAGCCACACCCACGGCGTAAAGTAGCCTGGGCCTTGGGGCTTCCTCTTTGGGAGGTGACAGAAGGACACTGAGGAGCACTGTGGGGCAGCCATGGCCCACACCCAGTATGGACGGCACTTCCCCACACCCCTCTTCCTCTGACTTCAGAAAGGAAAGGCAAAGAGCTGCTGTGATAGCTCTTTTCCTGAGGTGTAGCCAGAGACACTTCCTGGCCCAGAGAAACTCCCAGCCTGCCCCAGTTGCCCCTTGCGGGTCAGGAACTCACAGGAGTGCGGGTGCCACCAGGAAGCGGAGAGGAAGCGGTACAGGGAACTGTGCCAAGAGCTGCGTTCAGCTGGCTGAGGTCCTGCTATCAGGGGTGCGTGGAAGTGGATCTGCCTCGCCAGATGCAAGGCCAGCACGGCCAGAGTGCCCTGGGAAACAAAGGGTACATCAGGAACACAGTGCTTACCAGTCAATCATCATCTGCTCGGTCACCTTCCCTGACTACCTGGGCAGCTCTACAGCATGTACCTCCACAGCACTTGAGCCTGGCCTTTGGTGTTCTGTGGTCCTTTTCAATTATTCACTTAGGGTTTGTCACTTCTGCTTAGTTTGTAAGCATAACAGACGCAGGGACAATGGACCATGCACATTTGGTATCCGTGGAGCCCAGGGCGGTGTTAAGTGAGAGTAGGTACCTAAAGAAAAATGGATGCTGAATGCATGTGCTAATAAGGGACAGACTACAAGGGTCTAGGCAAACATAGAGGTACTGTGGTAAGTTGGAGCTTAGCCTAAAATACAGGGACAAGGTGAGTCTGCGATCAGGCCACAAGAACACACACGCCAAGTGGAAGTTTGAAGAGTTGACTCAGAACAGCTGAGTTAGTGCCTCCCCTGGGCTGCTGGCTCACCCCTACCTTCCTGCGCTCTGCAGGAGGCACTCCAGTGCTTCTTTGCTGCCACAGGAACTATGCACCACAGCAAGCAAGACAGACAGTGCCTGTGCACTCATGACATTTCTATCTTTGGTTGAAAAAGACAAAACCAAGCTGGGTACTCCTGTAATCACAGCACTCCCGGAGGCAGAGGCAGGCGCATCTCTGAGTTGGAGGCCACTCTGGTCTACAAATTGAGTTCAGTACAGCCAAAGCTACACAGAGAAACCTTGTCTCAAAACAAAACAAAACAAACAAACAAAAACAAAAAAGAAAAAGGCAAAACCTGAACACACAGAGAAACAATTACAATAACCTAACAATTATGCTAAACATCAAGAAGAAACCAAACCAGAGGGCTACACAGAGCTTGAGAGGGAAGAGTGCTAAAAAGCTTCCCTATGAAGCTGATGAGTGAGCCGCAACCAGAAGGAAGACAAGGTACCGTCATTAGGGAGTAAAGGTGAAGCATACATAGTGTTGGAGACAGTTTGTGTGCAGGACTTTCCGTGCATAGTGGTAACACACCTAGAAATGGCACCTTTGGGATCTATGCCAGTTCTCTAAAGAAATCTATGTGGAACTGATCTAGGGTTCAGATCCTTGATAAAATGGAAAAATATTCCCTTCTCTATGGTATAATCTGCCTCTAGTCCACAGAAACCCAGATAGCCATATTCCACATTCAGCTCTGCTGATGACACCAAGTTGCAGGCTACAAAAAGCTGCGTGTGCGCGGCTGGAGAGAGAGCTCTGTGGTTAAGAGCATCTTCCAGAGGACCCAGGTTCAATCTCCAGCCGCATGGCAGCTTACAACTATTTGCAACTCTAGTTCCAGGGAATCTGATACCCTCACACAGATAAACTTTCAGATAAAACACCAATGCCTATAAAATTAAAATAATTTTTAAAAAAAGTGAGGCTCAGAGGGGTCAAGTCACGTGTCCAAAGTACACAGCATGAAGTACCAGGATGGAATGTGGCAGACCTGAGTGATAATGTGCGTCCATTTCACTCGGATACCTTAGAGCTGTAATCTCTACATGGAACACTGCCTGTGCATCCAGGTTCTGCCCGAGGAGACCTAATGTTTGTTTTGTTCTGTTTTGCTTTTTGAGACAGAGTTTCTCTGTGTAGCCCTGGTTGGTTGTCATGGAACTCACTGTGTAGACCAGGCTGACCTCAAACTCAAGAGTTCCACCTGCCTCTGCCAGGGATTAAAGGTGTGTACCACTATCACTGGCATGAGAGCTAATGTTCATGATGCATCCTGACCTTAGAGAGCAAGTTCAACAAGTATTTACAGAGCAGCTATTATGTATTAGGTTATTCTACAAAATAAACTAGGTGAAGCAACCATGTGGTACAGTTTGAATGTCAGGCCAGTAAAATCAGGTTCTTCTACTTAAGAGCCATGTGAGGTCAGGTACATTACTAACATTCCAAAGCCCAAGTGTCCTTGTATATGAATTGAGGGTTAAATCCCCCTCGCAAGATTTTTGTAAATATAAAACAAGAAGAACAAATGCACGGCAGAGGCTGGAGGGATGGTAATATTTCTGAACATGCTCAGGGTCACAGGCCTCACATGTGGATACGGTCTTTTCCTTGTTTCTAGATTAGGGTGTTGTCCCAGGAAAGCTCATTCTCAACTATGAAGGTACAGGACTGGAGCCTTACCCATGAGATGGCATCCCGAAGAGTGTTTGGGGAGACATGAGCAGACATCCAGTGAAAGGCATCTTTCCATCCATGGCACTTTGGGTCCTTGTTCCTCTTTGGACCATGGGAGCCTGACCTAGATGATACAATTAGAATCTATTACAGTTCTGTACAAAATGGGAACAGGAGGCCACATGTGACAGAATGTCAGTCTCTCACCTGTCAAGGTTAGGCCTAGGGAACAGCAGGTTAGTGGAGGTTGTCTGAGGCCCATCTGAACTGGTGGGCCTGGGTGTTAGCCCTCGGAAGCCAGGTCCCAGTAGGCGGGGAAGAGCTGTGGGAACAAAAAGGGTCAGTCATACCAACAGGGATGGACTGCAGTAAAGATGGCCTCCATAGTCTTCAGTCTGTGAGGGAGCCTTAGCCCGGGAGCCCAGGAATCGCTGACATCTGTTATGTGCAGTGTTAGCTGGAGACAGAACCCAGGACCTTTAACATTCCAGACCAGCCTTCTACCATTGAGCCTGGGCCCTTGCAGTGGTTCTTAAATCAGGGTACAAACAGAAATCTTTGGCCTCGTAGGGAGTCCCAGAGTAACGCCACCCCAGAACTAATAAAGCAAGACCCTTAAGGGTGAAGCATGTTTATTTGGAAAAACTTCTCGCAGAGTTCTGACACAAGTGGTAACTCCTGTTCTAGGACACATCAGCACATTCTCACAGTACTAAGCACGTGTCTCTAAATTCTCCGCTTCCAACTGGCGCTCTTCCATTGACTCCTCCCCTTCCAGAGCTCCACCCACCTCAGTGGCTCTAAGCTCCACCTTCCCCCGCACTTTGTTCTAACCGCGTCTCAAATTCCAGAGGCTCCGGACGCTCAAACGGAGCCTCGCCCCCTAAGTCCCGCCTTCCCCGGGTCCAACACCACCCACTGCCGCTACGGCGATCGTCCCGCGGACCGCGGTTCACTGCAGTTCCGAGCCAATCGCCTGCTGGAACTTGCCTTGCTGGCGACCCCTACCTCGCCCCAGGAGCCCCGTCAGGCGCCACATGTCGTTGCCAGCACCATAGAGAGCTCGCAGCAGCCAGGCCGAGGCCAAGGGACGGGACGAGACCCGCGGCGGCCGCTGCGCGGTCCCCGGCGGCCGAGTCCCCAGCCAGCCAATCAGCAATGAGTCCTGCCGGAAGGACGTGGCGGATGGGCGGGCTTGGCGCTGGCGAGGGGAGCACTACGGGACGGAAGGCGGGTGCTGGGCCGAGGTGTCGTCCGGGGTCGCCCCCGGGAGCCATGACCGTACGGGGATCCCGGATGGTGGCAGATTGGTGGCCTAAAGTACCCAGGGCAGGTTTTGCCCCCAGGTTATAGCTCTGGCCCGGTTTTGTCTCTCTTTACACTTAAACTGTCCACGAGGCAGGAATGAAAGGCAGAGAAAATCCTCCCCAGCGGCCGGGCAAGAATTCCAGCACAGTTAACAGCTATTTAAGGCCTTTTTCTCTCTTCTCAGCCATAGCCACTGTTTCTCTAGGAGTTTCACTAGAAACCCAGTTTACAGGCAAAGGACACACTTACCTTGTGCAACCCTGGTAGCACCCCGTTTTTACTTTATCAGATTACAATTCCATTTAACGAACCACCTTATAAATTGATTCAACAAGAGAGAAGTGGAATGGTTCTCAGCGACATTTTGAGATTAACCCCCAAACAGTTATATGGCTAATAGGAAGATAATTGCTACTCTCTCTCCCTTGAGTCCATATTTCCATGTTGGTATTGCCTTCTAAGCCTCATGCTTAGGCCTATGTTAAAGTTATTTCTAATAAAATCTCCAGATCTTCGTCACCCTTGGCTAATCCTGAAATCTTTTTGTCCTGTATGCCAGGATTCCTAGTTTGGCCTGAGTCAAAGTTCCTAAAAAATTAGAAGTTAGGAGACTGCAGACTGCTAAAGGTAACAGAGTAGCGCTGTTTCCCTGTGCCCTCAACTGCCAACATTCTGTTGTCTGAGCCTCTGCAAGGATAGGATCAGCTAGAGCAACCTTGACTGTTTGTTCCTGTTCCCCTCGCTGAGACCTTCGAGTGGTTATTCCTTTCAAAATACCTAAGGATTCACGGCCCTTTTCAGTATGAGCCCTCTAGTCCAGTTGCAGCCAATGTTAGTTTTTGTAAACTGGTCCCATTTTGATCACTCTGGAGTCCTATGGGGGGAAAAAAGTAAGGTGTTCAGACTTCCACTCCCCTTCCCCGCGATATGTGAGTTTTGGGTGGGTG
Organism: Pachyuromys duprasi; assembly: GCA_028658305.1. Lineage (NCBI taxonomy): Eukaryota > Metazoa > Chordata > Mammalia > Rodentia > Muridae > Pachyuromys > Pachyuromys duprasi. Next base: position 6,772,431 of record CM053764.1, read on the forward strand.
GAAGTCTCTGGGATAAAAGAGTACTGGTTGTACCTACTCTTAGACCCAGGCATGTGGTGTGAAAGTTGTGTTTATCTGTTAAACAACCTCGAGCCATATGTCAGCCACCATTCTAGGAGCTGAGAAGACAGATTGATAAAGAGCATTTGTGGCCTCCAGAAATACATGGCTCCAGTACATTAAGAGTGGGCTGAAGTAGCATACCCTTTAGAAGTGGAGCAGGAGGATCAGTAGTTCAGGGACATCCTCAGCTACATGGTTCTAGGCCAGCCTGGGCTACATGAGATCCTGTCTCAAAAAAAAAAAAAAAAGTAGAATCTTCACACTAATTCCAGTAGTCGGGGGGCCTGGGATAGGAGGATCACAGATTCAAGACATAATGAGTCCAGACCATTCTGAGCTATAAAGCGAAATTCTGTCTCAAAAAGAGAGAACAAGGTCTGTAGGGGTTAAGTGATAGCTCAGAGTCAGAGGCCAGGCTTATCCTGCACAAGGCCAAGTTCAGTCTCTAGCAGTGACAAAAAGCAAATGGTCTCTGGTCCCACAAATACCACTTTGAATACTAGCTTTCACATTCCTAGCTTTGTTATCGTTGCAGGTTTAGAAGCACACTAAGCCTGTTATCTGTAAAAGAGGGGAACAATACCTTATGCAATTGTGAGAGTCAAAGCAACATAAATGTTTACATAGGTCCTAGAACATAGACAGTGTCCAAAAAATATAGGTTAGAATTAATTATAGTAGTGGAGGACGTTAAGCAGGAAACTATAAATAGTATTTTAATAGAAGCATGAGCAGTGGGTGGGGAATATAGCATGGAAGGATTCAGACATGTGGTTTGCATTTGAGTTGGGCTTTTAAACATGAGTAAGTTTATCAGGAGAAGGAGAAAGGGCATTGCAACCGGAAGAAACCACATGAAAGTCCAGGAGCCTGACTGTGGGGAGCTATTCAGAACTGTTCTTGCCTGGGGAGTTGGGACAGCCACCTTTTGGAGTCAGTGCTGCCTGAAATAAGAGCACACGTGCTGGCTCGGCTCCTCCTGGGACTTCCGGGCTCTTCTTCCTCCTCAGGGCTCAGCCTGATCTCAGGTCTGCAATGAGGACTCCCCAGCCCTCACCACTTCTCTGCTTTTCCCAATCCCTGTAGTCCTTAATTTTTACTACACAGTTTAGCAGTAATTATATGTTGTCCTGTTATTTAATTATCTCATCTATGTAAGTGTAGTCTCTTTGGTTCTCTCCCTCGGGGAAGGGGTGGCAGCTTCCCATTTTATGTCCAACATGGGACTTAACCCAGACCATCAGCCCACAAAATATGTTTATACAATGTCCGTTAACTGCACACAAGCATCAGACTCTAGTTATTGGATTACTGATTTGAGCACATACTGGCCTGTCTGAAGTTAGCTGAAGGGGTTTGAAAAGAGAATAAGGTATCTGCCTCTGTACACAAAATGGCATTACAGCCAGGGGTAGTGGCATATGCCAGTCAATGTAAGTCATGGTTGACTGAAGTAGGTGGATTGTGAGTTCCTGGCCAGTCAGATAACTAGTAAGACACTGTCCAGAAGGAGGAAAGACGTGGCTTCAGGACATGACATGTCTGTCACATTCATGAACTCAGCAGCCGTGGTCGCCTGCATATCACCAGGCCAGCTAATATTCTGATAAAATTGATAGGGGGGCTCCCCAGGCACCACCCCTTATTTGAGGAACTGTTGACAGTTGATATCTGCTTCGAGAGGGAAAATTGTATTTTTGAGGATGTGGCCACTGCTGGGTTTCTCATGCTCCAGGGGAAAGAAGGACCATTATTTTCCCCCAGAATCTTGGGAACATCAAGAGACTAATTGAGTGAGTACTGTGGTGGAAGCTGGCATCTTCATATCCATTCACTTGTTCAGTGTGACCCACAGTAACACTGTTGGAATGACAGTGACTTTTGCTCTTACTAGAAATGTCAAGGCTTGAAGCCATCAGCCATTTTCTTCTGCTGCTCCCACACTCTGTTTTTTTGGATTATGGCCCAAAGTCAAGTTGATTCGATCGTTCCACAAAGACCAGCTGTTGTCATTAAGAACCTATTGTCTAGGTGCCTAGTAAATCACTTCTTGTGATATGTATACAAGCCATTCTGTTTCTATAGCAGGGAGTATTGTAGACATTTGTTGTTGTCTTTATTTTTGTAGACATTTTTAATTTGTACTAATCAAGTTTATGAGAGTTTATTCAGTGCTAGAAGATACCTAGAGTTATTTATCAACTTAAAAAAAATGGATGTGGTACATGCTTATAATCCCAGCACTCAGGAGGCTAAGAGTCTGAGGCAGGAGGATTGTCATGAGTTGGAGGGCAGCCTAGTCTATGTGGTGAGTTATAGGCAGGCAGCCTAGGAGACCCTGTCTTAACAGTAAAACAGGTCAAAGCAGCTTGTTTGTGCAGAAGGAAGGGCAGCAGTAAGCACAGAGATATATAACTGGTCAAAGTGTTGAGAAGTAACTGAGTACTCAACCCTAAATGATGGTCTTCCAACCCACAAGTATGAGGGAAGATGTCAGAAGATGAGGTAGAATATAAGAGCCAGAGGATGTGAAATGCTCTCTTTAGGACATGACATGACTATCACATTCATGAACTCAACAGCTAGGGTCACCTGCATGAGATCAAGCCAGCTAAAATTCTGATACAGTTGACAGAGGTGTTCTCCTGGTCCCACTCCTTATTAGAGGAACTGTTAGCCATTGATATCTGCTGTGAGAGGGAAAATTGTTATATTTTTGAGGATGTGGCCACTGGTGGGTTTTCCATGCTCCAGGGAATGGTCCCACATCCATACACATATGGGCAACACTAATTTAACTTTGTGGGCTAGCAAAGGAAAAATAAGACTTGAAATTGAAAAGGAGATGTGTTGGGGAGATACAGGGAAAGTTGGAGAGGGAAATGGGGAGTATATAAGTGTAAATGGTCATATTTCATTGTATGTATGTATGAAATTCCCAAGAATAAAGAAAATTTATAAAAATAGAAGGATATGGTCCCTACCCTCACTGAGGAAGAAATGTAATAGTGCAGACAAAGCCAGTGGGCAATTAAAATACATACAGTGGCCTGGAGAGGTGGCTCAGTGGTTAAGAGCACTGGCTGTTCTTCCAAAGGTCCTGAGTTCAATTCCCAGCAACCATATGGTGGCTCACAACCATCTATAAGATGGAGATCTGGTACCCTTTCCTGGTGTGCAGGTGAACTTCTTACATAGTGGCTCAGGGTATACAAAAGTAGAACTTGCCAGGTATCTCAAAAACTAGGCCTGGAACCTGCACTGTTTCTCTTCTGCACTCTGTTAGTTTAAGCAGGTTAGAAGGCCAGCCCCAAATTACTGTGGAAGGGAAGACACCAGACCATGAATGTGGTAAAGTATGATCCTTTGGAAACCAAAAGAATCTACAGGAGAGGCTGTGCAGGAGCCCCATATAGGATGACAGTGACAACTTCTCTTTCTTTTTCTTCCTTCTCTTCCTCTTCCTACTCTTCCTTATCTTCTTCCTCTGTCTTCTGTGTGTATGCCATAGAAGGACATTGACTATCACTCTCTACCTTACCCCTTTAAGACAGGGTCTTTCACTCAAGCAGAAACTTCCCATTTGGGTATGTTGGCTGGCCAGCGAGCTCCTAGGATCTGCTTGTCTCTATCACCACCCCTCACGTTGGGGTTGGTATAGGTATGCAGGGCCATGCACAACTTTTTGTTGTTGTTGTTTCAAGATAGGAAGTCACTTTGTAGCCTTCACTGTCCCAGAACTTGCTCTGTAGGCCAGGTGGGCCTCGAACTTAAGAGATCTGCCTGCTTCTGCCTCCAGAGTGCTGGGATTAAAGGTGTGTGCCACTACTGCCTGGCCACGCACAATTTATTACATAGGTGCTAGAGATTTGAACTCAGGTCCTCATGCTTGTGCATCAAACTCTTAATAAACTGTCTCTCCAGTGTCCAGGAATTGGCTTCTTGCAAATGAATGAGGGGCAGGAGATATAGCTGGGGCTAGGAATGTAGCTCAGTTGGGAAAGTGCTGGCTGGGAATGCATGAAGAATTGTGCTCAGTTCCCCAAGACTTCAGAAACAAGACATGGTGGCACATTTCTGTAATCCCAGCACAGGGGAAGCAGAGTTAGGAGGATCAGAAATTCAAGGTCATTCATCCTCAGAAATGTAGCAAATTGGAGGTCAGCCTAGGATGCATGAGACCTTATCTCAAAAAAATAATAAAAAGATGGTAAAGACTATGGGGAGTGTGTGTGTGTAAGTAACTGCTATGTGGGATAGATTGGATCTAGGATAGAGGTCAAGTCCTCATTGTCAGCCTGTCCCTTCTCAGCCAGGAACCTCACATTTGTCACTGAAGGCTAAGTCATTCCCTCAACATGGATATCAGTTTTGTTTTTTACAGGATTTTTTTTCAATGCAAACTCCTTAAAAATGTTTTGTTTTGCTTCATTTATTTTTAAAAGAACATTTTGCAGGAAACCTGCCGCCTGGTAGGAATCTGGACATGGGGTTGGTCGGTGGTCAAGCGATTTATACTTGGGTGTGAAGTGTGCTGAGGAAGAACCTGCTGGCAAGGAGCACGCCACTGACCTCTCGGATAAGAAGATATATGAAATTGAAATTACCTTTTCATTACCGATGAAAAGGTAATGTACAAGAGGGCAGAGAAGGTCGTTAAAAGAGTTTTCACCATAGTAAAAAGTCAAATAGTACTAAAGGGTTATATCAAAAAGCAGTAGACCTCTGTTGTACGCTTTCCACCCTCCAGGCTGGCTCCCTGGAGACGGCCATTTTCAACTCTTTGAAGCATCAGGAAGCTGGGCAGAAGAGCAGGGGTTGTGTGACATTCAGTACAGTGCTCCCACTGACTGCCTGGTCAGGTTAATTATTGTTGTTTCCTTCAGTTCTCTCATCTGTATCATGGGACTGATGAAAGTAGTGCCCATCTCAGGAGGAGACAGTCAATGAGTGATGACTACATATGATGATGATGATGGAGGAGGAGGGAACTTGAGAGCCACTGTGAACATACTTGGGTTTAGTCACACACCATGCAAATAGCTCTAGGGCATGGTTGTGACTTAGGGGAAAGCACAAGAACCCAGGCTCAGTTGAAGAAGTTTGAGCTTTTTTCCTAAAATTGTTTGTTCCCAGTCCCATACCTTCATTCCCTGCCTCTTCTACAACCTTGCCACTGTAATTACCCTGATCTTCATATCAAAGCATGCATTTCTTCACTAAGTTTTTGCTTTCCGCCTATGAAATATACACAGGCCTTTCCTATCTCAGCCAAGTCATTAATTGATCCTCCTGCTTCTTCAATTATCAGTCTGTTTCTTTGTCTCCTCTGCCAAATTTCTCAGCACGAATGTTGCCTCTTGTTTCTTTATGAATCCCTGGATTTTGGCATTGTTGGTCACTTCCATCTCTGTCTTTATACTGCACTGGACCCCAGGTCATCAAGACCCTATGTTGGAATCAGTAAGCAGGCATCTCTACGGCCAGCCCCAAGGGACCTGGTTATCCGGCACCTGTGAGGCCACCTGCAGACCACCTGAAACCACCCTGGGAATGCTCTGTGTCGCCTTACAAGAGAACTGGAAGCCCCTCCCCTCCTCTCCTCTCTCTCTCCTGCCCTGTCCAGAGATGGTCTCTGTGACCCCTTCCCCTAATAAACCTCCCACGTGGAACTAGTTGCATGGTGTGGTTTGTGAACCCGTTGTGTAACTCTTCTGCACAGTTCTATCGCCCGCCTTATTGGCCACCAGGCTAAATTCGGACCCACAGTGTTTGACTGGGGTGAGCACATTACTACTCAGTTTTACCTACAAAGTCTCACCGTCCCACTTCCTTATTTCTGTCTGCATCCCCCAAGCGGTCCAGGAAAGCTACCTTGAACTCCAGGTTGGCTCCACTCCCATTTGTTTTCCACGGGTTAGTTTGCGCTGTCATTGTCAATACTGAAGCCTCACGGAAGCAAGCATCTGCAGAAGTTGCGTCAGAATCTGGAGGGGTGGGCGTGGACATCTAACGAATCCCAAAAGCAGAATACAGATGGAGCCCAAGAAAGACCAGAAACGTGGATTCCGGAGCCAACACTGAGCTCCTCCCCAGCCTGCCTTATGGATGTCTTGTGATCTGTACAGACACCCGAAAGGTGTCAGACACTCCCACACCCCGCTGATCACCAGGTCCTTCAAAAATCGCTCTCTTGCTTCAGGCACTTGAATGTGTGTCTCGTCCAGCTTCCCCTGAGATTTTGGCCATCTGAAGTCACAGCTCAGATACACCTGTCAGAGTTCTCCAGGTGCGTAAGGCTGGGGATGCGGCCCAATTGGTAGCATGCTTGTAAGCGTGCACAGAGTGCTGGGTTCATTCCAGAAACCTGCATGAAGTGTCCACACCTGTGATGCCGGCGCTTGCAATTTGGATGCAGGTGGTCCTCGGCTACACAGTAGGTTCAAGGCTAGCCTGGCTACCCGAGACTCCAGGGAAGGGGGGCTAGAGGGATGGGCTCAGCAGTTAAGACCGCTTCCTGTTCCTGCAGAGGACCCAGGTTCGATCTCCAGCACCCACATGGTCGTTCACAACCATTTTTAACACTGTGCTCCATAGACATACATAGGGGCAAGATACTCATATACATAAAATATAATCAATCAATCTAAAGAATTAAGTAAGAAAGAAAGGCTATTGTGATGGCGCAGCAGATAAAAGCACTCGGCCACAAACCTGACAAAAAGAGCTCTATCCCAGGGACCCACAGGGGCGAAAGAGAGAAACTACCCCTGCAAGCTGTCCTCTGGCCTTCATGTGTGTGTTATGGAGTGCACTCGTACATGCATACTCACACACTCAGTAAATACAGTTTAAAAAATAAAGACATTTCAGACATTGGGGAGGATACAGGTTTCTGAGTGCTGGGGAGGCAGTCTCATCTGGCCTCAGCCAGACCTCAGCAAAGAAGACCCTCAAACAGGATTCCCTCCCAGCTCCCAAAGCCGGCACTAACTGAGGATCTAGGTGTGGCTGCCATTGAAGAGCAACACAGAGCATGGGAATCCAGCCTTTAAAAAAAGCTGGGGGTGAGGAGACATGCAAGCTCTGCAGTGCTTTCAGGAGGTGAGAGAGGTGAAAGCAGCAGGCTCAGGGCATCGCGCCAGGCTCAGACTGGGGCCTTCCTCAAGTGCAGGAGCCCGAGGTGCTCCGATTCTGCTGAGCCCCTGCAGGTCCCTCTGCACCCTTGCGAGCATTTCTAATTCGGCTCTGTGTAGAGCAGGGTGTTTGGCTTCCTCAGGTCCAACAGGCCTGCCCGCCCTGCCTGCTCCGGGACGTCGGCCCTCCCACCGCTGGAACTGCAGCTCCCACCCCCTCCCACCAGCACAGAGCTGGGGGCGGGGCAGGGAGGCCAGCCTCACAGCTGTTTGCTCCCAGGCAGCATGGCTAAGTAGTTCACAGCTCTGGCTCTGAGTCAGAACCGCCCATTTCAATCCGTCTGCTGCTATTGCTATCTTTGTGGCCCTGGGCAAGTTAACTCCTTTCTGCTTCCTCTCTGCAGCGGGGATAATGATATGCCTTTGTGCTGGCCCCAAGTTTTACTATGGTAATGCAGAGAAAGCACTCAGCTTGGTCCACCTACCTCCTGAAGACAAGGGCCCAGCACTTGGCACAATTACCCTCCCACCCTCCTCCCTCTGCTGCCTGTCTCCCTTCCTCTGTCCACATATCCATCTCCATCTTTGGCCTGAACTCCACCAGGTCAAAGATAAAATTGTATGTGTCTGTGTTCTTGGTGCCCAGCACAAGGCCTGGCATATTTGACAATAGGCATATGAATCTACTGTTGTAAGGAATTGATGAGACACTTCAGAAGACCACGAATACAGGGGCTGGAGAGATGGCTCAGCAATTAAGAGGACCTGGGTTGGTTCCAGGGTATCTGACATACATTTCCATCCTGCACAGCACTAGGCTTCCACATGATATACAAACATGCAGGCAAAATGCCTGTGTGCATAAAACAATACAAGAAAAGTCCAGGAATGGTGGTGTGTGCTTTAATCCCAGCACCAGAGGCAGAGGCAGACAGATCTCTCTAAGTTCAAGGCCAGTCTGGTTTACATAGTGAGACCCTGTCGCAAGTAAAAAAGTGCAGGAAGCAGAGGAGGACCAAAGGAGGGTGTTGGGCAGAGGTGGGGAGAGAGTTGTTCTCAGAATGTCAGAATGCTTTTGTGGTTCACCTTCCACTCTGATCATTTACTGCACTTGAAGAAGTTTCTGTCATGGGGTTGGCCTGGAGGCCAAGAAAACTTCAAGGACCACAGTAGATTATGATACTGCCCTTATGGAGCAAACTGAAAAATTGATGGACATTAGCCACATAACCACACTAAGGATACATTTCATCTAGGAATCTTGCAAGGAACCAGAAGCCCAGGCTCTATTAGAGAAAGCACGTTTTGGGGAGGGAGGAAGCAAAGCAGTAAGAGTCCTGGATGATGTGAAGGGTGGGTTGTGTCGAAGCAGAAGATGAAAGAACCTTCCACAGAAGGTCTCAGGCAGAAGGAAACAGGACTGCTAGGCAAAAGACAAAGCATAGTGCAACTGGCGTTGTAACAGGGTGGGTCAAAGCTTCTACAAGGCAGAGCTGGGAGAATGCATCCTGCAGAGCCACGGCGAGAGACGCGAGCCTCTGGCCTAACGAGAACAGCTCACATTTATTCAATTGTGTATATATGTATACTGTGCTGAGCACCTTGTGTGCTTCTGTCATTTACCACCCACAATCCTCTGGGAGCCTGGGAATAAGTTCTGTTTTTCCCACGCTGCCTCAGCTCAAAGGCGAGTAGCGGGCTGTAGCAGCTGAGATTTGAATCCCGGACCCAGCACCTTCCCCCTCAAGCCCCTCTGTAGCTCAGCCAAAGAGCTAAAAGCGGACCAGGCGAACGTCTCGACTTCACGCTGCTCCGTGGCAGCCCAGGCTCCCTCAGGTCGGGGAGCTCGGCGGGGTTGACTGCCCGAGGGAGCTGTCACCGGATCGCCGGCCTGGGCTCCCACCCGAGTGGGACCCGGCCGCAGTGCGGAGGGCGCTCGGGCGTGTGCACGCGCGGTCGCCGCAGCGGTCCCGGCTGCAGCCGCGAGCTGTCGGTGTCGGGTCGCAGGGGCGCCCCGCGGCGTCCGACAGGGGGCTCTCGGTTCCAGGCTCCCGCAGCCAGCCCACAGCTCCGCTGCCTGCATCACAATCCCTCCTGCCTTGAGGGAGAAAAGCGGGCTTTCGTTTCTGATATAAAACGACTGTTTTAAAATGGGTTTCATTCTTTTTAATTTTTTTCCCCCTTGCCTTCTCTCACAGCCAGAAAGAGGGGGAAAACGACACCAAGAATCCATTCCAAACGAACAACCAAGATGAGACGCGGCAGCTCCCAGATGTTGATGTTTTGTTTTTTGACATAAATCTTCTCACTCATATGGGAGTTTTCATTGATTCATGTTCCCATCTGCTGAATTTCCTTTTATTTATTTAATATGGCTTTTTGGGGAAATCTTGCTTCGAAGCTCTGGAGAAGCATAAACCGCGGCAGCCGCTGCAGCCCTCCTCCCTCTTGCAAGCCTTGCTGCTGGGGGCAGGGAGATGCGGTGGCGTCCTGCAGAGCGGGTGTTGGGCGTACTCGGTGAGGGGCAGGCGCTGCAGGCCTGCGTTAACGTGGCGATTCTGCCGTTTCGAGCCTTCCAGAGGCAGGGAAAGAGGTAGAGTGAAGAAGGGAGGAAGTGATGGGGGCAGAATGGCTGATTCTGTTCCTCCTGCTTCCCTGCTCGCCCTCAGCACTACATTACGTTCCTTTCCTGCTAACATACACTTTCCTTTTGACACTTTGAGTGCTAGGAAGCATCCAACAGTGGACATCAATATTAATATGACGATACATCTCCTGGTCCATCCTGTACCCTTCCACCCCAATAGTGATTTATCAGTAATTACAAACTCCAACCCTGGAGTCAGACCGAATCTTGACGACTTTCCAGAGGGAATTCTTGAACAAATTAACTTTTTAGAGCTTTGGGTTTCCTACATATAAAATGGGAATAATTACTACATCCTTCTTGATACCAGTATGTTTTACAGAAAAGGAAACCTGTGCAGAAACAGATTCAGGCATGTCCAACTCAGCCCCATCCAAACCTACATCCCTACCAACCAGTTCCCCATTCCATTTCCTCCTTCAGGATTCCATTTTAAACTACTTGCCTGACAAAGATCAGAACCTTTTCCCCCCAAGAGGCAGAAGAAAAGACTAGGAATTAATGGTTCAAAATGATGGGTAATTGAGAATAGTTTTCATTGAACTTGGAAAACAGGCTCAAATTTGGGAGAACTCCTGAAGTCATCCTATCGAGTCCCTTATAGAATCCAGACTGGCCTCCCAGAAGGGCAGATGCACTTCACTTTTAGAGGCACCCAGTCTACTGGAAGATACTCTGAGACATTAAGAGCCCCCTATAGGGCCAGCACTTGAGAAGCAAAGGCTGGCAGATCTCTGAGTTTGAAGCCAGCCTGGTCTACATAGAGAGTTCCAGGATAGCCAAGGCTACATAGTGAGACCCTGTCTCACCCTACTTCCCCATCTTCCCAAAAAGCCCTGCAGATTACAGGATAGGAGTATTTGAGTGTTAAGAACCACAGTTTCCATAGACTACAGCCCTTAAGACCTATCACTATCCTTATCTATAGCTGTGAAGGTCAGTTCTCAGCAGAATGGAGTTTCCCATGTTGTGTGACCTTTTTCTGAGAAGAATGAACAAATGTCTATTCATCCCAGATAGGAAACTAACCACAGATTGAAGAAACAATTTTAGCCAAGTCTAGTTTGGTGAACCAATGAGTTTAATTGGGAGCAAGGGTGTTGATTCATCTATAGGCACACTATCGGCTTACAGGCAGCTACACTGCAAAGAAAAGTCCCTTTCCCCAGCAACCAGTACCTGCTTATGTACTTACTCTCCTTGTGGAGGGGCAGAGCCTAGTGAAGCCTCCTCCCTCTGTCATCGATGCTAATGAGCCAAGTCTAGTGTGAATTTCATGCTCTCAAGGCTGCTGAGAGTGCGACAGCTGTGTCATTTCAGGCCAGCATTCTACAACACCTAGGTCACTTGAAGTGTAGCACTAGACTATAGAGCCCTCCTCTGGGAATTGACATTCCTTCCCTATGAATCTCTCACTCAACCCACCTTTCTCTACCTGTTCTGGGGGACCCTCTCCTGGCTGGGCTCATGTAGCTGCATATCTGAGACTGATTTGATTGTATGCTTGTTGAGCCTTTGCACACATCCCCAACATTCATCCACGCAGGCTGTTTTCTGGAACCCCTTTGAATGGTAAACCACACAATACTTGGGCAGGGCATAGAGCTACACAGGAAGTAAGCACTGAAAATGTGTACAGTGAAAAAAATAGATTATGAAAGACTGTTCCTCTTCACTTTGCCCAAAAGCCACCTAGGCTGAAACATGATTTCATTGGGACACTAAAGCCTACTCATCCAATCCATAATTTGTCCTTGAGATTGTTGAAATAGAGCATACACATCACATACAAATCCAAAAATAGAAAAACAAGGGATACTGGATCTATAGCTCCGTGGTGGAATGCTTGTCTAGCTTTAGTAAGACCCTAGTTTGATCCCAAGATCACATATAAAAAAGAGAGAATGTTCATAACAGACATGTGTAATAGATAACCATAGGATAGTATGGGGATAGCTGCTCTTATGTATATTTTCGGCATTGTCTGAATTTGTTACACTTCACAATAAAGTTGTTTAGACATAACTCACCTGGTAAGTTGCATGTGAACTGAGGGAGATAATGCAGTTTCAGCTCTGACCAATCCTGTCTAGTGTGCAGTAGGTAGGCACTCAATGGAAGTGACTTTTCGTGTTGAGGGATGATTTGAAGCCACATAATTAGTCACTGACAAACATTAAGAAAAGGTCCTTTGCTTTGAAGCATTGATTGCCTATTTTTGTGTGTTTGTATGTATGTGGGTAGGAGATGTTTGCTGATTTAGAGAGAGTGACAGTTACAAACTCAGTGCAGAGTTGGAAAACCTTACTCTGATCCCCACCCCCCACTTCCCCCAGAAGACAGAGGGGAGGAATGGAGGAATGGAAAAATTGGTTAACTCCAGGAGATCTAGATGAGAGGGATAAGAGGAGAAAGGAGAAAATTCCATTTGTGTTGGCTCAAAAACAGGGACCAGGCCTTGGGTTCCAGTAGACCCCTGGATGGCTCATCTAAACCCGGTTGGCTGTATCATGCTTCCTACAGTGTGGATGAGACTTCAGAAGCCAGCTCAGGTGTTAGTGGGTTGGCCCAGGCCCGGCTCATTGATAGTGAGGGAAGCCATTCTGCTGACTGTGTGCTCTAAAGGTGCTGTGGAAGTGGCCAAGAGTAAGAGGCTCACCCAGCCAAAAGGCACTGAAATCAGTCAGGGAGGCCAGGAAAATCTTGCCATAGTCTTTTAGCCAGGAGATGCCAACAGAACTGTGTACCTCTGGGTGTAAGCCTTTTGAGGGTCTCAGAGCCAAGACTGCTCTGGTCAGGCTTGTCATAAGCTCCAGGATATGCCTCCCTAAGCATCGCCTCCGTTGGGGGTGGTGGGAAAGGCCTTTCCCCAAGTGTCTCTGCTTTATGTTGTTATAACACAATGCCACAGAGTGGGCCACAAGCAACAGAAGTGTGTCCTGCTCTTGGTATTGGAAGCTAGAGAATTCAAGATCAAGGAGCTCCATCTGACAAGGGCCTTCCTGCTGCACTCTGGCAGGGAAGAAGGGTTTTGCAAGCACAGCAAACAGAAAGGCAGGACCAGAAAGAGGAAGAGTGATAAACCCATGGTCAGAACTCTCAGGACCGAATCACTTCTTGAAGGATTTCCACTTAAGATAGTTACAATGACAAATCCCAAACTGACTCTTAGGACTGACATTGAAGCTACAGCACCACTGCTGTAGCTAACATACTGTGTGTTCACATAATCCCTGGTCAGTGAAAGTACGAGAGACATGTAAACAGCTTGAACCCATCACCAACACTATGGATACTTGGGCTCTTGACCTTTAGGATATCTCTCACTTCACTCTGATCCATTCTTGTTAACTTAGCTCAGCTTAGTTCTGTAGTGGGCCCCCAGACCTTAGCACAGCTAATGCCATATGGAAGCACCATTCAGGCCATAAAACTCAGGATGTAGAGAGTACAACCTGCCAATGTGAAAAAGCAAGACCCAATCCATCAAAGTCCATAGTTTTGGGAAAGTCCTAAATGCACTAACCTTGCTTTTTGGCTTCTGTAGTTTTGCTTCTGGCTAAGTGTTCTGGCTAACTGAAATATGTCAACCAGGAATTTTTTTTTTTTTTTGAGACAGGGTCTCACTACGTAGATTTGGCTGTCCTGGAACTCACTGTGCAGACCAGGCTCTCCTCAAACTCATAGAAATCTCCCTGTCTCTGCTTTCCAAATGCTAGGATTAAAGACATGTGACATTCTTCTGGGCTTCAGCCTTCTTTCTTGGAGGCATTGCCCACAATGGCCTGGACCCTCCCATCTCAATTACTAATTAAGAATATGCTCTATAGGCTTGTTTACTGGCCCAGCTGATGAGAACATTTTCTCAATCAAGGCTCACTCTTCCCAAGTGACTTCAGTCTGTGACAGGTTGACATAAAACTAGTTGGTACTAAGGGAAAGGGCTGCAGAAAGTTTACAGTTCTGATATTAGCAAAAGAGAAGCTCAAGTATGCATTAATGGAGGTAGGAGGTTAGTTGGTGCTTTGTTTGCTTGTGGCAAGGTTTTGCTACTTAGCCCAGAGGAGGCTCAGTCTTATGGTCCTCCCTCCTGAACGCTGGGGCTACCGTGCATGCCCTCATGCCCCCCACATATGTAGGATGTTTTATGTAGTTTAATGATGCTTCTCCCTGGGCCACCTTTCAAAAGTGCTTGAGCTCCTCATCAAAAAATCAGATCCTGGAGCTCGTGTTGTATGTATCAAGTGAAAATTGGTATATCTGAAAACAGGTCTCAACATGACTTAAGCAGGTGAAAATGTATCTTGAGCAAGTATGGCAACCTGATTTGGATCCCAGAACCCAGGGAGGAGGGTAAACATCCATCCATGCAGGTGCGGTGACACGTGGGGGCCTGTACACTCCTGCACACAATATCAATAAATTAAATAAAATAAAGTTGAAAGTGGGATCCAAGTAATCTGCTTTTTAAAAATAGATAAAATGTAGCCAAGGAAAAAAACCAGTGTGCACATACTCCAGCGCCCTTTAGTGTTTTTCCAGTGGTGTGCGATCACACCTCTGTCTCATTCTAAAACACTTTTACCAGCCATCAAAGATGTTCTATCCCCAGGAACCAGACACTCTGCTTCTCTCTCCTGGCAGTCACTAACCTGTTGCCTCTTTCCATGGATTTTTGGATTCTGAACATATCATGCAAATAAAATGAAACAGTATGTGACCTTTTGTGTCTGGCTTTTTTTTAAAGGCATATCTGTGTGTTAACTAATAGTTCATTTCTTTTGATTGTTGATTTATTTCAGCCATTCATCCACTGATGGACATTTGGGTAGGTCCCACCCTTGGCTACTGTGAAAACATTACTGCTATGAACATCCTTCCATGAGTCTCACTAGGTGCATTATTTGCCGATTAACTTCTATAACACAATTTCTTTGATTAGATGTTTTTTTGGGGTCCACACCCAGTAATTGTTGGGATTCAGACCTGGGACAAGAGGCTGAGGTGTTTTTTTAACCAAAGCAGACCTGGCTTCCAGGTTCTCCTTACATCCCTCAGTCCCTTCATGTTACAGGGCATGGCTGGCATACCTCGACCTCTGCCCTGAACTTTCCAGCCCTATATAATCTGGACATTGGGACCGATGAAGCTGTGGAGAGCTGCACACAATAAACCTGCATTTATAAACTCTTATCTTGGCTGGAATTGGCTCATTTCGTTGAGCAGAAGAATGCTTTATCAATATAATTGTTGGGTTATGTGGTAATTCTCTGTTTAACTTTTGGGGGAGGAGCATGAAAGGAGAAGGGGGAGGGAGCTGCAGCTGGGATACAAAGTGAATAAATTGTAATAAATAAATAAATAAATAAAAAGGGAAAAAATTAAAAAAAACTTTTGGGGCTGTTTATTTGTAGACAGGGTCTCCTGTAAGCCAGGCTGACCTTGAACTCTTGAATTCCTCTGTGCTTCTGCCTTCCTTACAAGTGTGCGTCACCACGTTGTATTAACTTTTTAATGAAACCACCGAACCACAGAAGCGGTTCTACTTGGGCTTCCATAGGAATGCACAAATAACCACCATCTAAATGCTTGCTAACACTTGTGATTGCCAACATTGTAGCCATCATTATGGATGTGAGGCAGTATTTCATGTGTCTTTGATATGCATCTTGATACTGACCAATGATGATGAGCATCTTTTCATGTACCTATTGGTTATTTGTATGTCATTTTTGGAGAACTACTGTATTGGTTTGAATAAGAATGGTCCCCATAGACTCGTATATTTGAATTTTTGATTCCCAGTTGGTGGACTGTTCAGGAAGAATTAGGAGGTGTTGGGAGGTGTGTCATCAGGAGCACCCTGCCTGCTGTCATGCTCCCCACCATGAAGATGGTGGCCCAGTGTTCCACAATTATAAGCCACCCCCAAACAAATGCTTCAACTTATACACTGCCTTGGTATGGCATCTCTCCACAGCAGTAACTTAAGATGTCAAATCCCTTGTTTGACTTAAGAAATGAGTTGTTTTGTTGCAATAGAATGTTTCTATTTTTCAATTGTTTTTATTATGTGCATTGGCGGTTTGCCTCTGTGAGCTATGTCAGATCCCTGGAACTGGCATTACAGGCAGTTGTGAGCTGCCATGTGCTGGGAATTGAACTCAGGTCCTCTGGAAGAGCAGCTAGTGCTCCTAACCACTGAGCCATCTCTCTAGCCCAGAACGTTTCTTAATATATTTTGAATACTAGAAGTTTATTGGATGACGTATGATTTGCAATTAGGGTAAAAGATTTTTTAAATACTTTTTGGATGATGTTTATTTACACAAAAGTTTTTAATTTTTATGTAGTCTATTTCCTTTGTTGGTTATGTATGTGCTTATTTATTTATTATAAGTAGTCTCACTATGAGCTAAGGCCAACCTGCCTTAGTATCCCAAGCACTGAGGTCACAGGTGTTCGCTGCCATTTCCAGCTTGTTGCTTATAGTTATGTTTTTGTTTTGTTTTGTTTTGTTTTGGTTGAGGGGCATTGTCTGCCACAGCTCAGATGAGAAGCTCAGAGGACAACCTGTGGGAGTCAATTCTTTTCTTCCACCACATAGGTCATGGAGATCTAACTCAGCTCATCATACTTGACAGGTAGCTCTTTTCTCTCTGAGCCCATTGGCCTTATTGCTTGTAGTTTTGACATCATATTTTAAAAACCACTGCCAGCTAGGCATGCAAATGTCTATAGAAATAGATAGGAGGTCAACCTGGGTGGGTGAGAATCTTTCTCAAAGGAAAGGAAAGAAGGAAAGAAGAAAAAAAAAGGAAAAGACCTTGCTAAATTTAATGTCATGAAAGTTTACACTCATGTTTTACTCAAAGAGGCTTTATACTTCTTGCTCTTATATTTAGATCCATAACAACTTAACATTTTTGTTGATTTGCTGTTGTTATCACCATGAAGTTTGTGGCAACTTGCTATACAGCAATAGGAAGCTAACACAGGCATTGATCAAGAGTTATCAGAGAGGAAAGAGACTCAATTGAGAAAATGCCTTCATTCTCTCAATTAGTGACCAGTTGAGAAGGTCCTCATTACAGTTATTTTTATAAAACAGTGTTTGTTTCTCTCTTAGCCAAGCTATCACACCAATAATTGAGACTCTTTTATATTAATGTAATAAGCTTCACAGCACAAGAACTGAGCAGTTATTAATCTACTCTCAACCTTCTGAGCTAATTTGGTTTCCTCCCAGTGTACATCCCAGAAATACTTGGCACTTTGTAGCTTTCCCTGTTCCAGCTCCTTCTCTCCTGATGTCTCCTGGAACTCTCTCGTGGCTGAATCCCCTCTTTCCTCTTCTAATCCCTTCTTCACTAGCTGGCAGGAAGTCTAGCACTATTCTCTCCCCTGCTCAGCAACTAGCTGTAAGCTGCTTTATTGACATATCAGGGGGCAATTTGGGAGCAGTGTTTATACAACATTGAGACAGGAGATTCTCAGAACAAGGATTGTAAAACAGATATGGGGGTACAGAAACTAGCATTTGAATTACATAATAACCTTATACCTACAGGTCCCAGATCATTGTGGGTGGTGCCACAATGGTAGTCCTGGGCTGGTAGTCCTGGGTTCTACAAGAAAGCAAGCTGAGCAAGCAATAGGGAGCAAGCTAGTAAGCAGCACTCCTCTATGGCCTCTGTATCAGTTCCTGTCTCAAGGTGTCTGCCTTGCTTGAGTTCCTGTCCTATCTTCCTTTGGAGATCTGAACAGCAATGTGGAAGTGTAAACTGAATAAACCCTTTCCTCCCCAACTTGCTTTTTGGTCATGGTGTTTTGTATCAATAGAAACCCTAACTAAGACACCCACCAATTTAACAATACTCCAACTGTCTGTTGCAAATAAGGACATTTATGGAAGATACTCCTCTCTCTCTCAAAAGATATATGGTGCCCCACCATGCCCCACTTAAGATATGCCTTTTTACACAAATGTGTTCATACTTTGAGAAACCTGCTCTCAAGTTTATTTCCAGGCTCTGATAGACACCAAATACTTGGCCAGGAATACCATATGGACGTGTGATGCTTGCCTCTCTATGACTCAATATTTTAAATGATGCATACAGACAGCTATATGGAAGAGATGGACAGGTCTCGGCATGTAGATAGAGAGACTAACCATACCCTCTCCGGGTGTGCCCAGCTATTAGGAAGCTTTTTAGTGAATTAAGTTTTGTGCACTGTGTAAAGTTGTGTGCATTAGTTACATCCTGAGACAACGCTGTGGCAAGCACTGGACAAAAGCCCCTTGAGGTTATCTGGGCCCAGGGTCTGTTATAACAGACGGCACTATGGCAGGACTGTGAGGTGGCCGGGCATATATTGCCCGCAGTTAGGAATCCAAAAGAGAAATGCTATGGCTCGACTCTCCCTCCATTTCATACAGCCTGAGACTCTAGCCAGGGGGATGGCACTGCCCACATTCAGGGTGGGTCTTTCCATTAAGCCTCTGAAGACACCCTCACCCACAACCAGGAGTATGTCTCTTAGGTGACCCCTCATACAATCAAACTATTATTAAAATTAATCATCACAACAGGGACAACAGTTTCTGGGGGTTTTGTTATGTGTTCATTTGTTTGTTTTGAAGCAAGGTCCTGACATACAGCCTGGGCTGCCCTTCAACTAAGACCTTCCTACTTCAGCCTACCAGTGCTAAGGTTATGGCTTTACTATTGGGTCCAGCCTCCACCTTACTTAATTTTTGTGTGTAGATATCCACTTGTCCCAGAACTATGAGAGAGCCATCTTTTTATTTATTTATTTCATCACTTTCCAGCCTGATCCCAGCCCCCTCCTCTGCGCCCAGTCCCATCCTAATGTCCTTTTTCTAAGACAGTCATCTTGGTCTTAGAATTTTTCCTAAAAATGTGTTTACCACAGTGGTGTGAGTATTTTCCTGAGCCCTGACGTCCATTATCTTTTGGGTTTTGTTTGTTTGTTTAACTTGCTATGTAGACCAGGCTGCCCTCAAGCTCACAGAGATCTGCCTGTCTCTGCTTCTCAAGTGCTGGGACTAAAGGCCTGAGCCAATGTACATGGATCCAATTCGATTATCTTGATAGATATATTTGCCCTTAATCCAATATCAGATTATTTTGGCAACTGTAGCTTTGAAATTATTAAGTGTGAGTCGTCCAACTTCATTCTTTTTCAAAACTATTTTGGCTTTCCAAGGCACCTGCAATTCCACCTGGATTTTGGGATCAACTTTTTCATTTCTGCACTGAATTGAAAGATCTGAAGACAGAGCCAAGGAGTGATTGAAAAAATAAACACCTAAGTTATGGGTAAAATACACATAACTTAAAGTTGACTGTTTTAACTTTAAGAAACTTGTTCACTTATTATTTGCGTGTGTGTGACAGACAGGTATGTGCCACAGTGCAGGTGTGGAGGTGAGAGGACAATCCTGTGGATTTGGTTCTCTCCATTCACCTTTACACGGGCTCCAGGGATCAAACTCAGCTCTCTAGGTGGCCTTACCAGCTGAACCAACTTGCCAACCCTATCCGTCCATCCGTCCATCCCTATATATCATGTATTAAGTATTTAAGTTATTTTTTACTCTACATCAGATCACAGCTTCCCCTCCCTCGTCTCCTCCCGGCCCCTCCCGCTGCCCACCCCTTCCCTTTCATCCGCCTCAAGTGTACATCCACACGCTGCAGTGGCAGGTCAAGCTGCAGTGCACATCCACACGCTGCAGTGGCAGGTCAAGCTGCAGTGTACATCAACACGCTGCAGTGGCAGGTCAAGCTGCAGCAAGACTAGGCACATCTTCTTCCATTGAGACCAGACAAGGCAGCCCGGGTCCAAAGGCAGGTGAGGTGGTCAGAGACAGCCTGCTCCCACTTTAGGGGTCCCATATAAAGACCCAGCTGCACAACTGTTGCGTGCACAGAGAAAGAAAGCAAGCCCCTAAGGGTCCAGGTTAGTTGATTCTGTAGGTTTTCTTGTGGTGTCCTTGACCCTTCTGGCTCCTTCAATCTTTCCTCCCCCTCTTCAACAAGATCCCCCAAACTCTACTTAATGTTTGGCATTGGGCCTCTGCATCAGTTTCCATCAGTTGCTGGGTGAAGCCTCTCTGATGACAGTTATGCTAGGCTCCTGTCTGCAAGTATAGCATATAATCATTAACAGTGTCCGGGGTGGGTTCCCTCTCCTGGCATGGGTCTCAAGTGGGGCCACTCATTGGTTGGCTGTTCCCTCAGATTCTGCTCCATCTTTTACCCTGCACATCTTGTAGGAGGGACAAATTGTGGGTCTAAGGTTTTGCAGCTGGGGCCAACCCTATTTGAAAACTTTTAAGGGACTACCGTACTGTGTCAACTATGCACAAAGTTTCCAATTTCTTCACATCCTCACTAATACTTGTTATTTTCTGAGATTGTTTTATCCCCCTTCCTTTCTTCCTTTTTTCTTTTTGATACTATGAACTGACATGTCACTTAACTTTAAAATAACCCTTTTTATTTTGGAATAATTTTTTTAACATTTTTATTTTATATTAATCACAGGTTATGCACTTTGTGTCCCATCCGTAGCCCCCTCCCGCATTCCCTCCCTATCCCTTCCTTCCCTCCCTCATCTCCTCCCTGCCCCTTTCCAAGTCCACTGATAGGGGAGGACCTCCTTCCCTTCCATCTAACTCTAGCTTATCAGGTCTCTTGGAATAGTTTTAGACTTACAAAGAAGTTGTAAATAGTGTCTCATTCAATTTCCATTTCTCCAAATGCTATCACCTGACCACAGTACTTTATCAAGTCTGAGCAGGCTGTATTATCATCACACGAGTGTGTGTCATGCATACGTGAGTGTGCACACGCAGAAAAATTCTTTTCTAAATAATAATAATTGTATTTATTTGTGTGCAGATGTGTATGCATGTGTGTGTTAGTTACCTTTCTATTGCCCAGATAAAACATCATGACCAAGGCAGCTCACAAAAGAAACCATTTGATTTGGGGCTCACAGATTCGGAGGGTTAGAGCCCACGACAGTCATGATGGGATGCATAGCAGCCAGATATGGTCTTGGAGCAGCAGCTGATTCACATCTAATTCACAAGCAAGAGAGAGAGACAGAGACAGAGAGATAGATAGAGACCTGACTGGGAATGGCCTGAGCTTTTGAAATCTCAAAGCCCACCATGTGACACACCTCCTTCAACAACCCACGCCTTCCAATCCTTTCCAATCAGTTCAACGACCAAGTATTCAAATACTTGAACACTCGAGGGCCATTCTCATTCAAACATCAAGTGTGTTTGGGGATGTAAGTATGCCTGTGTCACAGTGACCATGGGGGGGGCTGGAGGACAACTTTGCGACCTCAGCTCTTTCTTTCTGTGTTAATTTCATTTCCAGAGATTGGCTTCAGGTTGCTAGGCTTGTGTGGCCAGAGCCTCATCCCCTGAGCCACGATAACGGGCCTCACATGGTGCTTTTCACATGTGCTAGAGAGCTGCTGATCTGGAGGCCGGAAAAGGGTTTTCAGAGAAATACATCTCAGGTGTTACTTGAAAGACAAGTGTGAATGAATACAGGAAACAGGGTGTGATCCAGGCAGATGGAACAAACTGTGTCAAAGCCTGGGGGTAATAAAGAACCGAGGACACTTGAGGATAATCATAATAGCAATAATAGTAATTTATTGACACTTACCATATGCCAAACATTGGTAAGTACTTTAGAATGTTATTTCACTTAATTTCTCACAACAAGTCTATAAAGTGCGAGATGTTATCATTTCCGTTTTCCAGATGGGGCAACTGAGAGTTGAAAGAAATAAGTTGTCCAAGGTCACCCAAGCAGCTATAAAATGGCAGAGGCATGATTTGAACTGATCTCCCCCACCACACACACACCACACACACACACACTCTCTCTCTCTCTCACACACACACACATACACACACACACACTCTCTCTTCTCTCACACACACACACACACTCTCTCTCTCTCACACACACACACACTCTCTCTCTCTCTCACACACACACACTCTCTCTCACACACACACACACTCTCTCTCTCTCTCTCACACACACACACTCTCTCTCTCTCTCTCTCACACACACACACACACACACACACACACACACACACACACACACACTCCTGACCCCTTTTCTTCCACCAGCTCCAGTAAAGTGTATTCACTCACCTATAGGAAGAAGCAAGGATTGAATACATAGCTTTCCCTTCTCAAACCATTTACCTTTCAGGGCACAGAAAGGCACTGTTATTCCAAACTGTTGCTTACTCTTATTATTTCTCTTTTATGAACTGATGGCTGAATGGATGAATGAATAAATAGAAGCAAAAAGCATTGATAACAATTTGCAATTATCTACTCCTTCATGTGTTTACCTGTTTAATGCCTGCCTCTGCCACTGAGCTTTCAACCCTCTGATGTCAAGGATCCATTCTGTTCAATAAATCTGATTGATGCTAATAGATGCTCAGTTTTGGGGGAAATTTTGCTGGTGCCAGACACTGAACTCAGGACCTTGCACATGCTGGGAAAGCACTCTACCACTGAGCTACATCCCTAGACCCTTACATATTTTTTGATTAAATGAAAATAAGAATTCCAGTAACGCTGTGATGTCAAATGAGCAGTTGTTTGTTTGTTTTGTTTTGTTTTTTTTTAATTTAAAGGAAATAGATTCTTGGGCTTCATTTATGATGTCAATTATAGTTCCTTTTGTCTGCAGCCTCACTTGTCCATTTGTCATATACCATAGAAAATGCCAGGGGATTTTATTCTATGGGAAGGGATACAGGAAATGCCCTGAGTTATCTGGCATAAGAAGCATCTCTTGAAGTCTTTGAAATGGCTCAGTGAGTAAAGGCACTTACCACCAAGCCTGACAACCCGCCTGAGTTTAATTCCCAGGACTCACATGGTGGAAAGAAAGAATTGACTCCTGTATGTTGTCTGCTGGCCTCCACATTATGTTACATGCACACATGCGTAAACACACACATACAGACAGACATAGACAGACAGACACAGGGACAGAGAACAGAACAGAGTAGATTTTCTTTTCCTGTACATACCCTTAATCACAGTACTTGAGCGGCAGAGGCAGATAGAACTCTGAATTCAAGGCCACCCTGGACTACAGGGTGAGTTCCAGGATAGCCAGAACTACACGGAGAAGCCCCATCTCAAAAAAACCAAAAAATAAAAAAAAAGGAGGAGGAATTTTAAAGAAACATCTCTTTGACTATTGAGAATTCCAGACCCAGAGAGAGAGGTGCTCAATCTCTGTTCAAGAATGCTGTCAACATGCCAGGTATGATGGTCCATGCCTGCAAACTCAGCACCTGGGAGGTAGAAGCAGGAATCTCAAGAATTCAAAGAGAAAGCTGAGAAGATAGCTCAATGAATAAAGCACTTGCTTTGGAAGCATGAGAGCAGGAGTTCGGGTCCCCAGAACCCAGGTAAAGATGGGTAGGCATGGCTGTCTTCCTGTAATGCCAGCACCTGGGAGGCAGAGACAGGATCTCCGGGCAAGCTAGCTAAGTGTGCTAGGTGGAATTGGTAACCTCTGAGTTCACATAGAGCCTCTACCTTCATAAATGCAGTGGAGAGCGATCAAGGAAGGCACCTGCCATCAACTTTGGGGATCTACATATGGGTACATGCACCTGCATACATACGTACTTACAGACATGTTCACACATACACATGTGCTCAAACACAACATTCACACACATATAAAAACTGCACAACTATATTCCATCCTGTCTCAAAAATATATCAGGGGAAGATGGGAGATAACTCATTGGTAACCCGTTTGCTTTGCAAACATGGGGCCTGAATTTGATTCCAAAATGTACACTACACAATCTGGGCATGGTAACATGTACTTATAATCTCAGTGCTGGGAAGGCAGACAGAGTAGGTTCCCCTGGGGTTCACTGGCCAGACAGTTTAGCCTAATCATCAAGCTCCAGGCCAGTGAGAGACCCCATCTCAAAACACCCAAGATGGGGAATGACATCTGGAGTCAACCTCTAGCCTCCACATGTACATATGAATGCATGGACTTGCACATACCAAATATGAGCAAGATAAAACTGAATACATCTTCAGAAAGCCAACTGTATTTGAGGAGACAAGGAGGCCAGTGACCTCCCTAGCACTTTTCCTATATTGGGAGTTGGCTTTCCAGCGTAGCACCGGAGCTAGCGGAAAGACCATGCCGCAGGTGAAAGCGCAATTGCTCCTTACTTTCCCTGGCTTCTCCAGTGTTAAATTAGCTTTATGTCAATACCACACCAGCAGCTCGGATGAATTATTGAAGCTCATTCACTGCAATGGGCCCAGGTTCCATTTGCTTTATAGGATGGAGGTGGATGTGAGCATATTATTTTTGTCTGTCTAGTTGCGGTCAGTACATTTTCAGTCTGTCACTAATACGAAGGGACTCGGGCCTGATGTGCAAATCATTCCACCCTCTGTTTTTCGTGAGAGCACTGGAGACAGGCATAGCAGGAGGGCTGAGCCCCTGGAGGTGGAGGAGCAGAGGAACGCCAGTGCCGGTCACTAGCTCATGGGGGCTCTTATCACCACCTTCACACTGTCATCCTGAACACCTGTTCATCCGCACAGAAACACATACCACCCACGTATGAGCGTGTGTACTTTTTAGAGTGTTAATAAACTACATTCACCAAAAGCCCAGGGCAAACATATAAAGGATGGTCAATATTTTAAAAGAATGATTTTCCAAAAGATGACAAATTTTAAAGCCTTCTTCCCTCCCCCACCGTCAACAACAATGCTTGCCTAGAAGTGCTGGCTAGAGAGTGCTCTGTCCCTGGCAGGGGTGGATGACCTGAAATGTATAGTGTCAAGGGCATGGAACCGGACTGCTGGAGGGGGGGAGAGGCAGAGGGCGGGGGGCAGGGGGCAGCTGTCCCCCTTCTCTTTTCTCTATTCAGGAGCTGGTGTGCTCCTGAATTTCAATGTATGTTCCTGCTGCTTAGTCCGGATGCCAAAAATTATTAACTGTAGCTTTGCATATATCCATGCACATCTGCACTGATGTTTATTGTCACAAAGACGCTTCCATATGTCCACTCTCTTATACACACACACACACACACACACACACACACACCATTCTCAAAGATAGACCTCCTAACTACAGGGTTTGGTTGGAAATCCGATTCTATCAGCAGGTGACATGCCTTCACGCACCCCACCATTAAATATTTACTCCTTTGGGAGTCCCCAGTTGAAAATCAAGTACCTCTGGTCAAGGCACTCCACCATAATGTTATCATCTAACACTTTGGCAATAACTCCCTTCTTCCCAGGGAACCCCTTCTTCTTGTCTGGCTGATTCTTATTTATTCTTCAGGTCTGGTCCTGTTTGAACCTCACTAGTCAGGTTGAGAGCAAGTTGTCCCATTATCCACCCTCATTACCCCCCATCATTTCCCCTGGATGAAGCCATTATAATTGAAATTAAATAAATGCTTGTGTGGTTCTATTTGTTGTAGCTGTTATTCACGTGCCTTGAATAGGCTAGGGGATGTCTAGCACAATACTTGCTACAGAGTAGATATTCAACAAACTTAGATGAAGTTGGAGGGTTTGGGGAAAGGAGAAAGGAGAACAGAGGGGGACATGCTGACTCTAAACCCTGCTAATCTCAGATCTCAGATAGTAATCATACCCCTCCCTTCCTCACCACGAGGATGCCATGGGGCATCTTAAAAGCCCAGAGGGACCACAGGGGACAGAGCTAGGGGTGGAAAAGGAAGACAATTCAGAGAGAGGAAACAGGCTCCAAGAGGCATCCTCATCTGGCCTGGATCCCCACTTATCCAGAAAGTGACTGGGCATGTCCAGAGTGAGCCTCATATGAGGAACATCCTCTACAGGTGTTTCCTAGTTGTTAATAGGAAAGATATTTGTTCCAGAGGACATATGTATTGTTAGTCATTGCAAACAATACTGGCGGACAATATCAATCAAAAGTTCAGTACATGTCAGGCACTGATGTTTTGTATCATCATATATCATTATCCAGCCAATACTCTTAACCACCTTGTGAGATAAGTACACAATTATTTCTACTTTATAGGTGGAAGAATAAGCCCAGAGAGAAGAAGTAATTGGCCTCAGGTAACACAACTAAGAAATGACAGGAGCTGTGTGGTGGCATACACTTTTGTTTTGTTTTGTTGTTGTTGTTGTTTTAGTTTTCGAGACAGGGTCTCTCTGTGTAGCCTGGACTCACTTTGTAGACCAGGCTGGCCTCAAACTCACAGAGATCCTTCTGCCTCAGCCTCCTGAGTGCTGGGATTAAAGGGTCCACCATCAGGGCCTGGATAGACCAGGCTTTTAACCCCAGGATTGCTGTCTGCCTTAAGCTCTTTAGGAGCCAGGGAGCCGGGACACCCCTTGTCCTTACATTTTCATATTCACTCAATGGACACACACCAATGTTGTTTAATGGACTTGTGACTTCTTTGTCAGAATGTCGGCAGATGCCGCTGTCTCCTGACTGCTGGACTCAGAGAGCAGGTGAGATGATGCCCAAACATCTGTTATATCAGAAGGAAGCAGATACCAACAGCGGGGAGGCATTAGCTCCTTGGTGTTTTCCAGCAAAACATTCCTAGACTCCTGGCCCTCCTGCTTGAAAGATGAGTCCTTCCAAACACTTTGAGTGTTTTCCTTCTAACCCTCTCAGGGCAATCTGGGCCTTGTTTCAGAATGATGGTCATGAGGTAGGTGGCAGGTGGAATGCGCAGGGCAGCATGGCCCCAGACAGACAGAGAGAGAGAGAGAGAGAGAGAGAGAGAGAGAGAGAGAGAGAGAGAGAGAGAGAGAGAGGCCGCTGTCCCCTGGGGCTGTCCTCAAGGCCTTGGGTTGTTCTGTGCAGCTAGCTCTTTGTGGGGGGGGGCAGGGGATGGAGGATGAGATCAGCATACCTTTGACTTTGAGGCCCCAGTCTCCTCTGTTTCTTTCTCTTCCCAGTGCACAGGGTTTAGCTTTGTTTTCCTAGGGATTCTCAGAGCCTGATCTCCTTAGAGATCTCCCAGTTAGAACTGGGGCCAGTGTGAAAAAATTATGATCCTAGATTTGTGTTGCTGAAATTTGGTCGGAGACAGATACTTTCTTTCCCTTTTCATCCTGTCCCGATCCTAATGCTGCCTCCTTAGTCACAGAACTTCCATAGTCCAATGGCAGGTAGCTTAGCTCCTTCTGCCTTCTCTGGAGTGTGTGTGTGTGTGTGTGTGTATGCATGTGCGTGTGTGTGCTGGAGATGAAGCCTAGGATCTTTTCTTTTCTTTCAAGACAGGGTTTCTCAGCATAATAGCACTGGCTGTCCTGGACTCACTTTGGAGACCAGGTTGGACTCAAACTCACAGAGATCCACCTGCCTCTGCTTCCCGAGTACTGAGATGAAAGTTATGTGCCACCGGGCCAACTAAGCCTAGGGTCTTAAGCCAATACGGTAACAATGAAATAGGTCCCCAGAGTTCTTTCTACTTTTTATTTGAGACTGGCCTGGAACTCACACAGGCAAACCTCACAGTCCTTTTGCTTAGGCCTTCCAAGTAGCTGGGATCACAGGCTTGTGCCACTGTGCTCTTTTCTTGCTTTCTTCTAATGAGAAGCCTAGAGATCTTGTCTGTATTCCTCGGACCCCCTTAACATTGGTGCAATTAAATCATCAGATGGCAGAAAGAAGGAAGGAATCTTTCTGGTTTCAATACCAGTCATTTATTTATTGTGTGTGCACATATGCGGGTCAGAGGACAACTTACAGGAATCTGTTCTCTTCTCCCCCCATCTGAAAATCAGACTCAGATCATCCAAATGCTCTTACCACTGAACCATCTCCCTGGCTCTTCACTGATAAGTAGAACCCTAGAGATGGGATATTCTCTTGTAAGAGCCATTCCAGCTTGTGGATATCAACTTCCTAATTCCTGGAGAGTAAATTTTTGGCAAAGGGTTTTTTTTTTTTTTTTAAATCAATAGCTCCACCATTGTGGTCTTTTGATTTCTTACCTTGCCAGTCATGACAAACACTAGCTCTTCTGATGCAGCTTCTGGGACTCTATCCCCAAGACCTTTCAATTGTTTTGGAATCACTAATTCTCTAAATTAGCTCCCTCCAGTTTAAAGTACCTAGACTGGTTCTGTTTCCTGAGCTTGAGTCCTCACACAGTTATGAAGTGAAACAACATGAGCGGAAGCCAGTGTTAAACAAACACCTTCAAAATTCATGGCTTAGGTCTATGGTCCAGACTGCAGTAATAAAGACAGAATGACAGAAGAAAACTAAATATAGTTATTTAGTGTTTGATCTGGCATAAGAGTCTTCATATGGAAATGAAGACCCAAAGAAACAGGGAAACCTGTTTAATAAAAATTAAATTTAAATAATTTAAATATACATTGTTTCTAGGGCTCAGTGAAATTGTCCTTAACACAAACAAACTGTGGCCCACAAAACCAGAGGCAGCTATTATAAACCAACTTCTTCTACTAATACAGTGTAAGCTTTCTTTCAGAGGAAAAAAAAAGACATCTGAACTCCTCAAATTATGTGTACTAAATGTGTGCCATCTGGGCTAGCAAAATGGCTTTGGTGGGTAAAGGTGCCAACTCTGGCGATCTGAGTTTGAGTCTCAGAACCCACATGGTGAAAGGAAACAACTTGTTCCTCCAAGTTACCACATGAACACTGTGGTGCATGCACACACACACACATGCACACTCATGCACACACAGAGAGACAGAGACAGACAGAGAGAGGATAGAATGTTTTTTTAAGAAATTTTACGTTGGACATGATGGCAGATGCTTTTAATATCAGCAATCGGAAGGCAGAGGCAGTCAGAACCCTGAGTTCTGAGTTCAAGGTCATAGTGGTCTACAGAGCAAGTTCCAGGACAGAGAGACCATGTCTAGGGAGAAAAAATCTAACTCAAAAAGTAAGTATCAGCATTTTAATTTCAACTATATCTCAATAAGAATGATTAATATAAGAACAGCATATTTTTAGAAGATGGAGGCAGGGACAGAGAAGATAGACAGGCAGCCAAAGAAACATACATATTTCAGAGGTTTATGACTTCTATAGGAGAGCTGCAGACAAATAAGCTTACAGTTCAGATGTTAACATTTAGAAGTCTGCTATACACTCACTGTTGAATGGCTAGTACCATACAGGCTTACATACACACACACAAATCATGACTTAGGATTTTCTCTCTTCCTTTGAAAATTCAACCCCTAACCCCTCTTTTTATTTTATTTTATTTTATTTTTACTCTGATAGCTTCAGTGACATGAGGAATGATGGAGAAGACAAAAGAAGTGTGCATGTTAGAGGATCCGAACCCTGGTGACAGCTGAATTAAACCCAACAGAGGCAGAGGCAGGTGGATATCTAGGTTGGAGGCCAGTCTGGTTTACATAGTGAGTTCCAAAACAGCCAGAGCTGCACAGAGAAAGCCTGTCTCAGAGAGAGAGACAGAGACACAGAGAGACAGAGTCACACAGGGAGAATCCAGGTGACAATAAGAGAAAGAGAGAAGGAAAGATGGAATGGGAATCATGGGGTGGCAGAAAGTAGACAAGATACAATGGGACAGATAGGTCACTTCATGTCTGTTGGAAAGTAAAAGGCACTATAACATTTTGTGAACCAAAGAACGAGAGGCCCTGGGAGCAGGTGGCATGGTGTGGGGTACACTACCAACATTTATGGAGCTTTACCATAAGCCAAATGTTCTGCTGAACATTTTAAATCTTCACCAACACTCCACAAGCCCATTTTGTAGATGAAGAAACTGAGGCTCAGATAGGTTAAGTAACTTAATCCCATGGGCAAAAAGCGACAGAGATGAGCTGGATTCTTACTCACTGGACTTCTTATCAACTCCCCTTTGAGTCAAGCGTCAGTCTATGCTTCTCGCTTCTTTTACTACCTTAAACATTCAAAAGTCTAAAGAGGACCTCAAAAGCCATGGTCCTGAAAAGAGAATTAAGAGGAGAGATGGGTGCCTTCCCCCACTGAGGAGGGACCATATTAAAGCTTCATCTTCAACAACAGAAAGAAAAACAATTTGAAACTTAATCATCTCCCAGAATTATGATCCCTCCCCGCAGCGGGGAGCACATTAGCAGAACTGAGAAATGATAATTCAGCAGCCCCCAAACCAGCAGGGATGGAAAGAGGAGGGAGGGAGGAAGGCAGGCACAGGCAGAGATGTGGGGGAGGGGAGAGCTCCCAGGGTTCTTTTTCTCCTGCTCAGGACTGAGACACGGCTCAGGGGAGCAGTCTGCTAACACTTAATTCTTCAATTCTGTTCAGATAAGTGTAAGGGGCATGTTGCTTCCCAGGTCAGTTCTGAGCACCAAGGGGTACCCACACCCAAAGCACCCAAGCCCACCTAGGACAGATGTAGTCTGCAGTCTTAGCTTAGGCGAAAAAGCCCCCCTGAGCTACCAGGGCTGGCTCTGGGCGCTCTCCTCTAAATGGCACCTAGGAAAATTAGCAGCCTATCAGCCTGAAGTGCTGGACAGCTCCCGACTCTGCACTGGTTTCCCCGAACGCAGAGAGGTGGGGCCCGACTCTGCCCGCCCCTTCTCTGACGCCACAGCAGTCCCCGCCCTCAAGGGATGCGCGGAGGCTGCTGGGAGCTACTGGGACCTAAATTAGGGTCACGAAAGGGTCTCCACTGAGATCTGGTGGGGACCTTGAGACCGGAGCTACCCTCCCCCTCCGGGAGGGGCGGTGCGGAGTGCAGGCAACGTCTCCAGACGCATTCCTTCCTTCTGAGTCGAGACCCCCCTTAGTCCCCAAGCTACATGCCCCTCCCGCGGGGGGCGACAATGGTGCCTTCAGCCCCTAGACATGAATGGGGCCTTTGAGAGCTGCACGCCATGGGGTCAGCAGAGGCCACCGGGTCCCCCGGGGCTGCCCAGACTTCTGATTCCGGAGTCTCTGGACAAGGGAGGGTGAGGAGCTGGTGGGGGAGAGAAGGTGTCCTATGGTCCCTGTCGTAGAGACTAATGGGCCCTGGAAAGAAAGTCATTCCCTATCAGGGAGTTTCTGGTAAACACGGATCTTAAAGAGGTGAAGGGGGGAATTCCCTTATGTTGTGCCAGAAGAACATGGTTCTGCCCCCTTCACAGGAGGCAGCAGGGCAAACTGTATGCAAGCAGAATCTAGCAGGCGTTTTCTACCTCTTATCTCCCCTCCTAAAATCAGTGTCCAACTCTGGATGAAGCAGAGCCCCATCTTCTCTCAATACCTATGTTCCTTCATCTGGGCCGCCCTTGAGGCTTGGTCCCTCTTTCCCTCTCTCTCCCCTCCCACTTCTGCACTGCACAACCTACCAGTTTCTATGGAAACGGGCTAGGAAGGCTCTGCCAGGAGGCCAAGGCCACTACTGCTCTTGAAGGGAGGGAAGAGAAGAAATTGAAAGTGAAGATTGGGAGACAAGTTCTAAGCATTCCCAGAGGGAATGCAGATGTGTTAGGAGGGAGGCTTTCTCCAGGAGGAGGGGGCACAGGAAGAGAGATGTAACTGAATGATTGAGGGGTTCCTTCTCATTCCCCCAATTCCCAGTGCTCCAGACATTTAGACAAGCTTCCTCAGAGGAAACATTAGTGGCTGATAAAGGAAGGGAGGCAGGTAATACCGAGACTTCTGGTTCTTCTTCTCTTGCATGAGGCTCTCTTTCTTTTAGAACATGCCCATTTGAGAGGACATCTCTAGGGAACTAAGAAATAAGAAAGAGCAGAGTGAGAGCATTTGGGATATTCAGGTGCCTCCTGTGGGCAGGCAGTGCTAGCCATGGCTGGACACCTAAGGCTGCTGGGTTCTCTCATGGCATCCTAACCTACTCAGGCCCCTTCACTGAGGAGCTGGGAGTGGATGGTTAGTCTGGAGGACGGCATTTTTCTCTCATCAGTCCATCCCATCATGATGTTGAACTATAAAAAGAGGAAAGTGGAGATGACCAAATGGGGCTAGGAGCAGAGAAGGAATAATCCTAAAACAGGGCAAGGGTTGGAGTGGCTAAGGGAGGGGTGGGTGACTGCAGATGTATTCGACTAGGGCACATTCTAACCTCAAGAAAAATCTGTCTCTAGATCAGGAACTATTGAAAATATCAGAGTCCTAGGAAAGCATGCTCTAAGGTCCCTTGGGAAGCAAGCTCCTAGGTTATCAAAAGGTTCAGAAACCCCTTTGAGAACAGGGGGAGTGAAAGGGCTCCCGTGGGAACCTAGGCTTCCCAGGATCTTATCCATCAACTCTTCTTTGGTCTTAGCCCCCAGTATAGCCATCCTGGTGTTTGCTTATTTTGGTTATTTTTTGATCAGATATTTTGGCACTATGCACACTGCCTCCTGTTGCCATGACAGCCGTGACAGGGGCTGAGGCACCGTGAGAAAAATACCAAAATTAATGAGTGAGCGAAAGTGCAGCCGAGAGAAAAACAAGGTTAAAAAAAGAGTTAAAACGGTAATGAAAACAGGCTTCTGAGCTACACAGCAGAACAGCTGCTGAAGCCTCCCCAGAGCAGCAGCTACAGCCCAACATTAGGGCTGTAGCTCCCAACCTCTAGACAGGACTCACCTGCCCTCCCCCACCCAGCCCACCACAGACCCAGCAAAAGCCCCTGGAGGACCATCCTGAGCAGTAGCATGCTGCCTCCCAGAACAGCATCTCAGGGAACAGCCTCTCATCTCCTAGACAACAGAGTCTTAGCTACAGCCCTCACACAACTGTGGTCCAGCTATATTACCAAGAAATGGCGTCCTGGCTACAGCCAAGCTTTGGAGCTTTAGCTGCAGGCGTAACAGCTTCCCAGTGAGAGCCTTGCACACAAGAACAGCCCAGTCACAATCCTGGGCAATAGCATCTTAGCTATAGCCAATCCTCCGTGTGCTGTCATCACAGCTATAGCTTCAGGACCAATAGCATGCTAGCTACAGTCTCATATACAACAGCAGCTCTGCTCCTATCTCAGGTAACAGCCTGCTTCTTAGGTACAGGCTCCTAGCAACAGCTTTTTAATCTCCTAAGACCTACACAGTACATTCAGCTACAGCCAGCCTCAGGCATACCAGCCTCACACCTACAGCTACCAGACCAATGGCTTTTCAGTTACAGCCCTCTTTCAGCGTGCACACACTTACACACACATCACTTCCCCATGGCTTCTTGGGTCGTCTGCTTGTTTGGCTACAGCCTAGGCACACCAGCATCACAGCAAAGGGAGGCAACAACCCTTCTATTAGTCTCAGGTTCCACTGTATCCTGGTCCCCTTAGCTGCAGCCTGTCCCAGGTAAACACATGTCAACAAACATCCCGGCCATACCTAGCATCACCCCAGCTTCACTCTCTGGACACAGACCCAGATGGACTCTCAGTCACTGTCAGTTTGAGGAGCCTCCCCCAACACTTCACTTGCCAACTGGTCCTCCTCCCAGTTTGGTAGAGGGCCAAGAGCCTGGCTTCTCTTCTTCAATGCTCCCCCTCTACTCCCCAACCAGCTTCCTTGAAGTCTCAGCAATCTTGCTTGCCTTCCCTGGGTGGGTGGATGGGTGGGGGGAACAAGCCCCAAAACGCATACCTACATTGTCCCAACTCAGGTCCTCACAAAAACAGTCTTGCACCTGGAGTAGGAAGGGGCACGAAGCAGGGAAGAATAATAAACCCACCCTATCATTGCAGCCTTGGTCCAGTTCTATTCCAACCACTTGGTGCAGGATTTTGGGTTGATGGTGGTGGAGCAGGGAGGACGAAGGGGAACATCTGGGAGATTAGCATTTCCTGCCCAGCTCTGCGCTGCTGATCCTGCTCAGCCCTGAGCAAAGGAGGAGAACAGAGGAGCCTTTGAATGGCTCCCAGCAAGCAGCCTGGGGAGGGTTTGCTGCAGTGGGCAGCACATGCTGGGGGCAGGGAGGCTGGGGCAGCTTCTCTGTGGAAGATTTCTTCTCTCTGGCCAAATGATTCGCTTCTTGGTCCTGTGCTCGATGATGGGGCGAGTATGAGCTTTGCAAGGGACAGAGAGAAGCCTCTTAAACGACAGCCTCTCTTCCCACCAGCTTTCTGCATCTCCTGTTGAGCACCCCAGTTGGGCAGTTGGCTTCCTGGGGCTGAGAGTGAGCAGAGGGCTCAGATCGGAAAGGGAGAGGAGTGGAGGTCGGGGCGCTCTGAGATCCTGCTACTTCTCCATCGCTCCTTCAGTTAGCTACAGACCTCACCCCTATCTTGAAGAATGTTCCACATAAAGAGGCCCGGAGGCTAGGGGAGAAAGCAAGAGAAGAAAACACTAGACAGAAGAAAGGTAGAGATGGGAAAATGAGGGAGAGACAGAAATGGGGAGGGGGAGGGTCAACGGCGATGGCAGAGATCTCCTGAGAGTCATCTCGTATAAGCACCTTTTCCACACACAACACCAGGCCTTGCTACAGATAATCTTCCTCATTTGTCTGACCTGGAACATAGGGCCTTGGCTTATAAAGCGGCACTAGGCAGGAGGTCTTACTGAATTGGGGCACTTGGCAGCCTGGGTACCAAAACCTGAGCGAGAGGGAGTGCCCAAGCTGCTCAAGTACCTCAAGATGGCGCTAGAGAGCCAGAGCTGAGCTCAAGAAACCAAGTACTGGGAGTGTGAGACACTGCGTGTGACACGGTGTGTGACTCGCCGAGTGTGTGACAGGGAGCTTGTGGCACTGTGAGGGCGTGTGACACAAGTCGTGACACTGCGTGGCTTCACCGGGTAGAGACCCATTTGACTCTATGAAGTATGTTAAGTCACCGCCTGAAGCGAGTGGCAGAGGGCAGGTGACCAGGCGACCCTAAAACAGCTTGACATCAGGAGACTCATTTCATCCTCACATTTGAATCTTTTTTTTCCGTCTCCGCTCTAGAGCTCCCAGATCCCATCCCCTAACCCTTTCTACGGTCCCCACTGCAGCTCCGGCCGGAGGGGGAGGGGCGGACTTCCCCGGAGCGCAAAGAGAGGGGAGGGCCACTCCGGGTTACTCGGGGGTCTGACTGGGAAAACGGTGGGCCTGGAGAGGCAGCCTCCCGGGGAAGACGCTGGGGGGAAAGGGAGCTGGAGGAGACACTTCTCTGGCTTCGACTTCCCAGGAGGCGGAGTGGGGGACAGGTGCTTGAGGCAGGGGAGAGCAATTCCGAAGGGGTCCTAGATGGAGGCTTGGGTGGGACGAGTGTAAGGTGAAGAGCCGAGAAGGAAGCCTTAGGCAGTGGTGGGGGCGGCGTAAAAGGAGGGGGGGCGCTGGCTTGGGGGCGCGGTCCTCAGGGTCCCCTCCCAGCGGGACCTGAGCGGTCCCAGCTCCACCTCCCGGCCGAAGGAGGAGGGAGGGAGGAGGGCGGGCAGGCCGGGAGGGAGGGGGAGGGAGGGGGCGGGCCGGCTGTGCGCTCCGCTCGCTGCTGGCTCCGCCGCCGCCGCCGCCGCCGCTGCCGCCTCACACACTAGCGGAGCGGGAGCGCGGCGCGGACGCGAAGCCGCCGGGCTGCTGCGCTCTCAGCCGGCCGGAGCCGGAGCCTGGACCGCAGGGCCAGCCTCAGCCGTGCCGAGCCGCAGCCCGCGCCGGGGCCGGCGGCGGCTCACGGACAGCGGGGCGGGCGGCCGGTGCTGCCCCGAGGCGGGTAAGGATCTGGCGGCGGCGGCTCGGGGCCCGGAGCGGCCATGGCCGGAGGGAGCGGAGGGAGGGGCGCTCGCCGGAGCGGGGAGACCGGGGCCCAGCCGGTGCCCAGCGCGGCTCGCCGGGGCTGAGGGGGAGGCCGTTGGGACACCGAGTCGGGGGTTGCGGCTGGGGCGCCCCGGTCTCCGAGGTCCACTGCAAGAAGCGGGGAGGAGGGAGGGGGCGCAGAGTGGGACCCCGGCCCCGGCGTCCGCATCCGGCCGCGCTCCGAGCCGCGGGGATGGGAGACTCCAGGGGCGCGCGGAATGTAGGTTTGGGGGAAGCGCGAGGCCCGCAGCCCAGCCGTGGGCTGCTGGAGGACCAGGCAGGCTGGGAACCTTATCCATGACACACACACTTGTTGGGCGATTTGCTCGGCCCACTCAGACGCTTCCAGCTCGTCGCGGACACCTGGAAGAGCCACATCACAGACACATACACACATCCATCCATCCGTACATATGTGAGTGTAGACATACCTCCCGCACACCAGCGCCCGCTGGGGCACAGTCACCAGCTCGGGATCTGCTTCCGCGCCTGCACGATGGGCAGCGGGGACACAACCCGTGGCCATGGATAGCTACAACCCAATCCGGCGTGATGCTGAGCGGCGCCAGACACACAAACACAACCTCACGCCTTCATGTGCGGTTCTGACTGCCCCTGCTCTCCAAATGGAGGCTCGAGACCTAGCTCCCTACGCACACCGCTGAAGGAACACACCCTAACACAATGGTTGCCCACTCCTTGGCCAGGACATAGGTACACAGCACAGGTCTTGCTTACCCCTCTCTACGGCACCCACACATGCACACGCCAGTTATCTTCCAGCACGCCGTGGTAGCACACACCCTAGCACACAGAGGCGCCTACAGCAGCGCCTCACAAACAGAATCCGCTGCTTCGAGCATCTTTAACACTGGTTGTCACACACACCTTACACCAACAGTGTCACATTACACTCCGCAGCGCACGCGCGCGCGCACACACACACACACACACACACATACACACTCCACTCTCCCTTGCCAGATTCCCTCGGGAGAAGCCTCTAGGCTCTCCTCGAGAGCACCCAAAGCCCTGTCACCTCAGTCGGGACTTTGTTATTGTGAGGGACTTTGTTGTGAATATAGGCAGGACCGGAGCCCCCGGGCCGGCCAGACCGGCTTCCCGGCGCCACCACCCCCCACTTCCACTACGGGGCCTGACCGGCTGGGTATTCCGGGAACAAGCCGGACCTGACAGGCCGCGCCATGCCGCCACCCTGGGCCTGTGTGGACCTAGGTCCCTTTGCAAAAGGTACGGCACTGTAGGTGTTTGGGACCTTTTTCGGGCCTTTTGGCTGAGCCACCTGGGTTTCTAGCACACCTAGGTCGCACACACCTGGGTGCCCCTCTCCGGGGCCCGGTTGCAGGCCAGTCCTGTGTACCAACAAGGCCCCGGGGCCAGAATGGAGACGGCAGCATGCGCAGAAGAAAAACTGGTAGGCGAATAGTACTCTCGCCCCTTTCTCCGGCCACTCTCTGGTAGTTCAGGCTTCTGGCCTCAGTTTCCCCAGCAGTGAGGGCGACTACTTCTTCGGCAGGAAAAAAACAGGTGACGCTGAGGCCATAGAGGACCGAGTGCAGGGCAAGTACCCGGTTTCTGCCGCCTCGAGAGGATCGGTTTTATGAGAATGTCCCCGCCCGGCCAGGCTCGCGGCTTTGTGATTCCGGCGCCGGCTTCCTCCCAGCCCCCTCCCGGCGCCCGCTGCGCTGCTCCCGCCGGCGCCGGCTCGAGGGGAGACCTAGGCGGAGTCCGGAGATGCGGGAGAGGAAGGATTCCCCGCGGCGGTCCCAAGGCGAGGGACGTGCGTGGCCGCCTGGCCTAAGAGAGTTCTCACTCTACTGCGCCTCACCTATTCTCACCTTGGGCTCCAGGAGGCGAGGCGTCACCCTGGTGGGGGCGGGGATGGGGCGACCAGAAGCTTAGGAGGGGCCGCCAGCTCCCTCCCACCCCCCCACCCCATAGACACACACTCGGCGTCCTCTGGGAGGAGGCTCTCGGGCGTACTTGGGTGTGTGCTGAGAGCGCTCACTGACCGAGATGGTGAGAACTAGGGTGGCTCATGCTCGCCAAGCCTAGGACTTAGGGCTAGGAGGTCCAGGGCTCCCTCCAGCACTTGCTGTCAGCACTCAGGAGTTGCCTGGACCGATACATCCCAGAAGGTGTTTGTAGACCCTGAAGGGTCTAGATGTGTGTGAGAACGCCTGCATGCTACTTTCTTGAGTGGGTGGTGGGGTGGGTCCACGGTGGGCTTGAAGCCTTAATGAGAACTAGGTTAGGTCAGAGGAACCTTAGAAAGGGTGGGAAACAGGGTAGCGGGGACAGGCCCGGGTTCTGGTGCAGCCTCATCTAGTTGTCTCCTCCGTCTCGCATCCCCAGTTCTACATTAGAAGGGCTCAGGGTATTTTGCATCTTTGGCTACTTCTGCAGAGAGCTGGGCAAGAGAATGGGGCCTGCACGGTGGGGAGTAGCTAAGAGGGAATCCAGGTTCTGATGTGGGATGAGAGATGCCCCTGCCAGGAACAAAGCTGGTTGGTGTTGCAGAGGGGCATTTTGTTAAACAACGTGTTGAGCAGATACTATTCGCCAGGGCCCATGTGGGAGCAGCAGTAGAACAGGCACTGTCTTTTCTTTCACAGGCTAGTAGATTTGTTCCTTCATTCATTGAGGCAGAGAGCACCTACTATGTGCCAGGTGGTGGGGGAGATAATGCTCCATTCCAGGATTGGGAGATTTAAATAGCTAACCTGTCTTGCAACATATCGGAATGTCATTTAGTTCTCCCAAATAACTTGAAAAGGCAGGATTTAAAAAATGGTATTACCTTTATTTATTTAGTTTATCTGTGTACACACACACATTGGAGGCCAGAGAATGACTTTCAGTAGTCAGTTTTCTCCTTCAACTCTGTAGGTCTCGGGAATCAGATTCAGAGATAGGTTCCTTTATCCACTGAGCCTTCTTGCTTGCCCAGGAGCCAGGATTTCCTCTCCCTTCCCCCTCACTCCCCATTTAATAATATGGAAATGGATTCAGAAAAGTGGATCACCTGGATAAGGTCACTCAGCTAGGAAGTATTGGGGTGAGGTTTTGAACTCAGCAATCTGGCTCAAGAATGCCAGACCCTGCAGAGGCTAATGGCGGGTTCTGGAAGATGGGGAAGAGAAACAGTGCTGCTCGCTGTGGGAAGCCCCTGAGCAGCTCCACCCCAGGCCGCTCTGCTTGCTTACCCTCCCGCCCAGGCTCTCAGACGCTCCCTTTGTCCTTTGGTGTTTTGTGCTTGCTGCCCCAGTGCGTGTTGTGTAATGGTGCTGGGGCAGGTGTGGGGGTCAGGGGCTTCAGAGCTGACCTGCTCACTGGGACAGCGTGAGCTGTCAGCACGGCAGCCAGCAAGAAGTGGACCTTGATCCCAAAGTGCTGTGGAAATGAAGGTTCCAAGTGAACCCTCCGCTGTCCTCATACCTTCTTAGATGCTGACACAAGATGGGGATTCCTTTGACTCTTGTCCCCTTGTTCCTCCCTCCTACAGTCAATCCTGATGGAAACAGGTCAATGTGCCTTTCTCCACTTAGGGTCTGCCCTGTCAGGGTCCTGGGCACCCATGTCACTGGGTGGAGAGGCACCCTTGCCTAGGAAGGCAGCCTAGGCAAATAAGGTACTAATCCCTTCAAAGGCTGCCGCTTGAGACTAATGACTCCCAGCACAAACCGCCTGGGACAAAGTTCAGCAGTGTTGGGGGTAGGGAGGTGGAAAGGCCTCTTTACTGCTTCTTCCAGCCCTTCCTGGCAGGCCACATGACTCGCTCCACAGCTGCAAATGGGAGCTTAGGTTCCCTCCTGGCCAGGCCAGATTGGCAAACTAGGGTTGGGCCAGAGGTAATAAATGCAATAAATACCATATTTCAGCCTCAACCTTCTGTTGAGTCTTTGTCCAAATCCGGTCTTTAAGATGGGAGGAAATCCTGCCAGTTCATACAGTCTCTGTGACCTAGAATGTTTAACAGTTTTGAGTCTTAGAGAATCAATGATGTAGGGAGTATGGGGCATGGTGGGCACACTTTTTTTTTTTTTTTGAGACAGGGTTTCTCTGTGTAGGTTTGGCTGTCCTGAACTCGCTTTATAGGCCAGGCTGGCTCGAACTCCGAGATCTGCCTGCCTCTGCTTCCCAAGTGCTGGGATTACAGGCATGCACCACCACACCCAGACTATGGGCACACCTTTTTAAATCCCAGCACTTGGGAGGCAAAGGCAGGTGGATCTCTGAGTTCAAGGCCAGCCTGGTCTGCAGAGTGAGCTCCAAGACAGCCAGTGCTACAGAGAGAAACCTTATCTCAAAAAAACACAAAACAGTAACAACAAAACAGAGGACAAGGAAGGAGCTTTACTAATAGGTGATGGCCATTTCAAATGAGGGAGAATTCAGTGAAATGCTTAGCAATGCACTAGTAAAGCCTTAGAGTTTTGGGGGGGGTGGTGGTGTTGGGTGGTAGCAAAGGTGGTGAGGATAAAGTTTGCAGGGCTTACGCTCCTTTTCAGCTCGGTGAAACCACTGTCTCTCAAGGTTGTTTTCCCAGACCTTCGTATCACAATTGCTTAGGTAGGGGTTCTCCAGGTCCCACCTTCCAATCAAAATTCCTAAGGGTAGGGCCAGATAATCCTTACGTTGGTAAAACTCTCCCAAGTACTTCGAGGACTGAGACTCTGCTTAACACTTGTCCCCTTTCTGGGCAAGCCTGCTCCCAGGCCCCATGCGCATAACTTCCTCGGATTGTGCCTTACCCTGTGATAAACCTTTCTTGACTGCAAAGCAAGCCCTTACCGGGAGGTGGGCCTGGGGAGCCTGAATGGGCTGTGGCCCCTGGATAGGAAGAGAGCCCCAGGCAAGAGGCTTAGTATTTAGCTGTCAAAGTGGCCATAAATCAAAATCACCCTGACTTCATCAGACTACAGACCAACCAATTTGCTGCCAAATTTTATGAACAGGCATTTTCCTAGGAAAGTCCTGCTTGATAATATTGTGTAGTTCTCCAAGGGGATGTGGACCCTCCCTGCCAACATGAACTCTTTGATCTGGGGACAGAAGGCACGGATGAGGAAGTTTTTTGAGCAGTCCTCTGGAGATATGTTTTGGGTTGGAGCTTGAAGCAGTATGGTGGAGGGTTGATCCAAATAGGGCATCATGAAATTCTTCCTCTTCTTAAAGAGAGTATGCTGTGGCTGAGAATGGCGCGCACTTCTCTGGTGAAGGTCTCACAGGTTCAGGAAGGGCCTGTATTTGGGAAAGACTCTCCAAGGAAGATGATGTGCTTGAGTTGTACAAGGAATCAGTACATTTGGTGAACATTTGCTGAGCATCTACTACAGAGTAGACTATGAATGAAGATTTGCGTTTTATCCCAGCTGACTCCTAGGGAATTGGCAAGCAGGCAAGTGAGTAAGCCATTGACCATACAACCAAGGCCATCATCGGGAGCTAAACCCAGGGAACCAAAATAACCCCCACTGCACAAGAACTGTTTACTTCACGTCTACTGTTATGTTGTGTCCAATGCTAGATGACACAGTAAACAATTTGAGGGTTATAACTGTAATCTCAGCTCTCAAGAGGCTTGAGTTTAAGGCCAGACTAGTCTACATCTTGGCTTCTAGGACTCAGCTTATGGTCTGTAAGAAAGATAAACATTAGCCAATTTTCCAAATAGGCCTGTGACTACGATTGTGCTTTGAAAGAAAAGACCGTTTGTTGAGTGCTACATTTAGCCTCTGTGAACTCAAATCCACCGGGAAATAGATAGTATCGTCTCCATTTGGTGGATGAAGAAACTGAGGCTCCAAAAATTTGCAGCTAGGGCTTGCCTCACATTATCTGAAGTCAGAACCCAAGCTCATCTTCACCCTTTCGCCTTACATATGCCAAATGGGTTCACAGAGGTAATGCAGCAAACTGACAGTCACTGAGCAGGAAGCACCGTGAGAGCAGATGGGCCCAGTCTTTCCTGCTGTGTTCTAGTGCCCAGGACATAGCCTGGCACATTCTAAATGACTAATAAGCATTTGCTGAGTATGTAAATAGACACCTAACATATACCCAGTTTTACCAAGGTTCATCAGTGGGGCAGGGGGATAAGTGAGCATATGAACTCTTGCCTCTTTGGAATGTCTGGCATCTTCCCGGGGAGACAGAGAACACAGAATAGGTGCTCAATACTATAGTTGAACAACAGGGCCGGGCGGTGGCTGGGGCAGCCCAGTGATTCATTGCCGTAGGATTGGCGTAGACAATAAGTGGCTGTGAACTGGAGGAGGACAGAGGTCACTGTGGGCTGGAGACCTAGGAAGGCATTGTAGGGTTGTGGTGGAGGCAGAGCCTGTCTTCAGTGGATGGGATGGCATGGTCAGTGTCATTCCTGGGATGGAAATTCCAGCGGTGAGGAACATGGCACCTTCCTCCCTCCCTACAGAAAATGCTGGACCAGAGACTTGGGTTTGAATAGATGAAGGGGTTGCCAGGATTGCATTTTTGGAGATGAGAGAGCAGTGACTAGGACAGCACTGGCAAGTCTGATAACATAGGCAGGTGGACAGTCTCAGAACTGGGTGATGAAAGAGGCAGCCATTGTGGTAATGGTGGTGCAACTTGTAGTCTTGAGTGTTCACAGCACAGCCCTTCCTGGAAGGCTCTGGGGGTGGCAGAGAGAGGGGGGTGTAAATACACTGGACCAGTCAGGGACAGGGAAGAGATGAGTATGCAGCAAGCTCTGGATGCAGACCGGGATAAGGGTCAAACAGGAGCCAAAGCCAGGTGTGGTACTGCTCATCTGTAATCCCAGTATTCTGAAAGCTGAGTCAGGAGGAGTTGAAGGCTAGCCTGGGATACCTAGTGAGACTTTTTTTAAACCCAGGTCTGAGAATGTGGCTCAGTGTTCGACCATTCATCTAGCAATGCTCTGTGCTCAAATCTCAGGACTAGAGGAGAAAAGAAAGGAAAAAGAGAGAACCAGGAGGCAGATAGATGAGCATCTGGAGAGCAGAGGGGGTGGACCAGGGAAAGGCTGATGGTTTCATTGAAGCTCTGTCCCAGTTAGAGCTGCTGGGCTCTCTGTTGCTAAGGACAGGCCAGGGCAGCTCCCAATGCCAATTTAAGATCAGTCAGTCCTAACCCTAATCTTGGCCTCTATTCCTCACACCTGCCCATGGCAGCAAGGAGTGCTGGGAACTCGTGTGTGCGTGTGTGTGTTGAGACACATTTGTACGGAAGTTAGGGAGAGCTAACACCTGTTCATTTCAGCATTTTCTTGTTTAAAATTCCTTTTATTTATTTATATGAGTATTAAAGGCTGCATATCACAGGAAGTGTTTGGGAGTCAGAGGATAACTTCCAAGGGTCAGTTGTCTCCTGATGTAGGCCCCAGGCACAGAACACAGGTCTTCAGGCTTGGCAGCAGGCCCCTTGACCCACTGAGTCGTCTCACTGGCCCTGCTGCTAGCCATCTCCTCAAGCTATTGACATTCGGTGATGGGAGTAGGGATTACTGGGCGTGCGGCTGCTCTTCGTAAAAATGGAGGATTTGGGGTGTAATGTTGCATACACATAAGCTTATTTACCATCTCAGAAGAAAGAGAAAGGAAATACTCTTCCACTCTTCCTCCAGCTAGCTTGAGTGGGAAGCCTGGGTAATGCCTCTCGGGGTCTGGGGCATTTGAGGGGTTGGTACATGCTGTTCTTGAACTACACATGTGGGGAGGAGTGCTCCAACAGGAGATGTCCCAGGCCTAACCCTTCTACTTGCTTTTGCTCTTTATCTCAGTATCAGGGTAATTACCATGGGTGACTAAGGCAAGATGATGGTGAGAAGGAGGTGTTGTGCAAAGCATAAAGCTGAAAGCCGTCGCGGAAGGAGGGTGAGGGCGGTGCCCAGAGCGTCAGCTGGGCAAGGCGTGCCATGGGCAGGCACTGCTGCAGACCTCCTGTTATCTTACCAACTTCTCCAGCTGGGTCAGG
This sequence comes from Pachyuromys duprasi, assembly GCA_028658305.1. NCBI lineage: Eukaryota > Metazoa > Chordata > Mammalia > Rodentia > Muridae > Pachyuromys > Pachyuromys duprasi. The sequence continues at coordinate 6,816,104 of CM053764.1, forward strand.
CACAGCTGCTACACCCCACTGCGGGTGAGACTCTGGGTCTGGAATTGTATATCTGGGCTAGGAGAATGGTTGTATCGCCGGGAGAGGGTGGGGTGGGGGGTTGGCTCTGGCAGCCTCCAGGGTCGACTTCCTGTAGCTGATGGCCTCTACTTTGTGTCTTCTTGTAGTTCTCCTGATTCTGGATCCTCCCAGGATGGGGCCTCTGAGGTCCAGCCCAGGGCCCGGGGGGCAGCGGCTGTCGCTGCCCTCCTTACTGCTGGCACTGCTGCTCCTACTGGCTCCGTCTGCAGGCCGTACCACCCAGATAATATACAAGGTGCAAGAGGAGCAGCCACCCAACACCCTCATCGGGAGCCTGGCTGCTGACTACGGTTTTCCAGACGTGGGTCATCTGTATAAACTAGAGGTAGGTGCTCCATACCTCCGAGTGGACGGCAAGACTGGTGACATCTTCACCACAGAGACCTCCATTGACCGAGAGGGGCTCCGTGAATGCCAGAACCAGATCCCTGGGAATCCCTGTATCCTGGAGTTTGAGGTGTCTATTACGGACCTCGTGCAGAACGGCAGCCCCCGGCTGCTAGAGGGTCGGATTGAGGTGCAGGACATCAATGACAACACACCCAACTTTGCCTCACCGGTCATCACCCTGGCTATCCCCGAGAACACCAACATTGGCTCGCTCTTCCCCATCCCACTGGCCACAGACCGAGACGCTGGCCCCAATGGCGTAGCATCCTATGAGCTGCAGGCTGGGCCCGAGGCCCAGGAGCTATTTGGACTGCAGGTGGCCGAGGACCAGGAAGAGAAGCAGCCACAGCTCATTGTCATGGGCAACCTGGACCGTGAGCGTTGGGACTCCTACGACCTCACCATCAAGGTTCAGGATGGCGGCAGTCCTCCCCGTGCCAGCAGCGCCCTGCTTCGTGTCACTGTGCTTGATACAAACGACAACGCCCCCAAGTTCGAGCGGCCGACCTACGAAGCTGAACTGTCTGAGAACAGTCCCATTGGCCACTCGGTCATCCAGGTGAGAGGCCCACTCCATCTTACCTGTCGGGGTGATCCACCTTTAGAAACTGGATCCACCAAAGGCAGGTGGAAGATTCCTTCACTTAGGGGAAAAACAAACAAACAACAGAATGCTATGGGACCCTCCCTTCTCCCCGGCCCCAGCCAAAGGAGACTTTTTCACCAGCTTCCTTTCCTCCACTTCAACAAGTGGTACTTTCTTCTACTGTCAATCAACTTAGATGACAGTGACATAACATCTCAATAGCATCATACCTCTCCATCAGACTCAGCTTAGGGAAGTGAAATTGCTCCAAGCTCAGGGAGAGCCCTCTGCTTAGCCCAGGCTGGGTCCAGGAACTCTCATTTTACCCAGTAGACCCTCTCCTGTCATGAGAGTGTCTTCCACCCGGGGGCAGGGCCCTTAGACAGGTGAGCTTCCGCTTCAGCTAAAGACCTCAACCTCATTGTGCCCCTGCCCAACAAAGCCATGAAATGTCAGCCAGAAGTCTCCTTAGTTCTGACAACATTCCTCAGATTGCTTTCACAGTTGCTCCTTCCCCCGCCGTGGGGAAGGAGCCATTGGACTGCAGTGCCAGTAACTCCACAAAAGTTCTCAGCATCCTTCTTCATGGGAACTGCCCCAGGGGCTGGGCAGCAGCTTGGTGGGGCTAGGGCCTTAGAGGGAGCAGAGGAGCGTCCTTGCAGACAGGTGGGTGTATCTCCCGCTGTCATCTCAGCCCCTGGCCTCCTGCCAGCCCCATCTTCTCTCTCTCCTTCCCCATGGGCTGAAGGTATCTCTGTCCATGATGTGAGCGAGCCAAAGAGAATTCAGCTGACCTGGACACCGTTACCCAACCTGAGACCCTTCGTTCTGGGTCCTGGAGCTGAAGTGAGTGGGTGGCAGTTTTTAATCTTTTCTGGAGGCTGGTGGACTAGAATATAGCAACAAGGCTGAGAAAGAATAGAAAGACAGCCATTCGGGATGGTGAATAATAATAGTCCAGGTGCCAGGCACTGTTCTAAATGCACTATGTACATTATATAATTTAATCCTTACAGTACAAAGTAAGTAAGCATTATACCCATTTTACAGATAGGAAACTGAGCCCATAGAGATTTTTAAACTTGCCTGCGGTTGGTGCCCACCTTACCTACACAGGACATACAGAGTCCTTAGAGGTTGGCAGTACTGAAAAGTGGATGGGCAAGAACAGGTGGTGGGAAAGAGGCAGAGTTAGAGTTAAGCAAGAGTGGAAAGCTAAGAGTCATAGATAGAAATAAAGATGAGAGGTCGGTTAAGGAGAGGAGTGAGGTGGCCAGTCTAGAGACAGGGAGGCCCGGGACCATAGCCAGGGAGCTGCTGAGGGACACGCTGGGCTTGGGTAGGGAAGAGCTAAAGGCTTGCCTTCAAGAAGGTGTGAAGGGGCAGGCTGTGATGGCTGGCGCCTTCAATCTCAGCATATTGGTGGCAGAGGCAGAAGAATCTGTGAGTTAGAGGTCAGCCTGCTCTACGGAGAGAGAGAGTTCAGTACAGCCAGGGCTACACAGAAACCCTGTCCCCAAAACAAAAACAAACAAAAAAAGGTGTGAAGGACACCAGAGTAGCTGGGAGCCCTTGTCCCGGAGTCTCTTCCATAGAAAAGCCTTGGCGGGTATGGATGGACTGTCCTTCCCGAGGAGAGGGATGAAGTTCAGCAGTGGTACGAGCGACTGTAGGTGTGGTGCCCGGCACTGTGTAATTGGACTTCTTAGAAACAGATGGATGGGAAAATGAATGAACGGATGACAGATAAAAAGAAAAGGGGAATTACTTCAGAATCCCTTGCCGTGCTCCAGACGGCGTTAGGTTTTCTTTTATAGTACCCCATTTAACCTTTATCTCAGTCTTAGGAAATAAGTTCTATTATTCATCCCATTTTATACATTTGTAGAGAGAGGCTAGGGAAGATTAAAATAATTGGCCCACAGCCATATAATTAGTTGGGAAGCAGTAGAGCTGGGATTTGAACTCAAGACTTTCATTTTGCTCCTTAGAGGCTCTGCCAAGTTATGCCTACTCCTTCCCACCCTTTCCCCCTGAAACACACACATACACTTCATTACATTCTGTTTGCCGTAAATACTTCCAGCCCCTCACCAGTGGCGCCTCCTGGCCATTCCCACCTGGCTTCTGTCGCCCCATTACCCCATTACCACCCGTGTTTGTATAGACTTGGTCCCAGTGCAGGGCGGCATTGGTGTGGGAGGGCGTGCCCACTGCAGAGGGACAGGCAGTTCATTGTTTGGTTCTGGAAGCCCAGCCTGCTGCCAGCAGGCTCTGTGGCCTGCACCAACCCCTCCCTTCTGGCCCCAGGCTCAGGCTGGATTCCTCACACTGGTGCCTTGCCAGCAACAGACAACAGTCAAGGAGCTGAAGAAACAGGTTTCCCCAGTTTGACAGCAGTGGCTGGGTTGGGCCTGCCGGGTTCTTTCTGACCCGTATCTCTCTCTACGTGGTTGCTTTCAATAGAAATCCCCTCACCTGGGGCCTCTGGTTGAGCATGGGGGTCCGCACTGATGCATGCACACGCATGAACAAGCACCTTCTCATGCTCAAGTATAAGAACAGCTTAGAGTCACATATTTGTAGGTATGTCACATGTCTGCATACAAGGTATGTACATAATAAGTGCATGCATGCCTACCATCTCCATGGGTAAATCCTTTCTCATCCCTTCAGAATGTGGGGAGGGGGCAGGGCAGGGGCAGCTGGTTTGACTGAAAGGGTTTGCTCGATGCTTGTCCGCTCCTCACTTCTGTGCTTAGGTGGACTGGTACAAATGAAGAGTGGAATATAATTCTGCCCGGTCCTGGTGTTGTAGTGTTACTAAGAAGGATTTGCAAGCTGCATCTGAGCTCTTTAGGAAAATAGGTTAGCGGTGTCCACCAGAGTGCCAGGCCTAGGGGAAAGACCACACTGAGTGCCACTTTTGGAAAGGTTGCTAAGTTAGCATCATTGAGCCTGATGTGCTTGTGGGAAAGGAACTCCGCAGCACGTGCACTGTTAGCTCACTAACCTGTCCCTGTCCCCTATAGGTGAAAGCCAATGACTCGGACCAAGGTGCCAATGCAGAGATTGACTATACCTTCCACCAAGCGCCTGAAGTGGTCAGGCGCCTCTTGCGACTGGACAGAAACACTGGACTCATCACCGTTCAGGGCCCCGTGGACCGTGAGGATCTCAGCACTCTGCGTTTCTCGGTGCTCGCCAAGGACCGAGGCGCCAACCCCAAGAGTGCCCGTGCCCAGGTAGTTGTGACTGTGAAAGACATGAACGACAATGCCCCCACCATCGAAATCCGGGGCATAGGGCTGGTGACTCACCAAGACGGGATGGCCAACATATCTGAGGATGTGGCCGAGGAGACCGCTGTGGCCTTGGTGCAGGTGTCTGACCGGGATGAGGGAGAGAACGCGGCTGTCACCTGTGTGGTAGCAGGTGATGTGCCCTTCCAGCTACGCCAGGCCAGCGAGACAGGCAGTGACAGCAAGAAGAAGTACTTTCTGCAGACCACCACCCCTCTCGACTATGAGAAAGTCAAAGACTATACCATTGAGATCGTGGCTGTGGACTCTGGCAATCCTCCACTCTCCAGCACCAACTCCCTCAAGGTGCAGGTGGTAGATGTCAATGACAACGCCCCTGTCTTCACCCAGAGCGTTACTGAAGTTGCCTTCCCGGAAAACAACAAGCCTGGTGAAGTGGTGGCCGAGGTCACCGCCAGTGACGCCGACTCTGGTTCGAATGCAGAGCTGGTGTACTCTCTGGAGCCCGAGCCAGCTGCGCAAGGCCTCTTCACTATCTCACCTGAGAACGGAGAGATCCGGGTGAAGACCTCGCTGGACCGGGAACAGAGAGACAGCTATGAGCTGAAGGTGGTGGCAGCCGACCGAGGCAGCCCCAGCCTTCAGGGCACAGCCACGGTCCTTGTCAATGTGCTTGACTGCAATGACAATGACCCCAAATTTATGCTGAGTGGCTACAACTTCTCCGTGATGGAGAACATGCCAGCGCTGAGTCCAGTGGGCATGGTGACTGTCATTGATGGCGACAAGGGGGAGAATGCCCGGGTGCAGCTCTCGGTGGAGCAGGACAATGGTGACTTTGTTATCCAGAACGGTACAGGCACCATCTTATCCAGTCTGAGCTTCGACCGGGAGCAGCAGAGCACCTACACCTTCCAGCTGAAGGCGGTCGATGGTGGCGTACCACCTCGTTCAGCCTATGTTGGCGTCACCATCAACGTGTTGGATGAGAATGACAATGCACCCTTTATCACGGCCCCCTCCAACACGTCTCACCGACTGCTGACCCCGCAGACGCGTCTCGGTGAGACGGTCAGCCAGGTGACAGCAGAGGACATTGACTCTGGCGTCAATGCTGAGCTGATCTATAGCATTGCCGGTGGCAACCCTTATGGACTCTTCCAGATTGGATCGCACTCAGGCGCCATCACCCTGGAGAAGGAGATCGAGCGGCGCCACCACGGACTACACCGCCTTGTGGTGAAGGTCAGTGACCGTGGCAAGCCTCCTCGCTACGGCACAGCCTTGGTCCACCTTTATGTCAATGAGACCTTAGCCAACCGCACCCTGCTGGAGAACCTCCTGGTCCACAGCCTGGACACGCCCCTGGATATTGACATTGCCGGGGACCCGGAGTACGAGCGCTCCAAGCAGCGTGGCAACATTCTCTTTGGCGTCGTGGCCGGTGTGGTGGCCGTGGCCTTACTCATCGCGCTGGCAGTGCTCGTGCGCTACTGCCGGCAGCGGGAGGCCAAGAGCGGCTACCAGGCTGGGAAGAAGGAGACCAAGGACCTGTATGCCCCCAAGCCCAGCGGCAAAGCTGCCAAGGGAAACAAGAGCAAGGGGAAGAAGAGCAAGTCCCCGAAGCCTGTGAAACCAGTGGAGGATGAGGATGAGGCTGGGCTGCAGAAGTCCCTCAAGTTCAACCTAATGAGCGATGCCCCCGGAGACAGTCCCCGAATCCACCTGCCCCTCAACTACCCGCCGGGCAGCCCCGACTTGGGCCGCCATTACCGCTCCAACTCCCCACTGCCTTCCATCCAGCTGCAACCCCAGTCACCCTCGGCCTCCAAGAAGCACCAGGTGGTGCAGGACCTGCCGCCTGCAAACACGTTTGTGGGCACCGGGGACACCACGTCCACGGGCTCCGAGCAGTACTCCGACTACAGCTATCGCACCAACCCCCCCAAATACCCCAGCAAGCAGGTAGGCCAGCCCTTTCGGCTTAGCACACCCCAGCCCCCGCCCCATCCCTACCACCGGGCCATCTGGACCGAGGTGTGGGAGTGATAGAGCCGCTGCTGCGCCTGCCACGATCGACTAGATCATGTGCGAGCATCCTGAGCTAGCCGTGGGAGGTGGGAACACTGATCTGGGGGTGCTGAGGCCTCAACTAAGGATCCTGCTGCCTTGCCCAGATACCGAGGGTTAGGCTGAGTGGAAACTGACGTGGGGTGGGGCTCTGTCCTCCCTGCTCCTCCCCACAGGGAGCAGTCCTGCCTTGTCAGATCCCAGGATGCTGAACTAGCTCCTGGGTCTTTCAGGTGGAGCTGATGGGCAGGTGAATAGGTTTGGAGACAGAAGGGAACAGGGGGAAATGGGGGGAGACTACTCCAAACGTGGGTCTCTACTGGAGATCAGTTATATAAGTGCTCCTTTGGAGGGGACACAGAAGATCTAGAAACTGGGTGGGAACTCTGCTAGGGAGGGGGGCACCTCCCCACTTGTGCCTTCTACTTGTACTGTGTATTAACTTCTTCCTCACCCCCAGGCCCTGGGGGCTGGCCCCATGTCCCCCACCCCAGCCCTGTTCATGTGGCCCTACAATAAAGTTCTCTATTTTTGGAGTTTTGGTTTCTTCTTTTCCCGGAACTGAGAGAAGCAGCGAGAGAGACTGGAAGCAGCTTTGTTCTCAAAGTCCTGCCTCAATTTCACTATATCCCTCCCTGCTCCTTGCTTTACTCGGGAGCCCTATCTTAGCTTATCGCCTCCCAGCCACCCCCACCCCCATCCCCATGTCCGGAGAGTTTCAGCTTTCAAGTCGAGGCGAGGCGTGTGGTAGTTTGCTCCCTCACCCCGTACTCCATGTTTGTGAGGCTTCCTCCCTGCCCTAGCACTCTTCACCAAGAAAGAGTTGGAAAGGTTCTGTCTCCCTGGTCCCAGACAGCTTTTTCCTATCTGCCTGAATGGAATAGCTTCTGAGAAAGCTGAAGCCAGAGCACCTGTGTGGGGTGGCAGCCAGCCTTCCTGCCTCAGGTGAAGCTAGAGAACCTTTTGATTACACCATCCGCTTTCCCTCTGGGCAAGCTCTTCCCCCAAGTCCCTTTCCCAGCCTCATCATCACATCAACACTCAGCAATTAGCTGGTCCTGCCCTGTGTCTCCCCATGATCACCAGCCTGGGCTTCAGAGAGGAAGGGCCCTGGGAGAAGCAGGGGCTTTTCCAACACTGAAGAGACCCACTTCACACCCTCATGCTTGGGTGAGCCATTGCCATAGGATGAGGTGTCCCATTTCTGTCTCCTGCCCAAAGCCACCTCTGTCCCCTTCCGTCAGCCCCTTACTCTAGCCAGGATCACCAGCTAGCTCTCGCTCTCTCTCCCTCCATCTCTCACTTCTTGCTCTCCTGGGTCTCCTCTGTCTCCAGTTGTGCCTGAGGGAAGTTAAGGTGTGGGTGAGGGGCCTCCTGTCCTGGGGGAGTCTCTGAGGTCAGAAGCAGCTTATCTCCATGGTGATCAAAGAGGCTTGAGACACTCCCAGGAGGTCCAAGGCGCCAGATCCCTTCTTGGTTCCATCTATAAACTCCCCAAAGTCCTGGGATACCCCCAAAGTGTAAAGGCAATCTGAAGAGTTTTGGATGAGCGGGATTTGGGGAGGTCATATCTAGTTACATCTTCTTTCTCCTGAGAAGTCAGGAGATCTCAGGTCACCTCCAGAAACTCCTGACCCCCACTCTTTCTCTCCCATTTCTGCCTTGCAACTTGCTTCTTCCATACTTTTAGTTCCCTGATCCCCTTTTCTTCCCCCTCAAGGTCTGAGGGATTGTCCTTCACTGGTCTCCAACCTAGCCCATCCACAGGACCACCCTGAATACCTCCTCCGAACATTTGAATATAGCCAAACCACACTACCTGTTGTCTTCAACTGAGCATATCGGCCAAGTTTCTACTGCATGCTCAGCATGGTACTCATAGAAAAATGTTACAAGTGAAATGAAACCTAAGTGTCAAGTTCGGTGAATCTTAAGTGTCATAGCTTTTACCTGTGTATACTGCAAAACTATTTTAGGTTGTTTTTGTTTGGTTGTTGTTTTGTTTTTGAGAAAGAGTCCCATTATGTAGCCTGAATAGCCTGGAGCTTGCTATGTAGACCTAGCTGGCCTTGAACTCATAGAGATCCACTGCCTTTGCCTTCCTAGGGCTGGAATTAACTCATGTACCACTATTCTAATTCTATGAAACTTGTATTACTGCTGTTGTTTCCCATTTTGGGAGGCCTTGCTAGGTGCAAGGTACCATATGTGAATTCAGTCAATGCTCATAACTTTATGACACAGGCCAGTTTATTATAGTCATTTCACATAAGTGAAAACTAGCAGTTGATAAAGTCAGGATTTAAACACAAAGCATCAGGGAATCTATTTGCCAGAGTCTACCATTATCTACTATACAATTAAAAGCTGATTCCATGATTAAGTTAGTAAGAGACTAGCTATCACATTAGCCTATAAAAAGTTCTGCAAAACCCTGAAACAAAGGGTGAACTTGTTAAACTTGTATAACTGAATTTTCCACATTTGTTTGTCTGTAATGCCTCCTCCTCCTTTTAGGATATAATGTTGGGGAAATATGAATGGGCTTATAGGGGAATAGGAAACCAGAGCCAGCTTGTCAATGTTGAGTAGGATTTGGGCAGAAGGCCCCCTATGGCCTAGGGTCACTGTGTGAACAGCTCTTGAAGCAGGGGGTGAGCGTGACCAGGTTGCAAGCAAGAAGAGGGTGGAAAGGGACCATTCTTCTTGGAGTGGAGGGTGTGGGAGAGATTAACATGAGCCTGAAAGAACTACAGATTGTATAGGACAAGGATGCCTTGCTAAATGTCCCTGAAGAAGAGAAGTTAAGTCCCTTATATCTCAGTTTGCCAGATGAACTGAATTTTAGAAAGAGCACTTGTCCTGCCTAGCCTGTGTAAAACTAGGCCTAGCTCAATGTTCATCTGTGCTGAAGGGGGTTGGGGGAGGGGGGCAAGGGACTTGCCCACATGCAGGACTGAACCCCTTGATTACCAGGTTTTTTAGAGAAGAAGGGCTGATGGTCAGTCTTGACAAAAAACAAGAAGCATCAGTAACCAAGCTGCCCTGTGCCTTTGAGGACTGTCCTGGAGCCTCTATGTTACAAAACCAGGTGGACTTGCTCCTTTATAACCAAATAGCCCCCAAAGTGTAGGTCAGTTCTGGAGTCTGGTTTCATCACCCAGCCCCTGCACTGGTTGGGACCAAATGTGTTCCTGAAAAATGTGGGGAGGTAGCAGTGGGCTGCCTTCCTATCACGCCAAAGTTCTTTGTCTTGACACCCTGTCCTCCGACACCAGACGCCAGACATTAAAAGGAGGTTGCAGAAGGGGTGGAGAGTGAGAGTGTGGGCATACAAACCTGAGACCATCTCTTTTGACTATTTCCTTGACCTTTTATGAAAGGGCCACAGAGCTGAGACAAGGCGCTTCTGTCTTAGAGAATTAAAGTCTGTTGACTCAACAGGACCTGGGCCTTGTTGCTCCTCTGGCCTCCAGGGGCCCAGGATCTGTGCCCTTCACAACTCCTAATTTCTGGCTGGCAGGAAAACCAGTGGAGGTCCCAGGTGGGTGGCTTGATGATTGTGCCAAGTGCCAGGCTGAGGTTGCCAGGTTCCTGGTCTGATCATTAACCCATGGCAGGCAGGCAGCCTGGCAGGAAACCGGCTGCCACCATTCCATTCTGTCCATGCCAACATCCAGTCTAAACTCATCTTGTTCTGCCAAGCAGGGGTCCCTCTTAGCTCCTTTCATTTCCTAGAGGGGTCTCCATGGAGAAGAGCCTTCCCAGTCCTGGATGGATGTCATGTGCCCTGCCATGAAGGGCATTGCCCTCTGCAGTCCTTTCCATACAAGGAGCACTGAGGGGTTCCATTTATGTTCTCTTGATCCCAACAGGTTTGACTGCTCTCTCCTCCCTTCATACGCTCCCATATTCAGGCCTCTATGAAGGGATTTGTGGGGGGCTGGGGACTCGGTAGGAAGGGCGCTTTAAGGCCTCAGCACTGAAGACTTGGTCTGAGGAGCAAGATTCAAGAGGTTTGTACCTTTTGGATGGAGGCAATGGGAAGTTACAGAGCAGTGAGACAGGTGAGGAGCTCAAGCTGAGAAGGTACATTAGACCGTTCTGTTCAGAAGGGCTGTCTGGGAGCTAGGAGTCCTGCTTTCAGGAAGCTGTTTCAGAAGCTTGAGGTCTGTGCTGGTGTTTAGAGGCCCGGCTGGCATTTGGAGTTGGCTGAGACTGTGCTGTCTGCTCTCGGGCTCTACTCTGTATTGGGACTCATTCTGTTCTAAAAGGCAAGGGAAGCCATGCTTGTGCCGGGAAGCCGGGCTAGAGCTAGAAGGGCTGTGCTGAAATGGTGTGGTTCTGGGCTGGGGTTGCGATGGAAGGCTGGGGACTATAATAACAGTGGAACCGATGCCATGTTGAGATTGTCAGTGTGTGGACCTAGCTGTCCTGGGAGCTAGCCTCGAGTTAAGAGGCACCTCTACTACAGGCTGTGCTTTCTGGGGCCTATGCTGTACTAAGGGGCTGGACCTCTTCTTGGCTGCTGCTGAGGCCTGGGAGGGTCTTGCTGGGCTCGGAACTGGTGTGGTGCTGCATTGGAGGAGGTTCCAGCCAAGAGTAACACTCTCTCTCCCTACAGTTACCTCACCGCCGTGTCACCTTCTCAGCCACCAGTCAGGCCCAGGAGCTGCAGGACCCATCACAGCACAGTTATTATGATAGCGGCCTGGAAGAGTCTGAAACGCCATCCAGCAAGTCATCCTCAGGCCCCCGGCTTGGTCCCCTGGCTCTGCCTGAGGACCACTATGAGCGCACCACCCCCGATGGCAGCATAGGTGAAATGGAGCATCCTGAGAACGGTGAGGAGCATCACGTGGCTGAGGCAGCCCAGGAATGCGTGCAAGTCCAGGAAGGGTGACGCTGCTTTAAGACAAGCCTTCGTGTCTTGAGTTCTGTTTGTATGCACTGCAGTAAGCACCATGCTTTCACCTGTATCTGCTCACACTCTCTGACCTGAGTGCTTTTTGGTACCCACTTTACTGTGGGGAAAACTGAGACTCAGAGCGGGTTTTGCAACTCTCCCAATATTGCACATCTGGAAAGCAACAGACCTAGAAGGGATTCGTATCTATGTCTGACTCTAGGACCTTTGGGTTCAGCATGGCCTTACATTGCCTTCCTGGGCACAGGGATGGTGAGAATGGTGGTTAGGAAGCACAGATAAGGATGAAGAAACTGGAAGGAGAATGGTGGTCCCCCAAAGAGTGAGAGGAGTTGAGATGAGAGCATGATGCTGTCACGATGGCACCCAGATGACGAGGGATTCAGAGAAGAATAGACTCTTCCCCCTCCCCAGGAGAAGAGTGGGAGAAGGTTAAGGAATAGCTGGGAGGAAGTCTGAAAGGGGCAGGTCTGTCTGAGGGGAGGGGTCTGAAGGGAGAAGCTGGAGCAGAGGTGAGTGTGGGAATGGATTGTGAGAGTATGCCGGTGGTGCATGTGCGTGTGTGTGCACGGGAGTGTGTGTGAGAAGGCATTCATGGCAGCCTGTGAAGGGGAATCTAAATAAGCCAGCCCTTGGGACAGAAAGACTGACTTAGAGCTGTCTTTGGGGCTCATACTTCTCTTAGTCCAAAGTCTCCCTCCTCCCAAAAGATGAAAAGTCCCAGGCTTCACCCTGAGCCATAGGGCCCTGAGTAACCTCCAAGGCCCTGGGCCCAGAGCACCCTCTGCCCCGTCTCCTGCCACTCTATGCGTGATCTCATGCCAGTCTCGTCCTTTTTGTGCCCGCGCAGAGCCGGCTGGCCGGAGCAGGCCCTGAGGCAGAGTGCCAGGTAGGTGGGAGCTGCTCTGGGGTCTGGGGTCTATGGGACTCGCCCCAGCACCCAGCCCCGCCCACCCAGTGCTCTGTGCCATACTGGGTCCCCCAACCCTGAACTAAAGAGCTTTGGCGCTTTGAGGGTTTGCAACAAAACTATGCCCTCCTCACCTTCCACTGGCAGGAGGCCAAGCTAGGGTGGGTGGTGCTGGGGGAGCCCCTGCCCCAGGCAGAGCTTCTCAGTCATGTCCCCGAGGGGGGTCACCGCCTGGTGCTGTCCCTGAGTCAGGGCAGCACAGGGGCAGCTGTGACAGGAAGTGCTCATGGCCCAGCCGTTCCCATGGAGACTCTCGCTGCCCAGCAACCACACTGGCTACTGCTGATGTCAGGCGGCCAACTCCTGTTCCCGTGGGTGTTCTGGGCAGGGAGCTGGGGGCAAGGCCAAGGGTGGTGGCTGGTGAGGGGCTGGTGTGAGGTGGGCAGGGGCTGCATGTGTGTGCCTGTTGGTTGTGTGTGTGTGCTTATGTGTGAACATCCCACACAGAAGCTCGTCTGCTCCCTTGGCTTTAACGTAAGGCATTGCTGTGCTGGGGTGGGGTGGGCTTCTAAGGAGGCTGGGAGCATGTAAGGCTTGAGGGGACTTGGAAGGTATGTGCCGTCTTTGTCTGGGGACAGAGGCGTCCAGTGGGTATTGTTGTATAACCACGACTCTGTATGTGTGTTGGGGTGTGGCTCTCAATCACAATGGGGTTTCCTCAACCCCATCTGAAGGTGGAATTCCATGACTGAACCTGTCTGGAGACAGGTGATGGGTTGTAGATTTGCTGTTTGTGCACCTGTCTGAGGGCAGATTTGGTGGGTGTGTGAGAAGTGTGCTGGAGGGTAGGCGAGGCTGGAAGAATAGCTCTTATTTAAGGAGAAAGAGTTTGTGTGTGGAAGAGAGACTGACCTAGTACAGAGACAGTGGGCTGCAGGTGATAAGGGCAATTGTGCTTGCCTTGTGTGTGTGTGTGTTGGAGGGGGGGGAGGTTCTGAGCTCTGTGGGCAGGAGGAACCTCAGGCACCTCAGTTCAGAAGCAGACTGTGTATGATAATGAGAGACCATGGAGCAGAGCTTCTCGAGGTTGCCATTCCTAATGGCTGTCCTTGCTCTCCTGCAGACCTCCGCCCGTTGCCCGATGTCGCCATGACGGGCACATGTACCCGGGAGTGCAGCGAGTTTGGTCACTCTGACACATGCTGGATGCCTGGCCAGTCGTCTCCCAGCCGCCGGACCAAGAGCAGCGCCCTCAAACTCTCCACCTTCGTGCCTTACCAGGACCGAGGAGGGCAGGAGCCTGCGGGCGCCGGCAGCCCCAGCCCCCCGGAAGACCGGAACACCAAAACGGCCCCCGTGCGCCTCCTGCCCTCCTACAGTGCCTTCTCCCACAGTAGCCATGACTCCTGCAAGGACTCGGCCACCTTGGAGGAAATTCCCCTGACCCAGACCTCGGACTTCCCACCCACAGCCACACCGGCATCTGCCCAGACCGCCGCCAAGCGTGAGATCTACCTGTGAGCCCCCTTCTGGCCGGCGGCCACCCCTCCCCCAGTCGCCGGCCAGCTCCCAGCTGGGTCTATTCCAAGGCCCCACTCACTCCTTCCAGCGTGGACTCTGTGGTCAGGGCCCCGATCCGCGGGAGTACTGGCCTCAAGACCACGTTGACCCTTGCCCCGACGCAGGGTCCAGATCCTTTCCCCGATTCCTACCCCTTAGCTCCAGGGAGCCCCTCTTCCCCCTCCAAGGGGCTCCACCCAGTGGATGCCCATGAGGGCTCCGCTGCAGTGACTGGGCTCTCTTCCGTCTACTTCTAGGGAGCACCCCCTTGCTTTGGGCAGATGGTAGAGTCAAAAGTGGGCAGCACACTTTAACTCACTGTCTCCTCCTGCACGGCTGTCCAGGGCAGGGTAGCCTTGCACTGTCTACTGGGGGACTTACTCCCTGGGGAAGCTCAGAGGAAACTTTCCACCACCAGGGGCTCTCTGAAGGGCTGTTGTTACCAAAGGTGGGGTGGGGATTGGGGTGAGAGTACTTGCAGTAGTACTGCTTCTGGGCTGGCCCACCTGCCTGTCACAGGCTCATGCCTGACCCCATCTAGGCACCCCCTTCCTGCTGGTCTTGCGGTGTCTGTATATAAGGACCTTGGAATGATGTCCCCATTTCTGCCTGATTTGCAACTTTTCTTGTTGATGTTGTGTTGTCTGGGGGGGGACCTGCCCTGTGCCCCTCCTCCCTGCCGCAGTGCCCCCCCAAGGCCTCTATTGTTCCATGTTGTAAATACCCCTGGGGCCATGGTGGGATGGGGGTGCAGGCCAGGGAAACAAAGGGTGGGTGGGGGTGGGGACAGGGGTAACATTCGCCTATCAGCAGAGCTGGGCTTTTATTTAATTTTTTTTTAAGAAAAAATACAAATCTCTATTTTTTTGGAACTGTTGCGCTGTGCCCTGGGGGAGGGGAATTCCCCCCACCCCCGCTCAGACTGGCCCCCCACACCCAGATGAGCATCACAGAGGGGTCCTGAGGCTGTCGGGGGCAGCTGGACAGGGATGGGACGACTGTGCCTCTGGCCTGGTTGGGTGAGTTGGGAGCAGGAAAGTTTGCTCAGGGGGTGGCTGGTTGCTGCCTCCTCTGTGGGGGACCCGCACCTTGCCTCTCCTCCCTGCCCTCCAACCCCCAGCCCCTGCCATGACTGACCCATCAGCCTGTAAAACCACCATTGCCTTGATCTCAGGGGGTGGGAAGGGCTGCCTCAGGGCACCCTGGGCTCCAGGCCCCTTCTTCCAGTTGGGCTTCCCTTCACCAAGGTCAGGGGTCCCACGGGGGAGGGGGCGGGGAGGTTAGGGGCCCGAGAAGCCCAGTCAGCCATGATGAGGTGGGGGGTTCTTCGCCTCGGGGGGGCCGAGGTGTGAGGGGTGTCCTGCTGAGCCCCCCACTTCCCACTGTGGCCATCTCACAGCCTCAGCCTCCCTTCCTTCCAAAAGCCCCCACTGCCTTGGCCCCTACCTCTCCAGCTCCCCAAGGGCCCGGGCTGGGAGGCTGGAGACTCAGGGTATGGCCCCCACTTGACTTAGTCTAAGCTTGGGGGGGTGGCCCATTGTGGGAGGGGCGGACAGGCTGCTGGGCTGTCTGGTGCCTTTGGGAGCTGTGCTGCTGGAGTCTGGACTCCTGTAACCCCAGAGACCCCCCTACCACTCCAGAAAGCCAGGGGCTGTAGAATCACCCGATTCTCTGCCTCCTTACCCCTGCTTTTGTTTGGGGTGACAGTGCTGGGGAGGAGTGCACTGTTAGGGTGGTGACCCTGGCACCCACAGCCCCTCAATGGAGGGCAGTGGGTAGGGTGGCTAAGGTGACAACAGCCAGGTCTAGGGGTTGGCCAAAGGCTCCCATCCCTGGGGGAGGCCCAGAAGGGGGGCCAGGGGCTTGTTAGGGACACGGCCCCTTTCCCCGGCACAAATGGGGCAGGTGCAATAGTGGTGGAGCTGGCAGCATGAGGTGCCCGCTAGTGGGGCAGTGGCCTGGAGGGCTGCCCGGGTCCTAGGGTTAGGATCTGGACAAAAAGATTGTATGAGGCCCGCCTGCCCAATGGAGAGGGTAATCCGGCCAAGAGGCATCCATGGGGTCAGTAGACTCCCACTGGAAGCCCCTGGTGGCTTGGGTACCCTGACCTGGCCTTGGGGACTCCTGAGCACTGAGTGGGAGGGCAGAGGAACATTTTGCACAATGGAGAAGCCAGAAGGAAGGGGGTAGCCTAGATGGCTGAGAGGGCTCAGAAGCACAGAGCAGAAGTCCTTCCTTAGGCAAGGGCAGAGCCCTGGTCCCCTGGTCGGGGTAAGGGCGCTGAGTCTGTCACCACCTGGGCACTCAAGAGGTGAAACCAAAGGTGGGCAGGGGGTGGGACACAGCACTAGGGACTAGCCCTGTTGGTCCTAGGTCTGTAGGACCCCTTCCCAATGCCTTGTGTCGCGTACAGTTTTATGTACCAATAGGCGACATTTGGCCAGAGGAGACCCCCTCAAACCCAGCCTGACCCAGTCAGTGTCTTCCTAGAGGGGACCAAGTTGGTCCCCACCTCCCTACTTCAGAGCATGTCTGTTAGTAGGGGAAGGGTATGTGGGGACATATTTCCTAGGGTCCCCAAAGCATCTCTTACATCAGGAGGGGAGCTGCCTCCAGGCATCCTTAACCTGGGGGCTTCCTAGTCCTTATGACTCTCTTTGGGAGTCTCTAGGGACATGAATTCCCACCGGGGACCATGGGAACATGTCTCCCTTTCCTACCCAGGCTCTCTGTGGAGCCTGTTTGCCTCCCAGGGTTCCTGGGAGTACCTAAGACAAGTCAGTCTTGGGCCGGCTCTTTCCAGGAAGTGCTGTCTATGATGCTCCCTGGAAGAGACGTCTCTGGCTTTCCCCCCACCCCCCATCTCTCCGATGGGAGTGTCTCTGCCCTGCAGCACTTGGAATGAGGCTGAGCACCTCTGAATTCTTTCTGCCTAGGGACTCTAGGATACCACTCTCTCCTGAGGGCGGCCCCCTGGAGCCATTCCTTCCCTGGGTGGGGGCTGTTTGTCTCCATGTTGGGAGGGCTTGTGTTGACCATGAGAAAGTCTCTTGGGGGGGGCATCTTGTGAGACTTCTCTAGGAGGAAGGGCCATCTTGCCCACTGGGGTTCCAGGGCGGGTATGTCTGCCCATGGGGAGGGGAGACTCTGTCTCCTTGGGTTATCTGAGTGGGGAGGGGGGCCGTGTCTCTCTCGTGTGTCGGGTGGGAGGGTTGGGGAGGGGGGGTTTGGGCGCGTCGGGTGCCCACTTCGGGGTCGTGTTTCTCTTGGCTCGTGCCACTTCCCACCGCCTCGCTCCTCCCGGGAAGGGCCCCCGCCTCCACTCCATCCCCACCCCCGGCGCTGCGAGCACAATCCCGTTGATTTGTAATGATTTCTGTCTTTTCTGTCTTTCTCTTTCTCTGACCTCCCTCCCTTCGCCGCGAGCATGCGCAGGCACCGCCCCTACCCCCTCCGGTTCGGTTCGTTTCCGGTTTGTTTGCTGAGCTGTCAATGAAAGACCCGTGTAATTATTCCCGAGCTTTACAATAAAAGTGTGAAAACCGGACCCCACTCCGCTTCTTCCGGTCCCTCGGGTCTATAACCCTGGGAGAGTAGAGCTATTCTTGAGATGGAGGCCTTGGGCTAGGGAGATGCGCGCGAGAAAGACCTACACTGGGATCAATGGTGCCTTGGGGGGCTGAAGGAAGAGGGGGTTAGAGAACTCAGAGAGAAAGACACCTGGTTCGTGGACCTCAAAGTGACTTCTATCGCCTCTGGCACCCCATGCACTCCATGCGCCCTGAGCTCGGGTGAAAGTCAGGGACGGAGGGGCTCTCTGGGGGAACCTTGTTGTATTGCCTTCTTCAGTGGGGAGCCCTCCAAGGATTTAAGGGTGGGAATTGAAGCCCTTGAGTCGTTCCCTAGTGTATCACTTCCCGCTCCTTTGGCAATGAGTAGGCATTGCGGAAATGGATGGGGGAGGAGGCATCTGTGTGTCTAGCGCTTCCTCCCACGCTCAGGAACGGGGGTTGGAAGTTGATTTTGGGGAAGGGGACTGATATGGTCTCTTTCCTGGCCTCCAGCTGCGCTCTCCTCTCCTTTCCTTACTGGAGCAGCCTGGCCTCTGTCCAGTTCCCAGGTAAACACCAGCTTGAGCGAGATCGAAGAACAGATACTGGATCCGCCAGTTCCCGGCCCCGCCTTCGCGGACACGCCTCCTCTCCTCGCCCCGCATGTTTCCCCTCCGCCTCCCTCTGAGGCCTGTGCTTTCAGGGCCTCGGACTCTGGTTCCATCAAGCCACTGGGATTAGCCGAGCACAGGGACTAATCCCGGATGAGCCACGGTGTAAACCCGGCTTGACTGGAGGACGGCGGTTGGGGGGGTGAGGGGCCCAGTGCCTGGTGTCCTTTCATCCATTCCTAGACACGAGGCATGATGGGGTCTAGAGTCTCACTCCAGGTCTCTGCTGCTTTTGAAATGACCTGTAGCCAGCTGTTGAGGGTGGAGAGGTGGAGGAGCGCGAGAGGACATGATGAAGACATAGCCGGATCAGGCTGTGCCACAAGTGTGGCACATTGGTAGTGAAGTGGGAGAAGAGAGGAGGGAAGCAATGTTCTTGGCAGCCATGACTCCACAAGGTTAGGTCAGCTCCGTGGCTGAGTATGCAACACAGTCAGCCCCTGTGTACCCCAGCCACAGACTCAAAACCCCTCCCTCAACCAGCGGCCATGGTGATGGGTTCCCGCCCCAGTCTTTAGATCTCACTGAATCAGGAGGCAGGTTTATCAGTGTGGAGGGCCCATATCCTTCTCATCCTGATTTGATTAGACAGTGGAGGATGGGGAGCCCTTCCAGTTAAGGCCAAGCCAAGGGGGGGGGAATGTCAAAGGTCAAGGGAGTTGAAGAAGATGGGCCGTGGTCACTGGGTACCAGAATCCTGACCCTAGTTCACTTACTAATTCTACAAGCATTTCCTGGGCCTCTCCCTCTTACCAGTCCAGTACCAGATACTAGGACACCCCAAGAATGACACATGATCCTATGGAAAATGAAGACAGGTAAAAACAATGACCACATCTGTGATCAGCCCTGGCTTGAGCCTGAATTTCTGGCTGGAGAACCAAGGGGGTTGCCTCCTCTAGAGGCAAGAAGGCTTTCCCAAAGGGGTGACAAGCAATGAGTGTCAAAGGGCATATGACCAAAAGCTCACAGAGGGAGGGGGGACGGGCCTTCCCTACAGGCACAGGAAGTCCTGGGTGTGAAGGCAGAGTAGCAGGTAAGGTGGCCTGGAAAAGCAAGAGAGGTTGAGCAGAAATATAAGCCAGAACTAGAAGGACCTGCTAGTCCATCTAAGAGCTGAGGGAGGAGAGGACCATGGTAGGAGTCCACACCTCTAAGAGAAAAGCTCAGATTTACTTTTTTTTTTTTCTTTAAGATTCTGTCTCCCTTCCCTACCCCAAGCTTCTCTGGGGATGCCTGGGCTAGAAACAAACACAGACAGAAAGACAGGAAGAGAAACCAATTTTTTTATAGGTTGGTTAAGATAGTCCCATGTCTTTCCATCCTTCGTGAACTTAATAATAGCAGGAACTTGTCTGTTCAACTCCAGGTGACCTGGTTTGGAGCAGGTTTCAGCCTCAGTTTATTCACCTATAAAACGGGGATGGTAATGGGCTGATTATAAGAGTTTGGTGAAGTCATTTGTCTGCTTTTATTTTATAGCATGTGTAAGGCCCTGTGCCAGGTGCTGACATTCGGGCACTGAGCTAGGCAGTGAGTGTCCTTATTCTCTCCCCTGGAACTTACATTCCAACGCAGACAACAAACAAACAAACAAGGTAATTATAGATTGTGTTAAGTGCTGGGAAGGAGACAGTGGGGCAGGCAGATAAACGGAGGAGGAGTAGGTAAGGGGCTGCTTTATTTGGCATAGCCAGGAAGCTTTTTTGTTGTTGTTAAGAAATTCTAGGCTTTGGAGCTTTGGGAAGAACTATAACTGCAAAGGGTCTGATGTGGAAGATAGCCTTCCTTCTGAGTCCCAGGAAGATGCTAAGCTTTATGAGGACAATTGCCTTGAGCTCTGTAATGGCTAAATACAGAGGACATGATCAGAGAGGAAAGTGACAAGTTTGCTGACACCCTTCCCTGCCATTTATTGAATGGTATTGGGGGGCTCTTGGTCTCTTTACTATTCAGCCCATCTGCCCAGCTGTTCTACAACGGCCTCTCCCAATTCTAGGGGGAGTTGCCTCTGGACCAGTTGAGCTCAGTCCACTGCTAATCTTTTCCTGGGCTTCTTATTCCTCTCCTGAGGCTGCAGGAGCAGGTTTGGGCCCTCCACGATCTGCCTGTCCAATGCCTGGGCTAGATATACACCAGGGCACAGTGTTCCCAGAGGAAAATAGGCAGTATTTAAAGGTTTAGGCCCTCCAGAGTGTCCCCCTTAGGACAGTCACACTTTGGGGAGGTGACTTGGATCCCTGTCCAATTCCCCCTTGAAGAATGCTTCCTACACACCAATGCGTTTCCCACAGAGCCACCCTCCCCACTGCAAAGTGCATACAGCTCCTCTCGCTCACCATCCAGCTGCACACTGCGTCTCCATGGCAACTGGGAGGCCTGGTCCATGGATGTTAGAAATAAGTGCCAGAGGAAGAAGAGAGAAGGTGGGGGAAGAGAATGAGAAGAGAAACATCAGGAAGGGGAAAAAAGATAATGAAAGATGGCCTCACAGGGAGACCCCTGCCCTGGCTTTGTATCCACTTGGCAGGAAGACTCTGTAGACTCAGGTCCACAGAGACCGAGACTGAGAGTGGACTGAGGTGGCCCCAGGTAATGATGCTCCTGGACACTGAGAAAGTGCAGGGACAGGAAGGAGAACCTGAATGACAGTGTAGAGTCTTGGGATGAGACTATTCCTTCTGGGTAAAAGGCAGATAAGGGTGGTAGGTTGGGGTGAGAGACTTGGGGGAGCTACTTTTCCTCATTCCTGACCTAATTGGCTGTTCAGGCTGAAACCACCTCTTAGTCACTTAGTCTAATTAGAGTTGTTCTGGAGAAGATGTTGGGGGAGGGGAGTCAGAAAGGGGTGGGGATGGGACTTCTGTTTTCCACCTCCCATTCGTTGGCTGGGGTAGTCTGTAAGAGTTCAAGCTGGGAAGTCACCCCCACGCCTGTCCTTCCAGGGTCACTGTGCATCCTCTTACCTGCTTTCTACTCCACCCTGTCCCACCCTCCCATCTCTGTCCATGTGTGTCTCCTTACTTACTTGTACTCTTCTTTCTCTCTTAATCTCTGAGCCCATCACTTCCCCTTTTCCCCTTGAAGGTCTCCCAGCCTTGTCTTCCACCTGCAAACTATATTTAATGAACCGATAAAGTATTTGGAAATCATAATAGGGAGCTGAGCCACTGGGACATAGAGAAAGAGACAGATCTTGAGGGGACAGAGCAGAGGCGGAACTCTCCAGACTGCCAGGGATAACAGATAGAAAGAAGGCCTAGGATGCCCTGGCTTTCTCCTTGCTAAGCCTTCTCAGCTCTTGGGAGGTTATCAAGAGAACAGGCCTGTGAGAACTCAGCCTGGTACTGCACTGACTGACTGCCTTGGGGGAGTTACTTAGTCTGTGTATCAGTTTCTCTTGCTGGAATGGGGATAAGAAGGCCGAAATTTGTCTCTGTGGATTTAAGGTGATAATGCACACAAACTGCCAAGTAAAGATTCAGAAGGAGCAGAGGAAATGGCAGCTCTAAGCCAGGCATGGTGAAACATGCTTTTCATCTCAACACTTGGGAGGCCGAGGCAGGAGAATTGACATACGTTCCGAACAACTGCAGGGTTACAAAGTGGTTTCAAGACTAGTCTGGGTAACAGTGAGATGGTGCCTCAAAAAATTAAATAGATAGCCAGGCATAGTGATACATACCTTTAACCCCAGCACTTGGGAGGCAGAGGCAGGCAGATCTCTGTGAGTTCGAGGACAGTCTGGTCTACATAGTAAGTTCCAGGACAGCCAGAGTCACATAGTAACACCTAGTCTCAAATAAACAAATACATACGTACATGCATACATACATGAATAAATGGCAGGTTTTATGGTCAGTCCAGACTTTTTTCTCCCTCAGGCCCTTCAGGAGCATTGTTCTCTTGAAGCTTCCTCATTCCTGAGGAGCAAAATGACCCCTTCCTAGCTTAAGACCCATCTTCTCCCCTTGCTTCCCAGGCCACCCAGTGGATATCCTCCTTCAGAGTGCATAGCTGCGTGTGAGGTGGGGCTTGAACTCTGCCTTCTGCTCACAGGACCAGAAGGACTTCTTGAGCTTCAGGTCTGCTTTTCCCTGCTCTGCCTGCCTCTGAGGGGAGGAGAGAGGACAGCCATAAATGATAGAAAGGAAGAAGTATCCTTGCTGAGGGGGACAGTAAGGGAGGAACAGCATCCAGAAGCCTAAATACTTCATGGGGCTGCAGCACAGGAAAGGGCAAAGTCCCTGGCTGTGTTTGCCAGTGTGCGCGTGATTCCTCCACGTGGCTTGGACCCGCTCCACCTGCCCAGTGCCCTCTGTACTCGCAACCCTCAACAACCTGCACCCGCAGAAAGCTGACCCCGTGAGCCCTTTTCCTGGCCGGGATCCTTCTAAAAATCCTCCTGGAGCATATATATTTTGTTTCTCGAAGCAGCAGGAGTTTGTGTGGCATGGAGACTGTGAAAATGCTTTACCTGGGGGCTGGAGAGGGGTCGCAGCAGCTCAGAGCACTCGCTGCTCTTTCAAGAGGACTTCATTTCAGTTCCCAGTGCTTGTGATTTATAACCACCTGTGACTTCAGCTTGTGGGGAATCCGACACCCTCCTCTGGCCTCTGAGGACACTGCACCTATGTGTACAAACATTCACATACATAAAAATAAGTTAAAGCCGGGTGTGTTGGCACACAACTTTAATCCTGGCACTCAAGGGGCAGAGGCAGATGGATCTCTGTGAGTTCAAGGCCAGCTGGTCTACAGATTTCCAGAACAGCTAAGGCTACACAGAGAAACCCTGTCTCAAGAAACAAAAAGCAAGAAAAGAAAATGTGTTAAAAATTTGATTTGGCTTGGTCTTGGTTTTTCTTGCCCATGTATTCAGCATTTTCTTTTGTCTTCTGTTTGCTGTGTAGAACTGGAGATTGAACTCAGAGTCTCTGTGCATGTTAGGTAAAACTTCAGTCCTTGAGCAACAAACAGCTCCAGCTCAAGTTTCTTTATTTAAATTCCCCCAAAAAAGGCCTGACATAGTAGTGCAAGTCTTTAATCCCAGCACTAGGAAGGCAGAGGCAGGCAGAGTTTGAGGCCAGCCTGTCCTACATAGTGAGTTCCAGGACAGGCAGAGCTACATAGTAAGACCCTGCCTCCATAAAACCAAAAGAATCTATAAAAATAAACAAATAAATTTCCCAGGAGTTGGCACCCTTCATCCCTGAGCATCATGAGATCCAAATAGCTGGAAAAACTGGTGAGTGGAGGGGAGCACTGCTGAGGAGGGAGCACTCTGATTTTATATCTTTGCCCTGGTTGACTGAGCAGCTGGTAGCAGAGGATAGCAAGAGCGTAAGTGCCTCTGTGCCCGTGATGCGCGGGGGACAGCCTATGCCAAATGACCGTTACCTTCCAGTAGCCCTAGAGAGCTGCTTTATCACCCTTCCCTAACTCCATATCCAAGTGGTAAAGTATAAGGTGCCCCTTTTAATTTGGGTCTCAGGCCCCCTTCTGTCCTGTGTCCTGACCTTATCCCAATCTGTCGTTACTCTGTTACTTGTTCAAGTTCTGTTTCTTCCTACTATAATAAAAAGCTTACAGAAGGCAAGAACCTCGTTCATGTTATTTCCCACTACTAATGCCAAAAATGTTTGAGGAAGGAAAGAAAAGGAAGGAAATCTACTTTGAGGTTATATAGCCAAAGCAAGAAACTAGGGGTGTAGGCGGTGGGAGAGGAAAGAAGGCTGGGGAGAGAATTGAGAGGATCCTTTGGGAGTGGGGGTAGAGATGGGGTAGGGCTGGAAATGAGGAAGGACTTGGGCTGAAAGCAGTTGGATCTAGAACCAGAAGCTGTGGGCTTTGGTAGTGGGTCGCCGTTTCCAGAGGAGCTAGAAGCCAGAGTTTGGAGAGGAGGAGGTCAAATAGGATCTTCCCTCACCAAGGCTAAGCCTGAAGTTGGGGACTGGGGCAGGGAGGATGAAGGGGTTCATTGGGAGCAGCCAAGTCTTAGGGATTTCCCAAAGCCTGCTGGCTTCATCAATGCCTCTTTAAATCACCTAGAGCCCCAAATCTGAGCTGGATGTTCAACCCAAGTGCCTTTCTTTTACCCTCCTAACCCTGTAAAAAGAAGTGACCTGGGCTTGACTGGCCACTACTTCCCTGAGAGAAAAGGCCAGGTGTTCTTCTATAGCGGGGAAAGGTACCAGAAGCCAGCAGGACCCACTGACTCTTTGATTCCCTACAATATAGTCAGGGAGGCCCTTTGCAAAGCCTCCATCCTCCCAAATCAAAGATGACAGTGATATTAAGTCATTAGCATGGAGCCCAAAGGAAATTAGGCTGGAAGGAATAATTGTGAACAGGGCTTAGTCTAGTTCCAGCCTACCCCAGCCTAAAGGCTCTCTGAGAAGACAGGAAGACAGAAGTCAGACTAGGTGTTGGGTGATTCTTACCATAAAGGTGGTTTTATTCCCTCTAGTACTGGCTAGAGTGGCTGTGTAGGGTGGGGTCACTGGGGAGGGAGCAGAGGATAATGGAAGTGAACACCTGCAGTAGTTGTCATGGCAACTTGACTTGGATCCCAAGAGGGTGGCTTCTTCCCCAAAGTCCTAAGAAGTCTGGAACAGGAGAACTCTCATGTGTGTGTGTGTACCTACACATACACACACCGGGGTTGACAGAACTCCTAGCCAAGGGTTGGCCACTTCTCCACCTGAGAGAGACCAGGTTAGGGGCTGTGGAGAGGATGGAGGAGTAGAGGGAAGGATCTTCACAAAGGGAGGTGGGGTGGGGGGTTCACGTGCATTGTGCCTGGGGTGTGGAGGACAGAGGTACACATTCAGCTCACCCACCTATCTCCTCCAGCCAGACCACACAGCAGAAGGGTTTAGAAAGGAGATGATTATTAACAGAGACAAAAAAAACAATCACACTTAACCTTAATTGAGAGCTTATTAAATCCAATAATATGTGGTTATGCTAAACATTTTATGGGCAGTGTCCCATTTGACTCTGGGAACAACAATACAAGGTGGGAATGATGAGTCCTGCTTACACACGAGAAAACAGATCCTAAGAGGTTAAATGCCTCGCTGCAGGTCAATGAGCTGGAAAGAAATAGGCAAGAGCCTGGAGGAAAAGAGGAGACTGAGAACATGGTGGCATCCTGGGGTCATCTGCCCAGTCTCTGGGTCACATGGGTCACTCATACCCACGTGCCTTTGTGTTACTTGACAGGGCTGGTTGAGAGGCTGGGCCTGGGAACCTCAGCGCCTGGTGAGTGTGAGTGCCTGGGCGAGCTGGGGCAGCTGAGGGCACCTGTGGGGGTGTGGGGTACACTGAGCAGCGGGCATCGTGATTGGCACGAGCCAGGGGAGCGGCTGGCAGCCTTGTTCCTGGTAAACACGAGGAGAGGTTACTTCACAAGGAAACAGTAATTAACTTTAATTAGCACCTTGCATCTCAGAATATTATTAACATCTCAATTTCTCTAATCAAGGCAGCAGGAGAGGGGCGGCATCTGCTTTGCCGACTCTTTCCTGGCCATGCTTCCCAGCTTGGCATGGCTCCTGAGCAGCCCCCACCCCTGGATGGTACTCAGGAGTACATCCTCCGGGACTGGTTGCCAAGGGGAGACAGCTAGGGAGGAAAAAGGGGCTTGCGCTGGTAGGCCAGAGAGCAGGTACAAGCTGAGGCTTCAAAGCCAAGGGACAGGAGTTTAGGGCTCTGTATTTGGCCACTTCATCTTTCCAGATAGACTGTAAGCTCCTGGGCAGGGTGTGCTTATGCTGTGATTCTGAAAACTAATATAGTCACCTTCCTTTCTTCTTTCTCTGCCTCCCCCCTCCCTCCCTTACTCCTTCCATTTCTTCCTTCCTTCCTTCCTTCCTTCCTTCCTTCCTTCCTTCCTTCCTTCCTTCCTTCCTTCCTTCCTTCCTTCCTCTTCTCTCTTCTTTGAAGCTACCCTCCTCTCTGTTACTCTCTTCTTTCTATTTTTCTCATTCTCTCACCTTCTCCCCACTGGGATTCTCTATTCCAACACAAATACCTGAAGACTCCTTTCTAGCATGAGGGCTATGCTCCCACTTCTAGGGTACAGAATGGGAAGAAGATAAATCTATACCATGGTTTAGAAGCCTTGGGTATTAAGTATACAGCACTCTCATTTAGGTTCCCTCCTGATAGACATAAAGTAAGGCTATGGGTGTCCAGGAGAAAGGCAGGGAGAGGAGAGGCCAGAGCTCCAACTGGGACACCAGGCTAGAGACCATCTGAGGCCCCAAAACCCTAAGCTAGTGACAGCACATGGGTGCTGACCCACTGTCTTCAGAAGGCCATCTCAGAAGGAAGTCCCTGAGGGCCCAGGGAGTGATTCTCTCTTCATTATCCCTACCGTCGATGGCTGTTAACCCTGCCAGGAGTCCAGTATTAATAAGTGACTGCCCTCCTTGGTCTAATTACAGCAGCCAGCTGCTTGTACAATTTGGCATTTGTTAGACGGTCTTTAGGGATGTCTCTCTGGTTCCTCCAGTTTGTGTGTTTGTGTGTTGTGTGTGTATGAACACACACATACATACATAGAGTATTTATTGAGCACCTACTATGTGTTGAAGGCTTGGTCTGCGCTGGAGTAGGTACTGGCTCTGGAGTCTCTATATACCGACTGGAGGAGCCAAAAGAACATGACCTACAGGCCTGGGCGTTTTAGCAAAAGAGCCTGGCAATGTAGGCACAGGGTCCCCAGGAATGAGGTGGGCTTACATTGATCTGATCAGCAGTTGTCACCTGCTGCTGAAGTTGTGCCTCAGTCATCACCATGCATCTCCAGTTTTATGTAACCTAGAGGACAAAGTTGGAGGATCAAGTTAGAAGGCAGGACAGGCAGCCAGAGTGCAGGAAGGATTAGGAGGCCCAACTGGAGCCCACCCAGTTGGAGTCACAGACCATTTGATTGCCTCCTTTACCTTGCCTCAGGGAACTGACTTATCAAGCTGCAGGTGCAAAGGAGGAGCAGCTACAGGGAGGGCTCAGCAGGGGCCTTTCCCTTGCCATCAGTGTAGCCAAGGGTGAGGCCTTGAGTCTCACTGTAACCTGAAGAGGAAGGAATTCTCAGACCTAGTTTGTGGTTGAGGACGAACAGAAGACAGAGGTGAAGTCACCTTGCTGGGAAGAAAATGGAAGTGAAATGGACAAGCACCTCTGTTTTCTTCGCTGTAGTCTGTTGGCTTTACTGTGAGCCTTCCTGACCTGAGCTTGACCTTTAGCTCAAGGAGCACTCAAAGAAGGGTTACTAGCTTGTTAGGAAACAGTGTGTCAGCTCTCCCTCCCTTCCTGCCCCTCACCCCCTCCCCAGTTTCAGCACCCTGAAAGCCAGGGGCTGGGCCTCCATAATTGTAGAGTAGTCTGCACAGGGCGGGGAAGAATCTGACGTTTCCAAAGGCCGTTTTGAGGTTGATGATTATGGCAATGATGAGGCTCTCCTACCCAGACCCAGGCCTTTCTTTGTTTTTCTCTCTAACGGCCTCTAGCTCAGTGCTCTGAGGACTGCCTCTTAGGAAATCAGCAATGGCTTCACTGTAGGAAAGGGAGGGGCCCACCCTCACCTTCTTGCTGGGCACTGGGACACACTGACAGGATCATTAGCATAACATTTGCATAAGGAACAATTGAGGCGATTGGAGTCCTGCCCCAGGAAACACCTGCCAGCGTCTCTGCATGAAAGCCTTTCCACCTCCACCCGGCATCCCTCTGCCCTGCCCCCAGGATCCCAGGAACGTGGCTGGAACCCAGCTTGATTAATGATGGTGAACAGTTAGCGAGCACAGAGTGCCTACTAAGCACCAAGCACAGATGTGCACGCCGCTTCTTTTGATCTTCACAAATGACTCCCCTGAGGTGAGAGGTTTTATAATCCCATTTTACAGAGGAGGAAGCTAAGAACCATCTACATGCCTTCAGGCCAGATGGACTGTTAGCAGGTCCCATCGGAGTCTAGGAAATGATCAAGTGACCCCTGCCATCCACCTCTCCCAGTGAAGCTGGGTGCTTTGACCTCCTCCCATGCATGCAACATGGGTCCTAGGATCCCTAGAGGCTTTGATAACGGCTCAGAGACAGGCTCCTAGACATGCTGATACACTCACTTGCACAGCTCTGACCCTCCCCCACTCCTGCTTCTTGAGGCAGAGGAGCCCTGCTGACTCGGCCCATAACCAGGTTAGCCAAGATCCAATTAACTAGTTAGCATAGGCAGGGCTAGGGGCAGGCAGGTCGTGCGGGAGAGCAGATGGATGGGTCTCGTAATGTGCGGAGACAGCCAGAGACATCGGCTCCAAGCTAACCTGATAAGCAGCTCTCAGTATCCACTCCCCCTGTCTAGCAGGACGAGAGACCCGACCTGGGCAGCTGCAGGGAAGAGGGAGCTTTGGCTTCTGACCCGCTCTGCCCTCCCAGTGAATCCCCAGCACCCTCAGCCTTCTCTCTCAGCAACCCTCTCTCCCTTCTCCTTTCAGATGCCGTGAAGTCCCAGCTTCAGGGAGATATATTTTCATCCCAATGAGGCCAGAGTAGAGACCTGGGCATATCGGTCAGGGAAGGCAGCAGGAAGGAGCGGAGGGTAAGGAGCTCCTGGAGATGGTGGGGGAGGTGAAAGTAACAATAGCCACTACTTATGGAGCTCAGCAAGCACGAGGCACCGTAAAACCATTCCTGTGTACTAGCTCATTTACACTCCCAACAGTACATTGCAGTAGGTATTAGCAGAGCCCTCATTTTGCAGATGAGAAAATGGAGACCCAAGGAACTTACCCAAGGTCACACTTCCACGCTGCCTCAGTCTCAAAATGACCATGCTGCACACAACCTCTGGACCAGGTCTACACCTGACAATAATACCATTGCTTTGTACATCCCCATAGGCTGACGAAGGTTGCCTGCATCTGTCATAGGCAGGTGCTTTACCATAAGGTAGTTTTACTTCTCATCTCCAATTTGCTGTTAAGTGAAATTGAGGCCCCGAGGAGCAATAGGATCTCTTCAAAGCCTGGTGTCGGTCAGAACTTGAATCCAGGCCAGTCCTGACTTCTAATCTAGTACTCTTCAGGAGGCGACATGAAAGGGAGAAGACAGCCCATGCTGAAGTTAAGGTAGGCCACCCATCTATTTTGGTTTATTTCTTTATCTCAGGCTTACTGTCAGCCAAGGGTGTGCAAGGTGTTGCATGTGCTAAGCATACATATCTGGGGGTCGAAGAGGCAAGCAGCAGCAGAGGGAACGCTGAAGCTCAGGGCTGCCTTAGTTAGGGCACTCCAGGCCGGGAAGGACCCACAGACACCCTCCTGTTGGTGCCCCTCTCAGCACCATCACTGATTGCCTGCTTTCCCAAGGCTGCTTCTGAAGTGCAGAGTTGAGGAAGTCTGCAAGGTCCCAACACCCAGATGCAGACAGACCACGTTTCTGACTTTGAGGCTCATTTGCTCTCCACCTGGGTTCCCCCTTCTTGCAGGGTGGGGACCTTCTAACCCCTAAAGCTTTGAGTTTGGATGATGTCCTTTCACCTCCCAATAGTGAAAGAGTGTGTGAACATGCACATTGCTTCCTCTGACACCAGCACCAGAAGAGTTAAGACATCCTCAGCAGAAGGGACAGAAAAGTTGTCCATACAGGAAGCTATTCTCCAGTCCCCAAAGCCTCTGGGGAGGGGGGAAGGGAGCCACTTTTTTTTTTCCAGCCTGTTTCTCAGGCTCCTCAGCCTCTCCCTGGGGATCCAGCTACATGCCAGAGACTGACCCTTGACCTGGCCCCTTCCACTCAACCTCCCCAGCCGGATAGACTCTGATTCCACTCAGGGCCCCCAGGGGACTGGGAGAATGGGACTCCCCCACTTCCCTACCTCCCTTTCCCCCCCCACCATCCCAACTATTCCCCCAGTCTGGTTCATTGCCCCCTGCACGGGGCCTCACTCCACTCCTGTACCACAGCCACCTTCTTCAGATCCTCCTCCACTCTGACTCTGGGTCCCTAGTCCTCTTCTCCCAGCCCCCGCCTTCATAATCTAAAAATAAAAGCGTGTGATTCAAGTAGGCAACTCCGGAAACACACAATTCAACACAGGCATCCGCAGGGTGGGGGACAAACAGAGAAATACCCAGACCCGAGCAGCCCCAGGTAAACACAGGAACACCAGCTGGAGAAGGAAGCCGGTAGTCGAGGCTGGAAGGGCCAGGAAGGAAGAGAGCGTTGCTGGGGCAGGGAGGACTCCTGACGTTAGGTCTCTAATATACGAACGTGTCTGGGGTCTCCCAAGGCTTCTTGTCTGTGTCGTGAGTGTGTCCTACTTTCTTAATATTAACTCCATCCCCAAAGGCAGGCCCTGACTATCTAGAGTTTGAACTTAAACCCAGGGAAATCCCCTCCTACAGACAGGTTTGAGCCCATTTCCTTGGGGGCTTCTAGTTGCTTTGCTTCCGAGGAAGGGGAGGGTAGGTCACATTGGACATGGTTGTTCAGAACCGTCCATTCCTAGCCTGCTGCTGCCTCTTCCTGAGCCCTGGCCCGGACAAAGGTCACAGGGAGTCTAGGAGTTGGTCCTTCTGAGATCTGTCTTTGTTCCCAGCAATACCACCAGGTGGTCATGGGAAAAGGCTCCATGGGGCGGGGTCACTGAAAGGATGGTCACTTTTCTATGGCAGTCCAGGCCATATAATTGGGTGGCACACTTTACTTGAGTGACATTCTCGTACTGAGCTCTTCAGCATTCTTGTCTGAAGTTTATTTAAGTTCTTGATCACAGTACATTTGGAGACCTCATGAGCTAAAGCAATTAATTAGAAGAAAAAAAAAACAGCTAGTATTTTCTGCCTGTTGTGAACTCATTTTTATCATTCCCAGCTTATAGATGGAATAGATACAGATTGCTCCCAGCACTGGCCCAAGGGTACCAATAGTAAATGGCCAGGCTGGGATTTGAACTCAGATCTGCCTGAATCCATAGCCCTTTCCCTTCAGCCTCGGTGCCTTAGCCTGAGGGTGCGGCATATCGCTGAGCTAGAAAGCAAAGGTGTTCCTAATGTCAAACAGTACCATGCGTCCCATGTGTCATGGGGCCAGATATCCAGGCAGAGAGAAGGTAGCTGGCTGGGAAGCTGGGATATCCGTCTGTTCTGGCCTGTCTCCCACACCGTATCAAGTGGCAGATTCCGTGGGCACAAGACGGGGTCAGATGAACACAGGACCTTTTATTCTTTAGTCATCATTAGTCAGAGCCTCTGAACAGCTTCTGGGACACTGGCTTCAGAGATTTAGGAAAGTGCCCCACCAGCCTAATTCCTGTTTCCAGGGATAGTCAGCTAGGCCTGCAAAACAGCAGTCTGGGCCCAGCCAGGCCAGCTCCGGTCGGTGGTAGCCTCGTAGGAGCACCAGATGTTGTGTTTGCTTTTTTGTTTCCTTCATTGGGTGGAGGCTGGGCTAGGCAGCCTGGACAGGCTGGACAGCCTGCAACCCGATGATAGAGGAGATAAGATTGGTCTAAGGACCTGACCATCTATCTTGTCAATATCTGTGAGCTATTCTCAGCCCTCTCCGCCCAGTCAATGCCTGTGCTGTTCTGCCATATATGGCCTCCGCATGCTGGACAACAACCGGCCTCTCTGCTTGAGGGCCTGCAGATGCTCTCCTGCTCTTCCTATACCACGAGCGGCCAGTCTGGGATTGCAGCCTTTCGTTTACACAAACATTTCGTATCACATGGAAATTACATGGTGTGCTCGAGAGGGGTATGCCCTTAAAATGAATAAGCCTAGATAGGCACACACACACATGTATCTGTATATGCCGCAAGGCTTAGGTGTGCTAGGCAAGCACTCTACCCCTGAGCTGTATTCCCAGCTCCTACATACATCTTTGCTGTTGTTTTTGAGACAGCATTTCTCGTGTAGCTTAGGATGACCCTCAGATTTCAAATTTCAAAAGAGGTTGAGAGTGACCTTGACCTCTTGATCTTCCTGCCTCTATTTCCTAAGTGCTAAAAGCCATTAGACTCGGTGACCCTCTCTTGGTAGTTCTGGACTTTGAACTCATAGCCTTACGTAATACTCTACTGAGCTATAACTGCAGCTCATTTATGTTTTTACTTTGAGACAAGATCTTGCTAAGTTGTCTACAGGCTGACTTTGAACTAGCTATGTAGAGGTCAGAGGACACCCTTAGGAGTCATCCTCAGAAATGCTGCCCCCTCTTTGAGACAGAGTCTACATTTGGCTCAAAGCTCACCAGTTGATCTAAACTGACTGGTCAGTGAGCTTCAGGAATCCACCTGTCTCTGCCTCCTTGGAACTGGAATTACAACACATACCACCACCACATACTTTATTAACAGCTATGGTCCCAGCCTCCTCCCATACACATTCTTATTTGATACTCAAAAGACAATTCTTAAGGATAGGTGATTTTCATCTTCATTTTGCAAGTGAGGAAACTGAAGCCAGAGTCTTTCAGGTAGAAAGTAGATGAGCTGGTATTTGAACCACCAAATGATAGACAAGGCGCTTTCCTGTGGTCACTCCTCTCTGGACCCATTGGCCTTTGCGCGTGCCCCACAAGTACACATACCCCTCACATGAAATTGGAATGACTTTCTGGATGTCTGAAACGGCTCCAGGTAGTTCTTACGGATAAGCCATGACCAGTAGCCTAGGTACAGCTTTATGATAAAGCCTCTAATTGGCTGCTGGCCAGCACCTAGCCCCTGATCCAAAATCTTCTGATCAGTAACTTGCGGATGCTGTCACACCTGTAAAGCCCTGCTAAGTCTTTCTCATTATGACCATTCTTCATAGTCCCCTGCTACCAAAAAAGCCTCTATCCTTTTCATGTTTGTCATTCACGATCCCAATTTATATGCTCCCTTTGTCCTTTGTGGTTTTAGGTCCCACCAGTCCTCCCTCCTACTGTCACCTTGGAGGTTCCAGGACAAATTTCATTCAGATTCCCCCCCCCCCATTCCTATCCACAGACAACCTTGATACATAAATTTAACTCTAGACTCTGCTTCACACATTCTGTTATCTCGAAACATTTCTGTGGACTCATCCTTCTGCCCTCCTGTGACTGCCTCTGGTGTGTCTATCAATGCCTGCCTCTGTGAGCCAATGTCACAGAATTGCTCAGTACATGTAACTTACAAGGAACCTGAGGTTGAGTGACAGGAAACAGAACCTTGGAGACCCAGACAGCAGCAAGGGTTTGTATGGACTCAGAGTCAGAACTCAGAAACAGCATGGTGAAAGAGAGGGCGAGAGGGGAATGTTCACAGGATTGGGGCTGGGTGGTGGTGCGCACCCCTTTAATCCCAGCGCTTGAAAAGCAGAGACAGAGGAATCTCTGTGGTCTACAGAGCAAATTTCAGGACAGCCAGGGCTACACAGAGAAACTCTGTCTCAAAACTACAACAGCAAAAAGAATGATTGGAATGAAGAGTTGGAGGGAGAAAGGAGAAATGAGGGAGTGGTAACCGTTCAGGTAGGTCAAAATCCTTAGCTGTCAGCATGGGAAGAACCTTCAGAGATCAGCCAGTCCAAGACTGGCAAAGAAGTAGCCACAAGCTATTGTAGAATGAGTAACAGCTGTCTGGATGCACCTTTAGAAGAGCATGCTAGGGTTGATTGGTAATGTCTGCTATGGGCACTGAATTGGAAATGGTGGTTCATGCACTAGAATTTCATATGCTTGCTTCAGTTGCAACCTTTTCAATGTAGAACAGAAGAGTCAAGGTAAGGTATGAGATTATCTAAGGTCTCAACTCCCCACTCACCCTGCTCTTGCCGCTGCCCTTGAACTCCTGATTCTCCTGCCTCTATTTCCCTTGAACTCTTGATTCTCCTGCCTCTATTTCCCAGATGATAAGGATTACAGACTTTTGATACCATACCCAGCTGGATTTTCAGGTTTGACACAGACAAGGGGCTTGGGGGATGTGGTAGATTTGGGTGGGTACTGTGTATATAGTAACAGTAAGAGAGCAGACAACCCACAGCTGTGGGGAAGGTCGTGGTTTGTCACAGACTGAACATGGGGCGAATGTTCCCACTGAGCGCTAACTCACTGGACCTGCCTAGCACCTGCTTCTGCCTCTTTTATTTCACTTCTGATCTTCCCACCTTGGTGTCCCCACAGAAGAGTAGGAAGCTCCTTGGAGCAAAAGCTTTGACTTTCTTTAGACAGAGTAAAAAATACAGTTGGGAGGTGAGAGGACAGGGCTGCACAGGTATGGCACCCACGTGCAGAGGCTCAGGTAGTGTGTCAGTGAAAGGACCCTGAAAGCAGACAGCCACCAGGAGGAGCAGAAAGCTGGGCAGAAAAGAGCAGGAAGCACTAAGCTAGTATGTGCCACCCCTGGATGGAGGTGGCATTTGGAGCAGGAGGGTAGGTCCAGGTACCCAGAGTCCCACCTTCAAAGTTTGCTCATGAGCCTCGCCTTCTTCCATTCCTGTGTCTGCCATATTCCTCTCTAATCCATCTCTTACTCTTCATGCTCGCTGTCCCTGGCCCCATCGATACCAGAGTGTCCACTGAGTATATAATGAGAATGTCCTGATAGAGTTGGGCTAAAGAGTTGCTTTAATCTAGATTGTGGAGTTAAAGTGAGGCAAAGACTCTCACTAGACTATGAGAGTGCCCCAGGGCATTTTAACACCCCACCATCTTTCCAGAAGAGAAAACAGACCTAGAGAGAAGACTGCCCCAGAGTCATTAACAGGTTGGGCAGTCACTGTGATTTACCATCAGACTCTCATCTTTCTGCTGGAGAGCACACTCAGACCCTGCCTACAAAACTATTCTTCCCTGTGTCTGGTTAGAAAGGCCTCTTCGACCTTGTCCCTGGACAGATACAGGATTGGATCTGGCCAGTCTGTGCCATTCATCCATTGACCACAAGTCACTCGATAGAAACAGACTCAGTACCATCAGCCGGGGGCCTTGTGGTGACCGCTTAGGGAAAGAGTGTTTTTGTTTTGCTTTTCTGTGGTGTTTGCTACTGTGGGAAGCGGAAGCATGGGACTGCAGAGAACATTTGGGGTATGGCTACCTAGAGCGGAAAGGTAACACAAATGATAGCAGACCTGAGTCAAGGAGACAGATGTCCTGGTGACATTGTCAGAATGCCCTGACCCAGAGGTGCTTGAAACCTGTATCTCTGAATTTTTCAGTTAAGTAAGAAAAAGCTTAAGCTACAATATTTGGATCTCTGTCTTTGTCTGTCTGTCTCCCTCTTGCTCTCTCTATGGTCGCATATAGCCCAAGTTGGTCTTAAACTCTCTATGTAGCTGAGGCCAATCTGAACTCCTGCCTTCACCTCCCAAGTAGGGATTAGAGGAATGTGCCATCACACATGGCATGGAATCATGTGGCGCTGGGGATCAAATCCAGGTCTGCGTATGTGGTGGGCAAGCACTGTACCAACTAAGCCATGTCCTCAGCCTCTTGAGCTGGCTTCCTAGCATTTGCATGCACGAGGCTGTGGATCAGCCTAGAGAAACAGGTAGAGAGACGGCAAAGAGAGAAACAACAGCAAGAAAAGAAAGTTGGGGTGCGTGTTTCTGGTGGGAGCGGGCAGGGGTATGTGAGTGTTTCTGGTGGGGGATGGTGTCTATTTGGATTACTGAGCTGATATTTAGCAGTGAAGCAGGAAGATGAGAGTTTATTGAAAAGAACACAGAGCCAAAGAGGATTTTCAAAGAGACCTGTTCAAGATAGGTGAAAACTTTTTTTTGAGATTTTTTTTAATTTAAATTCTTTATTAATTACACTTTATTCATTTTGTATCCCCCCTGTAGTTCCCTTCCTCCTCCCATCCCAATTCCTCTTTTCCTCCCCCTTCTGCACGCATGTCCCTTCCCAAGTCCACTGATAGGGGAGGTTGTTGAAAACTTTTACTTTGGCTGTCTATCCATGCCATGACAGGGGTCCGTTCCAGCCCCGTGCTGTACAGGGGGTAGGACAATATAGAATGGGAGGAAGACAAGGTCAGCTGGAGCATATCTTGTCAATCATCTCTGGTTGCAGCGGATGTCCTACTAAGGAGTCTCCAAAGATGAAGGAAAATATTCAACAAATTCCTGCCTGTCTCATACTCGGAATGCCCTGTTCCTTATCAGACATATCCGGATTTCTTCTGATGTACAGTATACAAAACTCAGTGATAAACAATGGAGGCCTAAGAAGAACTAAGCAGCCCTGATTGCCTTTCTCGGATGCATCATCAGATGGCCTAGAGAGGTGACTTCAGCATTTCTCTCCTCTCTGTAATGACAAGACATGCAAAAACCTCCACTGATTATGAACCTAACAAAGTGAACTCTGGTACTCCCAAACAGAGGTCTAGTCTGAGACTACTTTTGGAGGTGCCAGGCCAGGATGGGATTGGTGGGAGGAAGTGGTGCCCAGCACTGATAAGCCACTCCCTTCCTTTGCCCCAGGCAGACTCCAATGTCCGCTATGTCTATGCCCTGGGAATCCTCAAGGGAGAGACAGAGAACAGATAGACATGGTGGAGGGGCTGCTTCCTGGTGCCTGGGAGCCTCTGTAGCCTTCCCTGCCTTTCCTCACTTCCCTTCACAAGGAACCATCAACATCGTATAAAGAAACCTCAGCTATCACAATAAAATACATATATGGAGTATATGTACATTTCTATAATCTATGTAAATGTATCCAAGAGCTAAGGTATTGTTGTCTCCTTCTTTGGTTTACAGGCTGGCCTATCTCTTCTCACAGCTACATAGTTTGTACTTCTTTCCTCCTTGTTGATGGACATTCAGGTTGCTCCTGAGCTTTTGCTATTGCAAACAGGAAGAACATCTAGACACTGTGCACATGTATGAATGTTTCTTGAGGATTCATTCCTAGAAAAGAGATTGCTGGCTCCAAATGCCTATGAATTTTTCATTTTGGAAGTTTGTGCCAAGTTAGAGTGGAGACTTTTTCCCTGTGAAGGAGACTTCCCTCTCTAGGGCCTAACCAGAGATGAAAGATGCCCAGGCCAGAAGGAGCACAGGCTTCCATTAGACATGGGCAGGTTCAAGTCCTGCCTTTGCCACCTTCCTGTGTGACGTTGACTAAATCCCTTCATCCATCTCTCTCTTTCTCCCTGGCGCATGTGCAATGTGTGTATGACAGGCACATTTCATAGCACATATGTGGAGTTCAGAGGGAAACCTTAGGTTGCTCCTTTGTTTTTGAAGTGGGGGTGGGGGAGGTTGTTTCTTTGTTGTTCATCATTGCATACACCAGGCCAACTGGCCCAAGCATCAACAGGATCTTGACCAACATGTGTTTTCTTTCTCTGTCCGAACCTTCTACATCCACCAGCTCTGGGGAAAAGCTGCAGAAGATACTTATTAGTGAGTATCATGCAGAAGTCAGATCTTTTCCTTCCAGGGTCTGTTCAGTGCTTTGCAGTCTCTGCGGAAGAGGAAGGGGTCAAGAGCTGGATTTGGTGACAGGACAGGGACGCAGAAACACAGCGAAGGCCTGTGGTTAGCAGCAGAGGGCTTTGGTGTCAGAGAGAATGATGGCCCCAGCTCAGTTCAGAGGGAAGGGTTCTGATATGGGGTCTGGAAGTCCTTGGAGGGATAGCAGCAGCAGATCACCCCCCGAGTCCCAGTGGGGACCCTCAGCTGCAGATCACTGCATTCTGCAGTCTCCAGGGCTCCGTGTGGTAATCAGATCTGTAGTCTCCTGTCCCTGCAATGTAACTGGCCATGGGACAAGCAGACCCAGCTGCTCTCCCTGTAAGAGGGTAGGAGCTGCTGGCATGGGAATCGGAGGGCTGACCCAAAATGGTGGAGCAGAGCATCGGCAGTGTGACAGCAGTGCTGGCAAGGCCTCCAGAAGGTGGCGTCATGATGGGCGTCCAGCAGGTGGAGTCGTGATGGGCGTCTCTCAGCGCAGCTGGCCATGGGCTAGGGAGCACACTCTAAGGCCTGCATCTGCACAGGTGGTTTTTATTCCCAGATCCATCCAGTACATGTTTTGAGGTCTGGGGGAGTAATATACACTTTTTAAATATCAGTTTCTTCCTTGGTAAAATGAAGATAGTAACTTCCATTGTGTATACCTCCAGAGGCTGGGTGTGGTAGCTCATGCCTGTAACAGCACTCAGAAGGCAGGAGGATTTGGAACTAAGGCCAGTTACAGAGTGAAAGTGGAGTGTGTTGGCTTACATCTGTAAAGCCCATCATCAGAGGCTGAAGCATAGAACTACTGAGAATTCAAAGCCTGAGCTACATGGTAAATTCTAAGTTGGCAAGAAATACAGTGAGACTTTGTCTCAACAGAACAAGACAAAATAAAACAAAACAAACAAAAACCCTAAAGAACTGAAGAAACCAGGAAAGTAAAAAGGGACTTTGTGGGGGTGGGAGGAGCAGTAGAGAGGGGACAAATGATCTGATTGGAAAAATAGGAAAAATTGTGGAGGAGATTGTGGAAGGAGGAAGGAAGAGGGTAAAATAACAGTAAAGATACCTGAAAAGTCGCAAGGGATCATACTATTAACTGTCTACCTAAAAATACTTGTAAGTTGATGATAAACATAAATTTATAGTTTAAATGAAAAATTCCCATCTGGGCTGACAATACTGTCTCCAAGAGCCAGGTACCATTTAACAAAAACAGGCCTGGAAAGCCCTGTTTTGAGTTGTTGGTCAGAGTTGTCCAAGAGACTCTCAAAGCACTACAGACTATGCTGTTGGCCTTAACTGCCCCTAGAGGTGGAAGGTCACTGTCTATTGCTAAAGATATCCACTTCAGACATAGGGCTCAGAGACCCCTGAGATGGAAATGAGCTGAATGCCTCTTCCCTGAGGACTAGCTTTTATGGTACCAGAAGACACTGTTCAAGCTTCCAGCGGAGGGAAGTACCAGACGTGACGCCTGTGAACAACAGTGGGCAGCCGGCCACAATAACACCAAGGGCGCAATAATGGCACACATGCCTTAGCAGTAACCAACCACTCTAACTGAACTTAAGACCTATTCAACAAGAGAGAAACCATCCCTGGTACTGGAAACCTAGCCAACTACGTAGGGCTAGTGAAGTCATGGATCTTGGAGGAGAACCTAAGATTGCCCTTTTATTTAACCAGCATAATCCCTAACTATATTCTAAAATATTTGTTCTTATACCCGTAGATAATGTAGTCTTCACCCCTCATTGACTGGAACCTCAGGTGTGATAGTATGCCCAAGACAAGCAGTAAATGAAGAGAAAAACATATTTGCTAAATCCTGACCTGACCTCCTGCTAAAACTGGGGTCAGCTTGACCCTTGGGTTTGCATAGTACTTAGTACATAGGACTCATAAGCCCTCTGACATTGTTTTGCTTCTGTAACTACAAGGCTTTCTTCTCTCCTCCCTGATCAAACAGTGATAGCATGGTAACACAGTTCTACCTCATTTTTGTGAAAAGTTCATATCCCATCATGCTTGTCAGCAGCTGCTGTATCTGCATCAAAGGAAAGTGTTCAATATGTGGGCTTTGTCTTTATAACCCCCTGTTTTACCTACTTGGGGCCACCTCTTTAGATTTGTAGTTTAAAAAGAGTGTGCCCCATCTGGGTCTGTGTGGCTCAATAAAAACTTCAGACTCATAAAGAGCTCATCCTGGTCCACTTCTTTCGGGTGAGAACAGCCTGGCTACATCATCATCAAGGAAATTTCTCTTTGCAACAGATAGAGACCATTACAGAAAACCACAACCAATCAAAATGCAGACTTGTGGAGCTCTGTCCCAAGGATATATATACAAAACAACCCTTGCACCTAAGGTTTGGAGATCATTGCACAAGAGGGGGCAGAAAGATTGTAAGAGCCAGAGGAACAAACAGGGAGTTTGCTGTGAGATTGTGTCTTCTAGAAATGTCAGAAACTACACTTATAAAGTCTGACCAACCAAAAAAAAAAAAAGTCTCACCAACCACTACCTAAACAGGGACTAAACAAGGACAGCAATAGACAGGCAAACAGGGATAGAGAGACGCCCAGGAGGCCTCAACCCTAGACAAAGAACTACGGGCAGCTAAGGAATGGCACTGAGGGGGCATAGGCTTCCCCAGGAAAGGGCACACCAGCTGGTTAGCCAATACCCGATGGTCAGCCCTGAAAACATCCATAGAAATAACATTATACAGACTGAGCAGGTTGTATTTGTGCATTTAGGACTATGTGTGTGTGTGTGTGTCTGTGTAAAATAACAATTGATAAAAAAGTTTGCCATGACCAGGTAGTGGCATCTTTAATCACAGCATTCATTCAGAAGGCAGGGAGATCTCTGAGGTTAGCTTAGACTACGGAGGAAGTTCCAGGACAGCCAGCCTGTATCAAAAAAAAAAAAAAAAAAAAAAAGAAAAAAGAAAAAAGAAAGAAAGAACGAGAAAGAAAAGAAAGCTTTTGGCCTTTCTCACTGTCTGATAGTGCTTTCTGCTGGTGCTGGAATAGAACTTGGGGCCTTGATGATTGTGAGCCAGTGTTCCACCACTGAGCCACACTCCAAACCAATAGCAGATTATTAACAAGCTCACACTAAGTGTGACTCCAAGTCTGGCATGGTGGCCCATGCGTGAAATTCCAATACTCAAGAGTCGTATATCTTCAGCTATATAAGTCTGAGGCTAGCCTGAGTCACATGAAACCCTTTCTCTTTCAAATAAGTAAATAAGTAAATAAATAAAATTTAATAATGAGGTATTCAAATAGATGGACTTTGGGGCGGTGACAAAGCAGAACTGATCCTTTTCCCCCAACTCCCTTCAGAATTATCTGTCTCCTGGATACTCCCATACTCGTCACTGTATTGTGTGGTTCCTGATTCCTGGACACTGGAGTAGCTGAGATTTTCTGGTTCTCACTTCCATTAGCTTCTCACAGTGCTGTCCTGGCTTCCTGCCCAGTTACCACTCACAGGTTCTGGAAGTGAACTTGCAGGCCCCAGCACCCTCCCAACCCACCTCAAGACAGGGCCAGAGCTTGCTGAAGGCAACCCATCAAGGCTTGCATGGAAGCCAAATGCTTTGTCCACCTCCCTGACTGCAGTGGCTGGCAGGCTGGACCCAGGTCTCTCAACCCCAGAGGAACCTACCTCTCTGAGGCCAGAAGCATGTCAACTCTGTGCCTCGGGTGAGCAGAGAGAGAAAGAGTAGGGTAGGGAGTAGAAACTGCCCAGGGTTTGCTTTCCATAGATCGTCCTTGATCTTATAACAGAAATGCACCATGGAGCGCCTTAGCTTCTGCCTCTCTAGTCTATCATCTCGGGTCACCTCCCCCCTTTCCAGCCTTCAGGGCTATGGCTCCTTCCACTTTGCCACACTATGAAAAATGGGCAATGGTCATCCTAAGAAAGCTAGCCTCTAGAGCAATGGTTCTTATCCTTCCTAATGCTGGGATCCTTTAATACAGTTCTTCATGTTGTGGTGACCCCTCTGCCCCTGCCAACCATCAAATTATTTTTGTTGCTACTTCATAACTGTAATTTTGTTGCTGTTTGAATTGTAAGGTAAATATCTGTGTTTTCCGACTGTCTTAGGTGACCCCTGGGAAAGGATCGTTCATCCCCTGCAAATGGTCTAGACTCACAGTTTGAGAACCACTGCTCTAAGGAGAATAGAGACAGGAAGCTCAATCTGCCTCCTTGGGAAAGGAATGAGGCTAGGCAGGTGTTTACAGAACAACGGAGTGGGCAATGCTTGCCAGTGACCTCTAGCGGCAGAGCAACAGGAGAGAACTACCATTCCAGGGGTCTTAGATATTACTGCACTGTTCCATTAGGCGAGCCGTGTGCAGAAGGCGCCAGCTCCAGACTTCAGTTTCGTAGCCGAGGAAACTATGGGTCTGAGAGGTTCTCACTCAGGCTGCTAGAGAGAGGCTGATCTGAAATGGAAACTTGGGATTGCCTGCCTGCCTGCAAAGTGGATGTTTTGTGATCCTTCCCAAGGAGCATACCAACCTCCACACAGCGGCATGACACCCA
Organism: Pachyuromys duprasi; assembly: GCA_028658305.1. Lineage (NCBI taxonomy): Eukaryota > Metazoa > Chordata > Mammalia > Rodentia > Muridae > Pachyuromys > Pachyuromys duprasi. Next base: position 6,858,128 of record CM053764.1, read on the forward strand.
CCGTGTCCAGCCCTTGACTCCGTGCCCTAGTCCCTCCCACACACAAGGGCTCTTCGCTCCTGCAGTCTCCTCACATCCCTCACTTCCTTTCCTTCCACTTTGGAAAGCAGCCACAGGCTTTTTTCTTCTGAGGGAAAGAAAATGCTCTCGTCCTCTACACCCAGGTCCTTCCATCCTCCATCCATCCAAACCCAAGCATCTCTCCATCTTCTCTCCCTTCCTCCCACTTCTTGTTCCCCCTTCTTCTGTTTATCCATCACTAGAAGCTACCCCCTTCCTTCTTGCCTGTAGGTTCTGTGGCTATAATCAAATCATAACTTTTATTAAATTTAAGATTACTTTTTAATGGAATCAATTTCTTGTGTGGTGCTTCTCTGCCTGCCTGCGGGCTCTGCCGGCTCTGTGCTCAGCATCCCCACCCTCACAATTGTCTCTGCCGCTGGCGTTTCTAGCTAAGCTGCCTCCCAAGGAGGGGTAGGTCTGCCATCCCTACACACACCACACAGAAACACACACACACACATTTGTACACGCACACACATCAAGCTCTGCTTTCCTCGACGCCCCAGACACACAACCTCCAAGCCCTAGGTGCCCATGATGGGTGGTGGGGGTAGGGAGCCAGCGTGGAGGTGGCAGGGGCAGGAGAAACAGAGGGTTCAGAACAAATGCGGAGCAGAGCAGGATTACTCAGCCTGTTAATGTCCTACAGTTCTGTTTTCCAGCCTCAGAAATAAGCTGGTTTCTGTCAGGGCACCCCTTCCCTGACTTCATTGTGCAGCTGGTGAGCAAGGGGGAGGTTGTGGGGTGGGGAGGAGTCCAAAGAACCAAGAGACTCTGGGCTTCCTGTGATTCATAAAAGCAGATACACGATACACATAATGCAGGTACTGTGACCCCGCCCCCACAACATGAGCTCATCAGGCCAGATTAGCAACTGGATGCCCCCTAAGCCTGAGTTCATGTGTGGGCCATGTTTGTAGGAAGGGAGAGAGCCTAAGGGTCCTAAAGGGAGGGGAGGGTATACAGGGCCACTTTGATAGGTTGGCACAAGCTAGGGAGAGGGATTGCAGGAGAGGGAAAGCCATCATCGTGGCCTACAGATTAAGGGTAGGGGCTGTCTGCTGATTCAGCAAGGATGTGGTCACCTGTGGGAGCTCAGCTCTAGCTTAGGCAGACTCAGGTGGCAAGGACACATAAGTGGACAGGTGCATTTGAGGCTGAGGGATTGCTATCTTGGCTTTCTGTACTGCCTCAGCACACTTGCTTTACTGTTAGGAATAGTAGCTCAGACTCATCCAGATGGGTGGTACTTAGCTTAGTAGGTAGGAGTCCAGTTTTTGACATGGGGTGCTCACCTTTTTTTTTTTAATCAGAATGACCTTGAACAGGTGACCTAGCTTCTCTGAGACGGAGTCTTCTCCTGAAGTGGGGAATTTACCTGGAGTGTTGCAGGCAGAGGAGCTAACCTAGCACAAGTAGGGAGAGGTGGTACCCAGAACACTAAGGCAAGAAGATGACTAGAGTTCAAAGCTAGTGTGGGCTACACGGTGATTACCAGACCATCCAGAGTACAGAAAGCAGGGTAGGGTCCTGAGAGATGGCCCAGTGGTTAAGAACACACACTTTTGCAGAGGATCTGAGTTCCATTCTCTCAGTATCCTCTCAGGGTCTCATGACGGCCTACGACTCCAGAGCCAGAGAGATATGGTGCTCCTGGCTTCTGGGCACTGTACACATCCTCACACGGTGATACATATACACATAAAATTACAAGTTTTGAATCTAAAAAACAAACAAACAAAAAAAGCAGCCAGGCACGCCCGTAATCCCAGCACTCAGGGAGGCCGAGGCAGGCAGATCTCTGTGAGTTCAAGGCCTGTAATCCCAGCATTTACAAGGTGAAGGAGGAGAATCCAGGAGTTCAAGATCATCCTTTTATATTGGTGAGCTCCAGCCCAAAATGGGCTACATGAAATCCTGCCTTGGAGAGACAAAAAGGCTTAAAACACACACACACACACACACACACACACACACACACACACACACACACACACACGTGTTCAGTATGCAGTGAGTGAGGCACATGGTTTCCAAGCACCAGCCAGATGCGTCTACAGAGCCCGTGTCAGCCTTCCCACTGCAGCCGCCTCCAGGCAAGCCTGGGTTCCCGGATGAACTTTAGGCTAGGACCGATTGGACCCCAGGGCATGCGTAGCTCTACTCTGCCTTCAATGAATGGGTGGCTGATGTCTGTAAGGAGTGGAGGAGGGACCCATGAAGGCCCCTGACATTGAACCCCCACCCGGGCTTTTACGGAGCTGGCCCTAATCTGGGGCAAGGTCAAGGAAAAGCATCGATCCATCTCTGCAGCTTCAGCTAGCACCTGTTGTTTTTGAGACCTCAGAGCGCTCTGACATCTTTAGACAAAGTCCAGACAAGGAAAGTCTATAAAGATTTAATCAAGCACTGTGCATGGGTGACCCTTGCTGCCCGTTCATGTCCTCCAACTCTAGGGAAAAGGGAGAGCTTTATGAAGCATGCAAAAAAGGGGCAGAAATGGCGAAAGCCAACTTTGTTAGCGAAGCCCCACATTTAGCTAAGCTTGGGAGCAAATGTCAGCATGGCTCACAGCCTCACCAGCTGTGTAGTTGGGCCCAAGGAGAGAGGCTTCTTAGAGCTCAGCAGTTGTTTTCGAGAGGGGAGCACAAGAGCCTCCTCCCTTAAGCAGGCCTTTCCACAACTCCTGGAAAGAGGCCGGTCCGACCTGCTCAGCACCTCCATCTGCTTGACCTCTGGCACAGGCATGCTGTTCAGTCTGCACCTGAGCCTACACGCTTGTACAGGCCTGTCTGGAGATAGGACGTTCCCACGGGCCACGCAGGCAGTCACTCCTACACAGTTACTGCCCAGGAGGACTGACAAGCCTCAAACACCACCCTCTCCACTCATTCACTCAGGACAGCTGGAATGGGAATGGGCAGGAGTCACGCAAACCAAGTGTCAGGGCCCTGACCAAGATCTCCTGATCTTTCTTACACTGCTGTTGAGTTCTGTGACCCTTGGCCTGGAAGGAGTTGTAACCCTGATCTGCACCTAGGGTGTACCCCCTTAACCAAACTCTCCTTTCTTTTTAAAAATTTTTATATAGTATTTATTTCTTTATTTTTATTACAATTTATTCACTTTGTATCCCAGGTGTAGGTCCTTCCCTCTTTTCCTCCCAGTCCCACCCTCCCTCCCTCTTCTCCTAAGCTCCTCTAGCCCACTGATAGGGGAGGTCTCCTCCCCTTCTATCCGACCCTAGCCTCTCAGATCTCATCAAGGCTGGCTGCATCATCTGCCTCTGTGGCCTGGCAAGGCCGCTCCCCACCCTCCACCCCCAAGGGGAGGTGATCAAAGAATCAGCCCCTGAGTTCATGTTAGAGACAGCCCCTGCTCTCCTAACTAAGGAACCCCCTTGGAGACTGAGCTGCCATGGGCTACATCTGTGCAGGGGTTCTAGGTTATCTCCATGTATGGTCTTTGGCTGGATCCTTTTCTCTTCTTGTTTCTGCTTTTTGTTCCTTTTCTGGGGTGTGGTGGTGGGCATACGCCCATGTGTCGGTTAGAGGACAGCCTACAAAAGGCTGTTTTTTTCATTCTACCACATGAGTGCTGGAAGTTCCAATGTGCTGAGCAATCTCTCTGGCCCTCTCTCTTTTTGAGAGCGATGTCACTAGGCAGACCAGATAGGTCTGAAATTTGCCATCCTCTTGCTTCAGTCTCCTGAGTTTTGGGACTCACAGGCATGCACCAACATACCCAGCTAGCCAGGCTTTATTTCAGTACCCATTGACCAAAGCAAATGTTATTACAAGTCCCATTGTACAGATAGGAAAGCTGAGGCTCAGAGCAATCAGGCCAGTGAGTGGTAGCAGCTGCTTTGTCTTTTTAATGGTATTGGGGATTGAACCCAGACATTCTAGGTAGAGCTGGGTTTCTTGGGCATACAGTGGAGCTGGAATTTGAAACCAAAGTATCTGTTCCTAGAGCCCTGGCTTTCAGCTGCTTCTGGTATTCCTTCTCCTTTCTGGAAGCTTTGCCTGCACCTACATTCATGTCCTTCCTCCTCTATCTTCCTATTCAGCTTCAATATCACCACACCCACCTTCTTCCATGGGATCAGAGTAGATTCCATTTCCAGTGCATGCACAACCTAAGAATGTAGGAAGTCCTCAAAAAAAAAAAAAAAGGGTAGGGGTTGGTTGGGGTGGGGTGGGGCTGGAGGGAGAATTTAAAACAGCCAAAGAGTGTCTGTTGAGGGAAATTAATCAATGGCAAAGGAGATTGCTTGTCATCTTTCAATATCTGTAAAAATAACAGGCCTCTAGAGAGAGAAAGCCAGAGCGCCAAGGGAACAGAAAACTGAAGATGCTCTGCCCAGCCCCGGCCTGTGAGAAGCTCCAGAGGACAGAGAACCACCCACTTTGGGTATTGGCCAACAATCCGTCTTCCAGCCACAGTTATCTCTTGCCACCCCCCTGGAATCTGGCAGCCTCCAGTCACACTGCCCAGGAGATTAGAAATTGCTTATTTCTGCTAGTCTGAATCCCACCTGCCTCCCAGCCCACTGAGCCTGCCTGCTCCCTGTGAATGCCGGCTGCCAGCCGTGCCAACAGCCTGCATAGGAACTTGAAGTGAGGGCAGCAGCTTCCCGGATCAGAGCCTCCGCCCAGACTTCCAGCCAAGGCCCCAGAGCTCCCAGGACCTGGAGGGTTTTTTCTCCTGGTTGTGTTTGGAATTGGCTGGTTTTCTGGGCATCAGGCCCAGCTCAGTTTAATTTTTGTTTATTTTTATGTACAGATTCTCTTCTGTTTGGGGAAGAGCTTTGTGTAAATTATTATTATTTATATGATAAAGAATAAATCACACCAAATAAAAAAACCCACAATCTCTTTTCTCAATAGAATTACTAAATTAGGGGCTGAAAAGAACAGCCGATATGCTGGGGTTTGGTTTCAGAAAGCTTTGGACATAGATTCTCACAAAGTGTCTCAGTCATTGGGCTCTGTCATCTGGATTTGAGGCTTTTCTCACAGCCAACAATGGCACATGGCTGGCCTAGGAAGACCACAGCCGTGGCAGGACCCAAGGGTGTGGATTTTCTGATCTACTATACTCCCATCCCCTGGGAGATGACTTGAGCATTTTGATGTGATTTGCTAACAGAATGGGGAAAGAACAAGGGGAAACAGAGGAGCTGGGGGATTCTTGCCAGAAATAAAATCAAACCGCCCTAAATTGGCACAGGGAGGAGTCACTTGAATAGTGGCATTTATTACATCAGGGGAATAAGCCAATCATTTCTTTGCCCGGTCATTACATTTGCATATTTCAAATCTATTGGTTGGAATGAAATGAGTCAGGAGGCAGGGATGCAGATGGGCAAAGGACCAACTTGGCCCTGAGAGTGTCCCCAAGTGGCTTCCATTCTCTGCCAGAGTAGGGAGACAAATTTACCAAAAGTACTCTGCCCATCTCTCTCCTATCCCGTGCCCTGCCCACCCTCTACCCTTAGCCCCACCCACTGGTTCATAAACTTCTGTTTGAGGGCTAGAGACACACCCAGGCCTGGAGCTCCAGCTCAGGGACGACATTCTAAAGGCCACTGAGGCGAAAAACTCAGCATTAACTGTTGCTTTGTTGGTGTTGATTTAGAACCCCAAACTACCCCAGAATTTATAAGACAAATTAGGGTTCAGAGCATAGCCCTGAGCCAATATTTACCAGCTATTCAGGAAGCCTTAGGTTTGATCCACAGTACTGCAAAAACAAAAAAGTCCTAACTGCTCAAACTGGGGCCTCTTTCTGGAATGGAATTCTCCAGTCTGCCCAGTGAGGAACTATTTTTGATTCGTGATATGGCTATAGCTGCCATCTGGATGAAGAGTGGGACCTCCACACCTTGAGTTTGAAAATCCCTTATTCCGGGACTGGAGAATTGGCTCAGCTCTTAAGAGCACTGACTGTTCTTCCAGAGGGTCCAGGTTCAATTCCCAGCATCCAAATGGCACCTCATAACTGTCTGGAATTGCAAGATTTGACACCCTCACACAGACATACTTCCAGGCAAAACACCAATGCTCATAAGAGAAAGAAAGAAAGAAAGAAAGAAAGAAAGAAAGAAAGAAAGAAAGAAAGAAAGAAAGAAAGAAAGAAAATCCCTTTTCCACTTATTACTTAATAGTGGAAATTTTGAGCAAATTGCTTAACCCTTCCTGAGCCTTGTTGTGCTCCTCTGTAAATGGGAGAATACTGACAACCACACAGAGATGTGTGTACACACGCAGTCTGTGAGGAAATCCATGTAAATAGCCCTGTGCAGTCAGTGTTCCAAATCCACTTCTGTCTGCCCCCAAGCCAGCCTGGCCATCCTTTGTCAGTTTAGCAGTTAGACCCAGTCAACAAATTAGTAAATAAAAACAAAATGTTAGGGCCGGAAAGTAGCTTAGAGCTAGAGTGCTTGCCTCAAATTCTTCCTTCTTTTGAATAAGTTCATTCCTTCTTCCTTCCTTCCTTCCTTCCTTCCTTCCTTCCTTCCTTCCTTCCTTCCTTCCTTCCTTTCTTTTGTGCATATGGGCACGGGCATGCATATGTACATGGCGCTCAGCAGTCTCTTTTCCCCCACTATGTGGAATCTTGGTCTTTAGGCCTGTCAGTACACACTTTTACCTGATGAACCACCACCATGCCAACCTTTGACTAGCATTCTGTTTTGAAAATTGGATTGTATTTTATATGCATAGGTGTTTTGCGTTCATCCTGTGTGCCATGTGTGTATCTGGTACCAGCGGAGGTCAGAAGAGGGCACTGGATCTCTTGGGACTGGAGTTAGAGATGGTTGTTAGGCACCATATGGGTGCTGGGAATCAAGCCTGAGTCCTCTGGAAGGGCCGCCAGTGTCCTGATCCACTGAGCCTTAGCTCTAGCCCCATTGCCTATCACTCTTGAAATGTCTAGCATTCTGGGTTCAATCCCTGGTATAGCAAACATACAAAAATCTTTGTAGGGAAATGTTGCTCAAGTTGTCAACTTGGTAAGTCCTGGAGATATCCCATTGAGTTTTACTCTTTTTTGTTTTGTTTTTTTCAAAATAAGGTTTCTCTGTGTAGCCTCAGCTGTCCTGGACTCGCTTTGTAGACCAGGTTGGTCTCAAGCTCACAGAGATCCTCCTGCCTCTGCCTCCTCAGAGTGCTGGGATCATAGACGTGGGCCAGCTACTCTCCTTTGCAGCTCCCATTTGATGGCTGAATTAGCTCCTCCCAGAAGAGTAGGGTTCAGGAAGCCATGAGCCCAGCAGGCTGTGGACAGGGGAGGGGCATAGGAGACACCTGTGAGAGGTCACATGACATCCTCTCTGCTACTTCTCTGGTATGTTGCTTAACATTCTGGTCTTTGATAAAAGCCGACTATGGCTTGTCCACTTGCCTTGGTCCTCCTTGGCCAGCCAGAAGTTGTGGGTATGGCTTAGCTAGGCTACAGCAATGAACTGTGTGATTTGAGCACCCATGCACTTCCTGTTAGTGTAGCCATTTATACCTGTGCATTTGGGGTAAACACTGGTTCTTTTATCTTGGAGTCCATCAGTCAGTCAGTCATCTGTTCATTTGGGGGCTGTGTTTTAATTTTTGTGAGACAGTCTCATATGATCCAAGCTGACCTCTACTTGCTGTGTAACTAAGAGTAAACTTGAACTCTTGATTCCCCTAGCTTCATCTTCTAAGTTCTGGGAGTACAGGCATTTCTCATAATGTCCAGCTTCATTTAATATCTACTGGGGCCCTTCTGTGCACTAGCCCTTGCTGCATGACATAATGTAGCAGTCACAGAAGACTTCATTTCCTTCTCTGAATACATCTTTGTTCTAAACCTGTAAAAACTCAGATAATGGAGATAGAGAGTAGAATATTTGAGGTGAACTGGTCTTCTTTCTTTCCTGGCTGGGGATGGTGGCCATTTGAGAACACTTTTTGCACCATACTGGCCTTTTGGCCAGCCACACTCTATTCTCCTGACTCATTTCATTCCAACCAATAGACTTGAAGCATGCAAATTTAATGACTAGGCAAAACTTCTATTTTCTTTAGAAAGGAGAAAGCAACAGTAAACAGGCAAGGAAATAAATAATTTAATTTAGGCCATGTAAATGCTATAAAAAGGGTCCAAACTATCTAAATAGGTAGCATGACAGTGTGTGTAGAGAGCTGCATTTTGGGTGGGGGAGGGGAGAGAAGTTTGAGGAGGATCTGAATCAAGGTTTTAAAAACAGAGCCTCATGGGTAAAGGGAAGAGGATGTGCAGGGACTTGGGGGACCTGCCTTGAGAGCATGGATCCAGGGATCTGTGGACTGACTTTTCTTCCTTCTCTCTCCTTTTTTTTCTTTCCTTTCTTCCCCTACCTCTCTCTCTCTTTTTTTTTTTTTTTCTTTTCTTGAGACAGGGTTTACACAGCCCAAACTGGCCTCCAACTTGCTGGTGCTGACCTTGAATTTCTGAGCCTCATTCCTCTACCTCCCAAGCGCTGGGGTTACAGAAATGCACTGTCCTGCCTGATTTCTGAGCTGCTGAAAATTACACTCAGGATGTTGTGCATGCATACCAATTGAGCTATGTCCTCAGTGCCACATGGGTTTTTAGCTTTCTGAGGCAAAAGTCACCCAGCCTTGCTGGGTGTGGCACTATATGTGTGTGATGCCAGCAGCCCTTGGGAGGCAAAGGAGGAGGGTCAGCAACAGTTCAAGGCCAGCCTTGACTACACAGGGAGTTCCACCAGGCCATCTGGGCTACATGAGACCCTCATTTATAGTATTCTGCCTGCATATGTGCATGCACACCAGAAGAGGGCACCAGATCTCAATATAGATGGTTGTAAGCCACCATATGATTGCTGGGAATTGAACTCAGGACCTTGGAAGAACAGCCAGTGCTCTTAACCTCTGGACCATCTCTCCAGCCCCCTCACTTTATGAAACAATCATAAAAATCAACCAGACTTTCTTGCACAAATTCGTGTGTCTTTCTATTGGTCTAGAATTAGATCAGACCCCTCACTGTTGCTCAATCAACAGACCCCAGCAAACCCAGTTCCTCAAATAAAACAACTTCTTCCTGCCACAGGGCCTTTGCACAGTGAGTTGGCAGCTACAACTAATCAAGAATCCTTTGTTAGGGTCTTTCCCCAAATTCACACAGTCAGATCCCTTAGCTCAGTCGGTAATTACTCATCACTTTACTGTGCTTGTCTGGAGACTTGGGGTCTTGTCTGATGCCAGAGTCACAAAAGGAAAGAAACAGCCTGGGGGGAAGGACTTAAGGTGACCGATTAATAGCACCAGGGAGAAGAAGTGAGTTGTTCTGGGAAGAAGCTGGCGGCAGACTCAGATTCCAGGAGCCACACGCCAGTGGAGGACCAGTCACTTGGGCCTTAGGGGGCTTAGGTGGCATTTCTTCAAAGGACCGTTTTGTGGTTGGTGGAGCTTCCAGTAGACCGGTGTCATGAGAGTGGGGAGTTCCCCGTTCTTAGTGGTCAATAAACACACAGTGGAGCAGAGGAGGGACCCTGGGAACTTTCATTTCCTTAGGTCCAGTGATCAAGGTCTGCTGGGGTTTTCAGCTGTAAAATGGGCGCCCCCGAGTGGCACTGAGGCAGCGTCCCTTCCCGCTTGTCACTGGTGCAGGGCCTGTATGCTGTTGCTCCCTTCCTCCCGCTGGCTTGGCAGGGTACTGGGAGGGAGGGGGAGTTGCTTCCTCGAGTCTTAAGTGGTTCCACAGCTGGAGCAGTGGTTCGTATTTTAAGTGGAGTTTGCAGACAATGGAGCTCTCTAGGGCTTGGAGGGGAAGGAAGCTGAAATTCAGGACCATTCTGTGAATTCCCAAATTCTTTGTGTCCATTGTGTAGGAGAACAATGCTGTTTGTTTGGCTTGTTCACTCAAGGTAGGGGACTGATGGGGGAGGGGGGGATGGTTAAGTCCCAGCACACTGAAACTCCCAGAGTGGTTAGGTTGCTTAGGAGCTGGAGGGTCCCTAAGAAACTGGGGGTGGGCTGTAGGAAGGTGGGAAGCTGTGAGGCTGGCAGGGACAGGGGTGAAACCTAGTTTCCCGGGTTGTCCTCCAGATCCAAGCCTTGCCTCTTTAGGGATTTTTGCTCCCTTTCTGAGTGTTCTAATCCCAGAGACTGCTGACCTTGACCTGTTTCCCTCAGGCTGTATCCTATGCCAGAAGGGTAGACCAAACGCCAATTGGTTAAATCCCTTCATCCTTGACCATCCATATTCTTCAATGTCCATCATCGAGTGTTTGGCTAGACAGAGTTGCTTACAATTTGTAGGCTCAGGCGCTCCCTGGGCCAGAGCTAGCTCCCCTTTTGACCACATCATTCTGTCTCTCTAAGCCCTTTCATGGCCTTGATCTTGGCTGGTGAATGTAAAGTGCGGGTCCCTAGTGGAATCTGTATATCCGCAGAGTAAAGGCCAATGATACATGAGGTCTTTGCTTAGGTCATAGAACCTCAAGTAAGACTACCCAGCAGTTTGACTTAATCCAGTGCCAGGCAAGGCTCCAACCCTGAACTTCACCTCCTAGACCCTTTCCCCTTCAGAGTTAGCAGCTGTGTGTGGACTCTGTTGCTGCATTACCTTCTATTGCCCGATTAAAGCCCTGCTGTGCGGCTGACTATCCTAGCCTCAGTTTCCCTTCTGTAGAACAGACAACAATCAGTCTACCCCGCTGAGCTGCCTCGAGGAGTAAGTGAAATACTGCAGCTCAAGGCCTGTGTGTCATTGCCGCCTTCATTGTTCAGACACGGGAATCAAGGCAGAGGAGACAAGCTTCCTGTGGAGGATAAATGAGGGCATTGCAATTCAAGTCCAGGCTGCTGGCTCCAAAGCCGGGTTGTGACCATCGTAGCACTGGGCCTCCTGAAGATACAGGACTCATGCTGGCTCAGAGCAGGCTTCTCTTGACTTTCCACCAGCACCTGCCAAAGCCAAGTTTCCCCAGTCAGAGGAGTCATATTGTCTAACGGGGGGGGGGGGGTTGAGGCTCCACCAGCTCTGTGCACTGATCCATTGGAGACTCGGGTGCCCCCACTGACTCTGCCAGGGAGTGTCTTTCTCAAGCAAGGGGACCAGCTCAGAATGGAGAGGTGCCTTGGGGCTGGCTGCTGAGTTCCCGGGTCTGAGAGTTACAGTTTGGTATCACTGGGTTCTGATGTTGAGTCCCAATGTGAGTCCTGGGGTCTCATCGGGGAGCTTGTATGTGGTGCTTTGGAGCTTCACTTGGCAGAGACACAGATGTATGCACCGAGATGAAACACCCCGAGAATGAGAACAGAAGCCTAAACCTTGGGGACCACAATGGTTTGGGGGGGGCGCTGAGCCACAGCTCCCTCCAGCTCCTACCCTCTCCCTTCTTCCCGCTCAGCTCAGCCTCTTCCCACCTCCACCCTTTCCCCTCTCAGCTTGTGGCTTTCCATTGAATGAGAAGAGGGAGAAAGAAAGGATGGAGAAAGGCCTGGGGGAAGGGGTGTCCACTTTGTCGATGTGGTGCTGCACTTGTTCTGTGAATGAAGGTGATGTGGGTTCAGGGTGGAAGGAGGGGGTGGAGGGAAGCACTGGGTAGGGCAGCCTGGGATGGGGTTGCCATGGGAACGGCAGCCTGCCAGGAGCCCTGCCTTCAAAGCCGAGGTGCTGTGCGTGCATGGCAGGTTCCTGAGGGAGGCGGGTGGTGTGTGTGTGTGGGTAGCAGTTCTGATGGGAGCCCCCTGGGACTCCAGCTCCTGGATTCCAGACCCAAACCCTAACCTGAGTGGGAAATGGCATCATTCACTATTTCCTGGCAGATGCCCCTCAGCCTCAAGCTCTGTGTTTCAGGGATGGAGCTGGAATCACTCTGGCCACTGTGAAGGCGGGCTCTGATTGAGCCCTCAGCCGGCAACACCTCTTCTCTTCAAGAGTGTTAGGGGTGGAGCAAAGGGACTCTTCCTGTGGCCAGTGGGGTAGTGATGGTTTGCCCTATCAGGCTCCAGTTGGAGCCAGTCCAGTCACTTGAGGCCTTTAGCTCTAACCTGGAGGAAATGCCCTGGAGGCTGAAAATTCAGCCGGTTGAGAAGCTGGGTGTTTGAGGGCTTCAGGTGTTTTGGTGGGCACTGCAGTCATCAGAGTGACCTTCCGGCCACTAGGGGGGCTGTGGAGCATCCTCTGGGTACTGGAACAGCTCGGTGGGGAAGACCTGGTGAGGAAGTGTGGCTGAAAAGTAGTCTTCTTTTAATGGGACTAGCTCCGCTGGACCATGCCACAGTAAACCCTGCTGGCCTGGGGAACCAGCACTCTGGGGCTGCCATTCAGTCTTAGCCTTCTTGTGCTCCATGCCTGCCTGGTCACAGAGAACCTCCATGCTATTCAGGGCACTTCTGCAGTGCCTGCTACTCGCCAGTGCATGCTGGGCATTGCAAGGGGCTTCAGATACATCCAGGAGGCACAGGCTTCATGCTACACATCTGAGGCTAGACAGGCAAGCCCGGAGTCCGGACAACCTGCGTGAGTCCTTGTTGCCATCTCTCTGATGGATCCTGGGCAAGCTTGCTACTGTGAGCCTCGCTTTCCTCACCTGCAAAATGGTGGTGCTAATGGTGCCTAGTTTTCGGAGTTGTAAGAATGAAATGAGAAAACAAGGAATGAAGTCTGTCAGGGTCTGGCACCGGGAAAGCTCTCCCTCAACCGGAGTGACAACTGTTAGCACTGAGTCAGAGGGAAACGGTGGAGGCAGAGGTGAGTAATGGCAATGAGACAAGCAGGGAGGGCTTTCTGGATGTGGTGTCTGGAGTGAATCTGAAGGACAGCTGGGCAAAGACGGGCAGGAAGGCAGGCATTTAAAGAGCTTGTTTTTTTTTTTTTGTTGTTGTTCCTTGCAACACTAACTGGCAGCCCTGGAGTCCTCTCTTTCTAGTCACCTGGACCCTAGCCTAACTTCCTCTGCCTCCTCCTGTTCCGCTTCAGCTCCTTGTCCCCCTCCTCCTTTCCTGAAAGAAAGCCAGCTCAGGGCAACAAGTTTCACAAATAGTGACCACTGCCCGTTGCTGCTCGGCGGCTCCTTACCAGGGACTGTCTACCCCCACCCAGGGGACAATGTGTGCCGTCATTTTTGCTTGTCATAGCTGGGGAGTAGGGAATGCTGTTGCCTGGCGGCGGGTGCAGAGACAAACCTTTCCCCTTACAAAGAGGGAAGTGGTCCCAACCAGCGAGAAACCCTGGCTTGGGTGGAACTGGAAAAACGGGGGGCTGCGCCTGTCTACTGTGGTCCCGTCACCTCCCCATGCCAGGGCAAGTCACCCCCAGCCCCCGCGTCTCTCTGTATCTTCTAGTCTAGCAGTGCCTCTGGCTTCACGCCCGCCCCGCCACTCATCTACCGGTGCCACTTCCCCTAGGGTCTTGTCACTCCTTTCATCCTCTGCCTCGCCGGGGTTGCGGACCGCCTGTCAGGCAGGAGTCAGCCGGCGGCTGCACGAGGCTTCGGAGACCGCGCTGCCCGCCGCACTCGGCCTGCCTGCCCACTGATTGGCCGAGCTGCTGTTTCCATGGTGATCACCGGCAAAAGCCCGGCCCCCACCTCGCATCTCCTCCTCCTCTCGCTCCCCCTCCCCCCAGGCCCTATTCAGTGGCGAGTGCTGCGACAGGCAGGTTAATAAAACTGGAGCCGCGTGAGGAGTCGGGCTGTGGGCCGAGGGCCCAGCGTGGTGGCCCGCCCAGAGAAGAGAGGGACGGTGGGGTAGGAAGGGAGGAGCTTGCTGGGAGCTCAGTTAGTCCCCCAGTCCAGCCAATCAGGGGCTCCACCCACTGCAGGTGCTGGGGCTGTGCCTGCCCTGGGATATTGGGGGTTCGTTTTCTCATCGTGTGCCTTCTCACAATGGCCTCTGGGGGCGGTATCTCCACCCCCAACCAAACCTTGGGATCTCTGTAACTGGGATGCGGAGAGCTGTGGAACGCGAGGAGAGAGGCTGGGAAAGGCTGGGGCTGGGAAGAAGAGCAGGGCGAGCCGGGGTTGAGACAAGAGTGGTGTCGCGCTGGAGGATGGGGAAGCAGACAAGAGGGGAAGGAGGAAAGAAGTAGGAAGGAGGCTGCTGGCGAACACCGAGTTGGGATGGATGGAGAATGGAGCGCGAGGCATAAAAAT
>CM053764.1:6872442-6948020 GCA_028658305.1 Pachyuromys duprasi
TGGGGGAATGAGGTGAAAACTGGTGGGCTATGGGGGCTGGAGTATGTGCTGGAATCGGGAGCCCCAGCGACACTACTCCTTGCCAGTGTCAACCTAGTGTTTGCTGTCAGGTCTGTGCTGCACTCTGGCATGGATGACCTCACTGAGCACTTACAATAATCCTTTGAGGCAGGCCTATTACAACACCCACCAGAGATTCAGAGAGGTCGAGTAACTTATTCAAGGTCAGAGGGTTCTGGTTCTATCACAGATGTGGTGGACATGTCATCAGCAGTTGTATCTGGAGTTGAGTCTTTCTGGCCAGAGATTCAAACCATGAGGTTTGTGATGGGGTAAGAAGGCATTCTGTGTCCAGAGGTCAAGGATGGATCTGGCTGTGATGCTGAGCCATGGGTCAGGGCCCTGGCTGCCGTCTGTGACATCATCTATACTCATTGTTCCCTGCTGGGGGGAGACGCTGGATTTGCTGGAGTTCTTGTTTTGTTTTGTTTGTGCATCATTGCAGCTGAAGTGACAGACGCAGAGACCCTGTAGCAATTCTCAAGCGCTGCCCTTGAAAAATCATCTATTTTGAAACAATGGAGCAGCCCAGAGCTAGTGCCACAAGGTCTAGACTGGAAAGAGAGTTGGAAAAAGTAGAATAGCTTGGCTGTAAGTTAAGTGTGATGGTACAGATCTATAACCCCAGCATGCAGGAGATGGAGGTAGGAAGATGAGGTTTCGGGGTACCCTTGGCTACATAGGGAGTTTAAGGCCACCATGAGCTGAATGTCTTTTTTTTAACGAAAGAGGTTTATTAGATGGAGATGGAGAGAGGGAGGAGAGAGAGAGATGGTGGGAGGAGGGGGCAACCCGCTGACAGAGGGGAGAGCAGGAGAAAAGGAGGGAGCAAGGGCCAGAGACGAAG
This sequence comes from Pachyuromys duprasi, assembly GCA_028658305.1. NCBI lineage: Eukaryota > Metazoa > Chordata > Mammalia > Rodentia > Muridae > Pachyuromys > Pachyuromys duprasi. Next base: position 6,873,350 of record CM053764.1, read on the forward strand.
AGCCACCCAAATGTCTTAAAAAAAGAAAAGAAGAGAAAAAAATGGCTTGGCTCTAGGCCTGTCTGTGATATGGCCTTGGCCTTCGATGAATGTTATAATTTCTGTGAGCCTCAGTTTCCCCATCTACAAGATGGGAATATATGAGCTAGCTGGTGATACAGGTTAGAGTAGGATGATGCCTGGGAAATAGCTGGGAAATGCCTGGGAAAGTTCTTGGTTAAAGTGGCTTTCTTCTTTTGAGCCGGGAGGTCTCTGTAGGTGCTGATTCTCCTGAGAAATTTGTAACACCATACTCCATGACCCAGGGGGAAGAAACTTCCTGAACACTTGGGTCTGTACTATCCCCACTTCCGAGAATGGAGACGGCCTCCTGGCCTAAAACATGTTGGGACAGGGATGCTCCTCTCTCTAAAATGGGACAGAAGGATCCAAGCTAAGGGAGTGGGGGGTCACCATGTCATATCTGTTCACTCTGCATCCCTGTTCCCTGACCCCACCAGGGAACACCACTGAGAGAAGCCAAAGTCCCTCAGCAGAAGCTCTGAGCTTCTCAGGCTACCCACTGGTGGCTGCTGTCCCTGCAGCCTGCAGGCCCTGGGGACAGGACTGAGGGCCAGGCCACAGGCTAGGAGCCCAGGCCAGGGAGGGCACAGGCAGCTGCTGCAACCTGAACACTCGATAAACCATTAATTCTTAATAAACGACAGGCTGTGCATTATTTAACAATAATGATACTTTCTGTTCCATTATAGATTAAAACACCGGCCTCTTCTTATTAATCCTGCATTTCAAAAGCTTGTAAATCCTGCACAGCCAGAGGAGATAAAAGCAGGCTCAACCCCATCCCGAGGCTGACACACTCACACTGACACGGTGGCTCAGCAGCTCTGCCTGGGTGTGCACACTCGTGTGCCCTGGGCCCACCCACAGCCCAGTTCCTGGACAACATCAGCACACCTGCTGTGGATATCCCTCTCCTTGATCTCTGCACTTACACACACACACACAAACACACACACACACACACACACACACACACACACACACACACACGGCCTGCCTTCCCATTCTCTACCTCTCCCTCCTTTATCTTCACAGCATTATGCCACACATAACTGGAAAACGAACGGATTCTACTCTCACATGGTTTTTGCATTTCTCAAGGGTCCTGCGGAGGGGGGTGGAGAGAGGAGAAGATCAATCACAGGGAACGGAAAGGAGGCAGTACACAGAAAAGAAGGGGCAGACACCTCAAGCCCACACAGGCTGGGTAGGTTCTGAGCTTGAGTCCTTTTGACAGACTGAGAACTGCACAGGGTTCCCTTAGAGGGGCCCTCACTGGACATGCAACACCCCTCCATATGGCCCTCAGGCTCTGTTTACGTAGCCTCAGCGACAGGGAGCTCACTCCCAGGTGAGGCAGATCTGTATTGTTGCAGAGACCTCAGCCTTCTGGAGCTTTTTTAGAAGCCAGGCTTGGTGATGTACACCCGAAAGTCCAGCATTGGGGAGGTGAAAGCAGGAGGATCAGAAGTTCAGTGCCACCCTCTGTTACACAGAGGTAGAGACCAGCCTGAGCTTCATGAGAACTTGTCTCAGAAATCAAAATGCAAACGAACAACCAGAAGCTTCCTCGGTAAAAGCCAGTCTTGGCTCCAGGGCCCCTCTAGCACATGGCAGGCCTTTGGGAAGGGGACAGCTGCCATGTGCCTGCTGGTGCTTCCATGCTTTCTCCAGACCCCAAGTTGAACTGTGTGAACTTTATCTTGATTCCCCTTGTCTGTGCTGACAGGGCTGAGGACCTCATCCCTTTCCATGGCGCAGGCAGAACACAGGCCAGTTAGACATTCTTTCTTCAGGGAGTAGGAAACCATAACTAAGGATTTGGAAAGAAAGTCCAGTGTGACCTTGGATGCCTTGACCAAGGTCATTGCAAAAAAATCATCTGCATTTATGAAATGCTTACAAGTTCTAGGTACCCTGGTATATTCCCATACTCCATTCCACCCTTAGAGACTGCTTCAGCTCTTCCTGCAGATGAAAACTTGGCTGTGGACTTACAAGTGCACAGTGGTAAAGCCAGCGCTTGAACCAGTTACTGTCTGACTTTTAACCTTGCTTTTAACTCTCCTCAGAGCTAAGAGTCTTGGGTCACTGAACCCTCAAGCCTACTGGCCAGTAGGGCTGGTCCAAGCCAAGCTGAACTTCCTCTCTGAACTTGGATTACAGGTGCCCCTCCAGTTGAGGCTCTCCAAGAAGAGACAGAGAGATGTGGATAAGAGGAGATCGCTGCTTCTCAGGTTTTACCTGCTCCTCATTTTTTTTGGGGGGGGGGTAGAAGAGGAAGATATGTCCCAAGATACCAGTGAGGCTCCCTTCATGCCATAGCAGGCTTAATTCGGCTCCTTTTCCTCCTCCTCCTTGACCGGATCTCAATATGTAGATCAGGCTTGCTGTGGCTTCCACCCTTCATCCTGCTTCTTCGCCTCTGGGATGCTGTAATTACAGACATGTGCTGCCACGACAGGACAGGCCAGCCCGCCATAAAGGGTGACTTGCTGAGGCTGAGCAGTCAAGTCAACGGTATCTGAACCCATCTCTTGCTCAGACTCGTGGAACTGGCCTGAGGTGTTTCCTAAGAGCAGATAGGGGGCTGGAGAGACAGCTCAGCCATGACGAGCCCTAGCCACTCTTCCAGAGGACCCAAGTTCTGTTCCCAGCACCCATACTGCAGCTTAACAACCATTTCTATGTAAGTCCAGTCTCAGGGGATTGACACCTTCTTCTAGCCTCTGAATACACATAGTACACAGACATACATGCAGGCAAAACACCCACACATATAAAATAAAAATAAGTAAAGTCTCAAAAAGAAGGAGGAGGAGGAAGAGAAGCAGCAGAAAGAATCTGGGTACATAGCTCAGTTTATAGAGCACACCAATCATGTGCAAAGCTCTAGGATCCATCCCCCGTACCATATAGGCTTAGTGATGCATGCCTGTAATCCCAGGTCTGGAGAAGTAGAAGCAGGAGGACCAGAAGTCCAAGGTCATCCTTAGCCAAGTTAGCCAAGTTTGGGGCCAAACAGGAATATATAAGACCATATATACTTACATACATGTATGTATGTATATATGTGTGTGCGTGTGCTTGAATGTCTGGTGTGGCCTGAGCTATACAAAATCCCAGCAGCCAGGAGAAAAGGGCAGGAGGATTACAAATTTGAGGCCAATCCAGGTTAAACGATGAGTTCCAGGCTAGCTAGGGCTACAAAGAGATACTTGTTTCAAATAACCATCACCCCCCACCCCCCAAAAAAAGAAAAAAAATCATATGTGTGCGTTTGTGTGTGTGTAGGACACATGGGAGGAAGGGAGGCATCTTCATGAAACTGAGGATGGAAGTAGCGTTCTTCCTTTTTTGAAATGCACAAGTGGGAAATTAGACTTGATCCCTTGTGGCTTTTGGGCCAACCCCTGAGTGAAGTCAGCTCGCTTTTGCAAAGGAAAATTGTATCCATTTTCCGGGTTTTATGGGGTTTCCACAATGAGAGAGACCTCTCATGCTGGTGCTTAGAGAGGATTTCTCTGCGAGGCCTACAGTGACACCGTGTAATCTCCCAAAAAATATGGTGCTAATATTCGCCGGGTTAGGGTTAGTTATTTTTATGTCTCTGTCATTTTGTTTCTCGGCAGCCCTTTCTGCCGCCTGGAAAGGATGCGGCGGGCACTTTATTTCCAGAGTCATATTTTTTAATTTGATCAAAGCAAATTTCACTTGTTCTCTGTATAAATTATTTAACTCATTTCTTTTAGGTTAAATGTCTCAGTAGAAAGATAGAAAGCCCCTTCGTCACATTTTCTTCCAGGATTTTAATCAGCGCCTCCAGATTGTATGAACTTCCCTCTCAGGCTCCATCCTTCCCCATCTGGGGAGCGCCTTTCCCTCCTGACTCTCTTCTCTCTGCCTGCTCCTACTCTATGCCGATGCTTCTTGAGTCTGTGGCTCAGGATGACTCTGGACAGGAGTATGGCAGGTCACATGTGAGCCCCTTTTAAGCCCTGCACCCCCACTCTTCTTCATGGCATGGCCTGCAGCTTGTTGAGTTGCCCTGCGGCTCCCAGCTCTTGGTGTCCAACCTCAGTTGCTGCTTTAGCCTCTGGCAGCACCTGGACCCTACAGCCATTTTCTTGGTGCTGTAAGCTGCGAGGTATATGACTGTGTGTGTGAGAGAGAGGGCGAGAGAGAGAGAGAATATGTGAGTGTGTGTCTGTGGGTGTGAGTGTTAGTGGGTATCTGTGTGTGTACAGGACAGATAGAGAAATGTGGTTCCTCAGGCACCATACAACTCCTGTACCCCCTCCCCTTTTTTTTAGAGGAAATCTCTTGTTGGCCTAGAACTCACCAAATAAGTTAACTGGTCACTAAGCCCCAGGGACCTACCTGCCTCTGTCTCTGCCTCCCCAATACTAGACTTACAAGTGCACATCACCATACTTGGCTTTTCGCATGTGTGTTGGGGTTGGGAATGAAACCCGGGTCCTCATGATTGCAAGGCAAGGATTTACCAGCTGAGCCATCTCCCCTCTACCTATTTATTATTTAAAAATATATGTGTATTACCAGGGTTTGAACCTGGCGTTTCATGTTTGCTAGGCACATATGCTACCACTGAGGTTTATGGCTAGATTTTAATATACGAACCCTAAATTCTAACTGTTTCCTTATCAAAAGATCTCTGCTCAGTCAGTTGCCCCTTGTCACAGGACAGTCCCCTGGGAGCTGCTCCCTAGGTGCCCGGACTCCTGGTATAGGCTTTCTCCTTGGACTTCCCCTGGTAAGAGTATGGCGGTTGGTAGGACCTCTGACACAATATGGGCCTGAGGAGTTCTCTCCAAAAAGGGGTCAGGAAGGGACATGGCGCCTCCCACCTGGGCAGTCTGCAGCCTCAGATATTGTTGGCTGAGGAGAGTCCAGCCTGGCAAACCCATTGGCTGAAACCCTCTCCCCTCCTCACCTCACATTGCTTTAGCCAAGTCAGAGTGTCCGGTGGGAATTCCCTTTCCTTTTACTTTAAAAATACAGAGTAATTAACAAAGGAATGCTATTAACTGCGACAGGTTAGAAATTACAATAAAATCAGCAGAGTCCGCAAGCAGTGTGGAGAGGCTGGTAGGCCAGACTTAGGCAGAGAGGAGCCCTTGGCCATCCGGGGCCCTTGGTGTCAGCCACAGGGAGTACTTGGCTCAGGCTGGGAGGCTTCAGCCCAGCCCTGTGCACAGGTCAAACCAGGCCTTAGGTCCAGATGCTTCTACTTCCTTCCAGGAAAAGCCAGTCCCGGCCATTCTTCCAGCCTCAGGGGTAGCCCTTTTATGAAAACCTTAAATAATAGGGTCATGACCTAGGCCTGACCAGGCCTTGTCTGAGAGGATGTGACCTCTGCTCTTGGGCAGAGCCAGAGATTTCCCTTTGGGGTTTCTCTAGGTTCTACAAAGCCTTGGAAAACCAGGATCAAAGAAAGCCCTTGGGACTGCCAGACCATGGTGGTCACTTTCTCCAGCCTGTAGAGCATTTCCAGGGCTGTGATGCCTTCCTTCCAGCATGTCCAGGCTGAACTTTGCTCAGCCATAGCCAAAGATTCTAGGAAGAAGTGGCTTATTGCTGCCCACTCCCTGGGAATCTGGTTCTAATCTGACTGCAGTTTTTCATGCTGCAGTCCTCTGTAATTTCTCCTAGAGAGTTTCAGGGGTTGGGGGTTTAGAGGGGAGGTAACATGCTCATTGTATGTTGCAGATAATGAAACTAAGGCTCAGAGTGACTTGTGTACAATCACGCAGCGAGGGTGGGGAGGGCCTTAAAATGTGGTTGTATTTTCTCCATGGTTTCTGCTTTCCTTTGTGTCCTGAGCCCTGAAGGAGATGGATACCTCAGGGTTGAGTAGATAAGCCAGACCTCCTTTTCCTCAATGCCCACAAGGCAAACGCACAACAGAAGGCATCTTAGCTCATTTCCGTTCTCACCCAGCAGCTATAAGTTGTACTGTGGTGTAGATTTCATTTTACTTCTTGCGCCTTTGAGACAGGACCTCAGGTACCCAAGGCTAGCCTAGAACTGACTATGTAATCTGGGTTGGCCTTGAACTTTTGATCCTCCCAGATTTCAGACACATACTTGGTGTTTCAAGTAGGGGTTAGACTTGGGGAAACTGAGGCTTGGAGAAGTACAGTGCTTTGTCTAACGTCGAAAGACAGAGACAGAACTTGAATCCAGTTCTGCCTGTCTGCAGTCACCCAGGTCCTCACTGAAAGGTCAGAGCTAGCCAGACTTGAAGTCTGCAGCAGTGAGTCCAGCCGGGGGAGTGTGGAGTCAGAGAAGCTCATTAGGAGAGAAGCTGACATAGCCGTCAAGAGCCCAGGCTTGGCCAGCCCCACAGACTCCCAGCTACGGTGTAAACAGCCTTACTAATTCTCCAGACTCAATCGCTGTCCCTGATGGATTTCCCGTCATTACTCCTGAGTGAGTGACAACCTGCTCAGATGCTTGCCTTCCGAGAGGTTCAGAAATCAGAATGCTTTGCTCCCTAAGTTGATTCCAGCTTGTCCTAAAGTCATTTTAATTGGTGAAGCGTCAGAGGCAATTTGGGTAACTTTCTGAAAGCCCTTTACTGCTAGCCCTGGGCTGGGGGTGGGGGTGTCTAATGCTGCTTTGGCTGGGGTGGCACTTCACCCACCCCTGATTGGTCAGGAGGCTGAGGCGCATGCATTGCTTAGGTGTTTCTTGCTGCAGTTTCCAGGCTGGTTCCTGAGGATAACAAGATTCATTTTCTCAATGGCTCTGACAGATAGGATTGTTATTGTTATTATACTCATATACCACCTTGCCTCCGAGGAGCTTAAGGCACTTTACAAATTTGAAAATTATCTAATAATCTCCCAGCAACCCCGAGAGAGGATAGAAGCTGCAGAAAGAGGCTCTTCGGAGCAGCTACAGGACCTGCTAGCCTCTGCTGGCCAGCACATGACCACAGTGGGGCCTGGACCCTTCAGGCTCCTGTCTGTTGTAGCTGCAGGATAAGGAAGAGGAGGAAGATAATTTGGGGGTGTGAAGAAGAGAAAGGGGGAGAAGGACTCTGTCTCCAGAGGACAAAATCCAGTGGGGAGGGGGGAGATGAGTTGTGCACAGTTTTCTTTAAAGACACAGAAAATGAGAAGAAGCAGGAGGCTCCCAGGGGCTTTGCTAAGAGAGCTGAAATTCAAAATGGAAATATATGAGCTGGGGCTTTAGCTCAGTTGTGGAGTACTCACGTAGCAAGCAGGAGTCTCTCGATTCAAGCTCCACTACCCACCCGCAAAGTCAAAACGGATATCAGAGCAGGAACATGAGGATATGGGCAGAAATATCTAGAAGCCCCACCCCAAATTTCAATGGCTGCTGTGAGACAGGCGTGGGAGCCTCTGCAGTCCTCCGGTCTGCTCCCCGCCAGCTGAGAGTGTGGCGTGCTGCCGCACCCAGCCCGACATCCTATGATCCTTCTTCCTTCAAGCTCCCTCATGCCAGGGGTGGCAGCAGTAATTGTGGCACCTTTGCTAAGCGTGAAGGGGAAGCCACCATCTAGATGATGGGAGGGCTTGCTTAATCGGCTCTCCTTTGCAGAATAAAGGGTCTGTGGTGGTTCTCGGCAGTACCTCTTAGGGAGCAGGCATAGCAATGCCACTGAGATCTGGGCTTTGGAATAAGCAAATGACATAACTGCCTTGACCTTCTGTTTTCTCGTTTGTCACAGCACAGTGATAGTGTGACCTTCTGTGGCAGGATGTGTGTGAATTGCTTAGCTTAGTGCCTGGCACTTTAGGTCTGAAGAGAGCGAAGATGAGGATGAGACCCAGCTTCTGGTGAGATACCTGCCCTTGGGCCAGTGCTGGGACAGCCTGGGAATATTCAGCTAGCAGACTGGGATTTGAGTGGAAGGATGAAGATGGTATGTGATGACATTCTCTTAGGTGTCTGCTCTTCATTCTCTCTCCACCCAGTACCACAGGCCATGGCTCTTTTCCCATCACACCACCACAGTCCTCATCTTCTCCCTAACCTTGCCTCATGTTGGGTTACTGCGCGTGACACCTTTCTTCCTTCTGCTCCCCCTCCTCTCCTGAGCGTCCATGGGCATGGGACTCTGGTAGTGCCATCCCACAGGGCTGTTGCTGCTACCTGGTGAGATGAGCATGCTTCCAGAAAAGGCCTTTCTGATCTGGCCGGTCCAGGGGGTGGTGCAGTCAGGACCTTGAACTGGAACAAGCGGGGTGGGGGTGGGGCATCTCTTGTGAATATGGAGAGGATGCAGGAGGGAGGCTCTTGCTCGAATGCCCCTCCATTTGTCTAAGTGAAATAAGTATAGTTGACCTTGGATCCCTGGAGGGATGGGTTCCAGGACTGCCTCACCATTGGTTACTTACAGTGACGGCTGTCCAATCCTTTACATAAAATGTAGAATTTGCATAGAGCCCTCACAGTCCTGAAGTATACTTTAAATCATGTCCAGATGACTTATAATGCCTAATACAATGTAAATGTTGTGTAAAAAGTCTCTACACTGTGTTGTTTAGGGAATAATGGCAAGGGAAATTTTCTCCACATGTTTAATACAGATGTAATTTTTTTTCCCCACCAAAGATTTTCTAATCAAAGTTTGTTGAATACACAGATGTGCAATCTATAGGCATGGAGGGTTGGCAGAACTCTTTAGTTGGGGGCTATTATTAATCTCTCTCTCTAGTACACACACACGTAGACAATGTAATGAAGAAATTCTGAAACATCCATCCCTACAAGAGGCTGTGAACTTGGTCTGTTTACTCGTTTATTTATTTTGTGTTTTTGTAGGTGCAGTAGGTGTGTCCACTTGCATGTGAAAGATGGAAATCAACCTCGGAGTGGTCATTCCTCAGGTGCTGTCCACCTGTAGCTTTTTTGGAACTCTTTTTTTTTTTTTTCGGAACTCTTTAAAAAAAAAACTATCATTTTGCATATGTGTGACATGTACGTATATGCATGTTCCTGTGTGTGTGGCTGTACATGTGTGTGTGGATGTGAGTGCACATGTGTCTGAAGACCCAAAGTTGCTGTCTGATGTCTTCCTCAAGTGCTCTCTACTTTATTTACGGAGACATGGTCTCTTGCTGAATCTGGTGATATACCTGTCCAGCTTGCCTCTCTGCCACCGCAGTCTTGGGATGGCAGGTGGCCTCGTGCCTGCCCAGCATCTCCGTGGGTGCTGGAGAGCCCACCCCCAGTCCACATGCTGGCCCAGCAAATGCTCATTCGCAGAGGCATCTGCCCAGCCCACGCCTTGTTTATTGAGACCGACTTTGAGTTTATTAACTAGGGAAGACTGGCCGCCCATCAAGCCCCACGGACCCACCTGCCCCCCTCCCCAGCACTCGGTTTATGAACACATGACGCCACAACTGGCTTTAAAAGAAAAATGGACTCTGGGTGCGAAGCTCGTGTCCTCATGCTTGCATGGGAGGCACTTTGCTGACTGAACTGTCACCCTACTTCTGCTTATTTCTTTCTGTGGTGCCAGGATGGAACCACATCCTAGCCACAGCAAGTATTTGTTAAGCACTTGAAAAAAAACAAACTAGCTGGGCACAGTGGTCCACACCTGTAATTTCAGCACCCGGGGAGGCAGAGACAGGCAGATCTCTGTGTGTTCGTAGACCAGCCTGATCTACAAAGAGAGTCCAGGACAGCCAAGGCTACACAGAGAAACCCTGTCTCAAACAAACAAACAAAACAAAAACAAAATTGAAACCAGAAAGCTATGGAATGGAATGGGCAGGAGCTAGGGATGCAGCTCATTTTGTAGCATGGTTGTCTAACATGTCTAAAGGCTTGAGTTCTCTTCCTGCCTCTGCCTCCCATTGTGAGGTCTAAAGGTATGCTCTATTGTTTCTTATGAAGTTTTCCCCTTCATTATTTATTTATTTACTTTGAGACAGGGTTTCTTTATATTGCTGGGGCTGTCCTGGAACTCATGCTGTAGAACAGGCTGTCCTGGTACTGAGATAGCCTTTCTGTGACTCAGTTTCTGCTGGGGACAGTATCTCCTTCCCAGAATTGTCTGGGGCATTGCTGGAAGCAGTATGTCACATCTGGAACATACTGAGAGTGTGCTGTGTGATAACTGACCTGCAGAGCCCAGGTCCTCAGGCAGAGGCAGACTGTGAGCTACTGAGCTTGCCCTCCATGCCACCCAACACAGGCACTGCTTGCAGGAAGAGGCTGCATTCTAAGTCAGCTCTATGAGTAAGTGTTGGGGTGAATTAGAGGGATTCTCAGCCAAGTCACAAGGTCCAGAGAAACTGACCTAAGAACCTGGACCCATTCTTGAATTGATGCTTTCCCTCTCCCATCCCCAGTTACCATATCTCAGTTTAAAGTCTCTCTGTCCTCTGAACGAGAAAGTGAGAGTAGTTAGTTATTTAATACAGCTAAGTGGCGGCGGCTTTTAATCTAGCACTCAGGCAGGCAGAGGCAGAGGCAGAGGCAGGCGGGTCTCTGTGAGTTTGAGGCCTTCCTGGTCTACAGAGTGAGTTCCAGGACACCAATGCTACACAGAAAACCCTGTTTTTAAACAAACAATCAAACACACACACACAAACAAAAATAGTTATTTAGCACAATATGGAGGTCCTGTGCAAAGACTCTGTGAAAGACAGGAAGGCCAGTCCTGATGGCATAGACCTATAATCCTGGCTATTTGGGAAGCTGAAGCAGCAGGATCACAAGTTTAAGGCCAGTTTGTGTAATATAGTGACACCCTGCCTCAAAATAAAAAAAACAAAGGGAGGGCTGGAGATGTAGCTCAGTGGCAGACGCCATATTCAAGCCCCAATCTCACACAATTGGAAAAAAAAAAAAAAAGATAAGTTTAGTCTCACATTTCCTGTCTCTCTTCATAAGGAACTTTGCTCTCTCTCCAGTGAGCAGAATGGAGGATGAGGTGGAGTGACCGTGAGGAGATTCTGCCTGTGCTCTAGGAAGGGAAGGAGGCCTGAGGGCAGAGGCTAGGATTGGCATCAGTCCTAGGATTGGGAGCACTATCAGGCCTTGGTGGATCCCGCCTTTCAGGTTCCCATTGTCATTCCTTGTCCCATGAAAGAGCCCTCGGCTGGAGCCCAGTGACTTGGTCCTGGGTCTTCTGCTCTTGTGCCATCAGCAATATGTGTCGCCCTGTTCAGTAGAGCAGAACAGCTGAACACACAGGCTCTGAGAACAGGCCGACGGGAGTTTCCATCCCAAACCTGCCTCCTTAGGACTAAACTGTATAGAAGTTGTTCCCCAGCTCCTGAGCCTCAGCTGCTCTCTCTTACAGAGCCTCACTGTGTAGCCCAGGCTGGCCTTGAACTCACGATCCTTCTGTCTCAGCCTCTAGAGGACTGGAATTACAGGTATGTGTCCCTATGTCTGATTCTCAAGTCTCTGATTCTTCAGCTGTGAAATCTAAGAAAGTAAAAAGCCATGTAGGTCAACTTGACCAATAAGGGAGGAACAGGTCACCAGAATTTAAGAGCAATGTCCTGGCTCTGGGAATTCTAGCAGTCCGGGTTCAGCCATATATAATCCTGATCCCACCAGGCAAAGAACAGGCAGAGGTGGAAGCATCAAACAACATGACCACATGCTGATTAAGTGAGGGTTCGGTAACCCTTAATATTGCGGGTCTGATAGTACGTGAGATGTTTTCTTTTTCAAGTATGTGTGTGTTCACATGTGCATGTCAGTGGCACAGCAGCGACGGTCAGAAACAACATGTGGCTGTTGGTTCTCTATTTCTACCAGTGTGGGTCTGGGGGACGGAAACCAGCCCGGCAGCAAAGTGCCTTTCCAAGCCGAACCATCTCACCGACCGCAGCTTGGCGGGTCTCTGTCCTTAGTGTCTCAGTTCTGGTTCTGTAGGAGGGTCTAAAGAAGCTGGTATCATGTCCATCACTGGAGAACGCTGTGGTGATACCCACTCCAGGGGCAGCCTCACCATTTGGGGAAATGATCTCATCATGAGGTCATGCTGCTGCTAAGGGGCAGCTGCAGTCCCTTGTCATAAGGTGTTTATCAGTCCTGTTGATCTTAGAACCCAAGGCAATCTCAAAAGAGAGTGACTCAGGAGGAAAAAGAGAAGGAGTTAGAATCAGACCAGAGAGGGGCATGAGGGAGTCAATGAGGTGAGGGGCCAGGCACTTCCTCCAAAAAGAAAAGGAGGGCTGCAGGGATGGCTCATTGGTTAGGAACACTGACTGCTCTTCACCAGGACCCAGCTTCCAGTCCCAGCACCCACGTGCTCACTTGTCTGTAACTCCAATTCGAGAGTATGTGACTCTCCCTTTGGGCCTCTGAGGGCACTGTGTACATGAGGTATACAGAATAGTTCCAGACAAAACACCCCTACACACAAAATAAAATCTCAAACAAAAGGAAAACGGTGTGGTGGTGCATGGCTGTAATTCCAGTGCTTGGGAGACTGAGGCAGGAGGATTGAGAGTTTGAGGGTAACCTGGGCTATGTAGTAAGACCCTGACTACAAACAAAATGAAATCAAGAAGTGCTTTAGTGAGCTCAGAGGTTAAGAGCACTGACTCTTCTTCCAAAGGTCCTGAGTTCAATTCCCAGCAACCACATGGTGGCTCACAGCCATTTACAGTGAGATCTGGTGCCCTCTTATGCTTATAGGCATACATGTAGGCAGAATACTGTACATAATAAATAAAAAATAAAAATTATATATAAAAAAAGAAATGCTTTAGTGTTCTAAGTCACATTTGTTTGTTTGAGTCATGTTCTCCAAGCAGCTCAGGCTGGACTCAAATGCAGTAGGTGTCACTGAATTCCTTTAAGTTTAGGAGGAAGATTTTAAACTTCTGTTCTTCCTGTCTCTGTTGAGGACTGGGATTACAGGTATGTCCCACCACACCCAGTTTATGTGGGGCTTCATGCATACCAGGCAAGAGCTCTACCACCACAGCTATATCCACAAGTGCCATGTGTGTGAGTGTGTGTATGTGTGTGTGTGTGTGTGTGTGTGTAGGGTGTATGTGTACAGTGCACACAACCCTGGGGATGGTTTCTCAGAGGTTTGCAACTCACCAAATAGGCGAGGCTAGGCTGACTGGCCAGTGATGCCCCCCTAGACTCACCCATCTCCATTTTCCAGGGACTGAGATTAAAAGTATTTGTCACCATGCCCAGCCTATTTAAAGTGGATTCTGGGGCTAGAACTTAGGTCCTCATACTTGCAAGGCAAGCAGTCAACAAATCAGCCGGGCGTGTGTGTGTGTGTGTGTGTGTGTGTTGGGGAGAGAGACAGAGGAGATGTAGTTGCAAACTACTAGAAAGTGCACAAAAGGAAGAAAATAGCTCTGTGCCTCAGGGGGCCAGGCTGAGATTGCAGGAAGAATAATAAAATTGATGCGACTTTAGTTGTTTGTTTTGCATAAGTTTTACTTATTAATTAAACTACACTTTTATGAAAACAGGGCCAATGGAACACTACTTACAGGGCTGGTGTGCTTACTGGAGGACTAGATAAATTAATATATGGAAAGCGCTTAGCCCAATGCTAGCACAGAACAGGTAGTGGATTCCTTGAGATGTTCAGTGGCCTGTGGAAGATTCACCTGCTGGGAGTGCATGCCATCATCCAGAATCCACACCCTAGCTGTGGCCTCAGGGTTTGCTTTAGCCAAGGGCATGCCTGCTTGGCTGGGCTTGCTTTCTGGAATTCCTGCCTTTTGCAGAACATACCTCAGGTGGCTGCACCCAACCTCAAGTTAGAGCCAGAACCAGCTGGGCCCATGCCAGACCCACCAATGCCCAGTCAGCCGGAAGGAAAGAAATCTCTGCTTTCTGGCCAGACTTTGAGGTGGTTTGCCGCAGTGGTCCTTGAGCAGAAAGCTGAGGCTCGCAGAGCTTCTATTTAGTCTAAGGCCCTGACTAAGTACTGCGCATGCAGAAGTGAGCAAAGCTAGATATGGTCATTTAAAGGCAGGGAGGTGCACAGGGTGCCTTTGGGGGGGGGCAAGGAAAATTCCCTGAGTGATAGTTAAGTAGCAACGAATAGATTTTTAAGTAGGTAAACTCCAGACAGAGGTCTGGAATACGGAAAGGCTTCAAGGCCAGAGGGTTAAAAATATGAAGACTGAGTAAAGTAAGGCGGTGAGGCTGGGACTGCACACTGAGGCTATCAATCAGGCAAGGAGTTTGTATGCATATTGCTGAGGATTAAACTCCAGGCCAGGGGTGTGGGAGACAAGTACACTCAGAGTTTATTTTTGGTTTGGTTTTTTTTGAAAAAGGGGTTACTCTGTGTAGTTCTCACTGTCCTGGAACTCACTCTGTAGACCAGGCTGGCCTCGCTCAGCTCTCTCCATGTGCTCTTCCTCCATCCCCTGCCCCACGACTGACTAGTACATAAGTTAATTAGAGACAGAGTTTCATCAAGTTGCCCAGACTGACTCCAAATTTGCTCTGTAGTTTTTGCAGACCTTGAACTTGAGACTCTTCTTGCCTCAGTCTCTGAAGTGGCTGACTGAGATCACAGTTGTGCCCTAGTAGATCCTGACTCAAGGTCCTGATCCCCCCACCCCCCAAAACACACAACAAGGTTTCTCTGTCTGGCCTTGGCCATCCTGGAACTCGCTCTGGAACTTGCCCTGTCAAGCAGGCTGGTCTTGAACTCACAGAGACCCACCTGCCTCTGCCTCTGGAGTGCTGGGAGTAAAGGTGCCGCCACCAGACTCCAGGATAATTTGAGTGGTGAGAATGATAGAGGGATTTGGGAAGAGACTTTGATAGAAAGGACAAGAAGATATGACTAGATTTCTTTCTGAAGTGGCTTTGGGGCTGAGGCTGTATGATACTGGAAGTTCTCTTAGCTGGGGTGATATTAAATGAGATGATTACAGCTTACAGCTCTGTGTCTGTGGCTCTTCTATATTGGCATTCATATTCACGGATGACTCCATTTCCACGAGAGGGCCCAATGTCATCTGTAGACTCCCATGATTCTTGAAAGCTTAGAGTCTTCCTCATCAACCATGTATGTGTTTAAAAAACCCACACCCATCTCCTGGGCAACATGGGTCTCTCAAATCTGAGCTGGTGGCTCTGGCCTTGTGACTGGTTGAGGCTGCAGGCTGTCCCAGGGCCCCAGGGTCTGAGGTTGGATAATGATACCTCACTGGGGATTGGGAGAGAGGTGGGAGGTGCCACAGACCCTGGCATCTGTGAGCCTCACATCAGCGCAAATCAATGCAAAATTAAAATTCATGATGGTTCCGGGGCACAACTGCAAACAATTTGTTCAGTAAACTTGGCTCTAATTGGCATTCGTAGAATTTCCTGTTAATCAGGCCCCTTGGGCTCTGTGGGACTGGGATGCTCTGTCTCCCCATGACAGGACAGGCAGCTTGGAAGAGGGGGTGAGAGGAAGGGGGCAGGGAGGATGCTCAGATGTGGGCAGCTGCAGCCACATGCATGGCTGTGCATTGCTGTGTGGACTCAAGGGCCAGGTTGGGGTGTCATCCACACGCAAGTTTTTCTGAGGTGGGGGCTTCTGTGCCATACTGTGTAGCTTTCCATAAGAGATGGAGTTGCATGTGCCTAAGTCTGCCTAGGGCCACTTAGAGAGTATGCATGTGTGTCAGGGATATGCACAGGTTACACGGTAATTCGTATCAGCCGGGGCGTGTGAACTGTTAGAGTACTTACCTATGTGGGAAGCTGCACATCATGTCGCCATCCAGGCATGGTCTGTGGAATGTTTGTGGATCAGCAGAATGGAGTCTGAACTTCAACACGGTGTCTCCTGAGGCCACAGTCTTTGGCTTTCTCTTCGGCTGTGAAGACGGCAGGCAATGGGTGAGGCGGTCACTCTCGAGAGGGCCTCCTGCCCACTGTTTCTGACTGATCGTTAACGAAGAGAAGGTCTGGACTCCCAGTAGCAACCGTGCTGGCTCCCCATGCCCACCACCCTTTTCGCTAGATCTCTGTCATCTATCAGCAAGGGCTTAAACACCAGGCCAAAGGCTTTTGAGGGCTCTGCTGTTGAAAACAATCAATGGCCCAGGCTATGACAAAAACCTATGCGAAGAACACAAGCAACAAATGCCTAATGAAGTGCCAGCAGCATCACATTATGCAGAAACTGCCCAGATTACCCCATCCTTGTAATGGAGGAGTGTGAAGCTGGGCGTGGCTATCACAGGTGACATTCAATGAAGAGCATCCTTGGGAGCCACGAAAGGCGGGTCTGAGAAGAGCTCCAAACAGTCTTGCAGCTCTAAGCCGGTGTCCCTAACTCTTTGCTCACTCTTACAGGAAGGAATCCTGTCTGTGTGTGCTGATGAGGGTCACTTGGCTAGCTGTCAGACCCTAACGTACAGTGACTAGAAAAAGCTCACTGTGTGTGTATGTGTAGTTGAATAGTTCTATGCTCACACAAAAGAGCAACTGTGGCTCTGTATAATTGTTTAGAAGGGGCTGTGTCTCACACCAGCACTTCTTTCTCTGAGATAGTGTGTGTGTGTGTCCCTGTCCACACAGATAGCTTGTCTGTGCTGTACGAGAGGGGAGGCACTTGGAATGTGCGCCATGGCCAGCCCCAACCTCCTCACAATCATTATCACAGCCGGAACAGCTCTTGCCCTGGGGCCGCCCTCGCTCTTCCAAGCAGCTGCTGCTTTCCTCAAATTAACCCCTCTGTTCCAGCTCCTCATTTTCTTGCTAGGGGGCCATGAGCTGGCTGGGCAGGGGTCTCCAAGGACAGTAGCCATGGCAGGTAAGATGATGTTACATAGTCCCAGACCTATCCCCAGTCTCCAGGGGTCCTTCATCTTTCTTGATTCCTGTGGCTGAGACCAAAGACTTTGTGTGATTGAGCGGCTGAGCCTTGCTTGTATTTGAGTGTTTCTGTGCACACTTGTGAGGTTATGGATGGCTGAGAAGCACAGAGGCGGGGGTGGGAGGCAGGGGGTTGCTGTTCTCTGATCCCAGCCCAGATCTCCCCAGATAGCCTGGGAAAAGTCAGAAAAACCTTGCATTGTAGCTGGCAATGTTAGGCTTTGCCAAGCTGGGGAGGCCATGAGCTATCTCAGGGTTTTCCAGGGCATCCACAGAGGGTCACCTAGGCAGAATGTGTGAAGCACTTCTTTACTGACCCACAGGGTCAAATCCTGGTCGGGGGGGACCTTCGATCTCAGCAGAAGTTGCTGAGGAGAGAGAAGAGGTAAGAGACTGATAAAGAAGAGAGGATGAATTATGCTAGAAGACCTAGTATGCTCTGCTGTCTGCTGCCTCTCTGAGGCTGGGAGGAAGGAATTGGCTTCCACACCTTAAGGGGAGACCCAGGCAAGATATAGACAAGGAAGCCCAGGGGTGGGGACTACCCTCGTTGAGCTGGGCATTCAGAGCTCTTGGAACCACACAGAAGATGCTATACAACACTAATACTTAGACCCCGACAGAAGGAATAGGACATCAACCACCAGAAGCAGGAGAAGCTGAGGAGATGGCTCAATTGGTAAGGTACTTCCTGTGTAAGCTTGAGGACCGGAGTTCGTATCCCAGGTGAAAATCTGGGATCACTGATATGTATGTTCAGACAGGAGGACCCTAGGGCTTGCTGGCCAGTCAATCTGGTCAAATTAGTGAGCTCTAGGTGCAGTGAAAGGTTTCGGTTTCAAAAAAGAAGATGGATAGCAATTGATGAAGGTGACTGACAACAATTACCTCTGGCGTCCACATTCACATGTGTATACATACTTACACACACACTTGCACACACAAATACACACACACACTGCAAATACAAGCCCTTGAAGCAGAGGATAACAAAGCCTAGGGGCATCCTCTTGGAGTAGGTGACACCTCAGCATAGGACTGAATGATCCAATAACAACAAATCAGTATTTATAGTAACAGTAGTGATCAGTGACAATGGTGAGAACCTGCTTATGCCAGAAATCTCCTTAAATCGGGATGCTGCCCTGTTTGTAGGGTACCAGCATCCTCACGTTACAGAATGATGACGTCTTAGGTACTTTTCTCTTGCTGTGATAGAAACCCCGACCAAAGCAACTTATAAAATAAAGCATTTAGTTTGACTCGTGGTTTTACAGAGTCAGATTCCATGATGTTGGAGCAAAGGAACAGCTAAAAACTCACACTTTGAGCTCACATCACAACGAGGAGGCAGGGAGAGACACTGAGAATGGCACAGGTCTTTTGCAACCTCAAAGTCCGCTCCAGTGACACACTTTCTCTAACAAGGCCACACCTCCCGATCCTTCCCAAACAGTTCCACCCACTGGGGACCAAGTGTTCAAACATATGAACCCATGGGGGGGGGGTGGTTCTCATTTAGACCATCACAAGTGAAGTGACTGATTATTAACTAAAAGGTTTAGATTTATTTATTTTATTTTTTGCATATGACTGTTTTGCCTATGTGTGCACCATATGCCTGTCTGGTGCCTACAGAGGTCAGAAAAGGGCTACAGAGCCCCTGGAACTGGACTTATGGATGGTTATGAGCTATAATGTGGATGCTGGGAATGAACCTGGGTCCTCTGGAGCAGTGAGGGTTCTTACCCACTGAAAAAACTTCAGTTCCATGCTTGATATTATTTTTTGTTTTTGTTTTTTGAGACAAGATTTCTCTGTATAACCCTGGAACTCATTCAGTAGATCTGGCTGGTCTTTAACTCAGAGATCCACCTGCCTCTGCCTCCTGAGTGCTGGGATTAAAGGCATGCATTTACCATGCTCTTTATTATTATTTTCTTTTGTTTTGAGACTGTGTAATTCTGGTTGTCCTAGAACTTGCTCTGTGGACCAGGCTGGCCAGATCTGTCTGCCTCTGACTCCTAAGTGCTGGGATCAAATGTGTGCTATCCTTGATTTAAAACAAAACAAAACAGGGTCTTATATAGTCCTGGTTAGCCTAGAACTTGCTGTATAGACCAGGTTGCCTTGAACATGCAGCGATCCTGCTGCTTCTTCCCAACAGCTGGGTTACAGGTGGTCACCAACTCACCTGTCCTGAAATGCTTTATCACAGACCACGCACTTATTAAGTGACAGATCCAAGATTTTACGCACACATGTTAAGTGGCCCAGCCACACTGGACCACAGCATGAGAGGAGCTGAGCCCTTTCTCGCATTTCAGGACAACGCAGGTCTTTGAGTGTTGCTCTGATCCTTAGAGGCTGGTGTCACAGCCTAGAGCAGGACTCCGTCATCAAGAAGCAAGGGAAATGGGAGGAACAGCATATGTTTGCAGAAACTGACACCTACCTGCCCGTTTTCAGTTGCCTCTTGGTTGAGAAGGGAAAAGTCCCGAGTTTTTATGACACCAGCTTGTAATTCTATTTTCTGTTGAAATTCTGGTGAGGGAAAAATAAGAGACATCAGAGAAACCTTCAGAATCTCATTTGGAGAATCCAAGCTGCAGATAAATGAGCCTCCTGCAGAAATGCTACATCAAAGCAAATTTTCTCAGCTGTATTTTCTTTCTTTTAATAGGGCCATTTACTACATTAATATTCCAGGAAGTCATTTTAATTTCATGTTTATCATCCATTGGGAAAGTTAAACGGGATCAATATGTAACCAGTGGCGAATTGGGGGTGCCTTGGGGGAGAAGGGGTACGTTAGGAGGCCTGGATGATTCCACTCTTAGGAGTCCTTTGGAAGGGAAGGGGAGGCAGTGGGGGAGGGGTGGGTGCAATGGAAGGCAGCGGGGAGGGGATGAGGCAGGAATGAGCAGGGGAGCAGTAAGGTGTAATTGTCTGAGAACACATTCGAGAAACAATTATTGTGCATCACCTAGCGTGGGCATTGCTCGTGTCTCATGCTTTTCAATCCCCACATGACACACGAAGTCAGTATTCTTATTCTCATCCTCACCTATGGAGAGACTGAGGCTCATAAGAATTGTCTATGCACAAGGTTTTATAGAAGTTTGGCTCATTCCTTCAATAAGTGTGCAAAGCACCCCATCTGTGCCAGGCATTTATCTGGTAGCCAGAGGTTTTTAGGTCAGTGAAGTTAATTTCCCAGCTGGGATGATGAGGAACACCTGTAATCCCAACATTTAGGCTAGTGAAGGTAAGAGGATCAGGAAATCAAGGTTACCTTTGGCTACACAGTGAGTTCAAGGCCAGCCTTGGCTACATAAGATGCTATCTCAACACTTCCCCACCAAAGTCTATTTTCCAAAAGCCTGAGGATCCACAGCAGATCTAAGGTCTTTCTGGGTTGCCTGCTGTGAGGACACAGGTGGTCCTCTGGGTAGAGGTTATATAGTCAGTTGAGGGCAGGCCTTCCTCAAACACAAAAGGAAAGAGGGGCTGAACCCTGTGGAGGAAGCTCGGAGTTACAGAGCTGGGATGGTGGCTTCGCCCAGCCTGGTAGGCCAGGGAAGGTCTTCGGCGATCTGGATGCTCCTGCTGTGACGAGGCTGCCTGGTGGCAGCTGGGCAAGAGGGGTCAATAAAACCAGCCCCCAGAGCCAAATCAGGGAGCGGTGCCGGAGCAGAGGCAGTAGGGTCTCGGAGAGGAGGGACCCAGGAAAGTCATGAGGCAGATTTCTGCTCTAGATCATGGGTCTCCTGGATAGTGGAAGTGAATAGGTGTCTTCCATGGAGCTCTGTGAGGCGGGTCTTCAGGAATTTGGAAGGTGGAAAAGCGGGGAAAATGAGCAGGGAGTTTTCTTTCCATCTCTCATCTTTTTAGCATCAACTCCTCCTGTGGACTTGCTCTTCACCATGGGACATGTGCAGAGCGTAAGGCATTAGCACCACCTCCCTGAGCAAGCATCCATCTACTGCATTATTGCTGTAGCCTACGTTTCCTTTGCTTTGCAGCTGGGCTCCCTACAGGCCGTTCTTAATGCCACATCAGAGAGGTACTTTTAACTATGACTCAGATCATTCTGAAGCGTCATTGTCTCATGACGAGAGAAGATCAGGGTCCTTGTAAAGGCCAACAAGCTGCAATATAACCCACACTCCCCATTATCTCAAGAGGCCGATTCCAGCCAGGTGGTGGTGGTGGTGTACACCTTTAATCCCAGCAACCTGAAGGCAGAGGCAAGAGGAGCTCTGTGAGTTCAAGGCCTATCTTGTCAACAGAGGGAGTTCTGAACAGCCAGGACTATGAAGAGAAACCCTGTCTCAAAAAACCAAAAGGAAAAAAAAAAGATTAATTCCTACTACTCTTTCCTATGCTCTCCTGCTATGGTCCACATCAAGGTCTTTGCATTTATTTAGCTCTCTCTTCCAATCCTCCACTTCTTTTTATCTTAGACTGTTTATCTATCTATCTATCTATCTATCTATCTATCTATCTATCTATCTATCTATCTATCTATCTATCTATCTATCTATCTATCCACTGTCTACCTACCTATGTATGTAGGTTTTTTGAGACAGGGTTTCTCTTTGTAGCCCTGGCTGTCCTGGAACTCAGAGATCTGCCTGTCTGTGCCTCCCAAGCGCTGAGATTAAAGATGTGTGGGGCCATGACCACCTGACAGACTATCTTATTTTAATTGCTTTCTCTCCTGCTGCTTGATCACTTTCTATTGTGGTCATCATCTGTAGATATTTTGGTTTTTTTTTCTATCACCACCACAAAACACCACCATCAAGGCAACTAAGAGAAGAATACACTTAATGGAAGCTCGAATACAGTTTCAGAAGGTGAGTCCATGATCACCATGGTGAGGAGCATGGCAGGCAGGCATGGTGCTGGAGCAGTAGGTGAGAGCTTACATCTGATCCATAGGCAGGGGCAGGGGCAGGGAGAGGCAGAGGGAGAGAGAGAGCGCGCTAGCTAATTGGGAATAGTGGGGCTTTTGAAACCTCAAAACCCATTCACAGTGACACATCTCAACAACAAGGCCACACCTTCTAATCCTTTCCAAACAGTTCCACCAATGGAGGAACAAGCATTTACACAGTCAGCCTGTGGGGCCGTTCCCATTCAAACTACTACAGCTGTGCTATCATTTACTTACTTATCTTGCTTGCGGTCACACAAGTGGGAATTTTGGCTATGTTGTTCTGTGTTGTTATCCCAGTAGCTTATTGAATCAGCTAAGAGGGGTCACGGCCAAGGGTAATATTAAGTTTTTACATTAAAATTTTAAAACTTTTTTCTTTATTTAATTTTATTGTATGAATGTTTTGCCTACATGTGTGTCCATTCAACACATGTGTGCCTGGTCCCTGGGGAGGCCAGAAAAGGGCATCAGATTCCCTGGAACAGTAGTTATAGGCGGCTGTAAGCTGCTGTAATAGGTGCTGGAATTTGAACCTGGATCCTCTAAAGAGCAGCTAGTGCTCTTAACCTCTGGGTCATCTCTCCAGCCTTTTTTTTTTTTTTTTTTTTTTAATATGAGGTCTCATGTATTCCAGGCTGGCCTCAAATTCATGGAAGATATAATTGAGGATGACCTTGAACTTATTTCCCCATTTCCACTTCCAAAGTGCTAGAATCACAGGTATGCACACACACCTGGTTAATGTGGTGCTAAAATCAAACCCAGGGCTTCACGTATGCTAGCCAAGCACTCTACCAATTGGGCCATATCCCCAACCCAAAGGAATAATACTTCTATTTGAAGTTATTCTTAGTTGTTGTTGTTTGTTTCATTGAGTCCTAACAACAGCCTTCCATGGCAACAACTGTTATTGCCTTCGTGTTCTAGGTGAGGCAGATGAGGCTCCAGGAGACAGTGTAGAGTTGGGCATCTTCCAAACCTCAGAGCACACAAACTGGTGCCAGGCTACCTGGCCTGGTACTGGCCCCTGCATGTCCCAGGTGTGGGAGAGTAGGCAAACGCCTGTCCTGGCTACTATCTGTCAGTGTTCACCTTTGCAGAATGGGAGCAATCGCTGTTTTGGCCACTTATAGCTGTTGGAACTCCAGTGCGTGGTACCTGGGCAGTCTTGTGCCTGGGCCATGTGGCTGGCAGAGTCAGCTGTTGCTATCAGAGTGTGCGCTGCAGCCTGAGTCATGGGCTTTTTCTTCTCTGGGGTCTCTAACACATTTCCACAGGGACTTCAGGCCAGCCAGGGGCTCTGCCTCTAATGGCAGCGGCCAGGCTTGTCCAGTCCCATTTGTTTAGGTAGAATTTAATTTCTCCCTAAGCTGAGAGTCTTCTGGCCCCTCCTGCCCTCTCTCTTGCTCTCATCAGCTGGAAAATGAGCTCTGGGAGCTTTCCCCCCAGTCCAGAAATCCAAGGTGAAGAATTTCATTAACAATCAAGAGGACATAATCAACATTCTAATAATTCCAGATCCACACTTCCTCTTTTGTACCCCCCCCAAGCACCCTGTTCCCCCACTTCGTCCTGTTTCCCGTTCTCCTAGACACTCTCACCTTGACAAAGAAATCTCATTTCCTTTCCAGCCAAATTTGCTTCGCTATTAGATTCAAGACCTTACCTCTGGCATGATGTTGAGGGATGTTCTTCCCACCTCTCAGACTTCTGCCTCAAAAGGACACAAGGGTTAACGAGGGACTCCCCAGGGGCTGGCTTCTTCATGCCACCTGCATGGTTTTGCTATGCATACATGGCATACTTCCCCTTTAGGGACCCAGGGATCTTGGCCCCTAGGCCAGAGAAGTGGGGCTTCTCTGATTGGAACACAGGTACCCTGCTGGTTTTCCTGGATTAATGAATGCTCTAAAACAATGAATAGCCTTTTTGAGTACCAGATACATTTCACATAGCTTAAGAGTCCAACCTCAAAACCCCTACCTACCCCAGCCTCTGGGAAGACCTCACCTATGTCATTTTCTGGTTACGTAATCTTGGTTATTAAGCTTTCTGAGCCTGTAACTGGTCAGGGCCTTCTTGCTGGTGGAACTCTACAAGTATGGTGATAGCATAGGAAGGACATTGCCCAGTGAGAGAGAGACATATAGGAGACAGAAACAAACTGGCCTCTGAATCAGACCCACTCTGCAGATGACCCATTAGCCCATGACCCTGTAAACACAGGAATGGGGGTGTGGCTCAGAGCACTGATCCAGCATGTGGGAGATCCTGGATTTGACTCCTAGTGTTTGAATACACACACATATACGCACTCACACACACAGACTTTTAAAAATCCATCAATGAGTTCATCCATTCATGAGCATAGGCCTTGCTTCTCCAGTTAAATCTTTTCTATGCTTTCTGCTTCTCTCCCTTTAGCTGAACCATTTTTTCTATCTACCTGGCAGGGTACCTACCCTCTGCTCTCACAGGCCCTCAAGACTAATCACTCGTCAATATCTGGTTTCTCTTCATAATAAAATCTCTCATTTCAAAAACCAGGTGGCGGTGGTGCACCCCTTTAATGCCAGCACTCAGGAGGCAGAGGCAGGCAGACTGCCAAGTTTGGGGCCATCCTGCTCTATAGTGCAAGTTCCAGGACAACCAGAGTTGCACAGAGAACCCCTGTCTTGAAATAAGACAATGAAACAAACAGAAGCAACAACAACAAAAGGAATCCCCCAGGCCTAAAGGCACAGCTAGGTGGTGGTGGTCAGAGCTCCTCACATCCGGAGTTGACTTCCACGTTGAGGCATGACCAACAACTGAGTGCGGGGGACCGAGCAGGCTGTGCGGAAGCCCAGAGCGAGAACAGGCAGACCTGAGGCCCAGGTCTCCAGGATGTCCGGTACTGTGAGGATGCTGTAGTCAGGTACTGAGGTCTGGTAATCTGCAGGAGGGACTGGATTCTCACCACCAGGGCAGTGGGGAGTCACAGAAGGACATCAAGAGAGTGGTGGCTGGAGGTTTCCAGGAACACTGGTGTGGCTGCGGTCTAGAGGGCAGGATGGCAGCGGTGGGAGAAGAAAGAGCGAGGAGGATGAAGTGGAGAGGACAAAAATGACAGTCTCTGTGGCTCTAGGGATTAACCCTTTAGGGGACACGGGTGTTGATGTGCCAAGTGGCATGTAGTTGCTCTACCGACAGGGGCTTCACTCAGGCATGAAACATCCAGACCTCTTCCCTCCCAGCTCTGGAAGGGCAGATGGCTCTGTGTTGCCTCCCCCAAGCCATCTCTGCCCCTCCCCCAACAAAGGATCTGCAGCAGGTCTTGCTGTGTGTGTCTGAGTACGAGTTGGACTGTGGGAGAAGAGGGAAGGAGAATCAAAGAAGCTGCACTTCCCTTTCAATGGGGACATACGGGGCCGTTCCCACTTGTGGGGGAGGAAAGACAGATGGTTGGGAATCTTCGTGAAGGTCTCCCGCCTTCACCCCTCTGGCCCCAATCCTTCCTGCATATGGCACTGTATAGTGCTCCTGTCCCAATACTCCCTATGCGCTTCTGTGCCCTCTGCAAACCCTCAAACAGGACCTCAGCCAGGCTCCAGCCGCTACACTCCCCATCAGTCCCTTCCACGGCCTCTTTGCTAAGCTGTTCCCTGTGTTTGAAACAGTTTCCTTGTCCATCCCCCACTCCGTATCCTTGGGTAAATGGCAATGTCTTCCTCATTTCTTACACCTCAGACACTAGGGAGCTTTTTTGTTCCACACCTATAAACTAGAGAAAGTTTCTTTTCCGAGTTCCCATGGACTGCTGCTGGCCACCCCACCCTCCAGGCAGTCCGTGGCTCCTCTATCCCAGCCCCAGCGGCTGGCTGTACTGCAGCTGAGAAGGCAAGACCTTGCCTTACTGGCATGCATATCGCCTGGCACTGTGCCCAGTGTTCAGAAGCCATTGCTGAAGCAAACCCCAGGACTTACCGAAATGCCAACCATTCCTGCTAGGAGCAGGTTAGACAAAGCAGACAAATTACCCTACACTTAAGGCTCAGGCAGTGGATGACCAGGCAGAGAGGAGAAGCACACAGGAGCCTTACTCCACACTCTTGTCTTCCCACCATAGAAGGAAGTCCAGAGCCAAAGCAGGGAGAGGAAGAGGTCACGAGAGCCCCACAGCAGAAGACATGTCAGCATACAGATGTGTTCTGTGTTTGACAGGCCAGGGACCCAGTCTCAGGGTCAGAGCCCTTGACTAGCCCATAGTACAGGACCCAGCTCCTTGGAGGAGACTATTGAGGGCTTGGGGTGAGAGTAGTGAGGAGCCAAGGTAGATGGGTCCTAAATTAGAGCTCAGTGTCATCTCAAACCTCCATGGAAGTTGAGAACTGACACCCAGGGGCATGGGAGACATCAGGGATTCAATCACAGGCTAATAGACTCCCAGTCTGAGATGCAATTAGGGGCAGACTCCCAGGGGCCTGCAGGCAGTGGGAAGGACAATTACTAGTTGGAGTTGGAGGTGATGGCCACATCTTCAGTCCTGGGTCCTGTCAGAGAGGCCAGGGTGAGGACACAGGAAGGGTAAGGAGGGCCCCAAACAGAAGCAAGGGGAAGAACATAGGCAAACAATATGCAGAGGACATGGGCCCACCAGAGCATGGTAAAGCCTGGTCACCATGGATGGCTGATGGAGGGACATGACATACTCAGCACCAGCTCTGACCTTGGACTTCTGAAGGTTCAGTTCCAGTTACAGCCTGTCTACTAACCATACCTTCATCCCTAAACACTGAGCACTGACTGTGTTTGTCACATGTCAACAGAACTAACCCCAGTCCTTTCCCAAACAGGGACAAGAGGAAGGGGGTGGGATTTCGTCTTCAGGTTCTGCCTAAATGACAGCTTCCAGGATACATTGCTGCCTCCTGTGGGTCTCCCAGTCACAGCCTGGTCCTCAGCTATGCCTCTGATGTTTAGCCTGAGACTAAAGGTAGCACTTTCTGAAGATCAGCAGCTCCATAAGGGCCCCACAGCCTCAGGTTGCTAGAGACAAAAGTATGAAGGTTTTTTTTTGTTTGTTTGTTTTATTATTTTATTAATTAAACAACGACAAAATTGTTGGGAGGTGGTGGTATTTGCCTTTATTTCCAGCACTCAGGAAGCAGAGGCAGGGAGATCTCTATGAGCTCAAGGCCAGCCTGGTCTACAGAATGAGCTTCAGGACAGCCAGGGCTAAACAGAGAAACCCTGTCTCAAAAAACAAAATAAATAAACAAAACGTGTGTGTGTTTTCAGATCTGTGTAGGTCCCCGCAGTGACCAGAAGAGGACGTCAGATCCCCAGGAGTTGCAGTTACTGAAGACTGGGAGCTACCCGATATTGGGGCTGGGAACCAACACTCTCACCCTCTGCAAGAACAGTAAGCTCTCTTAACCTTGAGCCATCCCTCCAGCCCCAGGGCTGACTTTCTGCAGAGCCTCAGGCAGGGCCCATAGGAACAAGGAATTGTGGTTTGAGGGCAGTTCAACACCCTGCCACTCTGAGGAATTTAAGATTTGCTGGCCTACTTCATGACCAGCAGGAGGAGCTTGGGAGGGAGGATCTAGCTCATCACACCTGGCCTTTGCTGAGCACTTTGTATCTGTCACACAAGCCCAGGACAAGGGTGCAAGTGTCTCAATTTCACAGAAGGTTCGATAGATGATGTGCTGATCCAAGGGTGCCCTGAGATGCCAGCTTAGGTTGCCCAGAGCCTGGGCACTGAGGAAATGGAGATGGGCTTGGGGAGCTTAGGAATGGTTTATATTCTTACAGTCCTACAGGGTCTTCTCCATAGTTCTAGGACCAGAAGAAATATGAAAACCAGACCAGGTTACATGAGTACAAGGTCATTGGCTGGGCTGTAGGTGTGGATGCTTCCATGCTCAGTTTCTATGCCCATGTTTCAGACTCTCTGCTTCCTCCCCACCTGTCTACCTCTCACCAAGTCCAGGTGTTTTGAGATGAAGAGCTGGCAGAACCTCACTCAGCGTGTGGAAGTGGCTGCTTTGGCATAAATATGAACAGGGACTTCCTAGACCCTGCATGACTCAGCATGGCTGTACCCAAAGTGTCTCCACTGCAATTGTCCATGGAAATCAGCAGCCTCCAGCTTCCTGGAAGAGAGGCTGATCTGGTCACCTACACCCACCTCTCTCATAGGCTTTGGGAGAGGGAACTATGCCCTATCACTATCCTGTTAGCAGCCAGAACATGGGCTATTATGGATATAGGTTCAAAGCCCAGCTCTGCCACTTCCTGGCCCTGTAGCCAGAGTCCCCAGTCTCCCTGTCCATCAAACAGGACTCCCAGGATCTACCTCTGCAGAGATTTTGCCATTTGCGAGGCAAGCATATGCACCATGCAAATGCTTGTTACCTTTTCACTTTAGCAACTGAAATAGACTCGGGTAGAATGTTTAAATTTAATATTATATTTGTAGGTATTTATCTGGTATTTGTATGTGTGTGTGAGAGAGAATGTGTGTGTGTGGGTACACATGTGCCATGCTGCTGCTGTGGTGGTCGGAGGACAACTTTCAGGAGTTGGTTTCTTCTTCCCATGGCTTTTCGGTAGGGTCATCCCAGGCTCCTCTTTAGTGCGCACAGAGAGCGCACCTGAGGTGGAGCGGGTGCTCAGGGCTGGATCTCACAGCTGTGAGACAAAAATGGCTGTGTTGTTCCTGCTCTTAAGTTCCTGGCACAGGAGAAAGTAGGCACTCTGAGGGCTTAGAACAGAATTAGACCCCACAGCCTTATTTTAAAACAGGGAGCAGGGGGCTGCTAGTTCAAGGTCATCCAGAGTCGGTAGCTGAAAAAATCAGGCGTTTGCTTCCAATGTGAGGAGGAGCAGGTCTCTGCAGAGGGGGGTCCCGGATAAGGGGGTTCTGTTCCTCTTAGCAACTCTCTTTAGCTCCTGCAACAGTGCCTGATACAGAGGAGGCACCCAACTAAATAGTCAGTGAATGAGTGCATGAGTGGCGAATGAAGGAATGGACTGACAAAAGACAAGTGTTGTTCAAGGACCAGGGAGTGTCTGAGGGACACAGATCATTGATCACCTTGACCTCAGGGTCTCCCCAGGAATGAAGTCTTCTCCTCCACATGGCACCATTGGGGGGGAGGGTAAAGAAGGCCCCACCCCAGAAGCTGCTCTCTGAGGTATGGAAGTTAGATGGTTGGTAAGCTGGGAGAGGACTGAGAACAAGAGGCAGGGACGGCTGTCCTGAGTGCAGGGGGAAGAATGGTAGAATGTTTCTGCCTGTGTGCTGGGAAGACAGATGGAGAAGTGTGTGAGGTTGATGTGCCTGAGGGGGCCCTGTATCACACTTGCTCAGAGCCCAGGATACCTGGGGGCCTCTGTTGGCAAAGGCCACCTCCGGTCCTTAGAGGCCTGGCAAACTCAGCACTGGCTGCTCAGGTTCCTGTTGCCATAGAGATGTGGAGCCAGCTCCTCTGAGAGTGTAAGAGCCTTGGGGTGTGGCCTGCCCTCAGCGTGGTGATTCGAAGCTGAACGTGGAGGTGGGAATGTGGTTGGGGCAGCAGAGGGGTATGGAGAGACCATCCAACATGACAGCCATGGGAACATATGATGTGGCTGACACTGGCATTAGAACCTGCAGCTCTGGACTTGATTCCAGTTTCTGACTGGTAGCCCTGGACAAGAAATACAACACCTCCCGGCATTGTTCCCTCATCTATAAAATGGGTGTGATTCTTTGTCTAGCTGCTGCGACAATCATTTGAGCCTGTCTAGGGAAAGCCCCATTCAGGTGGGCACAGCAAAGCCTCCATAGTGATTGGTGCCAGGGGAGGGCTTCTGTAGGCGTCTGCCCCCTTGCACAACCCTGTGTGGAGGCCTGCGTTTGGGCACAGGTGGGGAGGCTGGAGAGGTTGGGCTTCCTTCACAGCCGGGGTGACCAGGACTCAGGAGTTATGTCATCCTTTGAACATGGGCCTGGAGGCTCTGCCGCAGGCATATCTGAAAAATAAATAATAACAACTTGAATAATTCACAGAATCCGTGTGAATAATTCACCATGGCCTCCCAAGCACCAGGCGATTAGTCAACGCAGACCCAGGCTCCGGTCCTGGCTGCCTCTGGCTGCCCCAGGGGTCCCGGGGAGCACAGCCTGGCCACGGGGGCAGGACACAGAGGACACATAGGGACACTTGGAGAGCCCTCTGGGGCTGAGGTGTCCTGGGGGTTTGTGGGTTCTGTTGGGTCTTGGGGAAGCAGAGGGGGCCGACCTGGAAATCCTGAGTGCCCCAGTGGAGCCCTTCAGCTGGCCATGCACCTCGTCTGTCCTCCTGGGGCTTTGTTCTGGAGGCCTGAAGCACACAGGGCCTCTCACCAGCCCCGACGGTCCATCCTGAAAGAGCTCCGCCTTCACCGGGAAACCAAGCCACACACCTCTCCGCTTTGCAATAAATGCTGAGGAGTCTATCGAGGCCTGTCATGGGGCTCCTGGTAGTCAAAACAAGGTGGCATCCCTCTGGAACGCAGGCAGTCCTCTGCTACCGTGGCTTGGTTAAATGACTCAAATGTTTCAAGTCTCCATTTCCTTCTCTGTAAAATGGGAATTAAGAAACACCTAGCTCATCACGTTATTATTGTTCTGTGGATGAAATGACGTCATGACCATAAATTGCTTAGTGCAATCCCTGGCACACAGTAAGTGCTAAACAACAGTAAGCTGTTACAGATACTCATTATCTTTCCAAAGATAGTGTGCTGGGGACTCGGAGGTAGGAAGGAGGCTGCTCACGAGTTGCAGATGTTTATGTTGAACATGATCTGCAGGCCCAAAAGACGGGCACAGACTGCTGGCCAGCCCTGGGGAGGGCTGAGCGGTACCTCCATGCTCTTCCCACAAAATACCCAGCCCCTTGTTTATTCCCCTCTGGGCGCTTGCCACAGCTGCAATTATTTGTTACTTGTTTACATCCTGATTATCTGCCCTTCCTGCTGGGCTGTGAACTACTGAGAGGGACCTGCCTGCCATGGTACATTGTATCCCCAGGATATACCACACAATACTGCAGGCACATAGTAGGTGCTTAGTAAATGGTTGTCCACTGAATGAAGGCACTGACCCACCAAGTGGGACGTGATTGAGAAGGGCTGCTGGTGGGTGGGAAGGAATAGCCAGGCAGGCAGCTCAGAGAAGGATGGTGGATCTGGGCCAGATCTCTGCCAGACTGGCTGCTGGTGCTGCTGCATGGCTGGGCCAACGCCCTCTCCCTCTCCTTTCCCTGCCTCTCAGGTGAGTTTCCTGAGACCAACACACAGTGAACTTAATGGTGGTACAGGTTGGCTGAGCCTTCCCCATTAATGATTTAATCTCTTGTTTAGAATTTCTTGTGGCATTAATGATTATCCCCCAGAACAGGGGAAATAATTGGCTGCATTCTTGCGGTGAGGGTGCTCCCTGTAGGCTTGGAAGCTGAGCCTGTTCTGTAATCTTCCCCTCTCACCTGCCTGCCACTCACTTATAGGGTGTATGCAGAGGAGTTAGGAGGCCACCTGGAGGCTTTGGGTCCTGCTGGGGTCAGAGGCCACAGAGAGGGGGTAAGTGAGAACTTGGAGACTTAGGCTTAGAAACAGAGTAGAGAAGGATGCTTGGGGATTGTTCTTCACCTGAGGAATCCTGCATATCAATTGTGAACTTCCGCCCCCCCCCCATCCCCACGTCGTGAAGGCTCTGTGCGGCTGTGCTCTCTCCTGTATGTGCCCAAGTAAGCATCTCTAGGGCCGAGGTTCCACGGTCTGCCCCCCCTCCCGGGGGTGGCAGGAACAGCAGTGGCAGCAGTGTCTGGGTTAGGCTCTGAATGCAACAGCCCCTCAGCTCCTTCAGAATTCCGCCAGGTCACAAACCCCTAAGCGTGGAGCCTTGTATTCCCCAAGCTTCCCAGGCAACACTGTTGTCCAAGTTTGGGAAGCCCTGCTGTAATGCACCTTGCCTTGACATGGGTAGGGGTACCTGTACTGTGTGTGCTCACGAGAGTATCTGAGCCTCATTATCAACACGAGAAAGCTGCAACAGTGGCTGCTAGAAAGGCCCAGGCAGAAGTCAGGCCCTCAGACGTCCCAGTCTGCTGCTGGTGGAGAAGGGCTCAGGTCAGCTTCTCCCAAACACCATTTGTTCCTGGGTGTCCAAAAGACCCTCATCTGTGGAGCCTCAGGGTATGAGGAGGACTACTGCTCTTGCACAGGCTTTCACAGGGTAAGCCTGAGATAGTGGGAGAGATCTGCCATGAGTTTGGGCCTCAGCCCTGACACCCTAACATTCACCAAAGGGACTATATCTTGGCCCCAGTGGTCAAGGGACTTGCAAGTTCCTGCCCCTTCTCATTGCTGGTGGTTTTCAGGTATTAAGGAGTACTGGGCAGGGGTTGGGCAACATGGTCTGTTTCTGAGATTGCCACAGACAGCTTGGGCCTGTGCATATACCAGAGAGGGGATGGGGCTGGGCTGAGAGAGATTTAGATGCTTGGAGGGTGACTCTGAGGTGTGAGGGTGCTGCATGTGAGAAGAAAGGAAAGGGTCTGGGGAAGGAGGAGGAAGAAGAAATTGGCTAAGCGGACAGGAGAGCCAGGGATGTGGGTGGGTACAAAGTAAAGGGGAAAAGGAGAAAAGGGGGAGAGGCAAAGGGAAAGGTGAGGAGGCCATACTGGGAAGACAACGTGAGGGATGATCCCACAGCATCTGTGGGGTGTTAGTGGGAGGAAGGTTAGGGGCTGGAGGGGGCTGTAGGTCCCCAGTGGGGAGAGGCATGGGACCTTAGGTTTACTAGACATAAGAGGCCCTGGCCTGCAATTCCTGAGTCTGGATCTCATTCAGAAAAGAATGACTTGGCTGCTTTGATTTTGTGTGGGTGTCATGCAGATAGCCACATCTGGTGTGCAGTACTGCACATCATGGGTGCAGTAACCAAGTCATGCCCAGGAGACAGGATCTCACAACTGTCCTCCCCTTCCCCCAGCTCTTACATTCCTTCATTCACCTTTCTATGATCTGCTGATTAAATTTTGTATATTTCAAAGCGAATGGGTGGAAGGAATATGAACCATTAGGAAGGAAGAAGGCTTTGTCTCCTAGCCCCTCCCTCCATCCCTGGAAAAGTTCAGAGAAAGCTGCTGACCCAGAACTACATCTGACCCAGGGCCTGGACTGTTCTCAGCTTTGGTCAGAGAAGATTGTCTGGGCAGTGGGCAGCAGTCAATGCAGAGCTGTGTAACTAGTCAAAATGCTGAGAAAAGCCTAAGTGCTTAGCCCCAAATAGGATATCATCACCAACCTGCCACGCAGCCATTCCCTGCTCCTGATTCACTGCCTCATGGCACAGGGAACATTTCAGAAGACTACAGAAAGGGGAATGAAAGAATGTAAGGGTGGGGTGGGGGTGGGGAGGAGAGCTGTGAGAACCTGTCTCTTGGGCATGCTAGTTGGCCATACACTTTTTTTCCCTATACTCTAGGCATGGTCCCATATCCAGGCATGTATGGCCAGCACTGATGGGACTTAGAGGGTTAAAAAAAAGCTATTTTGTTAGAAGGGGGTATATTGGAGGTAATGGGGGGCTGGAGAGGGCATGAAGAGTATATGATATCTCGATACATATATGGATTTCTTGAAGAGTGAAAATGTGAGCAGAAACAAAATGAATGAAATTATGACCAACATGGTGGCTCATATTGTAATCCTAGAACTTTGGAGGCTAAAACCTGAGCCCAGCCAGGGGTATATAGGTAGGGTCTGTCTCAATATATACCTGAACAGACACACAGACAATCAACCCCCCACCCCCCACACACAAAGAGAGCAGCAAAGAACATACCAGAATGTCTTAGTCAGGGTTTCTATTCCTGCAATGAAACACCATTATCCAAAAGCAAGTTGGGAAGGAAGGGTTTAGTCGGCTTACACTTCACAGAACTGTTCATCACTGAAGTAAGTCAGGATGGGATCTCACCCAGGGCAGGACCCTGGAGGCAGGAGCTGAAGCAGAGGCCATGGAGGGGTGCTGCCTACTAGCTTTCTTCCCATGCCTTGCTCAGCCTGTTTTCTTACAGAACTGAGGACCACCAGCCCAGGGGTGGCCTCTCTCACATTGGGCCTGACCCTCCCCCATCAATAACTAATTAAGAAAATGCCTTACAGCAGGATCTTATGGAGGCATTTTCTCAATTAAGTTTCCCTTTTCTCAAATAACTCTAGTTTGTGGGTTGAAGTGACACAAGACCAGCCAGCACACAGAGCAAAGCCAGGTTTGGTAGTGTATATCTATAATCCTAAAACCTGGAAGAGGTACACAGTGAGTTTGAAGCTAGCCTGGGCTACATAAGAGCCTCGGGCCAGTGAGATGGTGCAGGGAGTAAAGGCCCTGCTGACAACCATGGGAACCATATGGTGGAGAGAGCCAGCTCTCACAAGTTGTTCTCTGCTCATCCACCATGGCATGCATGTACACACACAGAGACACACAAAATGTAATAAGACATTAAAAACATATATGCACATATGACATCACTTATCTACCTAAACAAACTGACCCACCTGGGCAGGTGGGTGAGTCACCACGTCAAGCCACACAGCCCCAGCGGGCCAGATGAGTCTGGGACCAGGAGGAGGCAAGAATTCTGACAGTGACTAGCCTGGGACTGTGAGACCCACGATGCCTGGCCTGTGGCTTTTGCTTGGGGCACCTGGGATCCATTAAAGTGAAACCATAGCAGTCTCCAGCATGATGCTGACCCCGGCTTCAAGGCCCGGCCCCTCAGTATCTCTCACTTCCTTTAATCACCATCGGGGACCTGCTATCCATTAACTTTGCACAGCTCTTTCTGAACTCCTGTCTATTTTTAGCTGGGAAGACCCCTATGGGTAACAAATTCCAGGAGGTGGACAGCAGCTGTTGAAGCCAGACCCTTCCCCCACTGAGAAATCCTCAGCTAAGGCAGTACAGCTTGAGAGGGGCCCTCCTTGTGCTAAAGTTTCCTTATCAGGATCTTAGGAGGTCCCAGACTGACAGAGACAGACAAACACACACACACACACACACACACACACACACACACACACCGAGGGTAGTGTCACGACAGCTCATCTGCTCTCATGTGGCAGTATTCTGAGCTTCAGAGTCAGAGAAAGGAGGCCTAAATCAGGGCCCCTCCACTGCTGGCAGTTGAGCCAGTCTGAGGTGTTTCCATCTGTACAATGGGAGGTGATCATATTCCCGGTTAGAGATGGCAGGGACTGGATGACACTTTGCATTGCATAAGTCATCTGCAGCCGCTCCCAGCATGATGTGGTGTGCCTACACCGCAACGGGCACTGTCCAGGTGTGGGAGGGGGCAGCCATCGAGCAGGGAGACCCGTTCTGAAGCATTGCAGGGGGTACCAGGAGATGCCACCTGCCAATGAAGAGTGACATGAACTCAGAGGGCCTCCGAAAAGTGATCAGATGGCTCATGGGGAGGCCCACTCTCTTTAAGTGACATTTGAGAAGAGCCAGGTGAATGGAGTTGGGGAAGGAATTTCCTTGAGTTAGACTCTGTAGGAAGTTCAGGGTCATGTATTTTGTATCCCGAATGCTTTTGTATAATTTGACCTTCCTTACTATTTCCAATGAATCTTGGGGTTTCCCCCTCTCCGGGCTCAGGGTTCTCCTTGCAGTTTAATGGCTCCAAGATCTGGGCACTAGCAGGCTGGTGCTAGTCTGCCTCCGGCTTCCCTCACTCTCACGCTGTCTCTCCCTCACTGCCTTCTGCTGCCCAGGGTGATGGATGCCTCCTTCCAGGGCTGAGTCATGTGCTGCCTCGTACAAGCTCTGGACTACATCGCTGCCACCGCGCCGCTCAGTCCTCGCTCCACTCCCAGCAGGAGAAAAGCAGATTTCTAGGGATTTCCCCAGGGGTTGGGGGTGGGGGCGACAATCAGGCGTCCACTTCGCTCTGGCTCAGAAGCTGCAGAAGCCGTCCCATTCAGTGACGCTTTTCTCAAAGCTCGGGAGTTGGAAACTGAGGCTCAGGGGAATGAGACGCTCCGAGGTTGCGCGATCCTTGGCGGTGAGGAGACCGGCTCCATATCCGGCTCCTGGCCTATTGGATGGTTTGCCAGGGCCTCAGCTTCTCCGACTCTCTGCAGCCGCTCCCACTGAGCTTCCCCGAGCCCGGGCTCTGTGTAGTTATCTCGGTTAGTAGGGGCTGCCTAGGGGGCCATGTGGAGGGACTGTGCAGGAAAATGTGTTATAGTTCAGTGGCTCTTAAATTTCATCTCATATCAGAATCACCTGGAGGGCTTGTTAAACGCAGCTGGCTTCCACCCCCAGAGTTTCCCATTTGAGGACTCCAGTGTGAGGTCTGATCATTTGCATTTCTAACGAATCCCCGGGTGGCGAAGGTGCCTCTGGGCCTCAGGACCACACTAGGAGAACCTCTGCTGTAATCGATTAGTGCTGTCTGCTGTGGCATGCCAGGAGAGGGTTGTGACAAGCAGGGCATGCATCCTCACTTCATGGGCACCCTGAGTAATACAAGCTCAATAGATACGTTAAAAATCAACTGAGGGCCTCCTCAGAAGAAGAGAATGTGGCACCGTGTGAACGCCAAGGTCCTCTGTGGTGTGAACACAATGTTCACAGTGTGAGCAAGGCCGGCTTCTGTCTCCTCACCTCACATGGCCATCATGTCCCCAGGTCATCTCACTGACTAGCACAACTGCAACCACCGGCTATTTGCACATGCCTTTCCCATTGCCTAGAGCAGAGATCTTAGAGGAACCCTGGTTTCTCCTGACCGAGCTGATGTAAAAATTCACCTTTAAAGACCACAGTATAGAGGGCTGGAGAGATGGCTCAGAGGTTAAGAGCGCTCTTCCAAAGGCCCTGAGTTCAATTCCCAGCAACCCCATGGTGGCTTACAACTATCTATAGTGATATCTGGCGCCCTCTTCTAGCTTGCCTGCATATGTGCAGGCAGGACATTGTATACACAATAAGACAGTATAGAGACCAGAGCATTCCTCCCCCACCCCACCCCCATTCGGAGGCTTGTCAAGATGTTCGTTTCTTTTAAAATCAAAGGAAAACTGTGAACTTTGGGGTTGAGGAAAACATTTTAATAAGCAACAGTAATACAAAAGGCCACAAAATATTATTTTTGTATCTTTTAATAGAAAGGGATACAGAAAGACAAAGGTGCCTGGACCCCTCCATGTATCCTGGGGAGACCACAGGAAAGCATTTCAGATAGAAGAAATAACGCATGTAAAGGTCTGAAGGTGGCAGCCAGTCCGGCGTGTGTGGGAGGTATCGAAAGGATCAGCAAGTGAGGTCTGTTTGTAGACTGGAGAGAATGAGAGGAAGGGATGGCTCCGGAAGGTGATGCCCAAAGGGATGGTTCCGGAAGGTGAGGATAGGAGCCGACCCCCAAGTGATTGACCTGGGGAGGGCAGCATCTTTCAGCGTAGCACTGGCTGGCAGCACGTGGGCTTTGTGACCCTGTGTCCCCTCCAAAGGAAGGCCTGCATCCCTAATACATGCCCAGGCAGAAACACACTTTGCCAAGCCCCAAGTCTTGGGAATTCTCCTGGATCCTGCCTCTTCTGAAAAACTGGGTTCAAAAATAAATAAGTAAGTAAATAAACAAAAGTGAGCTCTGCCTCTTCAGCATGGGCAGGTGGCTCGTGACTAGGATATTTCTCAGGTGGGGGCTGAGCCCCTCTGTCTTGGCCTCATTTCTGGGGCTCACATCGCCCCTCCCTAGGGCAGCAGACTGGAAGGGGGGGATGGGGCTTCCGCAAGTGAGATACAGCAAGAAGCTATTTAAAGCTGCCGGCAGCTCGCCCCTTCTGTTCACGGCTCTGCCGGGTGGGAGCTGCCATCGTCACGCACCCACCGGCGCCTCAGGAACACAGCAGCCCAGTGCACCCACACAGAGAGACTCGTGGGGAGGGTCTCCAAGCATCTCTCCGCTGCCAGGGGCTCATGCTCCTTGCAGAACCGGGCTGGGAAACAGAAGTGGACCCTGAACAGGCTCTTGCCTCACCCCGTGCTTCCTATTTACACCCCAGAAAAAGAGAACTAAATATAGGCCACCCCTCCCCCCAGTGGCCACAAGTGTAACTAATTAGCAACTTTTCAAGGTGTCAGTGGAGGCAGGGGGTTCTGAGGCCCTTATGGGTCTGGAGGTGTTTCTTGAACTCAGGCTGTCTCAGGCCTTGGGGGAGGCGCTGGGAGCCTGGCCCTGCCAAAGTTGTGCCCATAAACTAGTGGTCTCCCTGGAACATTCCATTCCTTTCCACCCTGGGTGCCTCCATCATTAGTCTCCCAAGGACCCAAGCTCTGAGTTGTTTGTTTCAGTTTCCCAGTCGGCTTCTCCCTGGCAAATCCAGGACTATGACCTCATCTTTCTGAGCCTCTGTTTCCATCTCTATGGTGTGATGATAGAAATGAGGTCCATTCCAGCTGGTTAAAGATTTTGTTTGAATTAAAAATGTGAGGATCCTCCATGCAACCTAGCCCAGGTGGGCTCTCAGTGGTGGTTACCCACATCAGCGTCATGAACATATATTTAAAAACTGGCCTCTGGTCCCCAAACCAGGAGGTCATTGTGGCCCCCTGCTGACCCCTGTGGGTGTAGACAGAGGGTTGTGGGAATGAGAAACAGTAGTGAATCTGGCCTTCCACGGATGGCCTGAGCTATCAGTGTGGCTGACCATACACACTCACCCCTGGTTAAATGTAAGCAGCATCTATAAGCCATTTCTCAGATAAAAACACAACCCTGGAATACAAATCACCTGTTGGGGTGAGACTGTGGTGATAAGGGGATCTGAAAGTTGGGGTATCCTGCATCAAAAAGGCCTCTAGGTACTCAGAACTACACAGATAGCCAGTACATGGAAGGCTGAGGCAGGCAGGGACACCAGGAAGGAATTCCAGCCCCCCCCCCCCACTATATAAATATAGTGCTCTCCAAATGAGCAGGGAGAGCAGAGAGGTTGTGGCCTGGGACTGCCAGGGGAGAGACAGGTGAGCAGCAAGCAGAGGGAGGGCCCCAGGAGGCCAGCCAATGGCCTCTCACCACTCACGAATGCCTACTTCACAGGCTGCCTTCTTCTGACCCCTCCCTCTCACCTCCTGCCCTCCACGCTTTCTTTCCAGGACTCTTAACAAACATCATGGCAGCCAGGGTTGTTATGATGCCACCCCACACCCTCAGGAGACCACCTGGAGTCCTGGCCTGGCAGTCTGAGGTCTTCTGCCAAAGCCCAGGACTCTGTCTCCACTCCCACTCGCTCCTTCGTCTGGGTCCCCATCACCCCTCCCATCATTGTGTTCTGCAGCCAGCCGCCTGGAAGCTGAATCAGAGCCATGGAACTAACATTTTGCACACACGTCTCTCCAGATGACAGGCAAGATGGGCCTTCTGCCCTCAACCCACACACACCCGTGCTCAGGAAGCACAGAGAGCCAGGCTGCACCCCACATTGGGGAAGAAGAGAGGTGGTAGAGGAGAGGTCCTTCATTCTTTGGATGGCATGACTGGCCTTTGCCCTTTGGTCTTTTTTTCTTTAAAGTTTGGGATTCAATCTTTAGAGAGCAGGGGATAAAAAAACAAACAAAAAAACCAAAAACCAACTCATGTGGGGTGTAGCAAGACACAGTGTGGACTGGTGAGAGAGGCCTCAGGGGTTTATATGCAGGAGAGGAAGGGGAGGAAGGGATGGGACAGAGGTGGGACAGGGAAACAGAAGGAGAGACAAGCCTAGAGACCAAAGTGAGATGGATCATGAGATGGATCAGAGAAAAGGATGAGGAAAGATAGAACACCAAACCAAACCAAAACAAAACACAACAAAAGCAGACTAAGAGAATAAGACAGTTTAGATAGGAAGGAGATAAAAGGTGGCAAGTGCCCACAAGAGGAAAAGCCATCAGAAGCCCCATCAAGCCCTGGAGGGAACCCTAGAAATGCAAAATAAGTAAATAAGTAAATAAGTAAGTAAGTAAGTAAGTAAATAAATAAATAAATAAATACATAAATACATAAATAAGAAAGAGTCAGAACTCAGGGAACTGTTCTCAGAACTCTGATAGGAGCTGCTGTTCTATGAGCCAAAAGAGACACGCCCAATGCCCTGGAGGAACTCGAGCCCAGGCCTCCTGTTGGCAAGGGCTAGATATTGCACAGGAACACGGATGTGGAGGTCCCCCTCCCATTGCTAGCCAAGCATCCTTTACCTACAGAGCATGTTGGCCGTGACCACAAGACCTGGACCATGGCTGGGAGGGAGGGCTGGTGGGCCAAGGGAAGCCCTGCCAACAGGTGATGGGGGCAGAGGACTCTGG
This sequence comes from Pachyuromys duprasi, assembly GCA_028658305.1. NCBI lineage: Eukaryota > Metazoa > Chordata > Mammalia > Rodentia > Muridae > Pachyuromys > Pachyuromys duprasi. Next base: position 6,913,570 of record CM053764.1, read on the forward strand.
AATGCAAATGGGAACAGCTTTTTGCACTGTTTGCTGCTCTACATCAGGTCCCAGAGTGCCAGTGTGTAAGTGTTGCTTTTGCTCATTCACATTCACCACTGACTGGAGCCTTGCTATGAACCAGGGACTTGCAGCCATTATGTCCCTGTCCTTCACACAAAGTGCTTGCAAGTCTGACACTGTTGTCACTCCCTTCCTTGGGTGTGTGCAGGCTTACACATGTGTGGTACTGGTGACAGAACACACCATCTCATGAATGGTAGCAAACACTGCAGCCCCTGAGCTAGACAGTCTTAACGCTTTTTGAAACCCTTTGTTTTGAGACAGGGTCTCACTGAATAATCTAGTTGGATTTTCTCCTGTTTCAGACTCTCAAGCAGCCAGGCCTTCACCCCAGGCTGAGTTCTGCCACCCAGCTCTCACCCATTTTAGAGATGAGGGAGCTGAGATGCATACCCAGCAGGGACCGAGTCTAGATCCCTTGGACTCTACTTTGCTGTATGTGAGTCTCTGCTTTCCCAGCAGCCTGGGCAGCTCCAGCCTTGCTCTAACATCTTGTGACTCAGCAGTTTTCCCTCTCCCTCCCAACACACACAGGTGACTCCAGAGATACATACAAAAGCACTGAAGGGGACTAGGAATTCGTCCTTCATCTGGCCAAACCTCTCTACCCCAAGCTCCTTTTGTTTTTCTTCCACAGTATCTCAGATCACCTCTTTTGGCTCAGCCACTGAACATGAGGATGATGTCATTGCTTTTATTTAAAGAAAGGGGCTGAGCCAGAAACAGGATGGGGGTCTTTGCCATAGCAGGAGCCAAGTACCTGGCCTTTTCTATTCCCCAGCTGTGCTCTGCGGAGCTGCTTCATGAGACAGCCACACCCCCTGAGAAGCGCCCTTCTCATCTTAGGAACAGTGTGGGAGGGACTCACAGAGTACAAGGAAAACAGAGGTCTGTGAGGATGCGCCCAGATAGTGAATATTTAGGGATCAGGGACCTTCAGAGAGTCACGGGGGGAGGGGTTACCTGTGCCTGGCATCCCAGTCGAGGCTGACAAAGAGGACAACCAATGGGAAACATACCCTTAGAGTCATTAGGTCTCTGTTCTTTCTCTCACATCCTCTAACAGCCAGCCTGCCCACCCATTTCTCTGTGGAATGCCAGAGAGAGGCATTCCATGAGGGAAGCAGAAAGAACCCCAAGCCCAGGGGCAGAGGTCCACTAGGCTTCTCCCTTGCTCCCATGTCTCATCATCTACCCACCTGTTCATTCCATGACTTCCCAACGCAGCCTCAAACTCCTTTATGCCTTGGCCTCGCTCCCTCCTGGGGGTCCTCTTTGGGTGTATGGTTGACTAAGTACCTCATTTAAATATGACATCACTCACAGGGTGGCACGGATGATTCTTTCCATTTTACAGAGGCGGCACAGCTGGTGAGTGGCTCTTATGGTTGGGATCTCAAATGCCTCCCAATGGCCACATGTTACAGGTTTGCTTGTCAGCCTGTGGCACTACGGAAAAGCTGTGACTTATTACTTCCCTACCTTTGGCTGAGATGGTGGTGAGGGTGGTGGAGTCTTCTGGAGGGAGGGATTTATGGAAGGGAGTTTGAGCAATGGGGGCATATCTTTGAAAGGAATAAATGAAACCCTGGGATAACAGAATCTCTCCATCTTATCTTTTTTCCTTCTCTCTCTCTCACTTCTCACCATGTTCTCCCACCATGGTGACCAAAATAATGAGCAGCCAGGTGCTGAAACCATAATTCAAAACAATCTTTCTTGTAAGTTGACTGTGTCAGGTATTTTGTTATAGCAATGGAAAGCTGGCTGGCTCAAGGGCAGAACCAAGGTACTAACCCAACGTCTGTCACATTCCAAGGCCGCTGCCCTCTGCTTGGTTCAATTCTATAGGGCTGTCTCCCAGATTTCTTAAGATCTGCCACAGCCTCTCTGTGTTCCCTGTCGATGGCTACCCTGAATACTTATGATACCCTGAATTCATATGCAGAAGCAATCTTTAATTCTTGTGCTTCAGGAAGGTTCTTGGGTTCCTGAAGACTCACAAAGGAGACTAGATCTTTGTAAACTAGATCCTTTGCCCCATTCTCTGTGATGACACCAGAGGTGCTTCCTAGGAGGAAGCTGGGCCTCTTGCCATCAAATCTGCCAGTGTCTTGATCAGAGAGTGTGAGAAATAAGTTTCTTTGATTTTAAAACCACCCAATTTGTAGCATTTTGTTCTAGTAGTCCAAGCAGACTAACTATTCCCAATGCTGGAAAGACTTGAGTTGATAGAGAAAATTTTATTCTCTCTTCTCTGCAGCATGGTCCCAGCAAACAGCTTGTGCCTGGGAGCAGGGTCAGCATTCCCTGTTTCTCCACTAGTGCCGAGTCCTTCACCCTGGCAACCTTCTGCAAGGCTGTGCCAAGAACAGGCAGAGGTGCTTATTCTGTATTTTATTCAGCCACTAATTGCCTGCATTTAAGAGACATCACAGTGTCACAGCCGTCCTCTGCTTCATGCCCTGATGCACGCTTCTGCATGAAGGGACACTCGGGCGGGGGAGCAGAGCTGGTTGGGGCCCTGTCTTCCCAACAACAGCTTTAAAAGCCTGACCCCAGCTCTGAGGGCTGGAGGATGTCAGGTTGTCACCCTGAGAAGCAAGATGGGGCAAGCAGGGACTGGGGCCTCTGCAAAACGGTGGTGAGAGGTCAGGGCTATGGTAAGGGACAGGAAGGGGGTGGACATCATGCCCCAATGCCCCCAGTCACCCCTAGGATGAAGCCCAGTTGATAGAGCATGTCTTGGTTCCCACTCCGCTCCTCCCTAGAGGACACTACATAATGCAGTTGGCGAGAAAAGGTACAGCCCTGGCCCCAGACAGTTCTGTCTGCTGAGGGTAGTAAGAAAGTGACCTTTGAACCAAGACTTTGCCTAAGACTAGGAGATGGAATTTGAGGGCAATGGGGGGTAGAGAAGGGGATGGGAGTGAGAATGGGCCCTTGGGAGAGCCCCTGACATCTTGCTTTGGGTTTCTCACCTGCTGAGAAAGTGCTTATCTTGGTAGGTGACAGGAAAACTGGGCTTCCGCCATTCCCTAGTCACTCTCGAGGTGCGATTCTGAATCAAGTCAAACATGACCTTGTACTAGCAGCAGGCCCCTGCAATTCTGCCACAACCAGCTTGGACCTCTCTTCCTCTCTAACCATATAGCTAACGTCTGTCTGACTACAATTTTAGCTCTAATCCCTAATCCCATCCACGATATCAAAACCAAGGTGGATTCTCCCTCAAATCCTATAGCTAAACACAATTTCCAACCTCAGTTTTAGTATATGTGTAGACCTTTATATATATGTTTTTATGTATACATACACCTCATATATGTACACACACATGTATATATACCTGTATGTGTAAGTTTTTGTCATCTGGTAATTGAATTCAGGGTCTTCTGCATACTAAAAATGTGTTCTACTGCTAAGGTGCACCTCTAGTGTCTCCTTATATATTTAACCTTAATCTATCCCTAACCATGCCCTTGACCCATGTTCACGCCTCATTTCTCGCCTGATCCAATCCTTTCTCCAACCTCAGTTTGGCCTCCTAACTACAGCAGCCCCTCAGCCTAGCCCTTCAGACAGCATCTGGCTTGGTCCTATGGCAACTGAACAAGGCTGATGCAGGTTTGAGGTCTCCCACGTAAAGTCAAGACAGCAGGGTGGTGCATCCTATTGATGAGAATACCCAAGTTCCCAGCTCCTCAGAGTCAAGCCTGAGTCTCTTCTGCTGTGCCCAGCATCTTAACAGCCAGGGCTTGGTCAGGAGGCATGTGACAGGCCTCCAGCTGCCAGGACAGAGCTGAGAGGCCATGCTTCTCCGGAGGAATGGCGAGAAATCAGCACTTGGCCAAGACGTCCCACCACTGTGCCCCTGCCTCTCAGTGGGTTATTTCCACATGGCAGAGGCTAAGCCTAATGGGCCATTGCTTCCAGCACAGCGGACAATCAGAGAATGTAGCCACCAGGGTCTCAGACAGGCCAGACCCAGGGGCTCTGCCTCTGCTAAAAGGATGCTGTTGGCATTCATCAGGAAAGAAGGCCACTGTAATGCTTGGCATCCCAAGGCTGGGGGCTGGGGAAAAGATTGTCTTAGAGTGATCTGCCAAGCTCTGAGAAGCAAGGAAACTTCCTCTCTGGAAATGGCAAAGAAGTTGGCCCTGTTGGTGCCTAGAGTGCCAAGGAGCCACGGGGCTGAACTCAGCAAGTGTTGCACAATGACATCTCGGCAGAAAGATTCAAACAGCTCTCTACAAATAACTCTGTGCCCAGGGTTCACCACTGCCCGTACGAAAGCCACCTACGGACAAATGCCACCTGCTGCCACTGCATGGGCTGACATAACCCCCTAGTCTGCTGTCATCATCTAACCCCTCTTCCTGAGGTCGGTCTGTTTGTTCAGATAGAGAGCTGGCTGGCTGGGCTGCCCGCCAACTCTGCATTTCCTGCAGGACCCAGTGCTCTGGTTGCTCACCAAAAGCTGACTGAATGGCTGAACTTTCTCCAGCTCCAGCTCCCAGCAACTTTTGCTTCCTGGAAGGTAGAGTAATGGCATCTGCTCTACACTGCAAATACAAATGCCAGAGTATTAACCCTAACCATAGCGCCACCATTGCTGGCTGACTGGCCTTGGGCACAGGGTCTTCAATTTTCTCAACTTCTGTTTTCTGTTCTATACAAGGAACAGCAAGCAAGGTACCTGCTCTAACAGAGATGCTTTAAGAATGCAGTGAAGGGGCAGGAACAAAGCTCGGGAAGAAGGTGCTTGCCTGGCACACCTGAGGCCCTGGGTTCCATTCCTACTGTAGGGAGTGGGACAGATTCAATGGAGCAGCACACACCCCACACAGTGTGAAGTAAGAAGTTCTGAACATAGCGTCCTCAGCAGCCACCTGCTATGATGACAGTCTAACTTCAAGACCGATTCCAGGAGAGGTCAGCTTGCACTCTCACCTGGGGGAGGCTCGAGCCCTCTGTGTTCACAGTCTCTCCTGAAGCTCCCAACTGCTGAGCTTTCTCTTCATCCCACCAGACATGCCTCTTTATTTTATTTCTCCCCTGGGCCAAGGAATCAAATCATTTCTTCATTTACTCATTCACCCCTTCATCTGGCTGGCATTTATATGCAGACTACTGTGAGCCAGACTCTGTTCAATGGGCCATTCATCTCTAACTTCACAGGACTCCAGGCCCCAAAGAGAAGGATGGGTGCTGCATCAGGAGGATGTGGGGGTCTCCAGGGTGGCTGCTTTGAGGCAGCTTGCAACACCTAAAGGACAGGGAAGAGCTGTCTGCAAAGGCTCAAAGGAGGGGGATGTAAATGGAGGGTTCAGCATACCTAAAGGCTTGTGGCATCAACAGCCTTACACATTTCAGCCTTTGAGGGTGTCCTAAGTGAGGGAGTGGAGGCTGGGACCTTGATGTTCATTCCTTTGGTGTGGATCCTCTTCCACACACAGCCTCACTTTGCACAAGATGATCATTCTGAGCTGTCGTCTATTTGTTGTGGGGAGGGACAGAGGGGAACCTCGAAAGTTTTCCCTGAGATGTGTGGGGTGGAGCGAGATCAAAGATACAGCATCCACTGCAGCTACCACCCAGTCGGTACCACTGAAGCGTGGTTCTCTTCCTGCTCAGACTTCTTGAAGTTGTAAGGCAATACCCTCTTTAGTTCCACTTCACAAGCAACAAAAAATGGAGTCACTAGGATTTTTCCGTAAACTAGAGCATGTGCCCTCTGATTGGCCCCCAAAACCACCCCAGGGAGAGGGGGATGAAGGAGTGGAGGCCACAGAGCCTTCTTGGAGTGACCCTCTGGCCTCATGACCAGCCAGCCCCACAGACATAGACCCAGGCAGCAGCCGTCTGCTTGAGGCTAGAGAGACAAAGCTCCAATTCAGCCCCCGGTGGTCTGCGCACCCGGCTGCTCAGCTCCTTGCAAAGCGTTTTCCCTTAATAGCCTCCCATTCAGCGGGCGTCTGCAGCCCACATCTGTGGAAACCAGGCCATGCAACTCCTCCTACCAGGCCAGTAAGGCAGCCGCAGACACCATGGTCACCTTGTCGCAAGCTGCTCCTCCTCTCACTCTCCGTCACTCTGCTTGCTCTTTCCAGGCCTCTACCCAGAGGGGAAGCACAGACCTGAGAAGGCTCCCTCCAATCACCCTTAACTTGTCTGCAGACTGTATCTGAAGAATGGGGAGTAAGAGGAGAAGGGGTTCTATCCTTCTTCCACTGCCAGTTTGCTGTGCGATCTTGAGAAAGTCACTGAAGCTCTACGGGCCTCCTGTTTCCTGAACTGCTTGTAGAGAGAAAGGTCACGTCAGCCATAGATTCAGATGCCTGAGTCTGTGACCTCTGGCACAGCTCTCTGAACCTCTACTTTCCCATCTGTATAGATGGGTTGGCCTACTCCATAGCTGTTAAGAGGGTTAACAGACATCATTTATGCGATGCGCTTAACTGGTGCCTGGCTGACAGTTCCTCCTCTTCCTCATCATTCAAGCTTTTGCTTGGCTGGTCCATGGCAGTGGGTTATCAGTATTAACAGTATTCAGAAGTTTTTTTGTGGATATTTTTCCCAGGTACAAATTTTCAATCAGAACCTGGGTACTGTGTGCAAAAGGCAGGTGTGGGGAGGGTTTGTCCACCTCTGCTTGAAGCTCTGACCTACAGCGGCCTCGCTGGTTCTGAGCAGCAGATCTCAGGCTTGGTTGGGTCTCAGTCACTCCAGGGAGTGTTGAAAACAGTCCCAAGAGTGTGTGTGTTTGTGTGTGTGTGTGTGTGTGTGTGTGTATGTGTGTGTGTGCGCGAGCACATGTGGAAGTCAGAGGTCAATGTTGAGCATCTTCCTGAATTGTTGCTTTCTACTCTTTATTTTGAAGTAAGGTCTCACTGACTCCGGAGCGCCTCAATTTGCCTAGACTGGCTGGTGAGCAAGCTCCAGGACCTCCTTCCTATGGCCTTTCTTTCTTTCTTTTTTTTTTTTTTTAAAGATTTATTTATTTTATGTATATGAGTGTTATATCTGCATTTATACCTGCCAGAGAAGGGAATCATTTCACATTATAGGTGGTTGTGAGCCACCATGTGGTTGCTGGGAATTGAACTCATGACCTTTGGAAGAGCAGACAGTGCTCTTAACCACTGAGCCAGCTCTCCAGCCCTCCTATGGCCTTTCTTTAGACCAAGAAACCTCCCCATGAAAGTCACACAGCTGTCAGCGGTCCCAAGCCCAGAGCTCTCAGCCTCCTCTGCCTGCCTCCATGAAGGCTCCCTTCTGAGTTTAATTCTTTCAGAGCCAGTCAAAAGGGGGCACAAAGAAATGACCCTCTACTCTTCCAAGGCCGGACTCAGTCTCCACATGCCTGCGCCTTCTTTCAAAGCCAGACTCTTCAGGTGATAATCTGCACGGTTACTGAGAGCATGTCACATTGCCAGTGAGTGCCTTCTGGACATTGTCTTGAGGGAGCCTCACAAGTCACATGACGTAGGACTTACCATAATCCCCATCTGACCAATGATGGCACAAAATCAGAGAGAGGTGATGTGATGTGATCAGTCACACAGTTATAAATAGGCAAGATGAAACTCTAGCCAAACTCAAGTTCTTACCTGCTCTGCTAATGCTCTCCTGCCAGTAGCCTCGGCCCTAACACTGCTCCACCAGCCTGCATAGGGTCCCAGGAACTAGCCAAAGTCTCAAGGGACATGGCTTTGAGGCACCACCCAATGATACAGATCAGTGTCACCTCGGCAGGATCTGGCCTAACCAGAGCTCAAGAACCAATGTCTTGGGAGACCATGGGTGAACTGGCAAATGCAGCCACCCAGCCCATCCTAAGTAGACTCTGTGGGACTGCCCATCTGCCATGTGGTGGCCTTCCATCCCGCTGGATGGTAAGCTGTCCTATGCTTTCAGTCTTCCTGCTGATACCAGGAGCTACCGGCTGGTCCTTACTTGCCTCCTGCTTCATCAGTTGGCCAAGTCCTTCCTACAGACTAAGGGCCTTTATTTGTGAATCTCCAGGGTGAAGCTCTCTGACACAGGGTCAGTGAAAACAGACCTGCCCACTGTCCCCAAAGACCTTCTAATCGGACCAGTGTTTGCCCAGCCGTCTCCCAGGTCACGAGGCTGAATAAGTCTCCCTTTCTGCCCCCATCTCATCTCCCCTGGGCTCTGCTGCCCTGACACTGGGGGCTCTCTCCCTTTGTGACCTGTCTTGGTAATTTGGGAGGTGATTAACAGCAATCACGCTTGAGTTTGACATCCAGGCACAGCCGCTAAATTGAGGCTCACAAAGCCTCCTTGACATCCAATATGTTATATGCTTTTCCCCTTAATTAGGAGCTAAAGTGGATAAATATGAAGTTGCCATGGCAACAGCCTCCCGGGTTGGTAGAGGGATGCAGCTCAGTTTCTGTCGGCTGGCTGGCTGACATGTTGGCTGATGGACCATACCAGCTCCTGGGAAGGAGTAGGCAGGGGCCCTCCTCTGCTGTCTTCAAGCCTGCCCCGAGTCCAGGTCTGAGTACCCTCCTTCATCGCTGCTCACTAGACTTCACAAAAAGTAGGGCGGAGTGGGGCATGCCTATTAATCCCTGTACCTGGGAGGCTGAAACAAGAGGATCATGAGTTAGACATTACCCTAGTTACTAGAGAGACCCTGTTTCAAACACAAACAGATAAAATGTTATACCTTAGGGTGGGTATCACAGCGGGACCACAAAGCTCAGTTTGTGTAAGGACCCAAGAAGGAAATGGGAATGCTGAGAAGGAAGCTTGCTTCCTAAGTAGTGAGAGGCCATGTGGTCTTAGCATCCAGACCTCTTATATTTGGTGTCAGTGTCTTTGGGGTTCCTAAATGTGTGTGAGGGTCCTAGGTCACTTGGAGAAACTTCTCAGTGCGATGGATGTGCAGTATGGGCCTGAGATTAGCTACACAGTGGGGTTCAGACTCAGGACTCTCCTGAATCTTTGTTTGAAATTTTTAAAGTTTATTGTTTATTTTATGTACATAGGAGCTTTATCTGCATGCATTTCTGTGCACTGTGTTCATGCTCCTGGAACTGGAGCTAAAAGAGTTCTCATGGGCCATGTGATGCTGGGAATTGAACTCAGGTCCCCTGGAAAAGTTGTGGTGCTGTTAACTGCTGAGCCATCTCCCCAGAATCTGAATCTACTTTTTAAATTTCATTAGCTGATAGTTGAGTTTTACATTTTCTCACTTAATCTCTCTATAAGGAAGGTGTAAGGTTTATCTGCAGATAGGAAAATAGAATCTTAGAGAGATTTCTTGGTGTCACACGACTAGTAGGTAGTCAGGACTGGACGCACATCTGCTGCAGATTGGAGTCCAGGCTCTAACCACTGCATCTGCTGCCCCCTGGACCACCTTTTTTAGGACTCAAGTCATGACTGTGGCAGTTGTGGGCTTCTGCCAGGTTGTCCTTCTGCCTAGGGCAGTGGAGACACTGAAACACTTCTCCTTCTGCCCCTAACTCTGCTGCAGGGGTGATTGCAGGGGTCTATTGATTCAAGTCTCCCATTGAGGAAGAACCAGTCTGAACACATGTGTTTAAGCCTGCTGAAGAAAGCAGGGCTCCACTCAGAGTCCACAAATACAAATATCACAGAGCTACCAAGGTCCTGATTTCAGGAGACCAAACTGGGTCTGGATCCTCCTCCACCATCTTCTCTGGCAGGACACCTCCAGCAGGGCCTTGGGGTCAGGAGGAAGGAGGCACTGCCTCTCCAGTTGGCAACCCAAGAACATGTCCGCTGACTCCAGGCTCCATCAGGCCCCTGTATCTGGGTTGGCAGGTGGGAGGAAGCATTGCGCCGCCTCCCTGAGGCTCTGGTACTTGGGGCTCCTCCTGTGCCCCCGCACCACGTGGAGTGGGTGCTGGCAGCGGCAGCCGGGGCTGGTGGCTTGGCCCCCGAATTTCCTTTCCTTCCAGTTCCGACTAAAAATAGAGACGGCAAGGACGCAGCTCGTTTTGTCAGACAGTGTGTGTGGAGGGAGGAACGCCTGTGCAGACACAGGCCCCCCATTTCTGGGCACGTGATACCCAACCCCCAGTTTTCCATACACATGCCCCTGCTGCTCACAGCCTCCCTCTGCTGGGCCAGCTGTTGCTTAGAATCGAGCTCCTCAGAGAACGTTCTGACAAGTCTCTGCATTGGGAAGAGTCAGAGCCAGAGCCAGGGCTGTGGAACACAAAGACCTAATCTCCTGGGTTGTTTCTGCCTCTTCAGTGAGCCAAATAGGGCTTATGGGACAAAGCTTCTGGGTCAGGCACCTTCAGGGTTGGAAAAAGGCCCAAAGCCCAGGCAGGGACTGAAACTCAAGGGACAGTGAGGTCATGCACTCTGAGAGGTCATGCACTCTGAGGATGCCTTGTTGGTTTCACTCTCTAACTTCCTGACCTTCCCACAGGTTCTCCCTCAGGGACTACGAGAAACCATTCCCAAGCTAGTTTGGGTGCTCAGTTCCTGTGGGCAGCCTCTCTTGGCAGAAAGGCCCAGTGGGGTCTACATTTGGGTAAGGCTAGAGACTAGAATCATCTGTTCCCCCTCAGATGCCCAGCTGATCGTGTGCTCAGGGAGAATGCAGCCTCTGGACAGTCTTTGCTTGAAACACATACGCACACATACACAAACACACACATTCACATGAATATACACACACTCCCATGAACACTCACGTGCACGTGAGCACTCATATAGATTCACATGAAGACACACACAGAGCAAGGACCAGCATGAATTTATTAGATCTTGTAAAGTCCTGGGGAGTTTGGAAGGCTGGGGAATATAAAACTGGGAAAACTAGGGAAGCTGGGCTGGGCAGCAGAGAGGCCCCAAATGATGCTTCTGCCAAGGGGTCTTGTTATTCAAAGGGAGGATTTCTTCCTGGGGCAGAGGCCAGGCTATAGACTGCTGCTGACCTGCCTCTCCCTGATGTAGGCTTGGCACACAAGACACCCTAAACACCTATAAGTTCAGTGGCTCATAGGATTGTTTTTAAGGTGGGGGTAGTTTGCTGTTGACCCGCTGGTCCTAAGATAGGAGCAACACAAAGCAGGTGCTTGGAAATGCCTGCTGAATGAGTGAGAACGAGAATGAACGAATTGAATAGAATAAATAATCATGACCCAGAAAAGGAAGGGGACCATGAAAGCCATTACCATGGTACTTTTGCAATAGGCAGAACCTATGCTTAGAGCCGTTCATTCAGTCCCTGTCCTGTATTTATTGGAGAAGAAAGAAGCTGTGCAAAGAGAAGGTTGTCTGCAGGCCTCAGCCTCCCCATCAGCTAAGCATTGCTGGTCCAGCCTTAACCTGGCTTTCCCCACTGGGTTTCCTGGATGCTCTAGGACAGCCACCTCAGGAAGAAGGATGTAAAGAAAGATCCTGGAGCTGCCTGCCTGCGGGCGTCCCACCTGGTAGCCTCAGCCTCCAGGACTCTCCTGCCAACTCTCCCCCCTGCCCGTTACGACTCAATACTCTTTTCTTTCCTCCAATTTGTTAACACTTGTGAAGCCTTAGTGGTCTTTAGGTACAGGGCAGCTGCCTGCTGAATGCCCTCCTGGGGTCTCTTTCCCCAGGCAGTTAGGGAGGGAATGGGGTATAGGGATTCACCCATGTCCCTCTCAATGTCTTGCAACCTCCGACTTGCTTAGTATGATAGATCCCTTCAGGGAGGCAGATTGTTTTCCAGCTCTGAGCAGAGAGTGACCAACCCAGAAGGGACTGCCACTCCCAGCAAGCGTCAGCAGCAGACTTATAGCTGTGGTTCAGTTTATAGTGAAATGGCCTGAGCCCTCAAGCTATCGAGCCAGTTCAAGCAGACCTGAGGTGAATGGCATCAGAGATGCTGAAGTAATGCTGTCTGACTTCCACTCCCTGGGGATGCCCAGGAAAACCAGATGTCTGGCCAGTGAGATCACAAGAGTGATCTTTAAGTAAATACACAGCCGTTCACTTCCTTTTCCTCTAGTCTGCTTGCCTCATGGGCTCACCCTCACACCCCTGCACCTAATACCTCCCTAAACTGCCTTCTTATCTTACCCTATCCCCAAGAAGTTTCTCCACCCGTTCCTAAGCCCCCTGCTATCTGCCCAGCCATAAACCAAAAACCTGGAGCACCCGTGCCAATGAATAAGTAATAACAACATTAGTGCCCGAGCACTTGCTGTATGCCAGGCAGTAGCTAAATAGGTCTTTATGTGCATTATCTCATTTACCCCTCACAGTGACTCAGATATACATACCATACTCCATGAAGGGCAGGACTCTGAGGCTAGAGTCCCCACCATCTCACTTGCCAGGTGACTACAGAAAAAAGAAATTGCTTAACCTTTCAGACTTCCTGTTTTTTTAGCTGTAAAACCTTCTTATAAACTGGGTGATGGTGGTGCACACCTTTAATCCCAGCAGAGGCAGGCAGATCTCTGTGAGTTTGAGGCCAGCTTGGCCTACAAAGCAAGTCCAGGATAGCCAAGGCTACACAGAGAAACCCTGCCTCAAAAAACAAAACAACAGCAACAACAAACAGACAACAGCAAGCCAAAGTAGGAGTGTAGCTAATGAGAGTGCTTGCCTGCCTAGTATACATAAGTAAGGGTTGATCCTCTGCATCCTGAAAGAGTAAGGCGCTTCGCAAATGTGGCTGTTATTCCTGTTATTAGCCTTCTTTTAAAATGAAGGTGCACATCCCAGCACTCAGGAGGCAGAAGCAGGGGATCTCTGTGAGTTTGAGGCCAGCCTGGTCTACAAAGTGAGTCCAGGACAGCCAAGGCTACACAGAGAAACCCTGTCTTGCAAAACCAAAATAAATAAATAAACACATAAATAAATAAAGATAGATAGGCAGGCAGACAGACAAATAAAATGAGCAAACTAGAGCACTTAACCATGTGTCAAAGCTACATAGACTAGAATGTGGTAGCCCCAGGATTCTGACTTGAACCTCTTTAGTCTGGGTGAGGGGGCTACAGGCTGACCGTGGTCAGATGGCTGCCTTCTATTTCCAAGGATCCAGGCTCCTCTTTTCCTCACCTATGGAAAGGCAAATGGAATGGAAAGAACTGAGGTGAGCCTCCAGGCTCTAGTGATAACCAACATCCCACAATGCTCTGGGAAGTGTGTGCACAGGTCCACCTGCCAGGCCTGGGGAAATCTGGGCTTTAGACTTGAAAGTAACTCAGTCTTTCCTCTCCAACTTTCTCCTCCCCTGTCCCAAAGCTCTGAGAGTTCGGAGACAAACTCAGTTTCTGAGGAACAAGCTTACAGACCCCAAGAATGTTCGGTCTTGTCCAGGGAGCCACTGGAGACACAGTCCACCCTGTCCCCCCTCACCCGCCCACCCCCTTTAGACACCTTCAGTCTTGTTACTTCCCCAGTTTTTCCAGGTTCCCTACTCCTGAATACATCCCATTCTGAAGATGTATTCTTTCCCATCTCCCTGATTATCCTTTTCTTTCTTTTTTAAGATTTAGTTATTTACTTACTTATTATTTATAAAGTATTCTGCCTGCATATGTGCCTGCAGGCCAGAAGAGGGCACCAGATCTCGTTATAGATAGTTGTGAGTCACGATCTGCTTGCTGGGAATTGAACTCAGGACCTCTGGAAGAAGAGCCAATGCTCTTAACCTCTGAGCCATCTCTTCAGCCCCCTACTTATTCTTTCTTCCAGTCCCCAGACCCCAAGGCCACTTCCCCAAATGACTATTTGCCTGTCCGTATGTAGCACCTTTCACCAATGGCTTCTCTTCCACTGATTGGCCCAGCTCAGTCCAGGCTCTGAGATTAGTACCCAACACCTGAGGCTAGAATGAGAGAAAGCTTTAGCATCCCATTCTCAGTGAAGCTGAAGAGGAAGAAGGCTGACTCCATGCCATATTCCCATGGCCTACCAGGTGCCCCTCAATGCCCTACCTGCTGAGATTAAATGCAGTCTTTGTCCTTCTTTGACCACAGGCCCCATTCATTCAGCCTCCAAGCTCAGTCTCACCCAGTCTGCATGCTCTGCTCTCCCTCTACCTAAAAGCAGGAGCCTGTTCCCCACAGCCATGAGGGTCTCCTGATACTAAGGCCTCATAAGGAGCTGACTAGTCCTCTATCTCTACCCAGACTTGAGCTCTGAGCTTGGAGCAAGAAATCCCCAAGGCAACCTGTGGCAGCTTGCCTCTAACCCCTGCTGACTACTCTGTTGGTTTCCTGTGTTGTTTCAGTCCAGCAATATTCTCTCTACCCACTCGCCAAGGGGTCTAGGATGTTCAGGGCTCCATCTTCAACTCCAGCTTCTAGGTTAGCCTTTGGGTGGTGCCCATGGAAGGGAGGCTGTGGTGGGTGTCCTCATTCTCTGGAATGCCCCATGGCCAGTATCTGTATATGTCTCTTTAAGGTCTAGGCTATCTATCTTTTACTTTTTTCCTTCACTCTGGCCCTCTGGGCTTGCACAGTGAGCTCCGTCCTTCTCCTCCCCCAAAGGATCAATTAATTACAAAACAGGCAAATGCACAGGATTAAGGCTCCTGCATGCTAGGCGAGTGTTCCACCAGTCAGTCGGCATAATATCCCCACTGCAGGGGCAGTTAGAGGTTGACTCCACTGTCCAGGTAAGGAAATGATCTTGGGGGCATCAGGCAATTTCCTGGTCTACCCAACAGTGAGGGTCTGAGTTAGGAGTCTGATGTTAGAAGTCAGCCCCTTCCCAGGAGCTATTTAGCCCTAAAGACTTGGAGTGGGAGCCAGGTGTACAGGGTATGGACACACACTCCTGTAATCCCAGCCCTGAGGAGTCTGAGGTAGGAAGATTCCAAATTCAAGGCCAGCCTGGGCTACAGAGCCAAGACCTTGTCTCAAAAAAAAAAGCACCTCCCCCCAAAGACTATGAATGGTTATAAGCAAGTGTGTGGGAGAGGGGGTTCCGGAAAGGAAGGCAGTGTCATACGGAGTGGCAGGGGGGGGGGGAAATGGAGGTGAGACTGTTGGGAGCAGCAGAGGATTCCAAAAAGTGGGGTGAGGAGGGTGCAGAGTCAGTGGGGCTGGGGGTGAGCTGACAGGAGAGTGAGAAAGTGTGTGAAGAGGAGAGCAGAGGAGGGGAAAGGGGGGAAAGGCAGAGGTGGGAAGTTGGTCAGGTCAGTCTTGAGGGGACTCGGGGGAGGTGTAAGGGCTGTTTAGGGTAGAGGCAGCCTGAAGATAAGGAGAAGGACGGGGACTGGGAGAGCGGTTAGGGGGAAAGTGAGAAGGGTTTAAAAAGGTGTGAGGACTTTGTAAGTCCCTGAGGAACCCGATGACTCCTGTGGGAGGGAGAGGAAGAAGGAGGATGGATAGGCTTGAGGTTTTTGTCCCTGCCTATGTCCCCAGTTGCTGCAGCCCCCACTGGATCTGGCCATACTGCTAGGCTCCATTTCAGGGATGGGTGGAAATTTCCATTTTAGCAAAATCCATTTGTAAAGCCCTAGAGCTTTGAGCCTCATTCTGTTCTGCTTGCCTGGCTCTGCCTGTCTGGCGCTGGCCTGCCCAGTTAGCTCTGCTTTCTACCCCAGATCTCCTCTGCTCTTTCCCGAGGCCAGAATGTGGCCTCCACACAATGCTACTCCAACCCCACCTTGATAGCCTATAGAGAACCCACCCCTGCCAAATAGCTTGACCTCCTAGAAGGCCCGAGGGCCTAGAAGGTGAGGGAGATTGATTACTGCTCTCTCCCCAGCTCGGGTGCCATCAGCACAGCTGACCCCACACCATCCCATTTCCCAGAGCTGACTGTAACACAAAGAGGCCTTGGAGATCAACCTGTTCAGATTGTCTCATTCAGTAGGTGGAAAAAGGGAGGTCCAGAGGGAGTCACGTCCAGGGTTACAGGACTTGCTAGCAGCCATATTGTCCCAGAACCTTGTAGACAGCTTGAGATCCTGCTCTGGAGAACTGAGCCTTCCATGCATGATTTTGCTCCTATGCACCTCAGTTTGCTTATCTTCCACGTGGGCTTGTGGCCCTTCTTTCACACTGGTATGACCACAGGGAGGTGGAAACAGCTGGGGGCAGTGAAATGTGGATGGGGAGAAACAGCTACAAGACCTCAAGACCCTGCTGGAGGGAACCATGTGAGTTCTAGAGCCTGGCAATAGGAGTCCATGCCCTTTTGCCTCGCTCCACAGATTCCCAAGAACCACAGAACAGATATGGCATGGACATGGATCAAGGGCCCTGTGTGAGGAGATGAGTTGTCCCCTGAAGTAGAAAGGAAGGAGAAAGCTTGGGCTTTTTATGGGCAAAAACTTCCCACCCCAAGGCTAGAAGCAGTGACCCACTCTAGCTGCTAAGTGGCAGGTGCCTTCCCAGGGTCCAAATCAAAGGCCCGAGTGATAGGCAGACTGACTAAGCTCCCCTGTGCAGGTGTGGGGACCAAGCCTGCCATGTTCACTTGTGCTCTGTCACACATCTGACACAGGGTACACCCTTCGGGCCCTGGCACAACTAGAGGCAGCTCAGATCTTAGCTGGTCTAGGGAAGGTTCTCAGGGCCACCTGACTCCACCTGATCTTTAACCAAGTCCTGAATCCCAGGCCCACACTGTAGGGCATGCCCTGGCGCACACTGCACCAACCTTGTCTCTAACACATGCCCCAGCCCAGCCTCCAGCTGCCACCCTCCTCCCCCACCCCCACAGGAATCCCAGGCCCCATCTGCTCCACTTCCCTGTATTTCCCCTGAACATCTGGACTGCTCCTGAAATCTGGCTTCTGGTTTTGTCCAGAGGGAGCTGCTTGGGGAAGAGGAAACTCCTGGGTCCCATTAGTTCTGAGCTAGGGCCAGGGAAGGCCCTGGCTGACCTCCCGATTCTAGCCTGCAGCTGCCAGGATGAACAGACCTAAGAGACCATGGTCCCCATTGCCTACTCTTCCTACTCTTAAGCACCCCCTTGGATTTGGGGCTGTGTGCACAAGATTGCTTCCACAGACTCCCTGAAAGCCACCCACGGGTCATCCTGTTCTCCATGCCAGGATTTGCTGGTATGTTTGGCAGCCTAGCAAGGGCTGAACTCCTGAACTACATAGCCCAGGGCTGGCAGCTTTTTGATTCCCAGTTCTCCAAAAGGCAGTGATTTACGGTGTGTGTGAGTATGTGTGTGTGTGCATGTGTACCCTTGGAGGCAGAGGGTAACTGAAGGCCTGTGGTCCAGGGCAGCAACATTTCTGAATGCCAGTTTAGAAAACACATCCCGGTAGGACCAGGCTGGAATGGCCTTCACCCATATCCTTCCCGTTGACCACCACCTCTATATCCTGCTTCCACCCAGCCTGAGCCCCACTCTCTGAGGCAGTCCTGTATTTGAATTGAGCGTGCTTAGGGAGAGGGTAACTGGCTTTGCAGGACGCTCTCCATGGTCCTGAACCGTGGGCTGGCGCAGAAAGGTTTCTAGTTAACTTCTAGCGGCAAAGATCTGTAAGGAGGTGATCTCCTGGAAGGGAAATCTCACACAACAGAGACAGAAAGAGTGTAAGACACAAAGGCACAGGGAGAAAGGGGACAATGCAGGACAATGCGAGACTATGCGAAAAGTGAGATTTTGGTCGTTCTAAGACAGACAATCCTCCCTCCCAGTCCCCTCCTCCCCCAAGGCCAGCTCCCTGACGTCCTGCTCTCTCTAGATGCCCCTTTCCAGTTCCTCCTTTCATACTGCTTCCACTCTATCCCTGTCCCTGAATGTTCCAGTCTTGTTCCCGAAGTCTCGACTGTGCCAAAACTCAGAAGAGCCCCTCCTCCGGCTTAGATTCACACAAGCGCAGCCAGTGGCCCCCGCCGCCGTCTGCAGGAATGCCTGCCACTCTGCGGGGAGCAAAGGATTTACAAACCACCCCACCGGGAGCCCCCGGACCGCGGTTGGAAGGAAGGAGTGGAGGAAACAGAACAGAAGAGTGGAAAGCGGTTTCCCACCCGGTTATGGCTGTTATTATTTATTTATTCATGTATTTTTTATTAAAGAGGGATGTCGGCCTAATGAGCAAAGAGCCCGGCGGGCTCCTAGTGGGTGGAGCTGGGGTAATGGGGCACAAACCACACACGCTGGGCCTGGAGGCCCTCTCCAGAGCCGGGATCCCTCGGAAGCAAGCGCTTCTCGGCTGCCTGCAAAGCCCTTCCTCGATTCTGCGGGTTCCCCAGCGCCCTCAGCACCAGCATCTGTGTGGGCGCGGGCAGCCGCCACTCCCCTCACCCTGAGCGGGTTCAGCCAGAAGCGCGGGGCTGGAGCCTCCTAAGGCGTCTCTGCCTCTGGCGCAGCGTGGCTGCCCGCACCCTACCCCCGCAGTCCACCGCCCACCACCTCCTTCTTGGCTTCCCTGCGAAGCAATAGCTCAGCCCCAATCTTCTGTGCAGGAGCAGCCTAGGCCTCAACCAGGATCACACCCAGCCTCAGCTTCAGCGTTCAGCCCAGAGCAAGCTTGGGATGCAAGCTTGCGTGTCTAAAGCTCGGCTTTCAATTCAGGGCAGTCCTCAGTCATAACATAATCCTGCGGCAGCCTGAGCTTGCTTTTGAAGCTTTATCTTGGACGCTGTCTCAGACTAGACGGAGAAGCAGCTCCTTGGGTAGAGGGCTAGCCTTAATCACAGTCGGTTTTTGAAGAATAGCGTCAGTCTCAACCTCTGGCCCAGAGTTTTAGGGTAGACAAGGAAGCCAAGGTGAGAAGCTGTTGGGAGTAGGGGAATTGAAAATTGTTTTTATAATACCAACGCTGGGAAGACTAAGACAGGAAAACAGTGAGTTCCAGACCAGCCTGAGCTACAGTCAGACTCTGTTTCAGAAATGGAAAAGAAAGTAAATGGAGAGTATAGCCTGGGAGGGCGGGGACAAGGTTGTCTTTTGACCCAGACTGCTGAGGCTCTCTGTCCCTAGCAGAGAGTTGCCTCCTGCTCATTTTAAGGGCCTGGCTGAGAGTCATATCTTGGGGGCTCAGGGAGAGGAAGGTGGCTCTGGGGACCCTCGCCCAAATAAACACATGCTTCCTTCCAACAAAAGTCATACCAAAGAAGTGATTTGTTCAGCAAATATCAGCGGAGGCCTGCTTGGGCCGGGACTTGGAGGACAGGGGAGGCACCTCCAATAAGTCAGCTGAAGCTGGGTAGAACAACACAGACATCCTAGTGGTGCATAACTGCCCAGCATGCTCTGTGCCAAAGCCTGTGTTTCTCATCATTACCTCACTGCACCATGACAGCACCAGCGGGTACCCACTGTCACTGTTTCCATTTTGTTTATTAAATAGCATTTGATTATAGAAGCAATGCATGCACATTCTGGAAATGTGATAAATACAGAAAGCAAAAATACAAAAGTTAAAAAACAGTTATTCCTATCACCATTAACAACACCCCCCCCCACTACCCTTCTCTTTTGCTTCTGAAATAAGGTCTTGCCATGTATGTAGCACTCTGTAGACGAGTCTGGCCTCCAACTATGGCAATCTTCCTGCCTCTGCCTTCTAAATTCCAGGATTACAGGTGTGTATCACCATGCCCACCTATTCTTGATCTTCTTTTTAAAAAACAAAACAAAAAAAATTTTTAACCAAAATGTAATCAAGGGTCTGGAGAGATGACTGAATTGTGAAAAGCACAGACTGATCTTCCAGAGGACTGTTTAATCACCAGCACCCACATGGAGGCGCACAACTGACCCAACTCCAGCTTTAGGGGATTTAACGCCATCTTCTGGTTGCCACTGGCACTGCATGCATGTGGTGCACAGACACACATGTAAGGCAAAACGCCCATAATCATAAAAGGAAAAAAAAATGATCAAGGTGGGTGTGTGTGTCCAGCAATTTCTACCATTTCATTTCAGTAAATTTCTTCTCCTTTAATACACAGACTTCATACAAATTTTTCCAAATGACTACCTTCCCAATCCCCCAGATGGTTTGCCAGGGTCCAGTATGGGGACAGCACCTGATCATGCTGTGCAGAACATTGCTTAGCATGATACAGCATTTTTTCCCCCTATTGATCCATTGGAACATCCAGATCAGCCTTCCTGAAGGTTCACATCTCTTCTCCCAACTATCTAGTTATTTTCTTGTGCTGTTATTCAGTTTATAACACTCTCCCAGCATTCCCTGTAAATTAGAAAGTTGTTCTAATGGCTGAAGCAATTTAAAGCAAACCTTTGGAACACATGCGTGGCAATGCTGATACATCATGTTTCAACATGGCAGAAGGCAGGTGGCACCTTTTTCTCTCACTGTTAGAAATGCTTAGGCAGGCAGCGTGGTGATTGTAATTTTATCCTTGCCTCTTAGAAAATAATGTTTGCAGATTGCTTTGGCACCAAACAGACTCATTTCCTTCACCAGAAGTTCACCTAATGGTTATTAGCCCCAATCCATAATCCTTGACTGGTTACTTTCATATACATTTTAAAAAGATCCATTGTTTCTTATATATGTGCCTATGGGTGTATGCACTCGTGCTTGTGTGTGCAGGTGACTGCAGAGGCCAGGAGAGGGAGTCCCCCAGAACAGGAGTTTCAGGCAGTTGTGAGCCATCTGACAAGGGTGCTGGGAATTTGGGTCCTCTGAAAGAGCAGCAAGCACTCTTCACCTTCAAGCCCTATCCCAGCTCCTGCTCTTAGAGTTAAAAGAGGCAAAAACTGAGACTCAGGCGGGAAACCTATCTCACATAATTAGCACATTTGCAATCTCAGTAGAACTCCGATTTTCTTCTTTCTCTGTCTTGGATGGGTGCACACCAGGTGCCTAGAACACATTCAAAAGCATAAGCCCCAGCTGGGGAGATGGGCCTCTCTGTTTGTGGGTGAAGCCCATTGAGGCAAAAAAGGGTCTCAGTAAGGTCTAACCTGCTTTTCTGACAACTGAAACCACTGATGATATAGTCTGGCAAAGCAGCTCAGGGTGTGTTATGTGGCCTTCCCTCCTAAGAAATTTAAAACATTATCCTCTCTAATTCTCTGCACAAGCCCGCGAGGTTTGCAGCATTACTGCCCGTCTTCAGAACTGAGAGAGAGGTGCTCTGGAAGGCGAAGTGCTTGCCTAAAGCCACACAGTTAGTGAGCTGGAGAGCCAGGATTAGCCTTGCTGACTCCAAAATCTAGACACTGTCATCACTCCGACCCAACCTTTCAAATAGGCTTCCTAACTAGCCCGAGATGAAAGAGTGAAACCACTGAGTGAAGCTCGGCTCTTCCTCCTGACACGAACTGGTCTTCCCAACCGTATACTAACTAGATCCAGCCCTGCTTAGTTGCAAGATCAGGCATGTTCAGGGTGGTCTGGCCTTACCCTAGTTCTGGTTCTGATGTGGTCCATAGCTCTGTTGCCCTCTGTTAGCATCAACAAGAGCGTCAAAGAATTCCCGTAGATCCATGTGCTGACTTCTACCTACCCAGTGACTCGCCAATGAATGAAATTACCAGATTCTGGCTTGGGGTTCCCCAGCCTCTGTACCTGTTGATCCTCCATGCTGCACGCCTACCCAGGGTCTAATGCTTCCATATGAACTTCACACCTGGACAACAGTACACAGCGATGTAGCACTTCCCCTTTCCTACCACTGTGCACTTACAGCTCTATCCTGAAGGAAGCACGGATTGTGGGTTTCATCCCACAGAGGCAGATGTTGAGGCTTGGCAAGCAAAGGGCTGAGCCTACACCTGCTTCAGTCTTGCCCCATCAGTATTTTCAAGATGGCACGGAAGCTTCCTGGGGAGTGTCAACACTGGTCGGGGGTGGTGGCCGAAAGGCAAGGTTCATTCCAGTGGCTCTGGGTCTGGGTCTGGGTCTGGAGTAAAGGCTTCAGGGTCAGGCTTATATCCTACAGCCCTGTCAGAGAGCAGGTCTCTGAAATGTCACCAGCACAGAGGGTGTCTGGAGAAATGTCAACAAATGCTGATTTGAGTCCCTTGGCAGAGGGTAGAGCTAGCTTTTCTCCTTAGCCTCTAGGCATGTCACCCTGTTCCAACTGCAGAAGAAAAGGAAACAAAGAGCCTGGGGATTCCCCAGAAATGCTCAAGAGTTAGCAGATTTTACAGCTAGAGGAACTGAGCTCCAGAACTCGGAACTCCAGAGCAAGGTAGCCATTTTCTCTCCAGAAGCATCAAGGATCACCGCCATCCCGTCTTATTCTCTGCTCCCTAGCAGCTTCAGTCTCCCTAAAACCCTAGTCCCTACTCTGCCCTGGAACCCCAGCCCTCTTGAGTCATGGGAACGGCAGGAGTTGAGGAGGTCATTCAGCACAATGGCCCAGCAAATAGGAGGGCTGGATGGGAACAGCGACGGCGTACAGCGACACAGCGAAGGTGTCAGGCCCTGCTCTTCTCAACCCCTCACAGGACTCACGTTCTGCACTGCAGAGGTGACATCGAAGCCTCTGGGAATACCCACTTCCTCCAGCATATGAGGCTGAGGCCCTCCCCTCTCCCTAATTCATCATCCTTAGCCCTCCCCAGCTGTCTTAGTCAGGGTTTATATCGCTGCAACAAATCCCCACGACCAGAAAGCAAGTTGGGGAGGAAAGGGTTTATTCAGCTGATGCTTCCACATCACTGTTCACCACTGAAAGGAGTCAGGACAGGAACTCAAACAGGGCAGGAACCCAGAGGCAGGAGCAGATGCAGAGTCCATGGAGGGGTGCTGCCTACTGGCTTATTTATAATGGCTCACTTAGCCTGCTGTCTTACAGAAGCCAGGACCACCAGCCCAGGGATGGCACCACCCACCATGGCCTGGGCCCTCCCCCACTGATCCGTAATTGAGAAAATGCCTTACAACAGGATCTTATGGAGGCGTTTCCTCAATTAAGATTCCCTGTTTTCGGATAACTCTAGCTTGTGTCGGGCTGACATAAACGTTGCCAGCACTCCAGGGAAGGCTGCTTTCTGGCCTAGCTGAGTCAGCCCCCACCCATTCACATGCTTTCCTGCCGGGTGCAAGGGACCTTCTCTCCATCTTAGAGAATCTTCTCCAAGGTCCCAGAAAGCCCGAAGCCTGTTTTAGCTGCTCTCACCCTCCTCTCTCCTGGCCTTATCACTGTTGTGCAATCTAGTGACTAGGGCCTCACTGTGCTGTGTCTGGGAGGCAAGCACCTGGATCATTCTTATCCTTATTCCCCACACCTGCCACCTCACAGGTGTGCAGCGGAGAGTCAGTGAGCTAAAACTTATTGACGTCTCAAATCAGGCCAGTCACATCACTTAACAGTCTACACTTCCTCCTCAAAGCACTTGAGGGTACTATTCAGACTGAAATCTTCCTGAGAGTAGGGACCATATTTCTGAATCACTTCTTTGTAATTAATCCAGATCCCACCCAAGAAAACACCTAATAAATCTCTTTTTTTACAAGAATATATCAATATATCAATCAAGTGAATGCATATGTAAATGAGTGAATGACCTAGGCAAACAAGGACTTTAAAACAACAAAATCCTCTTATTATGACAAGAAAATAAGGGTTAGGAAGGGTGGCAACCTAGAAAGGGCTTTCTGGATGTCACACGGTGGTCCTGGCTTCTATAAGCCTTCCTTCTGAGAGCTAGCTCAGGAAGCTTGGAGTGAGCAAGGAGCAGGCCAAGGTGGGGGCGTGGAAGTCTGCATGAGCAAAGTGCGGACTGAGGCCCAGGCAGATGGAGCCTCTGAGGCCCAGGCAGATGGAGCCTCTGCCCGGAAGCAAAGACTTGCCTGGAATTATTCTGCCTCCAGGTGGAGAGGCACAGAAGCCTAATTGGTTTTCTCAGCTCCTGGAGCTCAGTTCATAAATCACAGCTCCATTGAAGATACAGGCACCTCGCCTCTGGAGACCTGGGTGTGACTTGATGCAAACTCCCAGTGACAAGAAGAGGCTCACAGCCTCCATGTGCAGGTGTCCATGCCACCCCTGCCCAGAAGAGAACGCACCAGCCTCTTGACAAGGTCTACTAGTCAGCTGCGGTGCGCTGCTCCGCACTCCATGCTCAAGTGCTCGGGGCCCCAAGGGAGAAGCTGGTGTAGGAGAGGTCCAGGAATGCAGAGTGGGGATATGGCAAAGGCCCAGAAAGCCATCCTTTCTGAATTTAATCCCGCTCACCATGTATTGAGTGCCTACCTTGTGCCAGATACTGTGCTAGGCTCTGGGGACCCTGGGATGGCTTGGGTGCGGATGAGAGGGAAGAAGGCAGCTGCTGAGACAGTCGTCATAACATGGGTGGCAAGGGCTTTAGAGGAAAGTACAAAGTGCGTGGGAGCTCAGAGCAGCGGGCTGGTCACTCCTCCCCTGCTGGAGGAGTTTGGAAAGCTGCACGGGGTGGGGGTGTTTTGGCTGGGTTTGGTGGGCTTTGAGATAGGAGGTGGAGGGCAGGACACCTCATGCAGAGAGGAGCATGTGCAGAGGCAGCGGTGAAGGAGAAAACCTTGATAGAGTGTAGCAGATGGGCCGGCAAGCTGCAGGCCGGACTCAGAAAGGCCATGAGTGATGGGACTAGAGTGCCTGGACCCAGTCCAGCAGTGGGCAAAGGGGAGCCATTGAAGAATTTTCAGCAGGGGAGTCAGGGGTGGCAGGGCCAGATTTGTGTTTTAGAAAGAGTTCTCTGGGGAGAGAGAATGAGCCAGAACTGTGGCCAGCAGGCAGAGAGAAGGGAATGTGTCCTAGGGACACTTCAGAGGAAGGATGGGCAGGGCTTTTCCTTCCTAAGTAATGCTTTTGCACTCTCTTGCCTTTCCACTCAGGCTGAGTTCCCCTGGGGAGGAGGGCTGCTTCCTTCTTACTCTGGTTGGCTAAGAGCTTCTGCATTCACAGAACTGAACCTACAGGGTCTAAAGGGCTCCAACAGCTCAGAGTCCTGCTGTAAGCCTGAGCTAGTGACTTCTCTACTCAGTTCACAGGTCCCATGGAGTGGTAAGCTTAGCTTAGGCCTCTGGGGAAGGCCCAGAAGATCCTCCCTCCTTCTTCTTCCTTCCCTCTCCCTTCTGCTTCCCTCTCCTCCCTCCCTCCTCCCTGGAGCCCAAGCT
Source organism: Pachyuromys duprasi (assembly GCA_028658305.1). NCBI lineage: Eukaryota > Metazoa > Chordata > Mammalia > Rodentia > Muridae > Pachyuromys > Pachyuromys duprasi. The sequence goes on from CM053764.1 coordinate 6,938,642, forward strand.
TTCTTGCTGGGAGCTCTCAGAGCCAGCAGAGCTGTGGATGAAATGGTTCGGTGGCTCCAGCCCAGCTGCTGCCATGGCAACCAGGCTGCCTGCCAGACCCACAGCCAGGGGCGGGCCCAGTTTTCTGCTCCAGAACTACATTTCCCAGCATGCAAAGCTCCTGCAGGGATGAAAGAAACTCACCCTCTGCCTGGGTCTGGCTTAGAAGGTGAGTGGAGGAACACAGTGTAGGATTCTCCTGCATTCCCCAGAAAGCAGGGCGTGCCTGTGGGTCTGGAAGGTGCCTGGACCCCCTTCCTCCTTGGTGACCCACCTGCCTGACATCCCAGAAGGAAGCCAATAACTACAGGAAAGGGCAAAGTTTAGGGATAGACACTTTTCCTGGTTTTGTCATCTCGCCATCCAAAATGTGCATTGAAAACATTCTCTCACACAGTCATCATTACCCTCCATCTTTGTCTGCACCACCTTGAGAGACCAAGTCTGGACAGCTTGGATGCATATCTGATTGGTCCATTTGTCTCTTCTCAAGTCCTTTCCTCCTTCTTCCACAGAAGACCGAATGACCTTTTCAAAATGCAATTTCATCTTATCACTGCTGATGGTGCCCACCCCTTGCTGTTTAAACTCTTCAGTGTTTAAATCCTTGGCTTGCTGATGAGGAAACACATTCCTTAGTTCAGTTGGCAAGGCATGTTGGTCTGGCCTCTGACTGCTTCCAGCCCCCTTCAGTGACCCCACACACTTCAGCCATACTTGCCTTCTGTTTCTCTGCAGAGGCCATGTCCTGTCCTAATGAAGGGCCTTTGCACGTGAAGCTACCTCTCCAGAACAGACCACCTCTTCTTCTGCTTTTGCTGCATACCAACTTTCCTACCTCAGAGTAATATCATCTTCTAAAAATCATGCTCTAAGGAAGGTCTGCTGGCCCAGCTTACTTACCACTTCGCTTATGTATTCTTGCTCCTGTGAGCCCCTTCTTACAGTTCTCATCACAGTGGTACCCTTCTGCTGACCTACACAAGCATTTGATGCCTCTGCGTGCTAGCACGCGAAAGAGTCTCTGTGAACAGCGATTCTCTTAAACTTGCCATCTCAGGGCTTGCAATATGCCCTGCCCTGTGGGCAGTAGCAGAGACCTCCTCAGTGGGCAAGGCTCAGATGTAGTCTCTCCTATCATGAGGCTCTCACTCCAGGGAAGAAGACAGATACTAAACACATCTTTGGTAAGAGTATTCAGTGTGACAAGAGCAAAAGATACAGAGCCAGAGATCTAGGAAGGTCCGTGAACACTAAAGGGTAGGAGTGATTTCAGGTGCAAAGGAGCACTGCATACAAAGCAACGGATGCTTCTGAGGCACCCAGAACATGCATTATTTGAGACATTCTGTAAGGCCAGGCTTCTGGAGTGTAGGCTGGGTGGGAGGTGATGGCAGCTGCATCGTGCCTTGGTTCTCCTGGGCAGCAATGATATGGGTGAGCTATTTTTTCAACCTGCTGGACCTTGGCATTCATAGCACTCCACTCCTTTCTTTCTCAGTCTAGGATGAATCACAGAATGGACATGCTCAGGCTGAACCATGGCTCAGGCAAACTGCCCTTCATTCTATAGTACCTCCTACTATATGTCAAGTGTCTATTCAGGGTGTGTTTGGTATGCTGAGGTTGTCATGTGTGTGCATATGTGTTTTAGAGGCTGAAACACTGGTGTAGTAGCCAGTAAGTAATGGAGCACAGATTGCTGACAACTTGTGGGAGGATCCTGAAAAAGCAGGGAGTCTAGCCTGGGGAGGGAGGCGGGTGCACAGTTTGCCTGGGAAATGAGGCATGGCTGACCAGCTGCAGAACTTCAGCTGGCCCGGAGCAGAAAGAAATCCTCAGTTTCAAATCTGTTGCTGTACACCTCTTCCTCACAAGTCTTTGGGAGGGTGGAAGAACTGCCCCTATATGACTAGCTTTATCTCTGAATGCTTCCTTACAAGATGCTTCAAGTTTGTAAAAAGAATTGGACCCTAGTTAGATACAATGTGCCTTAGCCTTCCTGTCCACTGCAAAGATTCTAACCACTACCCCTCCAACACACATACACACACATAGGAGAGAGAGACTTTTCTCCACCAGGGCAGGAGCCAGCTGACCTGTTTCCCACAAAACCACTTTAGAATTATGTGAAACATGTAGAGAAATGCAGGCTTCCAGGGAACTCAAGGACAAGTGTTGCACAGGTCACATATTGAGAAACTTTGTCTGAAAGGTGCCTAATTTTGTCTAAAGAATTCCTGGAACATTCTCTCACCAAAAATGTCTCTTTAAATCTAGCCAGTGATAGCAACCTTAAAGACCCAACCTTGAAACAGGCAGCCTCCCATTTGCCTTCAAGTCTGTGTCAGGATGCCAAGCAGGCCCTACCTCTTTGCCATTTTTTTTTCAAATCCCTGCCTTACCACACATTACATACACACTCACCAAGAGCCTACCTACTATGTGCTGGAGCTCTGGGAAGAACATGGCAACAATGACTGCTGCTCTCACGTGGGCCTTCTAAACCACAGAAGTGAATAATAAGCAAGGCAACAGCAGTGTGGGTGCTGAAGACAATGAAGCCATCATCTGATAGAAAATGCCAGGGGACCTGCTTAACTCTGCCTTAGGTAGGGAAAGGGGGCTGTGTTGGTACCTGCGGTTCTAAGGAAGGCTCTGGAAATAAAACAGAAAACCATTCCTCTCCCTTTGCTACTGTTTTTGTGTACTCGTGCCTCTGGCTCAGCTTGCTTTTCTTTTCAACTCCCTCTTTGTTTCATGTCTACTCTCCTTTGCTGTTCCCCCCACCAAGTGCCACTCCCATTGCCTCTTCTCTACCCCCTCCAGAGAAGCTGAAGAAACCAGAGCTCTTTTTCGTCTCAGGCTAGCCAGCAGTAATTGAGCTGTGGGCTTGCTTAGCAGATGGGCCTTCAAATAGGGCTAGCAGAGGAGAGAAGGGAGGTCAGAGGGAAGCTGGAGAGCTGGAGGGACAAGGTGGGGAGGGGCCTAGTGAGCTCCAGGACACTCTGAGGGGCTGGAGGTGGCCACTGAGCCAGGTAATCTAATCAGGGGGTAAGTCATAAAGATCACTCACTCCGTGTCCAGGACCAGCCTAGGAAATCACATTAATTTGAAGAGGGTGTAAAATCTACGGAGAATTCCCCTCTCTCCACCACACATATGAAGATAAACTGTCTTCAGCTTCCAATATGATCTTACAACAGCTTGTCAGTGACAAAACAGCCTCAAATCCTCCCATTTATCAAACGGCCAATCCTGTTAGCAGCTTAAAAGAGACATAATTACCTGCGGCCTTTTGTGTGATGCTTTAAACTAACGCCGCTTCCTTCTTCCTGGCAGCAGTCCAGAACGTGAGCTCAGAATTCATCCGGGAGATGAGGAGGTCTTGGGAGATGTTGAAGTTGGCGGTCAGGCGTGCAGGGTTGAGGCAAGGAGTAGGATGAGGATTAGCACCATGGACAGGGGCTTGTGAGGCGGCACCAAGCCCAAGGCCCAGGAGTCCTGCAGGCGGCCCTGTAGGAATCAGGAGAGCTATGTTCCAGCTGCTTCTACTACAGAGAAAATAACAGAGGCCTAGGCCCATGATACACCAGCCCTGGTTGTGAGGACAGAGAAACAGACATACATGGGCCTATGGATGGAAAATCTGAGTAGAGGTCTCCACCCTCTGGCAGAGCTAGGAGTGCCCATAGTGGCTGATGTGTGTTTTCTGTGTTTCTATGGTTTCAGAACCCATCTTGCTTCAAGTAGGAAGAACAATAGGGTTTCCCAGCTAAAGCTCACCAATGCTTGCTCTGGGCCAGGCCCAGGTTTATACTCATTAAGACAGTAAGTCATACTGGATCATGATTCTATTTTCCTATTTTATAGAAAAAAGGCATTGTATAGATAAAAGCAAAGTATCCAAGTGTCAGGGAGAGGATTCAAATCTACAGTCTATGATCTGAGCCATCTCCAAGGCAGGCTCCACTATAAAGACCACTCATTCCTGTGGCTATGGGATGGCCTCTCACCTGCTCTACACTTTCTTCTGTGCCTCATGGAGCCCACCTGAGGCCAGTCTCCCCTCACACTAGAGGGGTGTGAAAAACCACACATGTGGCCTTTCCCTTTAGAGAGGACAGGACTTCTTGGAAACACGTGGTTCCTGGTAAGAGCAGTCCTACAAGCTTCTACGCGCATTCATTCCCACAGCCCCCTCCCTCTCTGCTGCTGGTGGTCCCTGCACATTGCAGGGAGCCAGCCTGCACCACCCTGCCACCCCCTGCCCACACCTCACTGCCAAATCCCTCCTTACTTTCCACTTTCCTAAGACTTTCTCCATTTCCCAGGAAGCCCAAGCCAGTCCTCTCCAGGGAGGAAACCATCAGAGTTCATTTGGAAGCCAGATAACGAGGCCGGCAGTGAGACAGACAGCAAGAGACAGACAAGAGACAGGCTGAAAATGGATTTTGAAGTGCCGATGAGCCAATGACTGTAGTCAAATGCTGTTGAGTGTCAAGATATCTGAGTATCTTGCAGAGTTATCCAGGGCTAACTTTGCCCGGTTCCCTGGGCCCACTAGCCCTTTATCCTTGCCCCTCTTCTTCCCTGGGTTGCCTCCTAGACTAGCATCCTGCCCCCTGCCCCACCCAATCCTGCCTCAGGGCATTCATCACTTGGGCTAGTGATTTATCAAAGGCTCTGACAGTCCCTGTTTGGCAAAAATCGATCTGTGAAGAATGGGACCAACCCAAGGCCCCCTCTTCTCCCAAACCCCCACCATCAATCTGCTCCAAAGGATCTCCACAGCTCAACATCAGCAGTGCCTCCAGGGTGGGGCGGGTCTCGTACTCTTTTCTGTTCTTAAGAAGGAGGAGAAGGAGGAGAAAGAAAGAGAGCAAAAAGGAGAGGGAGAAAGAAGGAGAAGGAGGGGGAGAAGAGATTAGTGCCTTCTCCTAGATGTTTATTTTGTTGTTTTTAAGTGAGAAAGTCCCAGCTCTATTAAATGCAATCAATACTTGGCCCAAGAGAAGCTTCCCCTTCTCTAAGACATTTGAAATCTGGTCAAATCATTTTGCCCTGATACAAAGTAATTTATCAATTTCAAAACCCTTCTAATCAGTGGAGGCTATGGAGTCCCATTCCTGCCTGCTGTCTTCTGCTGCAACACACACACACACACACACCACACCACACCACACACACCATAACACACACACCACACCATACCACATACACCACACCATACCACATACACCACACCACACCACACACCATACCACACACACCACACCATAACATACACACCACACCATAACACACACACACCATACCACACACACACAACACACCACACCACAACACAACACAACACACACACCACACCATACCACACACACCACACCATACCACACACACACCACACCATACCACACACACACCACACCATACCACACACACACACCACACCATAACACACACACACCACACCACACCACACACACACACACCACACCATACTATACCACATCATACCACACCACACCACACACACACACACACACACACCTCTGTTTTGTTTCTAGTCTTATTTCCTACCTCCTTCCCCTCTCCCACAACTGCAGATTGACTTCTCTCTCCTTCAGGACAACCTCTGGGTCGCCCTCAAATCTCTTTCCCACCCTGTATTCTCCTCAGCCTGCAGGCCTTCTACTCAGAGCTGGAGCACAGCCGCAGGCCCCAGCTCTGTCTACCTTTCCAGTAGCTATCAGCTGGGTGTGGGAGTGCCTTGTTCTTAGACAGAGCCTGGAACGGAACTGGGGGCCTAAGAGGCTAGATGGGACCTTTGGGCCACCAAGCTTGTTCCTTGGAACCTTGGCCTGTGTCTCCGAGGGGCAAGTGAGACTGGCTGGCTGGAGTGGAGTTGATGAAACTGGCTGAATCTGGGGATGATGTCACAACACTTTCCTGCCTGCAAAGCTGCTATTTTTGCCCTCGAGACAGGTTGTGTCTAAAGGGAAATTGTGACAGCAGCAAAATCACCTTGTGCCTCACCCTCCCATTCCCAGAAGAGTGGCCTCGGTCTCTGCAATGCCATTAGATTGGATTCTCGGCAGGTCCTTTGTGACTGCCAGCTGTGGTGACCAGATAGGCCACTGACCTTTGGGGAGAGGCCATCCACTGAATAGCTGATTTAAATGGTTTCACAATTGTCTCTGCATTCCCTGGCCTCAGAGGTGACTGAGGGAGGTGACTCAGTGGGCCAGGAGTCACGACATGAACTCTTGGAGACCTCTATCCACAGACTGTAGATCTAGAAGCCTGACTTTGGCCTTCTAGGCTCCTCTACCAGACCTAACCTACACTCTCCCATAGGCCTTCCCTGCCTTGAGTGTGTGCTCAGTGAGCAGGCGGAGGGCTCCATGGAGCTCTGCCCTTTGTTTAGTGCCTTCACTCCCATATCTATCATAGGCCACCTAGGAACAGAACCACAGCTCCGAGCATCTCTGAGGCCCTCCCAGTTCCTCCTCTTCAAAGTAATGCTAAACCAGAGTGAACACAGCATCCTATGGTTTATGAGGTGTTTTAATATTAACTGTCTAATTTAATTCTGCAATAATGCTGGGGGATACATATTATCCTATTTTATAGTGAGAGGATTCAAGGTTCAAAGAGGTGAAATCATTTGTCCCAAGTCACATACAAAGCAAATAACAAATCCAGGCTAGCTACCACACTTCCTCACTCTTTTCACCGTTATCTTTCACTGTATCAGCATGAAGCATCGTCTTCAGGGCAGATTCTCAGTTTTCTTCAAGGCAACTTAAAACCTGACACTATTACACTCTCACGTGCTTTCTTTCTGGAGTGTTGGGTGGTTGGCTGGCTTTGAGACTGTGTCTCACTCTGTAGCCCAGGCAGGCCTAAAACTCATTGCGCTCTCCCTGCCTTGACCTGCTAAGTGCTGGGATGACAAGTGTGAGTCTCAGAGCTGCACTTGACATGTTTTTTTTTTTCTATAGATTGGGAACTAGAGGTGCAACATTTGGCTAAAGATAGTACAGTAAATAAGAGATGGAGGTAGATTTAACCTAGATCTCTTGATCTCAAATCAGAGGTCTTTCCCATTACAACATAAAACCTTTTATAGTGATGTTCAGGAAGGGCCTGACAAATGCCGAGCCCTTTCCCAGTTAGTCTTCGTAAAATTCACTCCCTTCTTAGAAATGACGACATCATCAAAACTTTGAAAAGTCTAATGTCTGACGCCACACTGGGATTTGAACTTCTGTCTCTGGCTCCAGAATTAGAGCTTGGCTGTCCTAGCTTACCGATGCTATCAGGAATACTCCAAGAACCAGTCTGTCAACTGGGTGACTGGCCAGTGTTGAGGCAGAGATCAAGGCGGAGGGGAAAGAGAAGCTGTAAGTGATGGGCTCCCAGAACAGTGGCTGGCCCATGATCCACACTGGCTCTCACAAGCCCTCTGTACCTGATGCTCTACTACCTAATGTACTAATGACTGCCCTATTCTCGGAGCAGTCACTCATGCTGAGGGCTGGACACATAACTATGGGAGCCTCATAGAACCTCCTGACAGTAGCGTCCACATTTGAAGGATATGGAAACTAAAGCTCAGAGAGATCAGCAAGTTATTTCTGGACACACAGCATCCCTCCAGTCCCAGCATCCTGCTGGGAGGGGAGGATGGGGAAAGGGGTGCATATCACCTCCCAGGAAGTCTGGGAAGAGAACAGGAGTCTGCCACTGAAGAACACTACAGCTCCCTGAGGGCCCCAGTACTCAGGAAAGACATGTAAATCCAGGGGACAATTTGAACATGGAGTCGCTGAAGAAGTAGATAGGACAGCAGCTGACTTAGGGAGCACCTTATGGCTTGGAGCCTTCATTTCCAGTCTTGCCCAGCTAAGGACTTCCCACCCTTCCTCTGGGAAACAACATCCCCGCCCTGCACCCCCTCCCCTCCCCCAAGAATAGCTATAGCACTGTTTGGCTTAGGACTCACCCTGATTGCTTCCCACATTGATGGATGAATGTGGTTCTACAAATTGGAAAAATAACTAATGTGCAGCTCCCAGACCCTGCTGCCTGTGGGTGGAGGGGGCTCTTCTGGGTTAACCCAAGACCTGGGAGGAATCAGTCCCCTGCATGCCAACCCAAAGAGGCAGCGGGAGAGGCTCCCAGCCTGGTGGGGGTGGATTTCGATTTCCTACAGGGTTTCTCTGTGTCACCTCTCATCACCATAATATTTACATCAAATGCAAAAGGCCTCCTCGGAATAGAACCCTGAGGTTGTAAATGCCAAATCTAAGAATGTCAGCAAATGCAAAAGATCAGGTTCCTTGAGCAGCAGCCTTCCCCTCCTCCAGGCAATGCCTGCTGCAACCCTGAGGGCAGGCAAAGCGGGTGCTAGAGCTTCCCTAAACCTCACCCCAAATCTGGAAGGGCTGGGGGATGCCTGGGGGCCCAAGGGCACTCATCTCTGATTGAGCAACACCAGGCAACTTCATCCCTTCCACCTGACTTCAGGCAACGTCTGAGGAAATATGTCCATAAACATTCTCCATGCAGCAAGGGAGGCTAGGCTACCTCGTGGACAGACAGACAGCTCGGCTGCCCAGTGACCAGGCTGCAGTGTACTCTGGTGGCTGAGTCCTCACCACACCCTGTTTCTCACTCCGGCCATCCTGTCCCTCTTGGAGCCCCTGAAGCTTTTCAGAGACCACTCAGTTATCAAACATTTATTGAGCACGTATGAAACACCAGGCCCTGGGAATACTATGGTGAACAAACAAGGTTTCTTCCCTGAAGGAACTTCTGTTCTAGCCACAAGACAGCGGATGATTAAGGTGAGAAATAAATAATTTTAATTGCTGTGAAGAAAATAAATTGGGATGAAAAGAGGGTTGCTACTGGGGCCCAGGCAGTGGGGGAAGGGCTCTCTGAGGAGGCTGCCTGTGACCTGAAACAGGGGAAGCTGCCACATGGAGATCTGGAGGAAAATTACCTAAAGCAGTGATGTAGTGAGGGCAAGAGCCTTGAGGGGGGAGGGCACATGTGTGCCAGGATGTGAAAGGAGGCCACCAGCCTGTGGCATGGGCAATGGAACGAGCAGGGCTTAGGTTAGGAAGGTTCATGGACTTTCTGAGCACGGAAAGGAAAAGGAATTCTTATTAGGGACACTGGGAAGCTGTGTGCTATATGACTTATATATATATTTTTTTAATTTATTTAATTTTATTTTGTGTGCATTAGTGGGAAGGTGTCAGATCCTTTTTAGAATTGGGATACAGACAGTTGTGAGCTGCCATATGGGTGCTGGGAATTGAACCCC
>CM053764.1:6948120-6999334 GCA_028658305.1 Pachyuromys duprasi
CTGTTAACCACTGAGCCATCTCTCCAGCCCCTATGACTTATATTTTAAAATGCTGTTAAGATTAAAAAAAAAAAAAGTGGTCCAAGACAGGCTTTGTGACTTCTTCAGTGTGTAAGCTTTATTATATTCAGATTCAGTCTCCTTAGGAACCCTTTTCTTTTGGGGGGTGGGTGATGCTGGGAAGACAGCTCAGTGGTTGCGAATGCTTGGTGCTCTTCCAGAGAACCTCGTTTAGTTCCCGGCACCCTCAGCAGGTGGAGCACAACTGCCTGTAACTCCAGCGCCCTCTTCTGGCTTCCCTGAGCAACGGCATACACAACATGCACACACGAAATAAAAGTAAATATTTTTGAAAAAGAGCTCTTGGGCACGTCTGGTGGGTAATGTGAGTTCATGTGTCTAGAGTATCTAGGGCAGAGCCTCTCATCAGCTGGTGCTTAGTTAACGTCTCATTTTGTCCCGCTCTCTTCATAGCTCCCATATCACCCTTTAGGGTCATCTCCAGACTCAGCTGGATGCTAGAGCAGAGCAGTGGCGGGGCTTCACCTACCGGCATCCGGTCCAGCCTAGGTGGCCCCAGGATTCCTCTCACCCAGGGCCCCACTGTTTGACTGCTACTCTCTAGAAAGCAAACCAGCAGAACCTAGACTGGACTGTGTGCTGCATGCTGTCTGAACACATTTGCGTTCAGACACACTATTTATCCATGTCATTGGCTGCGGCACAATGGTAGGGACCATGCGCAGGGAGGTTGTCATTCATGGAGGTTGTACACTCATGGGTGTTCCTCTCCAAATCCTCTGTACATGACCATTGACCCAAGAAGTTTCATAGGAAAGGATTGGGAGAACAAGCTTGAAGGAACAAAAGGAATGGCGGTGAAGGGAGGGAGAAGGCAGGGCTGAGAACAAGCAGGGTGTCCTGCCTTTTCTTCCTGGATTGGGCTCAGACTGCAGCCAGTTCCAAAGTTAGAGGAGGTAGCTGTCCTTGGGGAAGAATTTGTCAACCAGCTGCTTGGGTATCCACATATTCACATGACTGGCCTCTAGGAACAGGATGCTTTGTCTGCATCCCTCCCTGCCTGGGATGCCATAGAAAGGGTGTGATAAGGTTGATTAATTGCTCTTAAAAAGTTCTTTGGAAGGAAGAGAGCCTCGGGGTCTGGGGGGCAGAGGAGCAGCCCTGCAGTGGCGGCAGGCAAGTCTTTCTGGCTGTAATGGGGGCTGTAATGGGGGTGCAAAGGGCAGGGCTATGGCAGCAGCGGACAGGCAGAGGAAAGTGGCAGGCAGCAGCAAGAAGGGACATGGGAGGAAACCTCCAGGAGTGGCCCTGCTCCTGGACCACTTCCCAAAGGAACAACAGAGCTTGGGCATCCAAGGGTGGCAAGTGGTAAGGCACAGAATGTTTGGCCCGGTGCCTGACACTAGAGGGCAAAGAAATGCATCCCCAGCATGGATGACCACCCTCCTCCCGCCACCCCCAAGCTGTTTTTCCTCCTTCCCAGCTCTGAACCCCAGAAGATCCTCTTTCCTCATTCTTGGTGGGTTACCTATAGTTACTTATGAGGGACCTTCTTCCTGTTCCTCAGCCAGCTTTTCCACGAGCTCCTATAACTCCAATGAAGCCCCATCTATGTCCTGAATTTTAGGTGTATCCTTCCCTCAGCATCTCCACCACATCCAGAGGCGTGGCCTTGGACTAGGCGTCTGGAAACTGGCTGACAGCACCCGGGAGCCCTAGGGTGCTGGCCAAGGTCCTGAAAAGTGCCAGCTCTTCCCTCACAGTACTGTGTGCACTCTCATCTCACCCTACTTGTCCATTCCAGCTCCAAATTCAAGGCTTTCTCCTGCCTCAAAGCATCTCAGTCTAAGAGTCTGTCAAAGCCAGGAGAGCCCCCCCCCAAAGCAGCAGCCTCCACCACCTCTCTTCCTGTCCTTACCACAGGCTCTGTCTGTTCTACCAGCCCCATCAAGGGCAGCCCCCTGCAATCTGACCATGGCAGCAGCTGGCAGGGCCTGGGGCTGCACTTGACATCCTGATCTAACCATATTCTCAGAGAGGAAGCAGGTTGGAAGTTCCGCATGCTTGCACACACCTGCACATACCACGCACACACTCATGCTCTCAATGTCAGCCTGGAGCATAGAAGTCATTCTTAGACTTCATAGAAGTCTGTGGTTGTGAAGTTCCCCAGGAAAAAAAAGCACACACATAATGCGACCTTCTTTGAAGGCTGGTGTGGGGGTGGTCCTGATTCTGGTTCCTGCCCTCAGCTGGGGAGATGGGCTCCCCTAAGAAGTGATTCTCAGGCAGGTAGGGATTTGACCAAACCAAAGTGTGCTTTCATAAACTGAGTTTATTTTTAAATTATGTGCAGTGTATGTGTGTGTGTAAGTGCCCAGAAAAGGGTGTCATATCTCCCTGGAGCTAGAGCTACACCCAACATGAACTGCCTGATGTGGGTGCTGGGAACAAAATTCTGCTCCTGTGCTTTTAACCACAAAAACAACTCAAAGCAGCTGGGCCAAGGTTCACTTGGTACCATAACCACATCCAAGGCCACCTCTGGCTGTCAACCTCAAGAACATTTTTTTAAATAGTTTTTTTCCTGTTTTGTTTTGTTTTAAATCTATGTGAATGTGTGTGAACCTGCATGGATATATATACACCACACATACAAAGGAGCTCAAGGAGACACGAAGAAGGCATTGCATCCTCTGGAACTGGAGTTGAAGGCTGTTGTGAGCGCATGTGAGTGCTGAGAACTGAACCCTGGTCCTTTGCAAGAGCAGCATGCACTGACTGTTGGGCCATCTTTGCAGCCCAAGAACTGAGCAGTATCTCTCTCACAGGCCTCCTGCCAATGAGTGCAATCCAGGTTTATATGCCCTGTCTTATGTTCTTGAACCAGGACAGGTGGACCCCAGCTCCTTATGTCTACCTGTCATTGCACACTCTTGCAAGGTGTACTCACAGTGTGCGTCAAGAACGTAAACAGAGAAACAGGGCCATCCCTGCCCAAGTCTTCCTATGACTGCTTTGAATTCAGTGCACAGACTTGTAGACTATCTACATTCATGCCCTGACATACAAGTCCCGTATACAGGTCAAGACACCCAGCAATCATGCAGAAGCATACTACACCAGAATTCATAAAAGCAGAGTAGAATTCCAGGAAGTACATGCATGGGCACACAAACATATAATCACAAAACCATGTAAAAATACACACTAATATGTGTGCTCTAACATGTAATTCTTCCCTGCCTCTCAGGGAACTTTCCTGATTACTGAGCTTTCCGTTAATCTGCAGTGTGTTCTCACTCCTCTGTGTCCCTGCGCAGCTGCTTCTTGGTGACAGAGTTGCTCTTGCCTTCGTTCCCTCACCCAGTGGATTTCTAGTGGGCCTCTAGATTCATTTCTCAGGGCTGCCACAAGTTACCATGACCAGATTAAAGACCACGGGAGTTTATTCACTGACAGTTCTGGAGGAACTCTGGGGTCATGTCAGCAGGTCAGTTCGTTTCCTAGAGCTCGGAGAAAGGGTCTGTCCTATACCTCTGAGTCTCTGGAAAGTTTTAGCTCTTGTTTAAATGCACAGGGGGAAGCAGAGAATGGTCACCTCAGGGCCATGACCTTCAGGAGTTTCTGGAGACTGCAATGAGGGGTTGCCCTCAGCTGGTGGACTATCACCCCAGCCTTGCTTCTCTGGTCATGTGGTATTCTTGCCACTCTGTGTCTATGACCAGATAGATGTTCTTCCAGAGGACACTGGTTTTTGGATTAGGATGTTTCCTCATCCAGCCTGACTTCATCTTAAGCGGATGGTATTTGCAAAGGCCCAACTTCTAAATAAGGTCACATTCACAGGTGTTAGGAGTCAGGATTTGGACACATCTTTCAGGGGGAATGGTTCAGTCCCCAATAGACTCCAAGTCTTGGTCAATTTTGCCTTCCTTTACTAGCCCTTCTCTGGTCCATCTCCCTAGACTAAGTAAGCTGTGGCCTCTGCCATGTACTCCCTTGGTGGAAGCTGTTATTTTTTAGATAAGGTTTCAATATATAGCCCAGGCTAGCCTCAGATTCATGATCCTCCTTATTCTAGCTCCCTAGGAATGAGAATACAGACAAATACTGTCACATGTTGCTGTTACTGCTCTTCCAATGGTCTCTTTCCTAGCTCTGAGGTTGGACAGTCTATTTTATACTCAATATGTTTTTACTATCTGGTAAATCACATTACACAGGAAAATAGTATGCGTATGTGAGCCATTTTAATGTATATGGGCACATGTACCCTATGTATATGTCAGACACGTATATCATACATACACATGGACATGAGTAAACTTATACACATGCACATGAGAGTCCTTGAACACAGTCTAGAGCAGTGGTTCTCAACCTTCCTAATGCTGCGACCCTTTAATATGGTTCCTCATTGTTGTGGTAACCCCCAACAATAAAATTATTTAATTGCCACTTCAAAATTGTAATTTTGCTACTGTAATGAATTGTAATGTAAATATCTGATATATGACCCCTGTGGGGGGTCATGGCTTCCAAGTTGAGAAGCACTAGTCTAGCAGGTTTCCAATTAGCCAATGGAATGGCTGAGTTCCAAGAAAGCACAGCCCTTCACTAAGTGCCCTGGGAGAGGCAAGGAGGGCTCACCTCTGGTTTTCTGCCCTCAAGAGGCTGATAAGCCAACTGGAGAAACAAGATTGACATGTGACAAGAGATCTTCCGGGTACAGTTCTCTTCTGCAAACCATGAGGACAGGAAGCTGGGGCAGTCAGGAATGCCCCAAGGAAGGGATGAATACCATCCACCTTCCTGTGTGCCTCAGGCTGTGAGGAGGACATGTGCAGAGATCAAGCACCTTCTAGATAAGCCCAATGATTGGTCCCATGAAGCTCTCCCATTGTTTTCAGTCTTTCCCAGGGAGTGTTAGGTGACAAGCTGGCCAAAAGCTTTTGTAATACCTTTGTTGGCAAAAGCACCCTCTGCCAGCTTCCACTGACAAAGAAATAGCAATGGGTGGGGAGAAAGCTCCATAGATCCTTCCCATCACCAATGCTCTGACATCATAAGGTCCCTTAAGATGGGCTTCAAGGACCCTAGACTCCTATTTCTCTAGCTTTCTGCTCTCAGAACCTGAGCAGAGGCTGAGTTCAGCTGAGGCTCTAGGGACACTGGGGTGGAGGAGGTCCTCAGAGTCATGCCCATGAACTGTTGTATAACCCTAGAGTTCTGGAGCCAGACAGATTTCCACTCAAACCTTAGCTCTGCTCTTTTCTTGCTGTGTTTTCCTGGTCAAGTACTTAACCCCTCTTAGCTTCTATTTCCTCAGCTGGAATAATTGTAGCACTGTCCACGAAGGCTACAAGATGTCAGTGACTCTATTCAACAAATAGGAGCTGTCTGTGACAGTCCAAGTTCTCTGGTTCCAAATGTGTTCATATTTCTAGCTGAAGTGTAAGAGCCAGGGTATCCAATCTCAACCCATGCAGAAAACCTCTTCCACAGATGAGCCGTTCAGCATGCAGTAGCCTACGGCTCTTTCCAGGAAGCACAGCAGTGACCCCAAATCTCCCTCCCTGCAGGTGACAAACACAGTATGAAGCCACAAGTGTCAGTTGCTTACCTGCTTCAGGCTCTGGAGAGAGAGCAAGCTTTTTTGATTAAAAAAAAATAGTCATTTGATCCGGGTGCTATGGCTCATACCTTTAATCCCAGGACTTGGGAAAAAGAGGTAGCTGGATCTCTTGTAAGTTTGAGGCCAGTCTGTTCTACATAGTGGGTTCTGGACAGCCAGAACTACATAGTGAGATTCTGTAATTAAAAACAAAACAAAACAAAAACCAACCACCACCATCAACAAAACAAAACAAAAGAAAAAAGTCATTTGTTCTCTAGGTTGAAGTATTGTCCTGAAGTGTCAGAGGAGGCTATGACTGGGTCATAGGAAGCCAGTATACATACTCTAACACTCTTCAGGTCTTCTCTAACCTTAAAATTGTCCATTCCTCCTTTAGAAAGCATTGGGAGTTTGGGTAAATCCCTGAGAAGCAAGTGAAGTGTGCAAGATAGAAAAAATGGTCTAGGTCAAGAATGGACCAAATTAGAGGCTGCAGACACCACCTCCTTGTCCTTGTCCCTACATGTGCTTCTTAGAAAAACTTTGTAGAACTGAGTGTGATAGGGCACAGCTCTAACACCAGAACGCAGGAGGCAGAGGCAGGAGTACTGAAAGTTCAAAGGTAGCAGCCGGGACTACAAAGCAAGATCATGTCTCAAGAAAAGGAGAGAAAAGGGTCAGGGGTGGGGGGAAGGCATTCTTTAAGATGACTTCCCAGGTTGCCCTCTAGCCTGCACACACATGCGCACGCACGCGCGCGCGCACACACACACACACACACACACACACCCCTCTAGATAGAGGCAGCAGACAGACAGATGGAGAGAGACCAAGCAGTTTCCTGAAGCTACAGTGACAGTTTTGGAAAACCATTCCTTGGTGCTCCTGGGTGACTCACCAAACAATAACCACTCAACTAGCTAGAACAGAAACCAGCCGAGAGGGAGGGGATAGATAATGTCCAGATCCTGGCTCTCTGTGTATGCTTGCTTTGCCAGTGACACAGGAGACAGCTCTCCCACAGAAGGCAGAGAGCATGGTAACCCAGATCAGTGAGGGCTGGAAATGGGAGAAAGGAGAGTGATCCTATTGGAGGGCCTGCCAGCCAGGCAGCTCCTGCAGGGAGCGAAGGGCAAGAGTGGAATTAGAAGTGGGCAAAAGGGACAGGTGGGAGAACAGCAGGTAGGGTGTAGAAGGTCCAGGAGAGATGCTTCAGGGACAGGCAGTCGGAAAAGGCCAGGGGAAGCTGATGTGGGGTCAGAGCCTCAGAAACCCTGAGTTCCTCAGCCACGTCCTTCCCGGGAGGCCAGTCCTAAGCATTCAAGCTGCTGTACATTGTCACTTATTCACACCAACCCAGGCAGACTACAACATATCCTGGGGACCCTGATGCTGATGTTCCTTGTACCCACAAGGAACTTTAGTAGCTCAAGTCCTAGAATTGCTTGCCCCGGAGTCTCCTACAAGTCCAGGAGCATGGGAACCCTCTCTCTGCCTTCTCTCTCAGGAGCCAGACCCTGGTTCACGGAGAGGCCAACTAGGCCAGCTGGAGACAGGCTTTTTTCCTCCTCTCTTCTCTCTCTCTTTTTCTGGCCCCAGAAAGCCGTGCTCTTGAGGCTGCAGGGCCCCATGGAGCTTCTCTGAAACCCCATTTCCTCTCCTTTCAATGACAAAGTCCCTCCCTTCGGACTCTCTGACTTTCGTCCCACATTGGGAGCGTTTCTAG
This sequence comes from Pachyuromys duprasi, assembly GCA_028658305.1. Classification (NCBI taxonomy): domain Eukaryota; kingdom Metazoa; phylum Chordata; class Mammalia; order Rodentia; family Muridae; genus Pachyuromys; species Pachyuromys duprasi. The sequence continues at coordinate 6,955,488 of CM053764.1, forward strand.
GCCAGAACCCCTAGCCACCAGGATCACAGAAGCCTGCTGGCCCTGCAGCTCCAAGCAGGCAGAAACGCTAATTGGCATTAACAGAGACCAGGCCCGCAGCTCACAAAAGATCCCCTCTTCCTGACCAGAGCCTGCCTGGGGCGCAGCCAGCCTGCTGGCTTCTGGTGTCTGCTGGTAAGGGGAGGGGGATTTTGAGGAGGAAAGGGGCAAGAGCAGGGTGACCCACTGCAGCTGCCCTCACCCGAGGCTCCTCTTGCTCAGCAAGAGGCTGGCCCTCTTCCCTGCCCCTCATCACAGCTTCTCGGGTAGTGCCGAGCACATTAAAGGTAGTCTCCTCAAAGCCTGCCCTAGATGCTTATTTTAATCTAATCTCACTCGGAACAGAAGGCTCTGAAATCAAACTGCCTGTGCTGATAGCCCAGTACCGTGCCTTCCTATGTGTGACCTGTGACAGAAAAAAAGTGCCGCCTCTGTCTTTGAAACTGTGCTACCACCTGGCTGAGGTGCTGGGAAGACAATAGTGTCCAAAGTAGTACCTCTGTCCGCCCCTGCCATGCAACAGGCACTCCATGGCGGACACACGCCTGTGGCTGTTGCTCCTTGGGCTCTGTTCTCTCCATTATATGAAGCTCTTGTCCTGAGCACAGGCTTCTCAGTGAAATCTGCTGGTGGAATGTGAGGAAGGGAGGAGAGAAATGGCAAACTTAGCCTCGTTAAAGCTAGTCTTCTGGGCTGGGCAGCACTGGTCCTTGATTGGGAGAGTGTTTGCCTGGAGTGCAGGAGGCCTTCGGTTTGACCCAGGGCATCACCTAAATGGGAAGTGGTGGTGCGTGACTGTAATCCCAGCATTTTGGAGGTGGAGGCCAGACTATCAGAAGGTCAAGGTCATCCCTGGCTACATATTGAGTTTGAGGTCACCCTGGGCTACAAGAGTCTGTCTCAAAAACAAAGAACAGCCACCAGTCTCATGAGTAGACAGAAAAGGACTCCCATTTAACAATCCCCTAATGGACTATTATTGTATAGGATCTCTCCAATGTCACTTATTTCCTTTGAGTAAACTATTTCCCAGTTTCTATTCATCCCCTTTAAGATGTAAGCAATCATACTTTAGTGTGAATGAGTTATAAGCTTGATTGAGGGGAAAGATATGGTTTGAAAGCTTTTGAGCCTCTACAGGAAGAAGGGATTTTTGATATGAAAAGTGCCATAGGAATGCCAATTTTGCAGGAGGCTGGCCCTAGGAAAATGGAGCGCAGAACGCAGCCATACTTTCCTTAGCAACAGTTCAGATGTGACTGAACCTCATATTCAAAGCTGTCTTTCCTTGTCTCCGTCCTAAATCCTTCATGCCAAGGCTGAATAGGACGAAAGCGAACATTTCTTTCTCCACATTATAGGCCTGCGCAGAATGTATAGCTGTGTTTGTTCATAGATTTTCTTTTTCTTATGGTAGGAACTATCCATAAGCAATCTCAATCCAAAAGTGATTTTCATTTGCTGGGGAAATGTGAAGACCATCTCTTGCCGGTCTGAGGTTAAACACAGAGAGAAATCTAAAGGCAATTTTCCTGTTTGAGGAGCAGTTACAATATTTTTAAGCAATTGAGGCTTCAAAACTGCAAATGTGCTGCACAGTTAGACCTCACCACAGCAGCTACACATCTGCAGTTTACACAACAGTGGAGCCTCCCGTGGCAGCCCCTCCCCCACCCGACTGCAGAACCTGAGTCTTACAAATGAAGATGTTCCGGGGACATGCAGGGCAGTTTTATCGGTGCTTGGCTTTTGGCTGGGGCCATTTAAAGTAAATGTTACATGGGGAAAAAGTAGGAGGAAAGATGTTACACCAAGTGTCAGAGCCATAACACATTTTTAATGGCTTTATTTATCAACACTTACTGGCGTTTGGAGTTAACAAACGCTTTAGTCCATCCCCAATGAGTGTTTGCAGTAAATTTAAAAGACTTGTCTTGCCTTTGGCACAGAAAAGATGACCCAACTAGATCCTTGTGTCATTTTGCAGAGATGATCACTGGCAGAGACAGAGTGCAGATGCAGGCAGAGGGCATAGGTACAGATGCCACCAACCAGACCCACTTTGCCCTCAGCCATTCCCAAGATGTTATTGTCTAAACATTTGCTTCCTTCCTGTTGCTGATCATACGTTGCTATGACAAATACCCTGACCTAAAGCAGCTCTGGGGAGGAGGGTTTATTTGACTTACAGTCTCAAGTTACGGTCCATCATTTCGGAGAAGTCAAGTTAGGGATTTTCGCATCTGTCACATCACACGTATAGTCAAGAGCAGAGAAAAACAAATGCACTCATGCTGTCTGTTTGCCGTTCTCACCTGGCTCACAGACATGGCTGAAGAGCAGCCAATTCTGCAATGAGGCTTTCTTCTCGGGTGATTCGGGTTGTGTCAAGTCCTAACCAGAACACCTCCAAAATTCACATATTGAAAACCAAGGGCTAAGAAAGTGGCTCAGTCAATAGAATGCTTGCCTAGTGTATGTAAAGCCCCAGGTTCAATCCTTAGCACCACATTAATCCAGGTAGGTGTAGACAGGGGCCATCAGATGGTCAAGGTAATTCTCAAATACAGAGGGAGTCCTATGCCAGTCTGGGCTACATGAGACCTTATCTCAAAAACAAAACAAATGGATAAAAAATATCTATGCAGTGGTGTCTAGAAGTGAGGCCTTTGGGTAATTAGATCACAAGGGTTCATTCAGTCCTCCTGAATGGAATTGCTACCCCTTGAAGGAGGCTCCAGAGAGTTTCTTTGCCCTTCTGCCACGTGAGAAGACAGTGAGAAGACACGTTTCAAGAAGATGAAAATAGACCCCGGGCAGACAAGGAATGTTACAGAGACACTGAATTTATCAGCTGCTTGATCTCTCTTTTCCTAGTTTACAGAATTGTGAAGAATTACTTTTATTGTTTAAAAGACTCTTGGGTTATGGTGTTTTGTTATAGCTACCCAAATGGACTAAAATGTTAGCTGCTTCCTTGGTTCCTTTTAGACCTCACAAAAGCCGCTCACTGCAGCAGAGGCACACAGGGCTCTGAGGATACTCGAAACACACAGGGCTCTGCCCACCACAGTAAGCCCCCTCCCATTATTCCTAGGTGCCTAGCAGATGAAGCATGGACCAGAAACCTCCTCTGGGTGCCTAGGGAGAGAAAAAAAGCCAAGTTGGGACAATCAGAGTCTCTTCAGGGACTCTCACCAGGCAAGCACAAGGGAAATGAGGCCCCTGATGGGTAAGGGGCCGGCACTGGCTTTGCTGCCCAATGTGGAAGCCCCCTTTTCCAGGTGATGGCACCCACCTCTGTACTCTGTAAGATTAGTCCCTTTACCTCTTTAGTACAGGATGCTGACATAGGGCTCCAATCTCTTGCCAGACAGTTAGCTGTTTTTTGTTTCTTTGTTTTCTCTTTTTAGTTTTATTTATTTATTTCTTGATAGAGTCTTCACTGTAGCCCAGGCTGGCCATGAACCCGCAATTTCACCTTAGCCCCTTGACCTGGGATTATAGGCTTGCACCACTACACTGGACTCAGTTGGCAAATTTTATCCCTGGAGAGTAAATTAATTGAAATTCTGTCTACTCAGGCTATTGTAACAAAGACCCACACAGCAGTACTTCAGGCAAGATAAAGGTTTTTTTTTCTCTCATGTGTTTGTGGTGGTCCTCTCCTACACAAGTCTCTGAAATGTCAGGTACTTTCAGCTTCGTGGCTTGCCTCATCTGGGGATGTTCCTTGAAGCCAAGCTGCCACCGGAGAGAGCAACAGTAAATAGAAGCACAAAAGCTTTACATATCACCTTTACTCATATCCGTTAGCAAGGACTTACACCTATACCATACCTAGCTGCAGGTAAGGCCATATTCTCAACTAGAATCTTTGGTTCCCATGAAAGAAAAGGGAAATGGCTGTTGGGAGCCAGGCTGTCAAGTGATGATAGAGCTTGTCCAGTGAGGGCACTTTGGGAAGAGGGGATTAGATAAGAGAACCACTAAGGGCAAACTATGCTGAAAGCCAGCTCTACCCATTGGCTCTTCATGTTCTGGCCAGAACTTCTCTGTTCTGGTTTGAATGTGAGACACTCCCTAAAAGCATCTGCACGCTTGCCTCACGCTGGTGGTACTGTTTGGAGAGGGTGTGGTTCCTTCAAGAAGCAGAACCTCACTAAAGGGGGTAGGTCACAGGGGCAGACCTTGGGGTTTTATAGCCAGCCCAGCTTCCTGCCCAGTCTGCTTTCTGATCCACCCAGTTGTGAGCGAGCATCCCTATGGTCCTTCTGACACAGCCAGGATCCACAGCCTGACATGACAAAACGTCCTTTCAAGCCATGAGCCGAAGAAATCCCTCCCCTATTAGTTGCTTCCTGTCAGGTGTTCGGTCATGGCAATGAGAAAAATAACAAACTTACCTTCTTTGTTTACATAGGCTTGATTTGGACTTCTAAAACTAAAAAGTTCTGATTAGTTCATGGCATAGGTCATTAGATAAAGGAAAAATAGGGACTGGAGACAGGACCCAGCAGGTGAAGTGCTGCCTCGCAAGCATGAGAACTGGAATTTGGATCCACCTATCAAGCCAGGGGGCGTGGCAGACAACTGTAACCCTAACATGGGATGTGGCCATGGGGAATCCAGGTGGTCAGACCAACTGGAAGGGCAAGCTCTGAGATTAGCTTAGAGGCCCTGCCTCGAGGTGGCTCAGGGGCTGGTGCTCCTCCTGCTCACGTAGAACACTGGGTTTGGGTCCCAGCACTCACATCAAACGGCTCACAACTACCACATCCAACACCTTCTGGCTCCCAAGGACAGCACACACGCATGGTATTTGTATATACATGCAGGCACACACACATAAAATAAAATAATTTAAAGGAGAGACCCTCCTTCAATATATATAGCATGGAAAGCAATTGAGGAGGACACTTGACACTAACTTCAGGAACACACACACACACAAGAAGTCACTTACACACACACACTTATGCACATGCAAAAAGAAAAAAGAAAAGGGCAAAGACATCATAAAGAGGAAGACAGAGCCATGAGGAAATAGCAAGCAGGAAAGTAGAAGCCGCAGAGCCTGGGGGAGGAAGCAGACACGCAGGGGAGCTGAGTAACCTGAGCAGCTATCGCGGCCTGCTACGGTCCTCCTTCAAGCCATTCTGAGGTTCTAAATGGCATCTCATGCAGTTATAGTCTAAAGAAAATTAGACTATTCAAAACAGCTTCTGGTATCCTCTCTAAATGTCAGTGGGATATTGTTTTCATGGTGTCCAACTTGGCCAGGTGATTAGCTTTTGCCAATAAAACAAACAGCAAGTTCTAGGCTAACCAGGGCTACACAGGGAGGCCCTAGTCCCAAAATAAACAAATAACAACTAAAACCAACAAATTAAAAGCATCATGGCAAGCCCTGGTAGACACACCAATAGGAGAAATATAAAGAGAACGAGACTGGAGATCATGGATTCAAGTTTGGCCTGTATGTTTCATCTGAGCACTATAATCTCAGCACTTGGGAGGCTGAAACTGGAGGATGGCTGCAAGTTCCAGACTAACCAGGATTGGTAAGACACCTCAGAAAGTAAAGGGGTCTGCTCCCAGCCCTGACTGAATTGGACCCCAGGATCCACATGGTGCAAAAAGAAAACCAACTCCTGGAAATTATCCTCTGATCGTCATATGCATGTTGTGACATGTGTGCACCTACACATATGCACACAAAATAAATAAATAAAAAGTTAAAATAATAAAAAATTATAAGGAACCAATGTGTTCTCCTTTGGCCTGGAGTTTCAGAGTGCAGAAAATTTGGAGCAGAGCTCCTGCTGACCCAAGAGAGACATGCGAAGAAGACATCTTGTCAAAGGGCTCTGAGGCTGGGGATTGCTTGCTACTACTGCACACATTCACCTAAGTGACGGGCGCGGTGTCTTCACGGCCTGTATTTCCTGCTCATGCTGGAATTGCATTGTTCATCTTCTCCTGAGTTTCTGGAAATGTATTTCCATACAGTATCTCCTCATCTGTCCTTGCAATCAACAAAGACTAGCCCTGTGACACACTGGAGAATTCTATGATGACAGACTTGGTATGTCATGATTGAGTAGGCCTTTACCAAGACCTTTTTTCAGTTCTACTGTCCAATACCGTAGCCCCAAGAGCGTGTGAAATTGATGTGATTGTTGTAAAACTGAAGAATCTTATGATACAAAGTTCAGGAATTTCATCTTACCAGGTTCCATATTGAACATATTCAGGATTTCTGTGATGGAAGTAATTTCTCAAACTTAAGGATAGTTCAGTTTCCAGAACAGGCTTCATTAATAGTGATAGCGATCGATGGTGGTGGTGGTGAGGATGATGATGATACATAAGCTTATGCAACATCTTTCTATTTCCAAAGCATTTTCTAAATGTGTTGCCTTTAACTTCACCATGGCTGCAAATGTCCTCAGTATCCATATAGGGAGCGCAGAAACGAGAAAGATTACATAGCTGGCACTGTTCCTCTGCTGCTTCTCTCCCACCTGCTAAGTGACAGACATCCAGACCAGACCAGAGTGGACATTCACCTGCAAGACAGGTGCTGGAAGCCATCAAAGGCACTGTTGATTTGATAAGTAAATGAATATATGAATACATAGCTAAATGAATGGGTGGGCAGATGACAGATAAATGGACAAGCAGATTTATAGATAGATAAATGGATGGGTACATGGGTAGAGGATGAATGGATGGGTCTCTTTTGTATGGATTGATGAGATAGATGAATGAAATTCCTGGAGTCTAAGGGGAAAATATGATACTGTTTTCTCAAGTCCGGAATATAAACTTTCCCAGTACTTTATCATCCAGAATGTCCCACGCTTGGCTAATTGGCTAACCCTGCCTGCTTAGATCTTCCAATATTCATTCACATTTAAGAACAGAGAGCTTCATCTGCAAGGGTATCTATTCCAGCCTACAGCTTTCCTGCCACATTCTCCAGACTTCAGAAATGGACCCAGCGCTTCCTTCACTTTGTGTGTGTGTCTATGTGTGTGACTAGATAACATATAGATCATTTGGTAAAACGCCTGGCTTTCTTTTCTTTTTCTTTCTTTCTTTCTTTCTTTCTTTCTTTCTTTCTTTTCTTTCTTTCTTTTCTTTCTTTCTTTCTTTTCTTTCTTTCTTTCTTTTTTCTTTTTTTGAGACAGGGTTCCTCTGTGTAACAAGAGCCCTGACTGTAGATCACCAGGCTAGCCTTGAACCCACAGAGATCTGCCTGCCTTTGTCTTCCGAGTGCTGGGATTAAAGGTGTGTGCCACCATGTCTGGCTATAACTTTTCAATAAATAATTATCATTGCTCTTTCTAGTCTCTATAGTTCAGGATAGTTGCTTGTGGAAATCAGAGCCCTACTAAACATGCTGTATTGTGATTACGGTCTTTAGCCCTTTTCCATTAGTAGTGGAATCTGGAATAATACAATAAACTTTATTTTATTACACAGTCCTTGGAAATTGAGGGTTTCATCCATGTCAATTAATTCCTTCGCAGCCCACGTTGGCAGTGACAATCAGAATGTCAGAATGTCTCTGAGGATTCCTGGGAAATCTGAGGCACTTCACAAAGAGCCTGCCCTGAGTGAGAGAGGAATGAATCCTTAATGTACTTCACAAGAAGGGGACTGTCCCAAAATGCTAATTCAATCAACCCACAAGGCAAACTTCGGGTTTCTTGTTCAGTGTTCACACAGACTATCTCAGGGCTGGACTCTGCTCTGGGGAGGCCAGAGGCTCTGTTCTTCAAATCAGGGAGGAGCTACACCCTTAGTATGTCACAGCTGCTGAAAATGGAGCCCGTGGGGCCCATAGGTACTCCTGTCACAAGCAGCCAGGGCAATGCAGACTGACTCCAGCCACCTGGGTGCTCTGAGGAGCCCTTGCTTTACAGGAGAAGGCATCAACAAGAAACCACATGGTGAGAAAAGAACTGTTTGAAGAAGTAAGGAACTGCCTAAACCCAGCATTTCCTTCAGAGCGCTTCAGAGTCCTCGGCCATCCTTTGATCTTTGCACTCCTATCTGAATCCTTATTAACAGATGAGACACAATCAAAAAGTATGAAATATCAGGGTCTCTTTGTCTCTCTTAGACAAAAAACTAACCCAGGGACAGCATCCTACCGTATCTTCAGCCACATCCCTTGCTCAGGGGCTTTTTTCTTTCATGGTCTTCTTCTTTTATCCACAGAAAGCTCTTACTCATCCTTCAGGGTCCGGGTCATGTGTCATCATGAAAGTTGCCGGCATGAGTACTCCTTTATCTGCTTAGGAGAAATGGACTGATGAAGTGACTAAAGGCTCCAAGTACTCTAGTTCAGGTTTTTTGTTTGTTTGTTTAGATTCATTTATTTTATGTGCATGCTGTTTTGCACCCATGCATATCTGTGTACCATGTGCATGGCTGGTGTCCATGGAGGTCAGAAAAGGGTGTTAAATCCCCTGGTTCCGGAGTTATAGACAATTATGATCTGACATTTGCCAACCGGGAATTAAACCCAGGTTCTCTGGAAGAGCAGTAAGTGTTCTTAACCACTGAGCCATCTCTCCAGCCCTTTGTTTGTGTTAATATTGGAATTGTATCATATTGTGCTTTAGTTACAGTTTCCTTCTGTCTGGACTCCCCCCCCCCCAATAAGCAGCCTATTCCTGTTTGTCATTCTGGTCTTGGCTTAGAAGTCACTTCTGCCTTGATTGCAACAACCTTCCTGGCTTAGCCATGTGACTTGTGAGTCCATAGATGGATGGTTCACCAGTGGGGTTTGGAGTACACAACTGTGTTTGGCAGCTCTGGTCTGACAACAAATGGGCACATAGGGCACATATGGTGATTTCATAGACCGGCGGTTCTCAACGTTCCTAATGATGGGACCCTTTAATACAGCTCCTCATGTTGTGGTGAATCCCAGCCATAAAATCATTTTTGTTGCTACTTCATAACTGTAATTTTGCTACTGTTATGAATTGTAATGTAAATATTTGTGGGTTTTGATGGTCTTAGGTGACCTTGTGAACAGGTCGTTCATCCAGCAAAGGGGTCTTGACTCACGGGTTGAGATGTCATAGATGGCTTCAGGGCAGAAATTTCCAGGTGTTTGTGCCTGACCCCCTCCCCCATTACTGTTTTTGGCCCCTCCAGATGCACAAAAGTATAGCAGACTTCTCCCCTCCTCTTGGGCAACATTCCGTGTAGAAGCTCTAGGACCCTGAGGAGAGGGGAGGAGGCGGGGGGGGGGGGGAGGAGGGGGAGAGGGAGGGAGAACTATGATAGCTGAAGTAGAAAGGCACCAGGAGAGGCAGGCAGTTCCCTGAACCTGAATAGCAAGAAGCTGCTAGCCTCACTGTGATAGTGGGAAAATGTTAAGTGCTTCCTGAAAGCATGCACCCCCTCCTCTTCTCCCTCTGATAAGGGCCTCCAAAGTTCCTGCTCCTCCAACAAGCCTCTCAGACTGACACCAGAAAGGCAGGAGACTACTTTTCAAACCCCAGCTTTACTATCTGGGCAGCTTTAGGCAGATTGCTCCGACATTCTGAGCCTCATTCCCATATCCACTTAAGAACAGACTCCTCAGAGAAGGGATAAGAATTAAATGAAGCAACACAGGCGATGCACCTGGCACTGGAAAAATGTTCCAGCAATGTTTGCTATTGTTATTATTCATCATCTTGTCAATCAAGCGGAGCTTAGAACAGGTATATAACATGACATCCATCTCTCCACCTTTCTTTCTTTCTTGTTTTGGTTTTTTTGGGGGGGGGCAGGATTTCTCTGTGTAGCCCGGCTGTCCTGGAATTCACTCTGTAGACCAGGCTGGCCTCAAACTCAGAGAGCCTCCTGCCTCCCAAGTACTGGGTTCAAAGGCAACACTATACCAATCCAGCCCCGATTTGAAAGTAGATAGCCGCAGAGGAAGGTAGATAATCTACCTCGGCCAGAAATTCCACATCCCTCACAGTGTATGTCCTTCCCACCATTGCAGACTAACCCCCTGCGTTCTTCCCCTCAGCTTTGGTACAGAGAGGATGCGCCTGCACTCTGAGGAGAATCTCTGCCTGTGAGCGGGTGCTTTCCAGCTGTGTGAACGTGGGTGACTTGCTTGGCTTCTCAGATCTCCACTTCCTCCATCTGTAAGATGAGAATAATCATCAAAGCTCCCTCCTTCACTAAGGTGATGAGGAAAACCAAGGGGCATATCTGGTATGCCGGGGCTGGGCAGAAGAGCAGTCTGACGCTATTATCTTGTTATCTTATTTTGCCAGCAAGTTGGTTACATGGCAAATGGGGGGTGGGGATGGGGTTTAGTCAACATGCTCACAGCTCTATTCCTAGTTCAGGCTGGGGACTGGCCCCTCCTCAAATGATTGCAGAAATCCTCTCTGCAAATAAAGGAGGGATCCCCTTCTTTTGGTACTTTTTAACTTCCTATCCTCCTAAGCAGGCAATGTGCTGCCTGTTCCTGGTGTCTCTCACAGGGTCCACTAAACTCAGAGTCAGTGCCTGCAAAAAGCATCCTCTCCCGCATTTTGGTGTATGAGAAACACAGCCCTTACATACTGGCAGAGTTGCCCTGGCTCTCTGGGCTGGGTGGCTACTTACGTTGGCTCTGTCCCCCACAGGCAGACAGAACCTTGATCTGACTAGGAGACATGACAACATGCTGGTGGCCTCCGCAAGCTTTGCTATACCTGTCTGCAGCAAGAGATGGTGGCTGATCCTTTGGGACATGTGCCTGGCCTGAGTTTTATCCCTAAGTTGGCATCACCTGCCTTCCTTTCTATATCATCCAAAGAGCTGTTGGTATCCTGGAAATGTGGGGTCATCTCCACTCTGTCATACATAGAAGGTAGTCCCTAAGGAGTTGGGGGGTTACGGGAGAGGAAAGGACTCCCTGCCTTCCCACCTTCTACTGTGTTTTTTTCTAGGAGCAGATCTGGAGCCCCCACCTCCATCCAGGTGCCCAGAGGCCTGAGAAGCTGTCGAAAGCACTGAGCCTGATGTGTATAACTGCAGGAGATGCCAGCCATCTCCTCCAGATGCAGGCTAAAAATACAGAGGAGTGAGGTCCCTCAGTAATGGAGACTTTAAGAGTCTGTGACATGCGGCGACGGCTGTGCGGCCGCTAATGAGCTCCTAGCCGATCGATGCCTGAGACCCAAGTGAGAGTGTGGGCCGGGAGCAGGGATGGGTGTCACTCGGCATTTGTCTGTCCTGGCTCAGAAACCTGGAATGTTGGTGTGGGCCAGGAGATTGGGATCAGCTTGAGTGACCCCATAACATTCAAATGGGGAGACTGAGGCCAAGTGACAGGAAGGGGAAGACATGTCATGGAGAGGCCAACAAGGGACCTTAACCAGATCTTGCTTCTCTCGATCCCTTCCATATCCTCAGCTTTGTATTCTAAAGTCCAACTCAGGGCCCTATAAATGAATGAGTACTGAGCAATGAATGAATGAATGAATGAATGAATGAAGTGAATGAATATTTGTGCCACTCCCAAGTGCAAGGGACTGTATTAGTCTTCCTTTTGTTCCAGGAGTACCAAGCACCAAGAAGATACTCAAAAAGGATTTGCTGAATGAGTGAATCTACCCCTCCTGTGGAGGCAAGGAAGCCAGTGAGAATCATATCCAAGGCCTGTATTCATCAGCTGTACCACTCAAAGAGGGGACCCGTGCCTGCTAGAGAGAACAATAACAGAACAGTATAGCAGACGCTGCTTAGCCTTGCTGCAGGCACAGTATTAGAGTCTGAACAGATGACCTCAGTCCTCATCACAACCCTATGCTTAAGGACCCTGCCCCCATCCTTTTAAGTTCAATTTTTTTTTTTTTTACCCATTTTATATAGAAGAAAGCTAACAAGGCTCACAGAAGTTGAGTTCTTTGCTCTGGGTCACTCCCAGAAAGATATCGAGCCAGGATTCAAACATGGGCCAGCCTGTCCCTCCCTAACCAGTGTATTACCCTGCCTCCCTATGGTACAGCAGGAGAGGACAAAGGAATTGTGGGCCAGAGAAATCCACTCAAGATAGAGGGAGGAAGGAAAAAAAAAAAAACAACAAAAAACTACCTCCAGGGCCCATAAAGTGTTTGATAAATTCCAGGAGAAGAATAGGAAGAAATAATGAGCATTTGTCAGAGTCTTTTATAGCATGTTAGTCGCTTTCCCTGAGTTCTCTGATCTGATCTTCACCGCAGGCCTGGGAGGAAGGTATTATCACTATCTACATTTTATTGGTAAGGAAAGGAAGGCATGCACTCCTCCCGGCCTGGCTGGGCAGGCTGCATACCTGGGGGGTGGATGGAGGCTGTCAGAGCTTCTCCCCCAATCTTCCATCACTGTCTCACAGGGTGACTGCAGGCTGAGGCTTGTGCTGGTTGTAACTGCAGGGGAAAGGCCAGCAGGGGGCACGGCCCTGCAAAGACCACCTCATCCAGAGAGACAGTGAGGACAAGATGGCCCTTTTCATGCCCAGGCCCTCACTTGCCTTTGAGCTGCCCATTTCTTTGGCAGCTCCTCATTGTTTGTGCATTGTGAAGAGAAGAGGCATTGGCCAACACCACATTTGGCAGTGGGAAAATCAACTCTGGTGGAAGAGTTTAATTAAGCTGAAGCCAGACATGGTGGCTCATGCCCGTAATCCCAGCAATCTGAAGGCAGAGACAGGAGGATTGCTACAAGCTGGGGACTAGCATGGGCCACACAATGAGTTCTCGGCCAGCCAAGGCTACATAGCAAGACCCTATCTCCAGAAAACAAAACAAAGCAAACAAAAAAGTGTGGTGGTCTAAGCACAGAAACCAGGTGTAGAAGGAGACCAGAGCCCACCCACACTCTTCCAGGTCCTCTGGCTCCCAGCTCTGTCAGGAACGTGACCCTTTGAACATGTAGCCAAGGTAAATGTGGTGATACCTTTGCCATAATGGAGTGTGGGTGCATGACTCCTGTTGTGTGCCCAGTCCCACGTCTCAAAAAGGGGCAGGAGTGCCAGGCTGCCTGCACCCTTGGCACTTCCTCATTTCGCCATAGGATTCATACCGTTCTGCAAGTTTTCCCATCTGCCCTTTCCATATCAGTTCACATGGATGCAACAAAAAGACAAAAACAACAACAACCCACAAAAGCTGTGTGCGTCATTCTTCATGACTATAATCCCATAACTTGGAAGATAGAGCTCCAGGCCAGCCAGGGCTACGTAGTGAGCTCTTGTCTCAAAATAACAACAAAACTCAGATATATGCAAAAATGAGAAATGAGATTTTTATGCGATTGCATTTTTGTCATTTCATAGTCCTGTGATTGAAAGGGGAAACCCAGAGAAAGACTGTTCCTGCAGGGTTCAGACAAGCTTTCAGCATAGATGAGCCAGGCTTCATGCCAGGTGCTGGGATCTGAAGCTAACGTGCTGGGGTAGCCTGTCCCTGATGGCAGACGTTTCAGGCCCCGGGGGAATGTACAAATGATCTCCACAAGGTAAAGGTCCTGACCCAGTGCCCTAGAAGGAGGTGGCGCGAGAGGCAGGTGGGATGGCAGCGACAAGCTAGCTCTAGGGTCGAGCTGCAGTCTGAGCTGTGTTGCTTTGAGCTGGCATGCTTGGTGAGTTTGGCCAAGTTCCTTGGCCTCTTTATGACTCAGTTTCCTTACATGGGAAATCAGAACAATGATGGCAGCTTTCCCTGTGGGGCTGTGTTAACTCACACAAAGCCCTTAGCGTAGTTCCTGGTCAAGGGTAGAAATCAGGATATGTCAACTGCCATTGTTTTTACCTCATAAGTTGTAAGGCTTAAATAAGAAAACATTTGGGAAGTACTTACCCAAAGTAAGTGCTCAATAAACGTAAGCTGCTATTCTTCCTGCTATTAAGTAGCAAACTGTCATCGCTGGCCAGGTGGGTGGGAGGGAGGATAGGAGAGGGATCCAAGGCAGGGAGGACAGCATATGCAAAGGCCTGGAGGCCAGACAGAGCCTGGTGCATTTGGCAAAGTCCAGAAGCTCAATTAGACTGGCACACAGCCTGGGTTCCAGGAACTAGGCAGAAGAAGGGGTCTGGGAAGTTAGAGGCCAAGGCTGGGCCTGGGGGCATCTGGAGTTGTGAGCCTCCCTCACCCACTGTGAGTGCTCAGGCTGATGAAGGCTTGCCAGGGGCCACAGAGAGGCAGACAGTGTGAGGAGGCTGCTCTGGGCCCAGCCCCCTCAAGCCCAGTACCACTCTTGCAGGAGTCAATTAAGGAGTCTCAGTGTGAGAGGCTCGCCTTTCTCATGTGATGATACATGTCACATCCGGGAACGATCAAAACAGCTTAGTTCTGGCAAAGCGTCTTGTGCTGCGTGTTTGTTCTTTGGTCTCTGAGTGTAACTCTTGTTGTTCCCAAGACACCTGTGATTTGCTGGCCTCTGACAGCCATTACCTGCTCAAAGCCTCTGCCTGCTGCACAGCCCACCTAGTAGCACCCTGTTCCTCCCTCAGCTGTCCTTAATTCTACTCTGGGCCAAAGGGCAGGATGGAATTGAGTCCAGCTGGAAAAGATGGCCGAAGTTTAGAAAGCACCTCCACCATTTAGAAATGTCTACTCCCTGGACTTCGGTGCCCTGAATGCTTTAAGTTCAATCTTCCTAAGAACCTCGCCGTGCTTACTATATCTAACTGAGAACTGGACCAGGTTCACACAGTTGGCAAATGTTCCTGAAGGGTGACTTTGAACTCAGATCTCTGCCATTACGGTCTGTACACTTGCTCCCAGACCAGGCTGCCTATCTCCAGCTCATCAGTTCCACCACTCAGCTGATCCTGAAGAGAAGAGCTTGAGAAAGTTGGTGTTCAACATAGACAGCCCCGCCAATACATGGAAGTTAGCTCATTAGACCCCAGGGCTTCCTCACCCCCGAGGAGAGAACCCCTCAGATACGCCAATCAACCAATGTTGGCTTCCCAATCTTGGCCCTGAGCCAGGGCTCCCTGGTCCTCAAACCTGTACTCCCTACCCCCACCCCAAATGGCCTCTTAGTGCAACCAGTGGGTTGATGGAGGAGACCCTACCTGTGCCACCTGAGCCCTCCCCACAGTGGACAGTAGGTTTCTGCCCACACTTTGTCGTTCCCTTGCCCACCACGCAGTGCAAAGCCTCTCCCAATGAGGCTTGTTATTTCTAATCTTAGGAGAGAAAGCTCAGTTCAAAGCCATTTCCAATTCCATTCAAGTCAAGCAACAGTTCTCACTTTGCCTCCCTGACCCCCCTACCACCCCACCCCCTCCTCCAACTGGCGCCAACAACACAAGATAAATCTTTCCTCCGAAATATAATAGTTGTTCTTCCCTGTTCCCGTTGAAGTCTCTGCCAGGTAATTAGCATACGCTGACACCTTGATAGACGAAAAGAAAGGCATGAGATAATTCCCTTTTTCTTTAACCATTATAGTATGAAGCAGCCTTTCAATTTGCCAGTTACCCAATCCAGCATTCCTGCACGCAGCCCACCATGTGACATGTTATTCTAGCTGATCCTACCATCTCTGGTATTCATCACCAACCCCAAGTCACACTTGATGGAGAAATTCTCCCTCTTCACTGCTGACACCTTCCTGGTAGGGGAGGCAGCCAGGGCTCAAACTGGCTGGAAATTGCAGAATTGCTGTGGTCATTCTTGGTTGAGCACTCCCGGCTGGTAGCCTGAGGGTAGCAAAGGCCTCCAAAAGGTCATTTTTGGAATCCCTCTCATCTTTGGCTCTCCATTTGTTCCCTCAAAGAGGCTGAACTTTGGCCAGAATCAGGAAGTAACTAACCCAGAAATTGGCACCAGGGTGACAGGATTAACCATGCTGGATTTTGAAAGGATATGGAAGATTTTGGGATTTTGGACCAGGAAAGCAATTGAGTAGGGTGATGAAGCCAGGCACAGTGGCACATGCCTGTACTCCCAGCACTCAGGGAGGCAGAGGCAGGTGGATCTCTCTGAATTTGAGGTTAGCCTGGTCTACAAAGAGAGCCCAGGACAGTCAAGGAATGAAGCCTTGGCTTGAAAAACAACAAAGAAAAAGAAAAAAAAAAGAATAGGGTGATGGAAGCTTAGTAGACCATTCTAGTACACGCTTAAAAGGCAATAGGGCTGAGAGCAAGGTGGACTATAGAGGCCCAACTCAGGAGGCCCAGTTTCAGAGGGGAACAATATTAGAAATTGGGCTAGAGATCATTCTTGTGCTTTTTTGGTAAAGAATGCTTCAGCTTTCTGCTCTCAGACTGAGAATCTGAGGCTAAACTGGAGGGTATTGGATTAATGTTCTTGGCAGAGGAGATTTCAAGACAGCCTAATATTGACTCTGTTGTGTGGTTATTAGTAATCACTCTTATGCAGGAACACAATGAAAAGGAGCAAACAGGGCTAAAAGAAATACAAAATATACAGTCTGGAGGAAGGTGGGAAGAGCATCAGGAGATTTAATGTTGGAGCCAAGGTTTGTGCTGAAAGAGGTGAAAAGATTAAGGAAAGGCCTACTCAGACGTGGAATAAAAGAAAAGATGCCCTCAGGGTGAGACTCTACACAATGAAGCCCCCAACTTGTACAAAGGAAAGGCCTGAGGAATTTTGCTGTTTGCTCCTGAAGGGTAACAACAAACAGAGCTGCTGCAAATGTGATTCAAGGTGGTAGAGATGGAGGGGAAGTCCAGAAGGGCACAGCCGTCAAGCCCTTTAACATCAGACACGGAGCTATAGGATTTGGAGTTTGCCCTGCTGGGTTTTCATTTTCTCACTTTGCTCCCTCCCCCTCCCCCTTTGGAATGGTAATGTATAACTCTATACCATTGTATGTTGAAAGAATGTAATTTACTTTTTTGGTTTTATAGGGGATTATAATTAAGAGATTGCCTTGCATCTCAGAAGAGATTTTAAACTACTTTGAGACTATGGAAGACTATGGGAACTTTTGAGGTTGGACTAAGTGTATTTGCGTTATGATATAGCCATGAGCCTATGAGGGGAGGTTTGGGGAGTATAATATAGTGGTTTGAATGAGAATGGCTCCCAAAAGCTCACATTGGAATGCTTGGTCCCCAGTTGCTGGAACCATTTGGGAAGGACTAGGTGAAGTGGCCTTGCTGGAGGAAGTGAGTCACTAGGGTGGGCTCTGAGGTTTCTCAGGGTCCCTTTCTCTCTGCCTCCCACTTGAGGATAAAGATGTGAGCTTTCAGCTGTTCCTGCTACCATGCCTTTGCTCTGCATCATGAACTCTAATCCTTTGAAACTGTAAGCTCCAAATTAAATGCTTTCTTTTATAAGTTGTTTTGGTGGTGGTATTTTATCACAGAAATAGAAAAGTGGCTAAGAAAGTGGGCAAGCAGCTTGGTCATCTATTTGATAAGAGAAAAAGTTACATGGGCCAGCCAACCAGTCAAGGCTTCCCAAGGCCAAGGGCCAGGCATCACGCATCATAGTAGATGTTGAAAAGAGAGGCACTCTGATCACCCACCAAGGCTGAAGGAAATCTCTGGCCCCCGTCTTTCAAGTGCCTTCCTAAAGAACAGGTCCACTCCAGGCAAAAGATGGAGATGTTTCAATCACTCTTCCTCATGGTTTGCTCTTGGGCCCCACTTCTCTAGGAGAGCAGGTTCTGGATACCTTCCTGTAGGCCCAAAGCTGGGGTGAAGACTGGCTCAAGGCCTGGAAGACAGCCTCTGCCAGTGAGAACATACCTCCTTCATCTAAGGTGGTCCATGCCTGAGATGGGAGGATCCAGACCAGCCTAGGCAAGATTCTGACTCTCTTGAGTTCCTTCCTTCCTTACATCTCTCTCTCTCCCTCCCTTTTTTCCTTCCTTCCTTCCTCATTCTGCTTCTTGAGACAGGGACTGTCTGTGTAGCCTTTGCTATCCTGGAACTTGCTATTGTAGACCGGGCTTGTCTGAAACCCACAGAGATCCATCTGCCTCTGCCTCCCAAATGCTGGGATGGGAGGCATACACTACCCATCTCTTTATTTTTATTTTAAAAATATCTATTTCTATCATTTATTTATTTATTTATTTTGAGACAGGCTCTTACTATGTAACTCTAGCTGGAACTCACAGAGGTCTGCCTGCTTCTGCCATCCAGGTCCTGGAATGTGGCACCACAATGAACTTTTTATGTTTGTGTGTATGTGTATGTATGTACCCATGTATGTCTATGTATGTCCCTGTGTGTGTGTCTGTGTGTATGTATGTCATGTGTGTAGGGATTCTCCAAGTCCATAAAAGGGAGTCTGATCTCCTGGGACTAGAATTACAAGTGGTTATGAGCAGCCTGATGTGAGTGCTGGAAACTGAACTTGGGTCCTCAGGAAAAGCAGCAGTTCTTAAGCACTGAGCCATCTCTCCAGTCCTAACCATGTCTTAAAAAGGGGAGAGTAAGAAGTATTTGTCTTTATAATTTAAAAAGGGGGCTAGAGACATGCACATAGACAAACTATCCATACACATAAAATAAAATAGAGCTAGCTTTTTAAAACGCTTACAACTACTTTGATAATTTCATATGATCTTGATCATCTAACTTTACCTTCCCATTCCCAACCCTCAAAAAGCTCCCCACCCACTCTCACGTCTCTTTCTTTCTTTCTTCCTTTCTTTCTTTCTTTTTTTTTTAACCCACTGAGTCCCACTGGTGCTGTCTGCTGGGCTTTTGACTAATATTGTTGGCTTGCCTGGTACAGGTCTAACCACACCAACTGTGGGCTTACGAGTGTAAAGGCGACATCATTTTCAGAAGACTGTTTGTCACAGGACCCTCCCCAGCCTCCAGCTTTGGGTAAGAGGTTTTTGGATGAAGGAACTGGCCTGAGGACCCACAGTGTCACGGATTTGCTTTGTCCATTTTATGGCTCAGGACACAGTGACCTTATGGGGTTGTTACAGTGTTAGACATTTCGCTCGGAAGATAAGTGCAGGGTGCAGGCCCGGGCCCAGCTGAGTCCCATTAGTCTGCTTCTCCTGCTTCCCAGGGGTCTTCTGGGACTCCTAGATGCCTTGGCTGCCAAACATTTCTTTCTTCACCTTGCCTGCCTACCCTGACCCTCACCCTTGCTTTACTACCTGACCTCCATCTCTTCACACATGAAAATCACGTGACTTTTAAAGTCTTATACTTAATCTCAGCACTCAGGAGGCAGAGGCAGGCAGATCTCTGTGAGTTCCGTGCCAGCCTGGTGACCAGCCAGAGCTACACTGAGAAACTCTTTCTTGGAAAAAAAAAGTCTTGCACTAATAAGATAATAGCACTTGTATTTTCATTGCTGTTGTTTAAAAAAAAAAAAAGTCCTCTATAAAGTCTGCAGTAGGGAGGGGGGGAAAAGGTTCTGATTCTAAATACATAGGTGGACAATATGACCTGGCTCAGCCTCCACTCAGGCTTGCTGTCCCAGGTGTTGCAGTAATATTGGCAGACAGCCTTTTCTGGGGCCCTTGGGTCAAAATCACATCAGACTCAGAACATGACCTCAGCCAAGGTGACGCCTCACTAGGGTCTCTGTAGCCACAACTGAGACATGACATGGGAGAGCGGCCCAGCTCCAGACACCCCTGAAGAACGAGCTAGTTCTAGAGTGCCCCATGGGCCAACAAAGTCTGGGTCTGGATCCCGGGCCCCAGCGGTGCACATTCCTCCTTCTGTCCTCTGGCACAGGGGACTGAGCAAGCCCAAAGGACACCTAAGCAGATTCCATGCACAAAAGCAAAACCAAGCCCACAACACAAGCTGTTCCACTGGCCTTCAGCAACATAAATGAATATTTTATAAATACAATATATGTTTGTTATTTTTATTTTTTGACGGGTTCTGCCCCTGGCTGGTCTTGAACCCACTATGTAGTTGAGGTTGGCTTCAAACTTGTGGTTCTTGCCTCAACCTTCCTTATTTACCACCAAGCCAAATTTATGTTTTCCTGAGGACCCAACCCAAGGCCCGGTGCATGCTAAGTTTCACTATTTTGCTACATCATTAGCTTTATTTTAGCTTTTGAGACAAGGTTTCACTATGTAGCCCAGGCTGGCCTCAGCCTCCTGAATGCTAGGATTATTAGGTGTGCGCAGTTATATCTGCTAAATGTGCATATTTTTAAAACCAGAAAAGCCATGCATACTCTGACTCTTGCCTGTATTTCTCATCTCCTGTCACCAAAGCCTTTCCCTATTGCCTTGTTTGAAATCTCAACTTCATGTTATTCCCTGTTTTTCCTTCTTGATATTTATTATTTATCACACACACACAGACACACAAACATACAGACACACACACACCTTGTTTCTATGGTCTCTTCAGTAGAATGTAAGCTCCAGAGGGGCAGGAATTTGGTCTGCTTTAGTGCCTACAGCAGCCTGCAGCTCAGCGGTGTCTGGTACCTGGCAGGTGTTCAGCTGTATCTGTCACACTGTACCTGGAACCCAGGAGGCTGAACTGATGTAAAATGAATGGGTGAAAGAAGGCACGAATAAGGCAGTGTCTATCAGCTGGCTCCCTCTAAAAGTCATTTTACTTTCAGGAACCTCTTCTCTCTGGTGACCTCTCTGGATGTTCAAGACCACAGGCCTGTCCTCTGATGCCTGTTAACCTCAGATCAGACTCTCCAACCGTGGTCAGAGTACTCTGTGGCTACAAGCCAGGCCTCTATAAGCTTAAGTTCTACTTTTTACTAACCAGGCGCACTGACATTGGAAAGCCCCTCTCTGCAGTGTGAGGCTGCTGGCACAGTCTGCCTGGTAACAGCTTGCAATGGACCAGTGAAGGCTCTGCTTCCTGAGCCTGACCTACAGGGTCAAGCCTGCGAGTTCACAGTCCACTGCCCAGCACTTCCCAGATGCCTGAAAAACCGAAAAGTGAGTCCTGGGCTGTAGCAGCTGCCTAACACACACAAGGCCCTGGGTTTGACTCCCAGAACTACAAAAATAATTAAGTAAATAAAAACATCAGATAGTGAATTTCTGACCTCCCACTCTACCTGTCCCCTCCCCAACATAAGCAAAACTGGGGGACGGCATGGACAGGAAGGCACCCAGTGGCTATGCTCGAAGGCTTTCTGTCCAGTTACCTGCATTTGTCTTCTTCTCCAGCCTCAGCATCAACCATCACGCTTCTCTCACGTGATAGGTGGGAGTGGAGAAGGGTGTCTATGGCAGTCAGTATCATTCACTCTACATCCATTCCCTGACCCTGACCATACCTAGATTCAAGCCATCCTGTGGTCTGTCTGCTTGAAAACCTCTGAGTAAAGCTCAACCTTTCTCTGCGCTACCCCATTCTCACACTAGAATCAACCAAGCCCTGCCTCCACATGGGCAGTGACTCCTCAGGCCATATTCTGCTATCCCTTTCCTGACTATCTCTCACATATATGGACCAAATCAATTTTCTTGGCACTTACTTCCTTCTAGGCCAGGCTTTTATCAGATTCTACTGCAGGTCAGTTTCACCTGCCTGCCAGATCTTCCCAAAGGAACAACAATCTAACCCTCTCGGCACTCACACAAAGGCTTGCCATTTCTTTCATCTCCCTTTATCTTCAAAATCACCCCCAGACAGTGGCGGGCAGTGGCAGGCTGCAACCTCCCTGCTCTGAAGATGAAGCAACAGAAGCTGAGAGATGCTAAGATCAGGAACAGTCATCCCAGCCCATTCCCCTTCCCAACTCAGTAACTGGTACCACCAACCACCAAGATGATGCCTGAAACAAGCAACACTCATCCCCACCATCCTTCACCTCGCCCTTTCTTCCACAGACAGGTGATTCCCAACCTTGCAGGTAGGACTGACCCACTTCCCAGGAAGCTCACCTTCTCCAGCAATCAGCTTGGTACATGTGAGTTGAGCCCCATCCGCCCAAAGACTGGTATGCTCATCAAGGTCTCCCTCCCTGTCTTCAATATGGCCCCTTTTGTACATTGCACTTCCTGTGTTGGTGTATGCATTCAACCCACCCATTCAACAAATAGTTATTGAGAGCTTACTGTGTGCCAGGCACTGCCCTGGACAGAAGGCAGTGAAACAATGTAAAAGGCAGGGTAACAATGAAACAAAGGAAACCATTGTCCTCATGCACTCTGAGCAGTGGTGAGGGAAGGGTGGGAGGGATCAGGTAAATCTGCAGTGTTCCATAGTGGTAAGTGCCCTGGAAAGAAACAGAGCGAAGGAGGAAACCCGAGCGTCCTTGGGGAGGAGGTTGGCTTGTTACACAAGGAAGGTCTCACTGAGCCAATGCCTGAAGAGGGGAAGGGAAGCCTAGTGTTCACAGCTGTAGCTAGACCAGGCAGCTAGAACATTGAGTGCAAATCCTGAGGAAGCACAGAGCTCCCTGACAAACTCACACGTATGGACACAGAGACCAGCAAAGCTAGACAAATGAGAGAGGAGAGACTGGGGTAATAGTGATCCAGGCCTGTAATCCTAGTACTCAGATGGCTGAGGTGGGATTACCACCTAGTTCCAGGCCAGCTCAAGCTACACAGTCCTAGGTCAGCCTGAGCTACAGAATAAGGCCCCAAACCAAGAGCAGAGCCAGTGAGACACATCAGCAGCTTAAGACAGTTGCCACCAGGATTGAGACTGATCCTCGGGAATTACAGGGTTAGAGGAGAGAACCAATTCCCCCAAAACTGTTCTCTGACCTCTACATATATACCATGCTGTGCTCACATGAGCTCACTGAATAAATAAATAGTTGTGAATTTTTAAAAAGAGGGTAGGGTTGAGATTTGGCAACGGGCCTCACCTCACAGTATCTGCCAATCATCATGAAAACTTTGGCTTTGCCCCCAAGTGAGAGGTGAGGTCACTGGCCAGCAGTGACACAATCTACCTTCAGTGCAGAGAGCAGACAGCAGGAGAGACGAGCCAGGAAGCCATTGTAGCAATGCAGAAGACAGACGGTGACAGCACAGACCAGGGTGCTGGCTGAGAAAGTGGCAGGAAATGGTCAGATGCTCCATGAGTTATGACAGGAGCTCTGACAATGGCTGCTGCCAAGCTGTGTGTTGGGTGTAAAATGAGGAACCAGAAATGACATCAAGGATGACGTGCGTTTGATGGCTCCCAGTGCTCTGCTGCGCTTAGGTTGGTCCAGACCCTTTGCCAAGGATTTTAAGGTACTTCCTGATCTCTCACTCATCCTGTGATCTGATCTTCCAGTACCATGACTATGAATACTATTTAACAGTTATCAAACATTAACCCCATGCCCAGCCTACGCTAAGTGCTTGGTGAATGCTCTCATATTCATTCTCCACAAAACCCAATGATAACAGAGTTGCAATTATCCTTTTATTATTAATATACCCGTTTAACAGGACAGGAAAGTAAGGTACAGAAAGGCTAAATAACTTGATTGGTCAAAAAGACAGAAAATAGGAAACTCAGCATCTGAACCCATTACTGGTTTTTCCTCTTTTCTTTCTTGTTTTAGGGGTTGGGGTTTGAGACTTAGCAGCTCTTGAGCTTGCTATGTAGGCCAGACTGGCTTCAAACTCGGAGGTCTGCCTGCCTCTGCCTTCCATGTACCAGCACATCCGCATCCAAGACTGTTTTTGTAAGCTCATGGGAGACAGACATAGTTCCACAATCAGCCATGACTTCACTTTCTTAACCTCAACGTCCTCTAGAAGGCAAAAGTCCAGACACGCCTCATCTTTGCCTGATGAAATTGCATTCTAAGAAGCCAGGTGGAGTGTGTGTGGATGCCCTTTTCTGTGCTCTGAAGTTGCCCTTTCTGCTCTGTCTGAGGCCCTTAGGGCGTGGTGGCAGGTTACAAATGGAGCGCAGAGACCATTTCTGCTCTAGCAGCTGAATCCAGAGCCGAGAACAGAGCCTGGCACACAGACTTTGGAAGTGACCTCGGACTGATGAACCCAGCAGGGCCTCAGACATTTCATCTCTTAAGGCAAGCTCACCCCTCTGTTACCAGTCTTCAGTGTGTGCGTCACCCCTGTTCCCTACATCTGTAGATATTTACAGCTGCTTTCCATGAGCGCTTACTTTGCAGTTAATTGCACTTTGCATAACGCACAAACACCCAAACATCCACGGCATGAATATGACGATCTCCATTTTACAGGTAAGGAAACTGAGGCTTTCTCAAGTTCAGCAGGTTCCTAGTCAGAATGCACTTGTGGGTTGCTAATCGTTTGCTGACGAATCGAACTTGACACAGGCAAAGCCAGACACAGAACCCACCAGTCAACAAGTGAGCAACCGCTGCAGTCCAGCGTGCGGGCGGGAGAGAAACGGCTCCTCTCCTCCCGCCTCAGCCCTCTCTCCTCATTCATCTCCCCTTCACACCCTTAATAAAAGCCCGGAGATTGACCGATGGAGGGGGCTGATTTCCCCGGGAGAGAAGCATCCTTTACACAAGAACATTCAAACAGGATCAGAATTCGTCCGCGAGGCACAGGCTTCAGAAGACAGCTGGGGACGGAGAGTTGTTGGGAGAAGGAGGTGCAAAGGGATGGGGAAACCATCTTTTATTTATTTATTTCCCTTTAGGAGCCTTCACCTTTCATTAAAACAGCCTCCGGATGTAGGTGCAATCAAACATTCATTAGACAAGCAAGGTACACTTAAGAAAAAGCTAACAACGCCCAGCGCGCGCGCACATCCACACATGCAGCCATAATCAATCTGCGAAATGAAACCAGTCCTTCAGGCGAGAAAAACAGAGCGTGTTCCTCCGCACCCAGCTCCCCAGGTCCCCGGCCCTCCCACGATCCCGCACCTGCGGGGGTGGGGCCCGCGCCCCGTTCCCCTGGCTTCTGGGAAAGGAAAGGGGGTCCTTCCCAGCCAGGCTGCTGAGCCTCAGCAGGGTTTTCCACGGTCTGCAGCTCACAGAGTTCGTGCATCTATCCCCCAAACCCAGGCTCGCAGGCTAGCTCATCCCTCGCCCAACACAACCCTCTGCTTGGTGGGTCTGGGGAGCGAGCGTCCCGCAACGTTGGTCCCCTGTCTTGTCAATCAGGAAGGGCTTCCCGGAGGAGGGGATTGCGGCGGAGCTGGGAGTAGGGGTAAGAAAGCGGCTTGACAGATGGGGAGTGGGAGGCTCTTCCCAGCATATGGGTCTGCGTGGGTGGAAGGAGTCTGGGCTGGATGGGGGATGGAGGGGTGCTGTGCTGTGGAGACAGTCCTTGGAGCGGGGACGCGGGCTGGAGTGGGGGTGGGCGTGTGAACCGGACGGAGGGGAAAAGAGGTAACCCCCAAAGGTGGAGGCGGGGAGTGGGGGCGGCCACGGCCGAACTCACCCTGCAGCCTGCGAAGGCGCCGGGTGCCCAGAGCCTTGCACAAGGGCGCCCCCTGATGTCAACTCAGGAATCAGACACGGTTTCTATTTTCTGAGGGGGGAAAAATCAGTTTAGCAAAATCCTTTTTTATTTTTATTTTTTAATTTAATTTTATTTTTTTGAGACAAGGTCTCATGTAGCCCAGGCTGGCCTCGATCTTGCACGGGATAACCCTGAACTTCTGATCTCCTTGCCTCCACCAGCCCAGGGCTGAGTTACTGATGTAACTCCATACCCCGTTTAACTTTCACCAGATACAAGCCCCCTCTGGACTGACATCGCCCTTCCAGGGGCAGCCCAGCCCATTTTACAGCTCAGAGAACTGAGGCCAGCGAGGTCATTGAGGCTGATCTGAAGGAGGCAGGATTCTAATCCGTGCATCGTTCTCCCTACATGTAAACCCCTCTTGCACGCAGGAGATGCGATGCAGGATACAAACGAACAGGTCCTTGGCTTCCTGAGGTTTATAGTCTAGGTGAGGAGACCTAGACTATAAGAAAACAAATGAGCAAAATAATGTCCCGCTGAGAAGTAAATGAACCCGAGTGTGGAGCTGAGGTAGAGACTGTGCTTCCTTAGCCTGCTTCCCCCTCATTGACTCCCTAGAGGACCAGGATGTGTCAACCTTGGCTTCAAGGCAGGCCACAAAGGAAGGTGGCTCGGGGGTGGAACTAGGATAAAGGGGAGCAGCTCCCCCCTCCCAGGCCGGAGCGCTCCCTCGCTCCACCATTAACAGCCTCCGGCTCTCCCACTGAGGCCACGCCGCTGAATTATTTCCTCATCCCAACTCGACGAGGTTTTAATCTGTCTTTATACAGCAGCTGGGCTGCCTGTGCTGGGGTTATTACTGAGTTTTCTGTACACTGATCCTGCCTCTCCTGGCAGCTCTAACTTAGGAAGGTTCTGAGATGCAGTTGGGAGGGGTTCCCACTCTGGAAAAATTTATGGGAACACCAAGGCTTGATGTGGGCAGAAGCCTGGAGCATTCGGGCAACATAAGCCAGGATTTCAGCGCTGCCTTTGAGGCTGGGCTCCAGTCAAAGAGCCAGATTTGGGTGTGAAGGGACCAAGTCTGTAGTCTACGATTTGAGCTCAGAAGAATAGGGCTGTGCTCTCTCTCAGAACCAGGTCACTGTTTGGGCAGCTCTGTGGCTCCAAGCAGAGAGATGAAAGGAGGAGGGAAGGCAAAACAAGCACAGAGGCAGCCAGCACCTGTACGCCCAGCACTCTGTGGCCAGAAGCAGGAGCATCAGTGCAAGTTTGGGGCCAGCCTGCTCTACATAAGGAGTTCCAGGCCAGCCAGAGCTACATAGTAAGTCCTGCCTCAAAGAACTAAAAAACAAAAACCAAAAAAGGGGGTGGGGTCCGTGGTTTACAGTCTAGACATCCAAGGGCCACTTGGTCCCTGTCACTTATGAACTGGGAGTGGCTGCTACATCTACTCAGAGAGCTGGGCTCTGCCCAGCACGACAATAACATCAAGCTCAAATGTCTGTGGCACAGGAGGAGGAGGCCTGGGTTCTAGTCCCTGGAGACCGTTTATGAAACTTAGGGGGACAGAGGTGCCAGGCCCACGGGAAAGACTATTATTGTTGAGTCACCGCCAGCTCATAGATGCTAATAAAGGTGTGAGCAGGCACCGGGCAGACACACATACTTGGCTGCTCCCACATTCGGTCAGTGACAGACGCACTCAGTCTCTGACAGCTGTTCGGGCTTGCCGTGAGTTACCCTCCCCACCACCTTCAGCC
This sequence comes from Pachyuromys duprasi, assembly GCA_028658305.1. Classification (NCBI taxonomy): domain Eukaryota; kingdom Metazoa; phylum Chordata; class Mammalia; order Rodentia; family Muridae; genus Pachyuromys; species Pachyuromys duprasi. The sequence continues at coordinate 6,982,604 of CM053764.1, forward strand.
CCGCCTGAGGGTGGAGAATGTGTCCGACTCAGGTTTCCACTTGCCGGGTCTTTTTTTATGGTGGTAGTGGACCCTTGAGTCTGGCCTCTCAAATGTGTAAATCTCTGCCTGACTTTTCCTTCTGGGCCAAGGTGTAAACCCTTTACGTGACCTGGGGCTCTCTACCCATGCTGCCTTGTCTTCCCCTGTCTCTCTGTCTTTTGTGTCTGCAATTCATTCCTCCGGGGACAATTTCACTTCTGAACTCTAACCTTTTTTTCGGGGGGCGGGGGAGAGCTTTGTTTACTGAGTCATCAATAGTAGATGGCCAATACATATTTATGAAATCGAGTTATCTCCACCCCAGTTGACTGTTGTAGTGCCCCAGGAAGATGTTTTAAGTTTAAATTAATTGAAAGTCAATAATCAATTTTTTTCTCATAAGCTGGGTGTGGTGGCTCACGCCTGTAATTCCAGGACTCAGGGAGCCAGAGGCAGGCAGATCTCTGTGAGCTGGAGGTCAGCCTGGTCTACAAAATGAATCCAGGACAGCCAAGGCTACACAGAGAAACCCTGTCTCGGAAAAACCAATCCCCCCTCCCACCAAAAAAAAGAACAAAGAAAAATTTCTCATTACCCTATATTAATTATACATAATTATGCTTTTCATTATAATATTTTCATGTGTGTACTTAACATAGTCTGATCATGTTCATAGCACACACATTACCTTTTCTGGTCCCTTCCAACCTAAGTGATCTTCATCCTTTTTTTACCTAGAGCCTCTTGTACTTTCATGTCTCTTCCTTCTACTCTTCTTTTTGGATCCAGTGAGTTTCATTAGGGTTGCTTACAGAAGATGGGTGACTATCTGTTTTTTGAGCTGCGGTCTTGCTATGTAGTCAGGGCTGGCCTAGAATTTACAGAGATACTCTTGCCTCAGCCTCCCAAGTGTGGGGATTACAGGTATAGGCTATCAGCTAGGAATATTTTGAGTTGAATAAACAGATGGCAGCGTCTGAGACCCACATCTCTTGTTCACTTCTGGAGAAAGCCTTCTAATGTCTCAGGTCTCCCTCCCTCGGCCCCCACCCCCACTTCATTACAGCTCCATCTTCCATCCACCGGCCAGCCAGGCACCAGGTCCTCTCAGCTCCTTTGTTTTCTGCAAAAAGCACTGAGCCACTGCCAGCCCTGCTCTGGCTTCCTAGGGACTTCCTGGCCTCCTTCCATTTCCAAAATGCACATCCCTGGGTCTCCAGTCTCTGTGAGGCCAGCCACCTCTTTCCCCACCACCCAGCTGGATCTAGCAAATGCAGAGTCATCTCCAGCTAGCGCCGGTCTCCAGCTCTTCTAGCCAGAGGAGGAGCTGCCAGGATCGAACCCAGAAGAAAGGCCCCACTGCTGGAAGCAACCGAAGCACCCTGGAGCCAAGGTGTCCATCCGCCTCCTCTCCCGCACTCTCAACCACTGCACCAGTAGCTGCAGGTCCACACCTGGAGAGCAAGCCTGGGCTAAAAGGACCCGCGCTGCCCAGTGTCAGCGCCTCCCATGCCCATCCCCCCTAGAAGCATGCTGGCAACCCAGCCTCAGTTTCTGCCTGGGGCCCTTCCTACTAAGGAGCTGCCAAGGGCACATTTGCAGGGCTGCGTCACAGCTGCAGTGCCTGTGAACGCTAATAATTAAGCCCCTACAAACCGCCTGCAGATAACCGTAATCCCTTGTATTTATACAGCCCTGAGCACATTTGGAAGCTTCTTCATATATATTATCTTGTGTGATCTCCCACAATAATCCTATTGGGTAGTTCTGGGAAGGGAATTACTGTCCTTATTTTGAAGAGGAGAAAACCAAGACTCAGGGAGGAAAGACTCATGTGAAGTCACACAGCCTGTGGGGCCAGAGCCTGCACCAGGACAGAGGTTCCTGGCAGTCCAGGGCTGTCCCTGTCCCCATGCCCAAGATTTTGAAGCCTATTCCCGATGAGCCCCGGACAGCACCATCCCTCCTGGTTCTGCCGCCTCTTCTGGTCTCTTCACAGCAATAAATAGATATTGAGCACATTTATGCAACTCAAATTATTAAATTTAACACAATCTTATGACATAAGCAATATTATTAGCCCCCATGGTACAGAGAAGTTAAGTAACTTGCCTGGAGCCACACAGGCTATTTGGATTCAGGACAAACCCTTAGTCTGTTTGAACAAATCGGACTTCAACTGCTAGCTGCTAGTCCCTCCCTAGCTTAACTGAGGCCTCGATTTAAAACAAGCCTCCAAACCTAGTGTCATTTGGCACTCTCCTTCTGTAGCTGTTTGCCACTCACTTGAGGACTTCCTCTAGGTCTGACATTAAGAATAGTAAGGAACGCAGCATGGTGGCATATGCCTTTAGTCCAAGCACTTGGGAGGCAGAGGCAGGAGGATCTCTGTGAGTTCGACTAGCCCAGTCTACAAAGCGAGTTCCAGGACAGCCAGAGGTACACACAGAGAAAACCTGTGTGGAGGTTGTGTGGATGGCGGGATAGGGTAGCTGGAGCTGGTTTGCTGGTCAAGAGCACTGGCTGCTCTTCCGAAGGACCCAGATTCAGCTCCCAGCACCCACACGGCTGCTCTATCTGAAAATCCTGTTCCAGGGGATCTGACACTTTCACACATACATACATGTATACATAGGAATATTAAAACACTGGGCCTGTGCTGGTACAACCTTTATTTATTTATTCATTTATTTGCCTGTTTGTTTTGTTTCAGGACCGGGTTTCTCTGTATAGCCTTGGCTGTCCTGTCCGAGCACTCGGGAGGCAGAAGCAAGCAGATCTCTGAGTTCAAGGCCAGCTTGGTCTACAGAGGGAGTTTCAAGACAGCCAGGGCTACACAGAGAAACCGTTTTGAAAAACAAAAACAAAACACAAACAACCGAATCTAAGAACGTGACTGGATCCCTCAGCAGTTAAGAGCACGCCCCCTCTCGTGGAGCACTCAGATTTTCTACCTATACTGAATGTCTTGCCTGTAATTCCAGCTCTAAGGGATTGGCATCTTCTTCTGGCCTCTGTGGGCATTGCATGCATGCGGCACCTGTACAGACAAGCACACACACAAATAAAAATAAAATTTAAAAACTTAAAAAATAAAGACTACTAAGAACACAATGGGATGGGGCACGGCGGCACACGCCTGTAATCCCAGCACTCTGGGAGGCAGAGGCAGGTGGGTCTCTGTGAGTTCGAGGTCAGCCTGGTCTATTAAGTGAGTCCAGGACAGCCAAGGCTACACAGAGAAACCCTGTTCCGGGAAAAAAAAAAAAAAGCACAGTGGGGCTGGAGAGATGGCTCAGAGGTTAAGAGCACTGGCTTCTCTTCCAAAGTCCCGAGTTCAACTCCCAGCAACCACATGGTGGCTCACAACCATCTATAATGATGCCTGGTGCCCTCTTCTGGTGTGCAGGTGTACATGCAGGCAGAATATTGTATACAGAGTAAATTAACTTAAAAACAACAACAACAACAAATAACACAGAGGCTCAATTTCTTACTCTGGCGTGTTTGTACCCCGCCTGGTGAGATCCAGAAAGACTTCCTAGAGAGACATGGAAGGTGAATCCTGAAGTATGAGTAGGGGCTAGGCACCAGAGGAGTGAGCCATACATTCCAATAAAAAAGAGCCAGAGGCAAGAGGGACCAACATGTGCTCAGGGGTGCTGCAGTGAGGTAGAGGTACAAAGAAAGGAGCAGTCCAGCTTGGGTTGTGTTTGAGGAGAGCTGTGATAAGGACCCCACGGAAGCTGGGCATGGGGCCCGGGGACACTGCCCTATCTATTCAAGATCGGTCACCTCTGCCAGCCCTACAGGCCGTGGACTCCCTCTAGAGGCTTGGGAATATAGATGGGGTAGACTGCAAGGGCCAAAAGAAGCCCTCAGCAGCCTTCGGTCAACAGCAGGCAGAAGGAAGGACGTCTCAGACAGCAGGAAGAGCATCGGCAAAGAGGCAGAAGGGAGCAAGACCTGCTGAGGGGGTAGCGGAGCTTGATATGGCGGAAGCCAGCGTCAGGCCTGGGTGCATCCGTGACTACAGTCAGAAGGAGCTAATTCTTTAATGGGCAAGAGTGTAGCTAGGGGCTCTTCAGCTGTGACCCCTACTAGTTATGCATTCATGGGTAAATTACCCTCTCGTTGGCTCTTAGTTTTCTCATATGTAAAATGGGATAATGAGGACTGTCCAAAATATATGAGCCCCTCAGCCAATAGCAAACACTCAGTATCTAAGCTATGTTATCATCACCATCACTTAAGTTGCGCAGAGCCTTGTGGAGTGAAGTCTAAGGTGGAGTGCAACCTCAGAAGGGAGGAATCTCATTTTGAAAAAGTAAAAACAAGTTGTGGCGTGTGCTTATCTGTAATCTCCACATTCACAGAGACGTGTGAAATTTCATCTGCAACTGTTTTCTCAGAGTGTCATCCCATCCCAAATCAAATGACGGATGCTGGATGTCACAAGAATGACAGGAACGGTACAGCAACTAGGAGCAGGCTCCTGGCAGGGGCCTCTCTGTCTCCGGGATGATGGGGACCCTTCCGCCATCAGAAACAACTCTACCTGCCCCAGTTAGACAATGATGGAGTCAGACAGGCTTTACTAGAGTAAACACTCCAAGCAGCTTCTAGGATAGGCAGGGCTGTAAACATTCACTGTCCTCTGTGGGTTGTGGGTCAGTTTCTTAGAAGCTGACTTACACTTGGGAATTAATCACTTGTCATAACAGCCAGGCAGGTGACCAAGGAGGCTGCACTCAGGAGTTCCCTGGACCACATCTGGTCCCATCTCACCTGTGCAGCATGCCAGGCTATTTCCTCCCTATGTCATTGAAAGGACTGTGGAGACTTGCTGAGGTGAGGCTTGCCCGGAACCCCGCATATACTCTGGGCTCCAGTGTTAGCAGTCATCAGCCCAGTGTGATGCTAACTGAGGCTGGGAGAGAGGCGGAGCTGCCTGCCTAGATGTGGATGCCCCAGGAAAGCATTGCCACCTGAGGCAATGACAGGTGGGCACCCAGGTACCGAAGGGTCAGGAGGCTGGGAGGAGACTGTGAATTACCCAGGATGGGGTTCCATGAGCCCTACCCCCTGCTGCCTCTGAGCAGTGCACGGGTGTGCAGAGCCTGAGTAGAATGGGTTCTGCAGGGGACATACCAGCGACCAGCTCTTGGTGGAGACAGACAGTGAAGACAATCATTTTGCTGGTGTTCTGAAATTTGGAAGTATGAAGTAAAAAACAAACAGATCACACACGCACACACAAACACACACACACACACACACACACACAGAGAGAGAGAGAGAGAGAGAGAGAGAGAGAGAGAGAGAAGTGGTTTTCTGCAGTTGTTTTGGCATTTGGGGAGTAATTTAGCAACTTCAAGTCCAAGTTAATGAAGTTGGGGTAGGCAGCTTCCAAGGGAGTTCTGCTTCCTAGGATCTCAGTCAGGCAGCCAGCAAGAGGGCTGCACGGGTGGTCGACAGGAGCATTAACAGTGCCACATTTTGTATTTGTCACCAGAATGGAGCCCCCGGGCCCAGGGGCAGTGCCCATGGCCACTCAATGGCATATTTGTCATGTGGCCAGTGACACAATCAATTGACCCCCCTTTCACACCGGTGTTTATTAGCCATTGTATAAATATTTCACCCCTCCCCAGCTGACACATAATCTCTTCTTTGCTGCCTCTGACAAATGAACATTTCTCTGTAGACTCTTAAATGAGTATGTGTCACAGCTATGTCACTGATTAATTTTTTTCTACCACCACGAACAACGATGCATAGAAATGTAACTTATATTCATTTCCCGGCTTGAGCCCAGCTGTCTAAAAAATTCCACCAGCAGCTACGACTGACAGACAGCTATCCCTGCACTTGGGCGTGCTGACATGTGCTTGTGTGAGTGCCAGCTTGTTAATTACTGGCTTTCTCTTCCGGCCTGGCTGCTGAATAACCAGCCACAAGGACCTTAATCACTGTTGGGGCAGAGGAGGTCTGCTGCGAAGCCCTCCAGGGCCAGCTCCCCAACCCAGCCTAACCACACAAGCGTTTTTTCCCCTGCAAGCATTGGTCTTGGTTTGCAGAGGTCCCTGCAGTCACCTTAGTAACACGGTCACTGTAGGCCCTTCACCCACTGCTCTGTGAGGTCCCAAGGGTAGAGCTTGGCCCTTCTTGCTCTAGAAATATCTGTCAACCAGAAACCAGCCATGGAGCAGTTAGTAAGCTATGTACCAGCCACATTGCTACCTGACACACTAGCCATCTTTTCAACAAACATTCTAGAAGCACCTACTGTGTGGTAGGTGCTCAGCCAATAAACAAGACTGGCCCACAGACCTGGCCCAGAGCTAAAGGTAAGTATTAAGAGAGAGAGAGACTCACAGAGAGAAAATCAAGCTGGAGTGGAAGCTGGCTCCTGGGACCTACTCCTGGGCCCTTCCTGCCCCCAGCAGTGATGAAGTTCCCTGGGGGAGAAGCAGAGGCTGAGGGGTTAGACACTGACTGTTTCCTGTTCACGACTCAGAGAACTAAAGGACAGCTTTGCCTTTAGCCACAGACTAGCATGGGGGCACCACAGCTGGGCTGACAGCCTATGCCCTCCATCAACCACCACAACCCCTGTTCGTGACCTTGTCTGCCTCAGTCTTTCCTGCCTGTGGCTCTCCTTCCCCTTCCCCATTCTCCTTTCCACTTCCTGCTTCCACACAGGTTCTCAGAGTCGACTCAACACCCCTGCCTCCACCGGACCCTGTCCATCTGCTGCTCACCCCCTCCCCACCCACCCGCCGAGCAGCACTGGCCTGAGCCTTCAGCAGGTGTCTAGGCTGCCCCCCCCCACCCCCATGCACCTGTGTCCCTTGCACCTGAGCCCTTCCCTAATGTCACCATTTCCTGGGCTGGAAGCCAAGTGCATACACCTGGGGATTATCTAGCTCACACCAGCTCTACCGTTGCCCTCAGGCTCACAAAAGACTGACCCGACAAACAGACCCTGTCTCATCTAAGGCCTCACAGAACTGGACAGCTTCGGGAGAAGCTGATATTCCCTGGTACTATGTTCCCAGCCTGCCCCACCCCCACCCCGCCCCCGATCAGTGAAGGCCACTGAGGGTGGCCGAAAGAGAAGACAGGAATGCAGGAATGAGGTTGCTCGGGGCTCTACTCTGTGTGTTTCCTCGGCAAAGCAGTGTGTTTCTTGTTGTCTTGTAGACAGAAGATGGGTGCTGGAATCCTTCATATCCCAGAGCTTTGGGAGTGCAGGGACTCATGTGGGCAGCTCCCAACATAGCCCCCACCCCAGCACACAGTATGTGCACAGCAAGCAGTAGTGGCCTCCCTTCCCTTTTGGTCACCTTCCAGTCAGAGAGTAAAGTTAGACAATGCAGGGCCTGCTGCTGTCCCTGTCACGCCCGGCTGTGGGCTGGTCCCTGAAGCTCCAGATCTCTGGGAGTATTAGCCCTCGTCCTTCCACAGCCTGTGAGACAGGGGCAGCTAGCTATGGAAGGGGAACACCGACTTCCGGGATGGAGCTGCACAGAGTACCCTCTCCCTCATTCAGTGTCATTCTAACCCTCACCTCACGGGGCAAAACATGCATCCCCTTGCGTGTCATTGGAAAGTCACAAGAGCCCGGGTCACTTAGGTGTGACTAGCTTCCTTCCACTGCCAGAGGTTACAGCAGCCGCAGAGGAAGAGCCAGGACTTGAACCTGGATCAACAGCTCCCTTAATTCGAGGGTCCTTAGCATCACCCTGTGCTGCTTCTGCCTGCCCTCCCCAACAGAGCCATCCAGATCTTTCTCCAGGGAGGAGCTGCAGCAAGGCCCACCTGCTGTGACGTCATCTCAAGCCTGCTCTGACGTCAGCTTCCTTGAGCGGCCCTTCCCTTCCTACTGGGGCCCCGTGGGGTGGGGGCAGGGGCAGTGGGAAGAGTCCATACGACACTAAGCTGAGTTGGAAAGGAAGGGGCCCTGGGGAAGATGTCTTGAAGGAAAAGTGGCCTTTAGGTGTTGAGCAAGCTTTGCCACACTCCAAACGTTTCCTCGTTCGAAATGGAGCACCGAGCCCCGGAAATCAGGACAAAAGCACCACCCACAGCTCTGGTCTCGATGACTCAGCTTCCACCTCCCACAGCCTCCTCCTGTGTGTTTCTGAATGTGTGTGCCCGCGCGTGCGCCTGTCAGTGTGTGAAGCTGTCAGGGTGTGTGTGCTCATGTGTGCACGCACAGACAGGAACCCACTCAGGCACAGGCCTAAGCTATGTCCATCTGTACATCTTTCTCCAAGTGTTGCCCATGTGATGACCTGCAAGGCCAACGAATCAAAAGACAGTTTCATGCTTTCTATGTTTTAAGGCAGCGTGCTGAGCATTGACATAATTCTAATCCCACGGACCCCTGACCACGGAGCACCATCATCGATCCCATTGTGCGGATGAGGAAAATGAGGCACAGGGAAGGAAAACGTCTTTCTCAAGGTCACCCAGCCAGGAAATGGTGACATTACCAGATGCCAAAGTCTGTACACAGTGGAGACTTCTACTTCTTTTCTAGTCCCCTCTAAGGATCTGGGAGAGAAGACTAGAGGACTCCTTTCGTGACCAGAAATCAGCCTGGGTCCCTGGGTCCCTAGAGGAAAGAAGACCAGAAACCAGAGCGCTGTGTGTGTGTGTGTGTGTGTGTGTGTGTGTGTGTGTGTACACGGGTGGAGACTCGGCAAAAAGCAGATAGACACATGAGCAGGAGGGGGGCAGGGCAGCTGTCTCAGAACAGGTGTCAGAGAAGCTGTGACAGCCACTTAGAACCACAGTGGCAAGCCTCCTTTACATGGCGATTTGCATCTATTTGCATACATTTGCATCACCAACTCTGTGGAATCGGTCTTAATGGTCCCTGCCTCTGAAGACTGGCAGAAGCGGAGAGGGTGGGAGTGACAGGGAGGGCCCTGGGAATTCGAGAAGGAACAGGCAGCGCTCTGAGGTTCTAGGAGGCGCTGAGCGCTGTGAGGACAGTTTCTACAGGAATATCGGAAGGGACTCTCCGAGGTGCCCTCAAAGTAGCCTTGTCACCCCGAGTCCATATCTAAGTACGGGGCGGGGCAGGAAAGGTTACAGGGGATGCAGAAATCTGGAATGGTGGAGGAAGGCTGGGGACCCCGGTTGGTGGCAGCGGGCAAAGCTTCGCACGGCGTCTCTGCCTGGGAGGGCCGCCCCCTGGCCGCCGGAGGTCAGTGGTGTTACAGCACCATCTCGTGGACGATCATGGAAATGTGCCTTCCTGGCCGCAGCCCCTTCCTCAGGCCATCTGCAAGAAATGCGTGCTCTCTTGCCTGTGCCCACAGGTATATACAGTAGACCCCGGTCGAAATGAGCCTGGGGATTTGGGATCGTCTAGAAGATCGTGGGACTCATACATATTAATAGTGGAAAGTTACAGAAACGTGGCCATGTCAATCCCAACAGGGTGACCTTGGAAAACTGACCTCAGTTTCCTTATCTCAACAATGGGGGTGATAAGATTTATTTGTGAGAATGAAAGGATGTGGTGCCTGTGACACGCTGGTTGGAAGGGCCCAGGGTGTAACATTTAAGTCTTAAGAACTGCATAGCCTTGAGACTATCTTGAAATCTGCGCCCTTCTTTCTCTGCCCTGGCGCTGGCCCAGCTTTCAGCACAGTGCCTGCACATGAGGAGCTCATCAGCAGGACCCTGGCCATCAGTTTCTGAGTACTGGAGGTGTATCAGAGCCTTGAGCAAGCAGCTCTCCTACCTGTTCCCATCTGGCCAGGTCTAGCTAGAGTGTGAAAGGAGGTCAGAGGCTAGGTGAAGGGTCACTTCCCAGTGAGCCAGGAATAAAAAGCAAACAAATTTTGAATAGGGGCAGACCACTGAGGAGTCTTCTTAGGTTCTGTGTGGCGAGCTGATAGTTAAGGAAGAAACGCCAGCCTGACTCTCAGGGGCTTAGTGTAGCACGCTAGTGAGGAAGAGGGTCCGCTGCTGCTGTTGGGGCAGTGGAAAAGGGAACTGCCAGCGCACACACTCACAGAGCAGTGCTCCCAGGAGTTAGCTTTATCTCCACAGAGGTGGGAGAGTGTGGCTATTCCTGGGCTCGTGGGGAATAGAGGATGATATATGTGTTTAATTGGTCAGGAAGCTGATTGCTTTTTGTTGTTTTGTTTTGTTGAGACAGAGTTTTTCTGTGTATCTCTGGCTGTCCTGGAACTTCACCCTGTAGGCCAGGCTAGCCTCAGACTCGGGGATCTGCTTGCCTCTGCCTCCCCAGTGCTGGGATGAAAGGGTGGTATGCAGGAGCCTGATTCCTAAGAACAAAAGTGAGTGACAAAGCTGGAAACTGTGGCGGGTAGTGAATGTTCAAACCTCTCGGTCTGGTCTCGAATAAACCCCTTCCCAGCACTTGCTGCCGGAAGCATCTCCTCAGGGAGACAGAAGGATGTAGCTGCTGAGTGACTTCTCTCAACCCACCCAGAGCATCTACACAATCGTCCTTAAAGAGAGAAGCCTAGGTGCTAGGGATTGGCGCACCGCCACCAGGATGACTGAGTTCTGCCTCTCTGGGTGCTCAGCTTGCCCTTAGCTGAGAAGACACCTCAAAAAGCCATGCAGGCCTCAGGTGGCAGCTTGGCTGCTGTGAACTCCTTCTTTTACCCCGGAGAGGACAATACTTTGTTCTTGGTAAAAGTCAGCGTCTTCTCCAGATTTGGACTCCTCTTGTTTCTTCATGGTGCTTCCATAAAAGATGCACAGCAGCCAGACATGGTGGCGCATGCCTTTTATCCCAGCTCTCAAGAGGCAGAGGCGAGGTGCTCTAGGAGTTCAAGGCCAGCCAGTGCTGCATAGTGAAGTCCTGGCTCAGAAAAGCAAAAAACAAACAGAAGTACGTGATGAGGTCATGTCAGAGTTTTATAGTTTCAGCTTACATTCAGGGCTTTGATCCATTCATTTTTGTAAGTGGTGTGAGGTAGTGATGGGTGATGACTAACAGGCTTATCACCCCAACTCCAGTGTACCCTCATGACCTAGAAGCAGCCAGCGTGGGAGGGCAGCCCTGGGTCACTCGGGGCAGAAGCTGGCAGGAACACAATGCCTGTAGGTTTGGGTACCCAGCAGCTTCCGGCATGTTTTAAACTGGGTCCTCTGTCTACAGAAATTGCAGGCCCTTAGGGGAAGGCTTATGATACCTCATCCTTAGCTGGGAACTGTTGTCACCTAACAATTGCTAGGGAGGAGAAGTCATTTTTCCTTCGAAGTGTGGCAGCTGGTAGGTTGCCCAAGCGTGTGCAGGCATCACTAATTGAACTCAGTTGGGTTAGTAAAAGAAAAAGAAAAAAAAAAAAAAAGACATGACAGTAGAAGGGGCATGTATTGAGTATGGGGGAATGAGAGGGGAGAGTTGGGGGTGAAAATACTCAAGATACAGTGTCAAAGTAAATAAAAATGTTTTAAAATTGCCATATTTCTCTTTTTTAAAATTCTTATTTTAAATTTTACGTGTATGGGTGTTTTGCCTGAATGTATGTCTGTGCATCATGTGTGTGCCTGTTTCCCACAGAGTTCGGAAGAGATTCCCTGGAACTGGAGTTAAAGACAGTTGTGAGCCGCAATGTGGGTGCGGGGAATTGAACCCAGGTCCTTTGCAAGAGCCACCAGTGCTATTAACCCCAGAGCAATCTTTCCAGCTTCTAAAAAATAATCTTTAAAAATTTCAGGTCTTGGAGTCAAGTGTGGAAATCAGAGTGGCCCCCTCACACTTGAATTTGCAGAAGAGTTAGTTGCTTCCTGTTCCCAAAGCATGAGGCCTTAACCCCTATAGTTCCTAATTTCCACAGATGGGTAAGCTTTACGCTAGGGAGCCCAGCGAACTTTCCCCTGATCTGGAAGCCGGAAATGCCACCCCACCACCTTAATGCTATTGGACCAATAGTCTAAGAAAGGCATTGCTAGGGTCATGGTTCCTGGTGACCTCGGGGAGCCAGGGCTGCAGGGGTAATTGCATATAGATGCAGGAGAGTAGGTGAGGGCTATCACATGTCTCGGAACAGGGCAACCTCAACAATGACTGCTGTGAAGGACAACGCAGCCAAGAGCTCAGCCATCTCCAACATGAAAGTCTGTGGGGCCTCAGGGGGCAAGTGCCCAGATCTGCAAAGGGCCAGCTGAGGGTGAGGGAAAGTGACATCAGTGTGGACTGTGGCTTGCTTCCTTACCTTTCCTATCTCTGAGACAGTATTTGGTAGAGTCTTGAGGAGATATGTTTAATGGACCATACAGTCGCTCTGGAAACCAGGGGTAACAACTTCGTTCTTGGAAAAGAAGACAGGAAGGCCACATGGTGCCGAAAGCATATGTGGGGAGGGCATGAGGGGGGTCTCTGCAGCACACAATGTGGGCGGTACCAATACGAACTGTCCTCAAATCCTTCAGCCACCTCCTTGCTGACGAAGGAGGACGAAGTTAGCTTTCTATTGTGATAAACATGGTGACTGTCCTAGGGTTTCTACGGCTGTGAGGAAACACCACGACCACAAAGCAAGTTGGGGAGGAAAGGGTTTACTCTGTTTATTTCACTTCCACACCATTGTCCATCATGGAAGGGAGTCAGGATTGGAATTCAAACAGGGAAGGATCCTGAAGACAAGAGCTGATCCAGAGGTCATGGAGGGGTGCTGCTTACTGGCTTGCTCCTCATGGCTTGCTCAGCTTTTCAATTTTTTTTCCTTTTTTCTTTTTAACTTTTTATTGATTCTTTATGAACTTCACATCATGTACTCCAGTCCCACTCATCTCCTCTCCCCTCGCATTTGCTCTCTACCCTTGCAATCCCCCCCTCAAAATAAAAACAAACATACAAAGGAAGCCAAAGCATAGGAAATATCTTGTCATGAAAGCTGTACTGTGTCACAGTGTATCTCACAATATACCCCTCTGTCCACACATATTTACTTGCAAATGTTCATTGCAATGAGTCATTGGTCTGGGTCAAGTTCTCTGGCTTCTGTGATGACATCAATATTTGATTTTCACAGTGACTTCTCCCAGTTATCCTGCTATTTCCCTGTATCATGGACATCTTGTAGCTTTGGATCATCAGGACCAGCCCTTTCATGCACCCCAACAGTTCACAAATGATACAAATTTTGAGGTGGACCAACTCAAAGCCCTGGACAGTAGCTGAGCTGGTCAGCCTGCTACCTCTCCCTTATTCACATCACAAGGGCAAACTTTCCAGTACTGCTCTAGCTAGGCCATCCTACCTAGCCATCAGCAGGAGGCAGGGTCAGCTCTCCTACTCTCCACCCACACCCACAGCCCCAGAGCCAGCAACACTGTGCTGCCCAGCTGAGGTTCAGGAGCCCACTCTCCCGAGTGTTGCAGCTGGCAAAGGGCTGGCCAGCTCTCTCTCTTGTACCCTTAGGGCTGGCCCATCTGTGCCTTTGCCATTAGGGGCAGCTCCACTGTGCTTCCCAGGTGAAGTACAGGGACTGTTCTCCCAAGCAAGTAGCCCTCCCGCTCCCATGAAGTCAGGGGCACCAGCTACCCTTCTTACAGCACCCAGAACCACCTGATCAGAGATAGTACTGCTCATGGTGGACTCAACCCTCCCACAGCAATCATTAATCAAGAAATTAACCCCATGGACTTGTCTACAGGCCAGTCTGATGAAGGCAGCCTTGCAGTTAGAGTTCCCTCTTTTCAGATGACTCTAGCTACGCTGAAAAAAAAGTTCCACATAGCCCACTTCCAGAATCAGCCGAAATGTTACCAAGGTACACACAGACTCTGTTTTCCAAGTGTCACCAGATACTATACACTAGAATCCAGATGCATGGGATAGTCACCCCATGGGAGGTACTGACTCATAGAAGGCAAATGGTGGGTGAGACGTCTCCAGGAAGCAGACTCTGGAGTTCCTGAGGCTCATGGGTAGCCACAGTACAGACTACAGGGTGTGACACCAGCCTGCCTTGCATCTTCCCTTGCCATTATTTCCTTTTCCTTAACCATATCTTCCCTGGATTCCACTTGAATATTGGCCACAAGTTCTATCTACTTCTGAAAGACTTATCTAAGAAAAGGCATTTCCTGCGGGCTGTTTCCCACCTGTGTCTCACCCTGTGGTCATAGTGGGAACCCGTATCCAACATCTCCTGAATCTGTGCTGGAGCCAAAGAAGTCGAGATGCTGGAGGTCAGAAACCTTCCAGATGCTGCAACCTTGTAATGGAGGGAAGAAAAGCTGACACTGAGACATGAGAGCAGAGGAGGCAGGTATGGACAGGAGAGTCCTTTCTCCATGGAAAGGAGAGTCCGGGTGTCTGGGGTAAAGAGTGAGTCTCAGGGAAAGTTGTCCCTGTAACAGAGTCAGTAAGAGAGCTTCCTGAGAGGGAGTGGTTGGATCTTGAGGGTGAAAAGCACATGGCTGCCTCCCTACATTGATGTGGGGTCCTCTGGGTCTGCCCAGGCCTATGTATTCCTGGGTTAAGCCAGATCTGCCCCTTAGATGCTTTGGACAGTGATAGCATGAGTGGGCAGGTGGCACAGGGATAAGAGACAGGACCAGGCAGAAGGTAGGCCCAGAAGAGCAGGATAATCACTGGATTGTGCACAGGTAAAGATCCAAGGGCCTGAGCTAGGCTGAGGGAAGGCCCCTGTAGCCTCATCCATGCTATGGTAAGAATGTGCTGTCTTCACAATTACAGTTGAACTTAATCAAATCAGGAAGTAGGGTCTTCAGGGGTGGCTAAGAGAGGATCAATGCCTTACAAAGGGGCTTGTAAAGTTTGCCCTTTCTTTCATATGATGTCAAAGCATCTTTCATTTCTGTCTGTCTGTCTGTCTGTCTGTTTTTAGGGACAGGGATTCTCTTTGTAGCTCTGGCTGCCCTGGACCTCACCCTGTAGAACAGGCTAGCCTTGAACTCACAGAGTTCCCCCTGCCTCTGTCTCCTGAATCCTGGGACTAAAGTTATGCACTACTGCCGCCTGGCTACAAGACAATTTTTTTTCCTCCAATAGATGCAGTAACAAGGCACTGTCTTATGAGGTGCAGAGAGAAGTCATCACAAGACATCAAACCTGCCAGGTCCTTGATCTTGGACTTTGATATGTTATCTCTGCCCGTGAAATGAACTAATTCAAGCCAAATTAAAAGTAAAACTTCAGGTTTGTTGGGGGCAGCTCTCAGGTGGTTTCTCTGACCGGAGAGGAGAGGGGTCAGTGAAGTTGCCATGCAGAGGGAGACAGAAAAATGGGGGGTGAGGAGGTAGGCAGAGAGAGAGAGCACAGCAGAGAGGGCAAGAAGAGGGAACCAAAATGTCTGGATTATATACTGAAGATCCTCTGGAGAAGAGGAAGCCCCATCTCTGGGCTAGAAAGTTCAGGGTAGAGGGCTGGGTATGCCAGCCATTCCCTATAACAGGTAGGGGCTGAGGGATGCTGGGAGAACCTGGGGGCCAGGTCCCAATTGTCCCCGCTGAATCCCAACAGACTTCCCTGTGACTAGAGCTATAAGACATGTATTGTTACTGTTTATAAATGACCCAATCTAAGGTGTTTTGTTATTGAAGCACAGTGAAGCAGTCTCCCATCTTCTAGGTACTCCAAGAGCCCTGGTTCAGAAACAGTAGGAAGCCAGGTTACAGCTCCATCTCCAGATCAAGCTTCATGTTCTTGTAGGATTCTGTGCCCCAGAAGGAACTGGCCCAAGGGCAGGACAGTGGTTTGTAAGGAGGAGGGACAGGGAGCTGAATGGACACCAAATATTCCTAATGTCACTCTGCACCCACCCAGCCTTGCCTTTCTTTGGATATGTATGGTGTGCATTATGCTGAGTACAAATTCTGACTCCAAGCTATTTCCTGGGGTCATAACTGTCATTCCTCTGCCTCTACTGTAAGTCCCAGTTCTGCATTTTCAAGACAGAAAGAAGGGAAGAGAAGACCTGGGAGAGGCCCAGCCAGTTTGCTGCATACCCTACCTGTCTGGGATACAGGAGTGAGGCGGGGTGAGGCTGGATGCAGGGTATTTTTCCAGGGTCATGAGATAACCCATAATGTTATCAGATTCTTGAAACCTTGAAGATGGGTCTGTGCTGTCCCATATGGTAGCCTGTGGCCATAAGAGGCTCTTTAATCACAATTTGATCATAGACTCAGTTCTTTTGGCTCACCAGCCACATTGCGATGTCCCCAGGCCACATGTAGCCCTGGGCCACTCACATTGGACAGCACAGACATGAAATGTGCCCTTCACTGCACAAAGTTCTATTGAACAGTGCTGCCCATTAACTCCTGCACAGAGTCCCAGAGAGAGACTTGCCCAAGGCCCCAGAGGGATTTTGTGGTAGCTGCGGCACTACACGACTTTCATAAAAGGTCTCACAGTAAAACTGCATAAAAATATCTCTATATAATACAACTTACCCTGCCAACAGCCAAGGGTGGCAGGAGCTGGGTCCAGATGTGGGGGTTGGGAATGGGGGAAGGGAGAGGTTTTATGCCTGCTTCTCCCTCCTCCCTCACTAGCCCAGTTCACCAAGATAAAGGAGGCTTAGAGGCCTGGAACTCTCTCTCCTCCCCTATGATGATCTCATTGTCACAAAAATGCAAGGAAGGCAGCTTGCAAGGTCTGGATAGAGGGTAGGGCTGGGGCCTGGGGGTAAAATGGCCCAGGCTTCGCGGTAAAGAAATTGGTAGTGAGGA
>CM053764.1:6999434-7057190 GCA_028658305.1 Pachyuromys duprasi
TGTAAGGGTTTGAAAGATCCCCAGCATAAGCTGGTGGGTATGGTAGTTGTACTGGCTGGTTTTGTGTCACTTTGACACAAGCATGGGTCATCAAACAGGAAAGAGCCTCAGCTGAGGAAATACTCCATGGATCCAGCTGTAAGGCATTTTCTCAATTAGTGATCAGTGAGGGAGGGCCCAGCCCATTGTGGATGGTATCATTCCTGTGTTCAATGAGGAAGCAGGCTGAGCAAGCCACGGGGAAGCAAGCCAGTGAGCAGCGCCCTCTATGGCCTCTGCAGCGGCTCCTGCCTCCAGGTTCCTGCCTGCTTGAGTTCCTGTCCTGACTTCCTTGGTGATTTCACAGCAGTGTGGAAGTATAAACTGAATAAACTCCTCAACTTGCTTTTTTGTCATGATGTGTCATTATGGCAATAGAAATCCTAAGTAGGACAGTGGTATACAGAGCCTGGAGAATCCCCAGAATTATATGGCCAGTTTAGCCAATTAGTAAGTTCTGGGCTTAATGAGAGACCCTATCTCATTAACATAAGTACGATGGAGAGTGATAGTGAAAGTCACCTGACATAGATCTTGGCCTCTAAGGATCCCCCACACAAAAATGTATACATGCACAAATGCCGTCATACATAACTATACACTCCGTAGACTTTGACTTTGTAAACCTACTTTATTTGGGGTTCCTTAAGCCTCTATTCCCCTTCCAATCTCCCAACCCTAGGTAGGAGAGAAAGAGGTTAGTAGAGATGGAGGAATGTAGACCTCTTTAGACGTAGTTCCTTGAGAAAATTTCACTCTTCTTCATCAGGTTATCCAGCAGTCCAACAAACCAACAAACCAGCAGCAGAGGCAATCACAGCAGCAGAACGAACCAGCAAACTAGCAATCCAGCGAACCAGCAAACCAGCAATCCAGCAATCCAGAAATCCAGAAATCCAGCTATAGCAAAAGCAGCAACAAAGACCAGCAGCAGCAACCCCCTTGAAGCATTCTCCAAAACATTCTCTCTAGAACCATATCGAAGCAAAGCATCCTTTCTCTCTCTCTCTCTCTCTCTCTCTCTCTCTGGGCTCTTATTTACACCTTTTCAGAGTCTGCACAAGGATGTTTTTCAGCTGGCAAAAAACATGGCCCCCTCACTGGGCAGGTTCCAGCTGTCAAAGATCATGGGTCTTCTCACAAGGCTGGATTCCTGCATCCCACACTTGGGATTACAACAAAAACATATTTATATAACATGATGAAAACCAAAATTTCCACTGCAACACTCATACATATAAGTTCTAAAAAGCAATTAAGAAAGACTTGAGTAGGAGCACATACTCCTCAGGGTTTCCTTCTCCACACTGGCCCATCACATCAGAACTGCATGTAAGTGACGGCTGTACCCTCTGCCATCAGGAGGGTAAAAGCTGGGAAGGAATGATTCCTGGAGGCAGCGAGAGAGGATGCTTGGAGATGATGAGGTGTTTCAGGAATTACAGGAAACAGGACAAAAAGTAATCAAAAGTGGTGAAGCTGACGAGAAGACAGCTGGTGAAAATACCAAAGGGAGTGTAAAGTGGAGAAATTGGGCCCTAACTTCAACGGTGGGGTGGGGCGGAAAACGCAGCTCCACACTGCCGCCTAGAGGACCCTGCAAAGCTTTGAAAGGGCCTCAGAAAAGAATTTCAGCACCACTAGTATGAAGCACAGCTGGAATTTATTAAAAAGAGGTTTTGGGCACAGGTTTGAACATGGGGGTAGTGAAAAGAGGGGTGGTTAGGGAATGGATAGTATACACCCAAGAGTGTGCTTGGGAGAGTCACACTTACGTGTCTTAGCAGCAGCTGTGTTATGCAGTATTGGTCTCTCAAGTTACATCTCATAGGGCTTCCAAGAAACCCACACACACCACCACCACCATCACTCATTTTGTTGGATGAAATCACAGGGTGGTTCCTGGGGTGCCTTGAGTAGGCTTGCAAACTGATCAAACCAAACCAAAGGTCAGACAAAGGGATTAAGACATGCCTTGTTGTAAGGGAAGGTCCTGGAACAATTTTCAGAAAATTGCTGCTTTACAACTGGGAAAGGAGACAGGCAGTACTCAAAGCCCATATATATTTAGGTCTTAAGCATGGTTTGTTTCTATTTTAGCATTCTTATTATATTTCTATATAAAAGGAATACTGTCTCTACACCCTTCACAGCAAGTGATAATTGTGCTGTGATTCCTGACTCACTTTCTTTCTTTCTTTCTTTCTTTCTTTCTTTCTTTCTTTCTTTCTTTCTTTCTTTCTTTCTTTCTTTCTTTCTTTTGGTTTCTCAGATATGGTTTCTCTATATAGCCCTGGCTGTCACAGAACTTGCTCTGTAGACCAGGTTGGCCTCAAACTCACAGGTATCTGCCTGCCTCTGCCTCCCAAATCCCAAGTGCTGGGATTAGGGGTGTGTGCCACCACCACCTGGCCAATTCTGGACTCTTAGCTTCAACTTTCCCTTCTCATACCCCCTTAATTTCCCGTTCTCAATAAGAAGCCACAAGCAGCCTGATTGAAACAGCACCTGGGATGTGCTAGGGTGATGGGGTACTAAGAAAGCAAACAGAATATATTTCCAGAGTTACCAGATGAGTGACTGGTAAGGACACTAGCGAGAAGTGGGGACACTTACTAAGCATTGTGAATCAGGTCCATTCCACACATTACTCACATATTTCCATGGACTGATTTTCTTAACAACCCTGCTACATTTCCTTTTTTTTTTTTTTCAGAAAAGGAAACTGAGGCACAGAGAGTTAGGTTGCTTGCTCAGGTCACACAGCTGGTTGAACTAATGCCAGGGTTTTATTGTAAAGACCTTTTCTTTTCTTGTTGTTTTTGTTTTGTTTTGTATGAGACAGGGTTTCTCCGTGTAGCCCTGGATGTTCTGGAACTAGCTCTGTAGACCCAGGCTAGCCTTGCAGAGATCTGTGAGTGTCTGCCTCTCAAGTGCTGGGATCAAAGGCATGTGCCACCACTGCTGGGCAAGACTTTGTTCTTAATCACTATGTTCACCTGCTTTGTGCGAACAAAGTGACTTCCAGAGTGATAAAGATGTCAGTAAGTTTTGTTTGAGTTGAGGAAAGAGAGATGTCATCATGGAAGGAGGTGTTCTTCCCCTTTTTGCTGGTTCTGCCCCATCTCCTGCTCATTAATGCCCCTTTTGTCCCTTATGGTATAGTTAAGATCTAATATTTCCCAGTGCCATACTTCTTTCTCTCTGCCTGAAAAAATACCAGAGACCAAATCAAACCACACAATGAAGAGCACGGGATAGAAAAGGACTGGGCTGGTTTTGAGAAGAGTCTTGGAGATATAACGTGTTGGGAGAAATGCTCAATGACTAAAGTTTGTGGTGGCTCAGAAGGGCTAACATGGGCTCTAAGACCTATGAGGTACAGCTTCAAAGAACCTGTTCATATTTTGTGTTTGTATCAAGAGTTTGGTTCTTGTGCATCCTATAGCTTCAATTTAGGTTTCATAGAGAAGACAGCTCAGAGCAGCTCAGTTACGCAGCAGGTTTTTTGTTTGGTTTGGTTTGGTTTGGTGTTTTTTTTTTTTTTTTTTGGTTTTTTTTTTTTTTGGCAGGAAAGGAAAAGCCTTTTTATTGGTAGAGATCACCACCACCATAGGCCCAGTTCAAACAGTAGGACCAATGAAAACTGGGAGGACCTGACTCAGGACTAGTAGGGAGCCAACCTGGAAATGAAGAGAGCTTTCCAAGAAAGTGACCCACTTCCCTAGGCTCTTTCCTTCCTGTGGCTCTTTCACGTGGCCTCCTCTGAGCCATGCCAATCCTTGAGCCTCTCCTGAGCCGGGCTCAGAGGACAGGAGAAGCCTCGCCGTCCAGAGCCTCCGCACTGCAGCGCCCTGAGAAGAGTGTGGAAAAGGCCCGCTGTGCTCCCACTAACACAATGGGGTTTTAGTGTTCTATGCAAATGGAGAAGCTCTACACCCACCCCTGCCTTCACTCTCAACCACCTTCTGCATGACCTGTTTCTACCTTTACAGAGGCTGAAAAAGAAAACCCTTCTGCTTCACAACCGAGCCTGAGCCCTGGGGCACTCCTCTTCCAGAGATTCTAGCTCAGTGGTTCTCAACCTTCCTAATGCTTAGACCTTTAACAACGTTCTTCAGGCTGTGGTGACCCTCTCAACCACACAACGATTTTCATTGCTACTTCATAACTTTAAGTTTGCTACTGTTATGAACTATAATGTAAGTGTCTATGTTTTTCAGTGGTCTTAAGCAAGGGTTGTTTGACCCCCAAATGGGTCTAGACAGGTTGAGAACCATTGTTCTAGAGTCAAAGAATTTTCCTTGTCTTGCTGAGCCTAGGCTGTGGGAATCTTCTTGAATCTGCTCTATGTCATCAGGGATGGATGATGAGGACCTAGATATGCAGAGAGACAGAAGCCAGAAAGACAAAACCAAACAACAACAGAGAGATTCAGAGATGGGGAGAAAAGACAGAAAAGTATCCAAGGTGGAGGGTGTGGAGAACAGAGCAAGAGAGACAGAAATGGAGGTATAGAAAGAACAGAGGGGACTGGGAGGTGGCTCAACAGTTAAGAGCACGGGCTCCTTACCAGAGGACCTGGGTTTGGTTCCCAGCACCCACAAGGCAACTCACAACTGCCTTCCAGGAGATCTGATGCCCTCTTCTGGGCTCTGCAGGCACTGCATGCAAGTAGTACACAGACACAACCAGACAAAATTATCCATACACAAGGAACAAAAGGTTTATGAAAATTACAGAAAGAAAAGAGGAGAGAGAAGAGGGAGAAGAAAGGTAAGAGGAAAAAAGAGTTGAGGGGAAAGAGAGAGGAAATACAATCCAAGGATCAGAAGGCTTCTACCCACCTTGTATCACTGAACTGAGGAAGCGAGAGTGGAACATGAGAGAGGAAGCCAGGTCTCACTCTCTGTGCCTCTGCTCTTCCCCTGGGGTCCTTACCTTGGAACTCAGATGGGAGAGTAATCGGTGATATTTACCATTGCCTTTAGCTACAAGAATGATAACAAGCCAGCCATATTAGCCATAATCATACCACTGTTAGGAGCAGAAACCACGTGTGTTTCCACATCATAGTATTGTAGATCTTTAAAATATCATTTATGTTCATTACTGTTTTAAAATTATGTGAGGTATCAACCTAACACTTGATCTTATTTAAAGCATTAATAAAAAGCACATACATTACTGTATCACATTAAAATACAGTTGGTTTCCTTTATACTCCTATATATTTTATTTTATGCATTTTAACGCATTATTGTGAAAGGGAGTTCATATGCTCTCCCCAGCTGCCAAAAGGAAACAAAATAAAAAGGGTTGGATTTCTGCACCTTACCAGGATGCCCCCTAGCACCTGGCACACATCCTGGAGCACTGTGGTTCGTTTTATTTTGTTTTTCCTTTTTTGTAATTTCCCTCTCTTGCAGGGTCAGCCTGTCCTCAGACAAGAAGCAGGCTAGCCTAGGCAAGGATTTGATAAGAGGAAATTCCTGTGAGAGGGAAGGGGCCTGGGTGTGGGAGAGCTAGGAGGAAGGGGATTGGGAGGAGGGGTCACAGACCATCCATCATGCAGTTTAAGGAAAGTCCCCAGATCTCTCCCTAAGCCTTGCCATAGACAGGAATTCATAGTTTTCAGAGGGAAGCAGCTGGGACTGTGATTAATTTCATTCCTTATAGCAGAAGATCTATGAGGAACATTGTCACTACCACTAGAGGAAGGAAGAGTCCTCCTGCATAGGGACCTGCTTCAGGGGTCCTATCCAGGGTTTGTAGGTGACTTGGAGAATCTGCTGCTTTCTAGCTTGATCAAGTCATTTAACAGTCCTGTCTCCTTATCTAGAAAATGAAGGTTGTAAAATTTCCTATTTTATATGAGTATATTGTTATGAGCAATTGAAGTTTGCAAAAGAATGTTTGCATAGGGCCTGGGACACCGGCTGCTCTCAATAATTGGTGGCTATTATTATGGGCGTTTTAAATTATTAATTATTATCTATCCTTTTTCTAAAAGGGAAGGCCCTGGGGAAGTGGGGCTGTAGGAGGCTGAGACAGCAGGGAGGGAGCGGACCCATTTCCTAACACTCCTCTGCTCTTCACCCCCAACCCCAGCAGCAGGGTCTTCCGTGTCTGCTGACTCACAGCCAACTTCCTCTCGTAATACAAACAGGAAAGCGCGCTGGCCAGCACACCCTCAAGCCTCCAACACCACACATAGCTAAACACTGGCCCTGCTCTGAGGGAGAATTATTTTGGGGATACTCTTGGGGATAGACTTCAGTGCTGGAAATCTTGCAAATGATGCTGGGTGCGGAGAGGAGCACTCGCCCACCGCCCACCCTGCTCCAGATGAAGTTAGGTGGGAGAGTCGAAAGAAAAGGCTTTTCCCAAGAATGAAAAGGTCCAAGCCTGTTTGGGCACCGTGCTTGCCCCAAAAAGGCAGCCTCGATTTGGAAGACCCAGGAAAAGAAACCTAGGCTGGTTTCTTGCTTGGGGCAAGAGAAGCCGATGAGCCTCCTCTGCTGGGCTTCAGCACAGAAGGGAGGGGCCTCAGCACAGAGAGGCATTGCCCACTCTGCTCTCATCTCCCATTAAACTGGGTGCCTGAGTACAGCCCACCCTGCTGAGTGCGGAAGAGGAGTCCAGAAGTTTTCGGGCCCCCACACCTTCTCCCCACTGACAGGAGCGGATGCAAAGGTCCTCTGCAACGCTTTTTCTCTCTTTGTTTCTACTCTCTGCCCCCATCTCTGACCTGGCCCTCGGTCTTAGTCCCTCTCCCAGAAGTTTCTAAGTCCCGGCCTTTTGTTCTGGAAGAAAGCAGAATACAGACCCCGGATAAGCAAGGCGGTTGGGTAAGTGGCCCAAACCACCTGAAGGCGGGCGCTTGCACAAGGAGCAGCGAGCCGTCGGGGCGGAGCCGGGCTGTCGGGGGAGGGCTGCGGGGAGGCGGTGCTGGCGCGGCCGGACCCCCGAGCCTCGGACAGTGCGGCCGGCACCCTGAAGCTGACGGAGGCCACAGCGAGGTGAGGACCCCGAGCCCTCGGGCCCAGCTCTCAGACTCCACCCATCACTTTCTCCGGGACCTCCTAGGGCTCCTAGGGCCCCTCAGTGTTGTCTCCCTTCTCCTCCTCTTCTTCCTCCCTGCCGCGAACCGCCCCTCCTTAAGGCCGAGCGTCTGCCCCCTCCCTCCTTGCCCTCCCTCAAGCCCACGCAGCTCCTTTTGGTCACGCCCGCACCTGCCACCTCCATCACGCAAGCACCCCCTGGCTCCCAGACAGTGCCCTTGAGCCCAGACTGAGTCGACAATAGAGTGCATTCAGAGTATGGGACACAACCATGGACAGGCCAGAACTGACACTGGGGTGAAGAGGGAACCTTGGCCCGGAAGCCAGTAGGAGAGCAACAGGGATGAGAACAGTGGGAATAGAGCCCAACAGCAGAGGCCGGGCGAGGGACAGAGGTGGCCAGAGCCACAGACAGACTTGGTTAGAAGCCTGGGGCCTAACAAGATTTATAATACAGAGCAAATACGGAGGTGGGGGCAAAGGTGAATTTAAAGAGACGTAGGCAGAGCCAGGTAGGGACAAGGACAGGACAGAACCTAAAACTCTGGGAGAGCTGAATCTCAGATGGACCCAGGGTTTGGAGCAGAATTAGGGGTAGGCTCGCCCAATTGGAGACCTAATCAAAGGGTTGGGAGAAGGCAGGCTCAGAAAAGGAAGGTCTAGATAAAGGGTGTGTGTGATGTTCACACTGCCGAGGTAGAGTTTGTGTGTCTCTGTGTGTTTTCACATTGTTGAGTCTGTATGTGTCTTCACAAGGCTGAGTCTGTGTCTCTACACAACTGAGTCTGTGTGTATATGCCTCTCCACTTTGGTCACTCATTTGTATGACCAGGTTCTCCACCCAACTCTGTTTCCTAGGTGGCCTCTGCTCAGGCCAGGACCCCACACAGTGGGACTAGATGAGGCCCTTTGGGCAACGTGACCACAGCAGGCAGGATGTGGGGGTGGCCAGGCCAGAGGGACAGGAAGGAAGTCTGAGGAGAGACAATAGGTGGAAGGGGAGGAGGAACTGGGAATGACCGGGATTAGGATGTCCACCCTGAACCTCTGCTCTGGAACCCACTGTGAGTGGAGGCTATTTCCCCTTCTCCCTCTGTGGCTGGCCCCTCCTGTCTTACTCTGCAGCTGTATCTGCCCCCCTCAGTGGCCTCTGTTTCTCCACCTCCTCACCCTGCCCTGCAGCACTCCAGCACCTTGGTCTATGCTCACTCAGCAGAGTACTCAGACAGCAGGGGCAGAGTTCAGAGGCAGGCGCTTGGGGACCAACACTAGAACTGCTTGCTGCCAGCATGAGCCTCAGTTTCCTCGATTCCTGTATGGAGAGAGTTTGCTCTGGCATGGCTCTGTCCCCAGATCACAGTTTTGGGCATTCTCCCTTGAAAGAAAACTGGAGACTGGTACACCCCCATCCAGGTCTCAGTCTTTAGGATGGGAAGGGTGGGGGGTACTCTCAGCCTGAATCCCTCCCTTCACCCTGCACCTTCCCTCAGCAATGGCCTGAGAGCCCATGGCTGCCCCTCAGGACCTGGACATCGCTGTGTGGCTGGCTGCGGTGCACCTGGGGCAGTATGCAGACACCTTCCGGAGGCATGGCCTAGCTACAGCTGGTGCAGTCCAACGTCTGGGTCACGAGGAGCTGAGGCATTTGGGCATCAGTGCCACTGGACACCGGAAACGCATCTTACGTCTGTTGCAGGCGGGCTCAGCTGGGGGTTCCCTGGATTCTCAGCCGGATACTACCATGGAGCCAACTACTAGCTCAGCCCCCGATGCCCAGCCCTCCAAGCCTGTGCCTAAGCCCAGGACAGTGTTTGGGCTCAGTGGCGCTGCCACTGCCCAGAGGCCTGGACTGAGCCCAATCTTCTGGGATCCGGAGGTATCCAGGAACTCAGAGTGTACCCAGAGCTCCTCGCCTCTTCTTCCTTCCTCCCCTGAACAGCTTTCAGTCCTCAGCACCGTGGAGATGATGCCCAATGCCATCTACTTTGGCCTGGACTTAAGAGGCGGGACCCAGGACACGTGAGTTACTTTGCTACCTAGGGATCTAGTCCTGAGGAGAAGAGATCAACAGGGCATGAGGGCTGTCCTCCCTTAATAACCACCAGAATCTCCTTTCAGGACTTCAGACAGTTCCCAGGCAACTGTCCCAACCCCTGCCTTCAGGTCCACAACAGGCACAGGTAGGCGGGTTGCTGGAAAGGAATTGTGCCCACCTGCATCTCAGACACTCCCACTTAATCCCCTCTTCCTTCTCAATACCCCTCTCCCCACCCTGCCAGTGCACATCATGGATCCTGGTTGCCTGTACTACGGTGTACAACCTGTGGGGGTCCCAGGAGCCCCTGCCAGGAGAGATGGCAGAGGTGTCTGTCAGGAAAGGGCTGAACACAGGTGAGGACTTGGAGGGGCAGTGCTGGGAGGACGAAGGAAGCTTAAGGAGCAGCTGATTTAGCCATGGTGGCCATGCTTCTAGTTGCTCATAAAAAGTGCCTTAAGCATTCCCTCAGTGGCAAGCAGGCATCAAGGTGCAGGACATATCCAGCCGACTCAGTTTGGCTCCCAGGCAGACAGTAAATCAACAGGGGCAGACAGACCGCAAGAGAAGGACACAAAAAAACCAGATACACAGCTAAAATTCAAAAGAAATTTCCCATTCAGCAAACGCTGAGCACTATCACATGCCAGATGAAGACACCCAGAAAGATCAGCCTATGCAGACATTCCCTTTGTAGGAAATTAGTCTCAGCAGGGCAGTGGTGGCGCACACCTTTAATCCCAGAAAAAGGGAGGCAGAGGCAGGTGGAGCTCTGTGAGTTTAAGTCTAGCCTGGTTTATAGAGCAAGTCACAGGACAGCCAGGGCTATACAGAGAAACCCTGTCTGAAATAAAACAACAAAACAAAACAAAAACTCTCTGGGTTTTTGAAAATCCGTATTTTTGTTTAATGCGTGTGGGCGTTTTGCCTGCGTATGTGTCTGTGCACCATGTTTATACCTAGTGTCCTTGGAGGCCAGAAGAGGATGTCAGGTCCCCTGAGACTGGCATTATAGACAGCTGTAGGCCACCCTGGAGGTACTGGGAATTGAACCCAGGTTCCTCGGAAGAGCAGTAAGTGCTCCCAACAGTTTAGCCATCCTGTTCTTACAAGAAGATAGTTAATAAATGTTTTTGTTTGTTTGTTTGTTGTTTTTCAAGACAAGATTTCCCTGTATAGCCCTGGCTGTCATATAACTCACACTGTAGACCAGGCTAGCCTTGAAGTTGGAGATCCACCTGCCTCTGTTTCCTAAGTGCTGGGATTAAAGTCCTGTGCCATCACCACTGAGCAATTGTTATATTTTTACACAATGTAGTTGAACAGGTTTAGAGAGCTGACGGTGAGGGAATTAGGAAGGACTGTAGCTTTTTAGCAAATTATTAGACCATTGAAAAAACAAAACCAAAACAGGGCTGGGGAGACAGCTCATTGGATAAAGCATAAGGACTGGAGATCAGATCTCCGGGGACGATCACACAGCAGTGTGCATCTGTAACCTCAGTGCTGGAAGGGTGAGCAGGCTGATCCTGGAGCACTTTGGGCAGCCACTCTAGGTGAATCTATGAACCCCAGGTTCAAGGAGAGATTCTATTTAAAAAGAATGTGAAGAGCAACTGAGGAAGACAACTGACCTTAATCTCTGGGCTGCATGCACGTATACAGACACACACACACAGAGACCAGACATGTACACAGGTATACAACAGAAAGGGAGAGGAAGAAATAGGGAGGGGGGGAGCAAAGAAGAAGGGGGGTATAGAGAATAACATTTGGGCAGACTGTTGATGGACCTGAATTTAAGAACTGGCTGTGGAGAGTCCTGGAGGCAGAAGGAAGGGTGGGAATGCACCCCGGGAAGATGCAGGGGCAATGAGAAGGCTGTGGTGTGGCCAGGTCAGGTGGGTCTGGCTGAGAGGGGCAGAAGTAAAGGGGCCCCACGGGTAGGGCTTGTAGGGATAGTCACTGTTACATGTAATGACATGGGAAAGCCAATGGAGAGTTTCAACTTGGATTATGAAAGGGTCCGCCTGTTTGCGTTGCTGAGAAGGATGTGGAGGCAAAAGCAGCCGAGCAGGCGAGAGGCTTTTGCAGTCATCTAGGGACAAGCTCTCAGAGAGCAACGGTGGGAGTGGAGTTGGTGAGACGTGGCTGCATTTTGAGGGTAAAGTGTCATGTCGCTGTGTGAGAGGAAGATAGCAGCCGAATGTTGAGGTCTTCAGCGTGAGCCTCTACTGTCCTGACCGGTAACCACTAACCACGTGCGATCACTGAGCATGTGGGGCATGCTGGTCTGCACTGAGAAGAGCTGAAATGTAACGTCTGCCAGAACTTACTGCCAAAAAGTCACACTAGAGGAATACAACATATACAGAAAGAAATACCTGAGTAATGTTTTCATGAATGGGGATGTGTGCATATGTGTGTGCACAGGTACACCTGCCCATGTGTGGACACCAGAGGATGACATCAATTGTCTTTTTTTTTTTTTCAAGACAGGGTTTCTCTGTGTAGCCCTGGCCATCCTGGAACTCACTCTGTCAACTAGGCTGGCCTTGAACTCATAGAGATCTGCCTGTCCTTGCCTTCCAAGTGCTGAGATCAAAGGTGTGCAACACCACCGTCCAGCTCTCCCCCCCACCCCCCAGCTATATCTTTCATTGAACCTGGAGTTAACACTTTGGCTAGGCTGGCCAGCAACTGAATCTTTAGGATCAGTCTACCTCTACCCCTCTTTGCTGACCTACATCCAGCATGGAGCCTGGCTTTTCATGTGTGTTTGGTGATCTAAACTTAAGTTGTTGTGTTCAGTAGAGAGTACTTTATCCACTGAGCCATCTCCCCAGCCTCTATCTTAGTGGTTTTTATAGTAATCACATACTAAAAGATTATATTTCGGATATATTGCATTACATAAAATATGGATTACTAAAATTAATTATTTCAAAAAAACCTTTTAAAAATTATTTTATGTGCATGAGTGTTTCGGCTGCATATACATCTGTGCTTGACTGAATGTATATTTGTGTACCGCTTGCATGCCTGTCACTCACAGTGGCCAGAAGAGGGTGTGGGATCCCCTGGAACTGGAGTTATGGATGGTTGTAAGCCGCCGTGTGGGTGCTGGGAATCAAACCTGGGTCCTCTGCAAGAGCAGCCAGTACTCTTGACTGTGCTAAACCATCTCTCCAACCTCAATATTTCTTTTCTTTTTTTAAAATATTGCTGATGTTTACATATGTGGTCCTTGTTGATTTCTATTGGATAGCACAGTTCTGAACACCGAAGAGTCACAGAGTTGCAGTCTGAGGCAGGAAGACTGTTCTTCACACAGGAGGAGATGGACCAGGAACTCTGCTTTAGCTATGAAATTTGAGGTGTTTAGTACATCCAAGAGGCAAAGATAAATACGACTGTATTTATAAATACATTTGTGTATCGTTTGGGGGGGCTGTCTGAGCCAGAGATTTCAATATGGAAACTCTAAGCATTTAGAGGGAGTATGGGGGAGAAGAGGACCCAGTCCAGGGCCGCTGTGCTCTCCTACATCCAGAGGTTTGCGGAAGAGGAAGAATCATTAAACAGACTGAACCAAAATAGCCAGAGAAGGAGAAGGAACACTAGGAGAAGATGATGTCATTGAAGCCAAGGGAAAAGGTTAGGAGGAGGGAGAAGCCAACTGTGCCCTGCTGCTGAGCAGGCTGCTGCTTGGTAAGCTGAGACTGAGAGTTGACCTCTGACATCACGGAGGTCACTGGGGACTCTGACAAGGAGTGGATGGGGTGAAGGCCTGATTGGCGCACTTAAGAAAGAATAGAAACCAGGCGGTGGTGACCTTTGCCTGTAATCCCAGCACTCGGGAGGCAGACAGGTGGCTCTCTGTGAGTTCTAGGCCAGCCTGGTCTAAAGAGGAAGCTGCGGGATAGCCAGGGCTACACAGAGAAACCCTGTCTCAACCACCCACACCCCCAAAGAGCAGAATAGAGACTGTACAAAACAACAGGTAATATTACTGCATTTTTCTGCAAAGAACAAAGATTTGGAACGACTGTTAATGGTAGAAGTGGAGGGAAGCAAACAGCTTGTATATGGAATGTTGTATGTGCCTGTAAGTGAATAAGAATGATTTGGTGAAGGGGTGTGAGGAGGGGAAAGTGAGAAACTCCACAGTGATGTCTTTGTGTAGGTGCAAGTTGTGGGATGAAGTGCACGGGGGAAGAGCCTGGCTTTAGACAGGTGTTTATTACAGTCACAGGAGGTAGGCAGAGCATGTGTGTGAAATTGGATTGATATGGCGCTGTGAGTCTGTGGGGTTCTTGTCTGATTGCTTCAGTTTCTCAGTGCAATAAGAAACAAACAGGGTAGAGTAGTTGTTCTCAACCTTAGTTGTACCATAGCCTGAGAACTTTGAAAACTACAGGTGTCTGGCCCTAACTTCCAGAGATGAAAATTTAAGTGTCTGCAATAAAATGCACGTGTTGATATTCCTTTAAAGCTTCCCAAGTTTTGAACTGCTGATGCTGAGAACCACTGGACTGATAGAGGAGTCTACCCTTTGTAAGAAGGTGGCATAAGCAAAGGCCTGGAGGACCAGAGAAAGCTCAGGGAAGCATGGAAATGCAGAAGAATGTGCAAAATCCCTGGATAGTGGAGAGTGTGTGGATGGATTATAGCAAGCGAGGGTGAGGTGGGGTAAGATGAAGCCGCAGGGGGGCGCTTCATTTTGTAAGTCCTTGCGGCACCTGCACAGAAATCTGAGTTTACCCTAGTATGAACAGAGTGTTATTGGATGCTTTCACGGAGAGGAATGCAGTCATCTCATTTGCGTTTTTCAAAGAGCACTAGTGGCTGTGAGCGATAGGCTTGTGGGAGGGAGAGCAAGAATGAAAGCAGGTGAGCAGTGGGCAATTTGCGTCATACCACCAAGAATTGATGGAAATAATTCAGGGAGAGAAAGCTAAGAACATTTTAGAGAAAACGACAACAACAGTAATACATGTTGATGAGCTATGAGCAACCATGACAGGGGGAAAGATGCACATCTTTCCCACTTCCAGAGGAGAGAGACTGACCGTTTCCCAGTAAACCTCCAAGGACACTCAGGAGGAAGCTTCGTGGCTACCTTTTGGGTTGCCAGCTCGCACCTGCCAGATGTGCCGTAGGTGCTATGAGTAGGGGTGGAAACTCACCAGGAGATTGTCGAAAGCACTTGGTTTTGACTCGTGTTCTTCCTCTCATACCCATAATGCTTAGCCGGCAGGACCTGGAGACACGGGAGGATGCTGGTTATGCCAGCCTCGAGCTACCTGGGGACTCCGTCCTTTCGCTACCCACCCAGGATGCAGAGGACACCAGTGATGACCTCATTTCACCCTATGCCAGCTTCTCCTCCGCAGCAGATCGTCCCATGCCTTTGCTCAGTGGCTGGCTGGACAAGCTCTCGCCTCAGGGGTAAGGGCTGTTGCGAGGGGAAGGGAGTAGAAGGGAAAGGAAGAAGGATGAGAGGTAGGGTCACCCACAGCGTGCGTTCCCAAACATCGAACTGACCTTAGCTTCTTCCTTGTTCAGAAACTATGTGTTCCAGAGACGCTTTGTGCAGTTCAATGGCAGGAGTCTGATGTACTTTGGCAGTGACAAGGTAGGGGCCTGGGGCTACATGGAAACCAGAGACAGAAAGAAGGGAGGGCCGAGCACTGAAAGGATTGGAAGCCCATGCATGGTAGAGGGCGGCCACAGCGGCATGAGGTAGCTGGCTCAGCAGCTCTAACCGCGTGGTTTGGGTGCCGATCTCATGAAGGTTCAGCGCACACAGCTCCGTTCCTGCCCCTGTGGGTCACTGCGTTTTCTTTCCAGGACCCCTTCCCCAAAGGTGTGATCCCTCTGACTGCCATCGAGATGACCCGAAGCAGCAAGGACAACAAATTCCAGGTCATTACCGGCCAGAGAGTATTTGTGTTCCGCACAGAGAGTGAGGGTGAGGGTCAGAACCCACTGGGTGAGGGCGGAAGGGAGGCTGGGGTAGAATACATCTCGCTGACCAGTCCCCCACACCAGCTCAGCGTGACATATGGTGCTCCACACTGCAATCCTGCCTGAAGGAGCAGCGCCTCCTGGGTCACCCCCGACCCCCTCACCCACCACGACCCCTCCGCACCGGCATGTTAGAGCTGCGTGGACACAAGGCTAAGGTGTTTGCTGCCCTGATCCCTGGGGAGTTGGCACTGTACAAGAGTGAGCAGGTAAAGAGGAGCTGGGCTGGAGAGCGTGGCTAGTCTGTTCTGGAATCTCACCATGTTGTGTGCCCCCGACCCTGCTAGGCCTTCTCTCTGGGCATTGGGATCTGTTTCATTGAACTGCAAGGCTGCAGCGTCCGGGAGACCAAGAGTCGAAGCTTCGATCTGCTCACGCCCCATCGTTGCTTCAGGTGGGGCCTAGACTGGTGGAAGGCAAGGCTAGGGTCTTTTCAAGAGCTGCAGAGGGCTGGAGCCTCCTCCAGAGGATACCCACGGGTATAAATGATGAGATGATGAGTTTCAATGAGCATGGACAAGGTGGCAGGAAATGAAGGGGGTGTAGCTCAGCTGCTAGAGTCGCTAGCCTAACAGGCCCAAAACCCCGAGACTAACCCCCAGCACTGTATGAATGTGGTAGTGCATGACTCTAATCCCAGCACTCGGAGCCAGGAGTTCAGGGAAAACTTCAACCATATAACAAGTTTGGGGCCAACCTGGGATAAATGAGACTCTGACAAAAATTTAAAATAAAATAAAGTTCTGGCCCAGAAGTGACCTCTACTAGCTGTGGTAGGAATGGCCGTTGGGATAGGAGGTAGAGGGAGGTCCACGCCCATGGACTGGCTGTCCACCCCTCAGCTTCACAGCCGAGTCTGGGGGGGCTCGACAGAGCTGGGCGGCCGCTCTGCAAGAAGCAGTAACGGAGACCCTGTCTGACTACGAGGTGGCTGAGAAGGTCTGGTCAAATCCGGCAAACCGGCGTTGTGCGGACTGCAGGGCCTCTCGGCCAGATTGGGCTGCTGTCAACCTGGGCGTTGTCATCTGCAAGCAGTGTGCAGGTGAGGGGTGGCCCTCAAGTACAAATGGGGGGAGAAGGACTGGTACGGGGGGGCGGCGTGGGAGGACTCAGAGTGTTCTGCCACGCGTCTGTCACGCACTAACAGGTCAACACCGGGCCCTGGGCTCCGGGATCTCGAAGGTACAGAGCCTGAAGCTGGACACCAGTGTCTGGAGTAACGAGATAGTGCAGGTAAGGAGTCAGAGGACAGGGGAGGGGAGGAATGGACAGGAAGCATCCAGCTTGGGGACTAGGCTGTTTGGAGACCCTGGAGTTCTGGCCACTCATCTTTGCCTCTTGTCACCCTGTAGCTGTTCATTGTCCTGGGGAATGACCGTGCCAACTGCTTCTGGGCAGGGGCACTACCCCCAGGTGAAGGGCTGCATCCGGATTCCGCCCCTGGCCCTCGGGGAGAGTTCATCTCCCGGAAGTATAAGTTGGGTCTCTTCCGGAAGCCTCACCCCCAGCACCCAGATCACAGCCAGCTTCTACAGGTAGGAGGCACAGGTGTTGGGGGGGGGGGGGGCTGCAGTCTGTATTGGAATGCCTAGACCTGACTGATGAAGACTGCTTTTGGGGATAAAAAGACAGTCCCTGGGGGTGCTCTTAGATTGTGTCTGAGGCTGACAGAGACCCTTCCATCCCTGCAGGCACTGTGTGCAGCTATGGCAGGACCCAACCTGCTGAAGAACATGACCCAGCTCCTCTGTGTTGAAGCCTCTGAGGGAGAGGAGCCCTGGTCCCCTTCAGCCCTCAATGGCAGCTTGCTTAGCCTTCTACCATCAGGTCATCCTCCGGAGGAACTCCTCTCTTTCCCTAGAAGTTCTCAGCCCCAATCCATTTCCCCACTGCCTTGTCTATCACGTGGCAGGTTTGGCAGTTTCCCAACCCCTTAGACTTCCTGAGGTCAAAGGATGACTGATGAGGGCCTGAGGTCACTATAATAGTCAGGATGTACACTGGTGTTAGTACCCTGCCATCCTGACAGCATCAACCCACAGGGCAGGTCTCATCTTCCTGCGGACATTCTTATTGCTCAAGTGAGTGGCTGATTTAATGGTATTGGCTTCCAATTGTCATGTCAGCTAGGCCAAGACACTTAACAGATGACCATGCTCCAAAGTGCCCAACTAGGGCTGCCAGCCTGGTTGGGTAGGCAAGCACCAGGCTAGAGGCCTGTCACAGTCTTCCAAGCTGGTAGTGAGGGACTCACCCTCATTGATCTGCATTCCATGCTGCTGGTGGGATTGGACCCCATGCTGTGGTCCCATTGGATGCATTTTTCCAAAGGGAGTCATGCCATGCGTGTACTGTCCTCACCTGACCACCTCTTCCCCCTGCAGACTCCTCCCCTGGAGTATACAACGAGGTGGTGGTGCCTGCCACTCACAGAGGTTTCCTGTACTGTGGTCCCATCAGCAGCAAGGCTGGAGCTCCACCCCTTCGCAGGGGCCGGGATGGTGAGCGGGAGCCAGGGGGTGGTCAGAGCCAGGGCCAGAGAGTGGGTTAGGCGGGATGCGCTGCAGGGAGACAGGACAGAGCTGGGAGAGGCAAGTTCCCTAGAGTGGGCTGGGATGCTGAGGGCGAGAGAGGGACCAGGCCAGGTCAGCAAGTGACAGTTAAGAGGTTCGCTCTGAAGTCAGACTATCTGGGTCAAGTGTCCATTCCGCTCCTTCCTACTTGTGCGACTGAGGCACGCTGTGCAGATGGCAAGCCTCAGTTTTCCCAGCTGCAGAACAGCATTAAACATAAACCCACTTGGTAGGGTTAATGGGGAAATTCTGTAGTGTCAGCCATAGGAAGAAGGCTTGACCTGAGTATGTGCCAATGGGGAGGATGACAGCTCCTGCACCCCTCTTCCGCTTAGCTCCTCCCCGCCTGTGGTGTGTGCTGGGAGCAGCCCTGGAAATGTTTGCAGCAGAGAGCAGCCCTGAACCCCTCAGCCTTCTCCAGCCCCAGGATGTTGTATGCCTGGGCGTAAGCCCTCCGCCTGCCGATCCAGGTGACCTTGACAGGTGACACTGCTGTCTCCGCCCTGCTCTTACTAGTGCTCATCCTGGCAGCCCCCTCATTGTCCCCTGCTGCCCTCCTGTCCTGCTCTTCTCTGCAGGTTCCCCTTTTCCTTTGAACTCATCCTCACTGGGGGAAAAATCCAGCACTTCGCTACAGACGGAGCAGACAGTCTAGAGGCCTGGATCAGTGCAGTGGGCAAGGTGAGCAGAGACCCCTCTGCACGCTACTCATGCTGTCTCCCATCTCTGTCTTCCCCCACCGTGCGCTCATCCACTAACAGGCACAGTTTGTGCTAAGCCCTGTGTTTTAAGAAGTGCCCACTCAATATCTCGTTCAGTTTTCACAACTACCTATGGAGGTATTTTTTTAAATATTTAAAATTTTATTTTTATTTTATGTGCTTTGGTGTTTTGCCAGTACATTTGTCTGTGCAAATGTCAGTTCCAGGGTGTCGGAGCCCCTGGAACTGGAGTTTCAGACATCTGTGAACTTGGATACACTGGAAGAGCAGCCAGCGCTCTCAACCTCTGAGCCCTCTCTCCAGCCCTCTTTGGGGGTATCTTTAATGATATATTTTATGGAGGGAGACTCACTTTTAGAGGTTAGGAATTCATTTGGTCAAGGTCACAGAGCTAGGAGGCAGCAGGGCACAGAACTAAACTTCAAGCCCCTGCCTCTAGGGCTCACAATCCAGCCTCCCTATGTTCTGGCCTTTCCCCACAGGGCAGCCCTCACTCTTACTACCTTCTTCCTGACCCCAAATCTTCCAACAGGCAAAAGGTTTTTTTTTTTCTTTTAATGAAACAGGGTCTTGCCATGTAACTCTAGCTAACATGGGACTTGCTATGTAGAGCAGCCTGGCCTCAGACGTTAAGCCATCTTCCTTCTTCTTCTGCATCCTGAGCACCGGAATATCAGGCACGTGCCATCATGGCCAGCTATAGGCTAAACTCATATATCTTACCTTCTCCAGACTTTGACAAGTCGCCCCTGCCTCCTAGCCTCCTTTCCTGGAAGAAAAACGTTTAGGCTCAAAGCCAGACATCCTGAGATCTGAGTCCTACAACTTAGCCCCTGGAGCTCCTCCGTGTCTGCAGAGTGGGTGTAAAGACTCACCCCTAGGGATGAGGATTAAGTGACATGTGAGGCCCACACACAGTAAGCCTCTCTTATCTGTGGGTGTTGAAATAATGGTGGCAGTGATGCTGATGATGACGACAACCTCTCCCACCCTAAAACAGCTTTTCCCTAAGTTCTGTTCACCTTCAACTTTTCACCCCAGTGCCTTCCTTCCCTCTTGACAAGTTCTCAGAAGTTGTGTGCAGGCTTCTGTTCCTCCTTAAGCCCTATGGCTGCCTTCCTCTGCCTAGACTCTCCTAAGCTGCTACCCCGAAAGTCTCTAGGGACTTCTCATGCCCAGAGGCCAGGAGCCATTTTCTGGCCTCCCTGTGTCATCTCCGTCACAGCTGACTTCGCTCACCACGTTGTTGTCTCCTGATTAGTTGTTCCAATCCATGATAGGATATGCAGAGAACTGAGGGGTGGAAGGTCACTGAATGCACTTTGAATCTTTCATAGCAGTTTGGCGGAATGATTTTATTTTTTGAATCTAATTACACAAGTTAAGGGCTTGTAGGTCTTCCATTCTCTCTTTTTAAATAGTTTTTACATTCATTATTTTACTTTAAATATGAATGTTTGGCACGTATGTATGTATATATGTACAAATGTATGTATGTACGTATGTATGTATACAGTGTGCATATGCAGTGCCCACAGAGGTCAGAATAGGGCATCAGGTCCCCTGGAACTGGAGTTGGGGGTGGTTGTGGGCCACTATATGGGTGATAGGAATTGACCCTCAGTTCTCTGCAAGAGCAACAAGTGCTTTAAAACACTGAGCCATCTCTCTAGTCCTCATCTTTGTCTGTTCATCTCAATTTTCTAGCAGTTAATTTTTCTTATTATCTTTTTTCTTTGTTTTTTTTTCTGAGACCGGGTTTTTCTGTGTGTTCCTGGCTGTACTGAAACCCACTTTGTAGACCAGGCTGACCGCAAACTCAAAGATTCCCTGCCACTGTCTCCCAAGTACTGGGATTAAGTTTTTATTATTTTTAATGAAAGTGTTAGTGATAGATCTTAAAAACAAAACCAAAAACTGTAGCACCCTCTAGGTTTGTTTGTTTTTTTAAACCCATGAAGGTGGAACAGAATTGCTTCGAGTGGGATCCCAAAACATCCCCTTTTCCATGCTGTCCTTCGGGCCCAAGCATGGTGATTCTTCAGTAGTGCATGCTGGCTTCTCAGTCTCCCTCCCTCAGCTCACTTAGGGAGCAGGCCAGCCTCACAGGGCTCTCCTGTGCGCTGGAGCAAACTGAATGAGATTTTCCCCGTTCTTTCCCTGTCTCCTTTGCTCTCTCCTCGCCTCACTTCCCTCCCCCTTTCTCCTGTTTTTCTTTCATGGTCTCTCATTCTCATTTGCTTCCCCTTGTCTTTCCCTATCTTCCCTTCCCACCCTTGTCCGCCTTCTGCTTCCACAGTGGTTCTCTCCGCTCAGCTGTCACCAGCTGCTGGGCCCTGGGTTGCTGCGGATGGGTCGCCTGTGGCTGCGGTCCCCGTCCCACGCAGGTCCGGCCCCTGGTCTCTGGCTGTCAGGGTTTGGCCTCCTTCGTGGTGATCATCTCTTCCTGTGCCCAGCGCCCGGCCCTGGTCCCCCTGCTCCTGAGGACATGGTGCATTTGCGGCGTCTCCAGGAGATCAGTGAGCAAGGGCGTGGACAGGGCGTTTAAAAGGGCGGCCATGGGCATGCGTGGACAGGGCGTTTAAAAGGGCGGCCATGGGCGTGTGTGATACTGGACCTATTTTATTTGGGGGTTCCTATGGGAAAGAGAAGAATGTAATAGTTCAGATACAAGTTCAGAAGTGAAACTACCTAGATTTAGACAGTTTCTATCAATTCCTAGCTGTGTGTTATTGGAGGAGTTATTGGACTTTTCTATGCCTTGGTTTCCTAATCTTAAAATGGACAATAATAGTAAGACTTCCCTCCAAGGGTTAGAGTGAGGTTCAAATAAGGAAATACATAAAAACATTTATTACAGAACCTGGCAGGAGGTAACTTGTACATACTCAATATGTGTTATCTGCTGGCTGGGGACCAGCAGGAAAGACTATGCATCTTCAGTGTTGTCTTCTGAAAGAGGAAAATGCTGGAATAATGCTGTAGGACTCTATGAACAAGAGACCTGGGTTTTAGCTCAGCTTTACCATTTTATAGCAGACAATGTAAAGCAAATTACTCGTCCTCTGAGCAGTCATATTTAACCCGGTGTAGCAGTGTGTAGCTCACCAGTGGAGCCCTGCTCATAAGGATGCTAACCCAGGCACCTACATACCTAAGTAAGAGTCTTCGCTAGGATGATGTTGATGCTAAGGATTCTCCTACAGGTGTGGTCTCTGCAGCCGACACTCCAGACAAAAAGGAGCATTTGGTTCTGGTAGAGACAGGAAGGTAATGTTCTATACTGCTTGACTCTTTGAACCCAGCTTCCCCTCACCCCTCTATTGCCTGCTTCCTCAAAGTTGCTTCCCATTTAGGGGGAACTGTCTGGGCTTGGTGTTGCTGCCCCCTGCTGGTGTCTCTGGGAGGTCAGCTCCGCGTGATCCTCAGCTTCTGCTGATGTCTAAAGCTGGCTCTAACTGGGGCTTCTTGGGTCTCAGGACCCTGTATTTGCAGGGGGAAGGCCGGCTAGACTTTGCGGCATGGAACACAGCCATTGGGGGTGCTGCTGGAGGGGGTGGTACGGGGCTGCAGGAGCAGCAGATGAGCCGGGGAGACATCCCGATCATTGTGGATGCTTGCATCAGTTTTGTCACGCAGCACGGTGAGTGGATGCTGGTTGACACTGAGCCACTGGGAGGGGTTGGAGAGGCCAATGTGTGTGTGCAATTACCTGAAAAATGACACCAGATGGCCATGTGACTCTCTGGGCCTTAGTTCCCTCATCTATAAAATGGGACCAATGATCCTCATTCTCCAGTCTAGTGTGACAGTGAGGTGGTGCATGTCAAGTATAGGGCCTGGCAGGACGTCCCTGCTCTAAGGTAGTGCTCGCATGCAGGGAGAGAGGGCACAAGAAATATGAGTTTTCAGAGATGTGGTGGGCTGAGAGGGGGCACCTCTGAGGTGAAAGCTAAGCTGGGCAGGCCACTCAGTCACTGAGGGTCTGGCAGAATGAGTCTATGGAGGACAGAGTGTCCAGGACGGAAGGATCAGCAACTGCAAGTGGTCTGCCGGATTCTCCGTGGAGTCTGGCCCGATGCATCTACATTCCCTATCAATTTATTTTAGGAGGCTGAATATTGAAAAAGAAGAAAAAAAAAACCCCACTCATAGAAAACCAAGGAGGTTATAGGTCCTGGGTTCAGTCTCAAGCACCAAAACCAACTAAGAAACCAAACAAAAGCCAAACAAAACAATTAGGCCTGCTGGTACAGGCCTGTAATTACCAGCACTCAGTAATTTGAGGCAGAAGGATTCTCAGTTCAAGGCCAGCATAAGCAACTTAGTGATACCTTATCTCAAAATAAAAAATACCAAAAGGGCCAGGTAGTGGTGGCGGCCATGTCACAAGCCTTTAATCCCAGGAGGCAGAGGCAATCGAATCTTGGTGATTTCGAGGCCAGCCTGGTCTACAAAGTGAGTTCAGGACAGCCAAGGCTACACAGAGAGACCATATCTCATAAAACCAAATAAAACAAAAACAGAAAGGAGGGGGCATCGGAAGCTGAAGTTATTAACTATGGGTAGGTTCTTACTTGGCCTGGGTTTAATCTTCAGTATTGGGGGGGCCATGTTTATGACCATACAAAGAGTTGTATTTTGCCAGTCATGGCCATAGTCAGTGGCTAATGACATTCTTCCCACCTTGGCAGCAATCTCATTCAGTCACCTCCCACTCACCAGTTTCCTCCATCCCTTTTTAGCTTCCCTAGTATTTATATGAGAAATCCAGTCTGAGGCCCCAAGAGGCCTGGGGTGGGCACATCTTTCTGTCCAAGGTCTTTGCTTTACCACACTCACTGGGTAGATATTGATTCAGGTGCTACCATGTGGCTATCAGAGAGGAGGTGGCAGTAAACAGGGAACGCCGCAAGGCTCATAGGCAACTGGAGAGATGGGTATAAGAGAACAAACATCATCAGCTCTAGTTATTTGCAGGCATTATGTTCTATAAAGACAGTGCAAACACTTAATTGATGAATACTGAATCTCAGTATCTCTCCCAAGAGAGAGACAGGATTAGAGTCCTCCGAACTTCTCGGTAAAAGATTTTTATTTTTATTTTTTTACCAACAAATCCAAAACAAAACAAAAGCCCTTATTTTGCATGTTTTGTTGTGTAAAGGCAGTTTATTTTAGTTATATGGTTGACTCATTGACACTCAAGACCAAGATCAGCACAAACTTATGCCTGAGTGAAGCTTATCTAATGGTCTCTGTAAGCCACACCACAGGATTCCCATGCTTTGAAACATGACACAGCGTTTCAGCATTCTACATATCCTGGAGGGGGGCCAGCATTTTCAAGCAGCAAAATCACCAACAGAAAGAAAAGGAAGGCATGACTAAATATTTCACTTTGCTGGGGATACAGCTCAGTGGCACAGTATGTGCCTAGTATGTGTGGGGCCCTGGTTTCCATCCCTAGTTCCTAGAAAAAGAAAAAAATATATATATGTATATATTCATAACCTGAGAACTTAGCTGGGAGCCTGTGTGTGAGAAAAGAACTGATTTTTTTCTTTACTCTGTATATGTACACAGGTTACTGTGGAGACCAGTAGCACACATGACCCTCAGTAGCCACAGTATCTACATCTGTATATCTGATCAATCAAAGACAGAACATTTGAAGAATATTGTAGAGACTATGTATAGGGATTTTTGATCATTCTTTACATCGTATTAGGTATTATAAGTCATCCAGAGATGATATATGTGGGGTTATTCGTAAATACATGACTTTATATAAGAAACTTGAGCATCCATGGATTTTGTTAACAGCCACATACCATAGGGAGGGTGACAGAGGGCCTGCTGGGAAGCTGGCAATATGTCTTCACATGCTACTGAACAGAGACTGCCGCTGTTTTCAGGGCTTCGGCTGGAAGGTGTGTATCGGAAAGGGGGTGCTCGGGCCCGCAGCTTGCGACTCTTGGCTGAGTTTCGGCGGGATGCCCGGTCAGTGAAGCTCAGGCCACGGGAACACTTTGTAGAAGATGTTACTGACACACTCAAACGCTTCTTTCGAGAACTTGATGACCCTGTGACCTCTGCTAGGATGCTGCCCCGCTGGAGGGAGGCTGCAGGTACTTCCAAGACTCAATGGGGATCTCCATTTTCCTCCATCAACACCCACACATCTTTCCTGTGGAGTTGGGGAGACCCTTTCCCAATGTTCCCCACCCTGGGTGATCGTCCACAGACTTGGTTTGGGGAATGTCCTGGTTTGCTTTCTACTGATGGGATGAAACATCATGACCAAAACCGACTTGGGGAGGAAAGGATTTGTTTGGCTTACCATTTCCACATCACAATCTGTCGTTGAGAAA
This sequence comes from Pachyuromys duprasi, assembly GCA_028658305.1. Classification (NCBI taxonomy): domain Eukaryota; kingdom Metazoa; phylum Chordata; class Mammalia; order Rodentia; family Muridae; genus Pachyuromys; species Pachyuromys duprasi. The sequence continues at coordinate 7,024,272 of CM053764.1, forward strand.
AGCCAGGGTAGAGACTCAAGAAGGAGCCATGGAGAGCTGCTTCCGGGCTTGCTCCCTGTGGCTTGCTCAGTCTTCTTTCTTACTCTACCCATGGCTGGCACCATCCACAGTACACTGGCCCTCCCAGATCCTATGTCGTCAGGCCAACCTGATGGAGACAGTTCCTCAATTGAGGGTCCCTCTTCTCTGGGGATTCTAGTTTTGTGTCAACTTAACAAAAACTAACTGACACAGGGAGATAGGAGGCAGAAAGAGAGGCATCCATCCTGGGGTTTCCTTCAGCATCTGTTTTCTCTTCCTGGTTGCTCCCCACCTCTCCTCCCTTCTATCCCTAGAGCTTCCCCAGAAGAATCAGCGCCTGGAGAAATACAAAGAAGTGATTAGCTGTCTGCCTCGAGTCAACCGCCGAACACTGGCCACCCTCATCGGACATCTCTATCGGTCAGTGCGGCCAGGCCTGCGCAGCTTCCTTTCCTGATCCTTCATCGCTTCAAACCAATGCCACAATCCCCTTAGTTAATTAATTTCACTAATAGCTGTTATGTGAGGGCATTGCAGCTAAAGGTTCAGAGCATGGGTTTGGGGACTCTGTAGACTTAGGTTTTAATTTGGCTCTCCTATTTGAGGTATGTGACTTTAGCTTTGGTCTGCTTGTTTTTAAAAGGAAGGTGATGTAATGAAGTTTCTACCTGATAGGTTGTAGGAACGTAAAATGAAATAATCCATGTGAAATACATAGTCTTGCACATGGCATGTTATAAATAATATATATATGTGATCATAAGTGATTAGAAATCAATGTGATTGTTATTTTTTATTAGTCTATGCCAGGTAAGGAATTGGCTCTAAGAAATAAAGATTATAAAATTCAGACCCACCTTAACCAGTCTGTTAGGAGAAAAAAGCTTATAATGTGGGTGCATCTCTGGCATTGGTTACACAATATTACAGAGGCTTGCCAAATACCATTACCAAATCCAGTCCCTTGCCTGGGTTTCCAAATGAAAGGCCACACCCTAGTATTGAAAGGCGTCCTATCGCTTCTTTTGCAGTACAGCAGCCGAACTGAGAAGTTACAACAGAGAGCATATGGCCTGAGGGACTAAAATATTTATTGCCCATCCTTTACATAAAAACTGCTCTAGTAATAATCACCCATACCTTAAGTGTGTCTCTGAGATACACAAAGCTCCTTGAGACCAATGCTGTGTTATTCATTGGCATATCCTCAGAACATGGCATATCCTCAGCCTAGAACATGGTATTCAGTAGAGATACAACAAATTGTTTGCCAAATTAGCTGGGAGCAGTGGTGCATGCCTGTAATCCCAGCACTCAGGGAGGCAGAGGCAGGTGCACATCTGAAAGATCAGGGAAGCTTGATCTACAAAGCGAGTCCAGGACAGCCATGGCTACACTGAGAAACCCTGTCTTGAAAGAGCAAGGGGGAAAAAAAGCCTGCCCAATGAATGGATGTGTCAGTAAAGTGGTGAGAGCATGGACTGGACTCGTGACTCCGGTGCCCCTCTCTGCAGGGTGCAGAAGTGTGCAGCTCTAAACCAGATGTGCACACGGAACCTGGCCCTGCTGTTTGCCCCTAGCGTGTTTCAGACGGATGGGCGAGGAGAGCATGAGGTGCGGGTACTGCAGGAGCTCATCGACGGCTACATCTCTGTCTTTGATGTAAGGCTTTCCTGACCCTACCATACAACCCCTCTGCCTGACCCCTGTGGACTCAGAGTCTAGACCCTCATCCCAAACACCCGAGCCTACCCCTGAATTGGCAACCTCCTCCCAGAATCCTGGGCTTCCTTCTCCAAATAAACTCAACCCCAACATCCTCTTATTATTGATTCCTGGCTCTTCAGAGCTCCAACCCTCTTATCCAGTTCCTGTTTGACCCTGATGTCTGCCTTGCTTCCCTCTTTTCCTAGCAGCCCCTGAAATAACTTTGGCCTTTTTGCAGATTGACTCAGACCAGGCAGCTCAGATAGACTTGGAGGTCAGCCTCATTACCACCTGGAAGGATGTGCAGGTAACGTGCCCTGACCTTAGACTGCAGAGTGGGGCAGGAAGGACATCACCATAGAAAATGAGTCTTCTGCCCACTAAGGGAAGCTTACTTTCAGTCTGTTTTTCTGCACATTGACCTTTGGCTCTTTGGTAGATAGGGGAATCCCAAGGAGAGAAGTGCTTTGGTCAGTGTGTTTGCTCCATTATTCCACCATGGAGATCCTTCAATACATCTCTCTGTCGGTGATACTGAGTATTAAGCCAAGGGCTTCGCAGCCTGGGCAAGCATTCTATCACTGACAGACATGCCCAGCATCCCACTTCTAAGTATAGGAGAGCTCAGGAGAGCCAAGTGCAAGAGTCCAGGCCAGTAATCCTAGTGCTTGGGCTGTGTAGATCAAGAGTTCAGCCACATTGCTGGGCTTGGTGGGCGCACCTGTAATCCCAGCACTCAGGGAGACGTAGTCAAGAAGATCTTTGTGAGTTCAAGCTAGCCTGGTATTCAAAGCCAGTCCAGGACAGCCAAGGTCACACAGAGAAACCCCCGGGGGGAAAATAATAACAACAATAATAAATAACAACAACAATAATAACAATAATAAAGTTCAGCCACATAGAGCTCTGCAGACCAGGAATAGAAATGTAGCTCAGGTGAAGTGCTTGCCTCGCATTCATGAAGCCCTCGGTGGGATTCCCAGTGCCACATAAAAAATGTGGCATGGTGGTAGCACATACCTGTAAGCCTTAGAAGGGAGAAGCAGGAAGATGGAAAGTTTAAGGCCGGGACTGGAGAGAAGGCTCAGTGGTAAGAGCACCGGCTGCTCTTCCAAAGGACCTGGGTTCAGTTCCCATCACCCACACGGCAGCTCACGGCTGTCTATAACTCCTATTCCGGGAGATCCGACACTCTCACACAGACACACATGCTGGCAAAACACCAATGTACATGAAAGATAAATAAATAAGTCATTAAAAAAAATTTAGGTCATCCTCAGCTGCATAACAAGCAGCGCCAGCCTGGGTCTATATGAGACCCAGTCTCAGAGTTGAGGGCCAGTCTGAGACCTCTGGGGGATACGAGGGGTAGAGAAGGGGCCCAGGGAGTCTTGACTACAAGCCTCTTCTTGTATCCACTGTCTCACACCGTCTACGGTGGCACCATATGCAGCTAAACATGGAGTTCTCCCCATCCTGGTATTCTTTCCGAGCCCAAGCCCTGTTGGGGGTGAGGGCCGGAAGGAGACCTTTGTTGGGGGAGGTAGGCGTTCTTCCATCTTGGTATTTTTGTGATCTCCGTGTCCGCCTCTGTCCTCCCTCAGTTGTCCCAGGCTGGAGACCTCATCATGGAGGTTTATATAGAACAGCAGCTCCCAGACAATTGTGTCACCCTAAAGGTCAGTCTTAAGAGACTGGAGGGGCAGCGGGGGGAGGGGGGAGCAGGAGCAATGGTCTAATCACCATGGGTCCTCTTGTCTGTATGCCAGGTGTCCCCAACACTGACAGCCGAGGAGCTGACTAACCAGGTGCTGGAGATGCGAGGGACAGCATCAGGGACAGACTTGTGGGTGACATTCGAAATTCTTGAACACGGAGAGCTTGGTGAGTATTATCACACATCCCTGCCTGTGGACACGTGACCAATGACTTCTCTGTTATGAAACGCAATGGACATTTTCCCAGTCGCTCATCCACATGAGAAGGTGTTCACGTTGTGGATGCAGTCCTCTTCTCTTGTCTTCAGCAAAGGTTTCCCCCCTCTCTCAAAGGAGGCTCCTTTTTCCCCTTTACCCTGTCTGAACTGTTAGAAGGGCCTGGAATCAATCCTGGGTCCTCTCTTCTTTTTGACCTACAGTCTTCCCTATTGTTTTAAATACCACTAACGGACACCCAAATTAAATCTGGTGGGCTGGAAACATCACTCTGTAGATCTGGCTTTAGACTTATGGAAATCCTCCTGCTTCTTTCTCCCAAGTGCTGGCTGGGATGACAGGTATATACTAGCATGCCTGGCTGACAGCCCCAATTTTTTAAATCTCTGGTTCAGCATTCTCCTCTGCACTATATGCTTACATATCCAGTTGCCTCCTTGACACCTTCTCTTCTCACAGTTATTACAGTACCTAAGACTGACATTTCCCCTCTTTCTAGGCCCCTCCTCCAATATAAAGCCAAGACTATTTTCTGGTTTTTCTTTTTCAGAAAACAGTACCACGGTTTATTCAGTTATTAAGTCCAGAAGGCTAAGAGTCCAATGCCCACCACCTTCATCTTTATAATCAATCTGCCAATTAATTAGTCCTATTGATTGCACCAAGTCTATCACTTTTCTCTATCTCTGTTGTTTCCACCACCCTCATCACAGTCACTGTTATCTTTCTGTCTCTCAATAAGAACCACTGAAATGCATGGTGGGAACAGCTGGGCAGCATTCCTCTCTGTCTATGTATTGCCCCTCCACAATCTATTTTCTGAAGAGCAGCCAAATGAACATTTCAAGCATAAACCAGATCACACCATTGCTATGGTTAAAACCTTCTGATGGGTTCCTAATGGAGTTAGAATAAAACTCAAAGTCCTTATGACCTTGAGTGTGTGGCCATTTCTTATTTCTCAGACATCATCTCCCACAGCCATTCTCTAACCTGTCCCTTTGCCAGAGCATCAGCCAGTGCACTGTTGTTACCAGGCTGAGGATTAAACATGGGTATTTGAGAACGGAAGGCAAGCATGCACCACTGAGTTACATACATCCTAGTCTGCCCATATTTGCTGTTTAGTTTCCCCAAGAACAATATCTTGGCTCGCGGCATTTGTTTTTACATTTCATCCCGTAAGATCCTACCTGAGGTTGTGGTGGTGCACAGGAGTAATCCCAGCAGCCGGGAGGCAGAAGTTGGAGGATAGTCTGTCCTAGAGAGAGAGAGTTCCAGGCCAGCCAGAGCTACATAATGAGACGTTGTCTCAAATCAGAGAAACATCCGAAACCCAAACCAAACAAATAAACAAAAAAAGATCATCCATGATCTTAGATACAGCCTGCTTTGCCTAATATTTCAAATAGGTTGATAAGCCTCACCACGCATGCCATTTCTAACAGGCCTTGACTGGCAAACCTCACCTGCTCACCTGCCTGTCTCTTTGTCCCTTTGTTTCTCTGTGTGTCTCTTAAGTATTGTTTATTGCAGAGCAATTATTAGGGGCTGGAGAGTTGGCTCAGTGGCCAACTGCTCTTGCAGAGGACCAGGAGTTGGTTCCAAGTACCCATACTGGGTGGCTCACAAACTGCCAGGAGCTCTACCTTCTGGGCCCCTCCCCCATACTGAAAAATACATATCTTTATTTTTTTAAGTCATTACTGGTCTCTGTTTTGCTCAGCTGTTTACTGATGGCTCCTTCATTAGGCTGTAGCTTCAAGAAAGCAGGCCATATGTGTCAGTCTTGCTACTGTATCCCAGGGAAAGCATGGTGCCTGGCACAGCATTGGGGTTAGACGGATGAATGAATGAAAAACTAGTGAGAGATGAGGTTGGGGCTCCAGGCTTCGGCTAGTTCTGATTATTACCTGCCTCGACATTTCCCTTCAGAGAGGCCACTGCACCCCAAGGAAAAAGTTCTAGAACAGGCCCTGCAATGGTGTCAGCTTCCAGAGCCCTGCTCAGCCTCTCTGCTCCTGAGAAAAGTCTCTATGGCACACGCTGGCTGCCTCTTCACAGGTGAGCCTCCTCCCGCAGCCCAGCATTCCCTAGCCCTCTCTCCTGGAGGCCTCCACCCAGCAGTGCTCTTCTGTGCCCAGGAGTCCGTCGTGAGAGCCCACGGGTGGGGCTGCTGCGGTGCCGAGAGGAGCCACCTCGCTTGCTGGGAAGCCGCTTCCAGGAGAGGTTCTTTTTGGTGCGTGGCCGCTGCCTGCTGCTGCTCAAGGAGAAGAAGGTGATGCCCTGGTGCTGGAGGAGTGAGATGCTGGATGGCCAGTCAGGCATCAAGAGCCATAACTGTACCAACCCCAGACTCCACAGCCCAAACCCTCACCAAGCTCATTGCTTTCCTGACCTTAACCTTTCTGATTCCTCAACGACACGTCCCAATGTACCCATGACTTCTTGATCTCCTTAACCATGGTGTGTTCTTGTACCTCTCAGCCTTTCTGCCTCTGTTCATGTTCTCAGAGCTCCAAACCAGAACGGGAGTGGTCTCTGGAAGGTGCCAAGGTCTACCTGGGGATCCGAAAGAAGCTAAAACCTCCAACACCGTGAGTTTTCCTCCCCACCCCTGACCTAGGGTTTTCCCGCTCTATCGCCTGTCTGGCTGTCAGTTACCCCACCACTGGTCTCCTTTGCCTTTCAGGTGGGGCTTCACTTTGATACTGGAAAAGATGCACCTGTGAGTACCTCCTAGTGAGCTTCTTCTCTGCCTCTGCCCTGCTCTCTGTCTGCCCGTCCATCCGTCCCTGTGTATTGCATGTGCTTATGCATGTGGAGGTCAGAGGTCAACTTCAGGTGTCATCCACTGAGACCTGGGTTTGCCAGTTAGACTAGGCTGGCTGGCCGGTGAGCCTGAGAGCTGCCTGTCTCCACCTCCCAGCAGTGGGATGATAGGCACTAGCCACAGTGCCAGCTTTTCTTTTCCAGTTAAAAAAATTGTGTGTATGGGTTGCTCTGCCTGAATATATCTGTGTATCTCGTGCATGCCTGGTGCCCACAGAGGCATCAGACCTCCTGTATTTAGGATTACAGATGGTTATGAGCCACCACATGGGTGCTGCTGGGTGTTGAGCCCAGGTCCTCTGGAAGAGCAGCAAGCGCTCTTAACTACTGAGCCAGCTCTCTAGTCCCCTTGCCCCTTTTGTTTCTCTGTGTAGCCTTGACCGTTCTGGAACTCACTATGTAGACCAAGCTGGCCTCGAACTGCCTGCCTCTGCCTCCCAAGTGTGGTTTTCCCTTTTTCGACATGAGAGTTGAGGATCCAACTCCAGTCCCTATGCTTGTATGGCAAACACTTTACACCAACTGAGATATCTCCCCAGCACTGCCCAGTTCCTCTTTCTTCCGTCCCCCACTTCTCCATTCCTTCATGCCTAGTGCTAGGACATTCACTTTCCTGAATCACTGTTCACCCACAGCTGTCTGTCCTGCACTGATGAAGATGAGATGTGGGACTGGACCACAAGCATCCTTAAAGCCCAGGTGAGGAGAAGGGAGAGGCTGAAGGCTGGGCTTTTGGTGGCTCTGGGGACCAGCCACACCCCTCAGTGCCTCCCAGGTCCACTAATGCCAACACCTCATTGTCTCCTCAGCATGATGACCAGCAGTCCGTGGTTTTACGCCGTCGCTCCTCCTCTGACCTTGCTCGTCAGAAGTTTGGCACTATGCCCTTGCTGCCCATCCGAGGGGATGACAGCGGAGCCAGCCTTCTCTCTGCCAATCAGACCCTGGTGAGACTCTACCCCGTCATGTCCTAAATATCTGGTTCTTGCCCTTACCCTTGTCATATTGTAGGAGGAAACAGTGTGCCTGCATGCCAGATGCCCCACCCATTTACCCACGACCCTCTTGTCCACATTCTTTGTGCCCTCGCTGTCTACCAACGCCTCCTATTGCCAGGCCTCACTTTGTCTCTGTCTCTTCCTCCCCTAATCCCCACTCTACCTGTGTCCAGCGGCGACTACACAACCGGAGGACCTTGTCCATGTTCTTTGTGAGTATTGTGTTTGCTCCAGCCATGTGTCTGCCAGCCGTGAGTGTATTCTGTGCTGCCCATGCCCTGGTGTGCTCCATGTCTATTCTGATACAGGCCATCAATGCATATGTATCTGACAAGATGAACAGTGAGGGGTGATATGATGAAAGGAAAAAGTAATTACAAATCTGAGAGATAGAAAAAAGGGGTTAAAAGAATGCTTTTGGAAGCCAGATAGATCTGAATTCAAGCCTCACCAACTATCATTTCCTTACTGTATGATCCAGGGCAATGTAGCTCATCTTCATCTCCCCCTCCTGCAGTGTGACCCATATGTGTGTACATATATTACAGGTTGTTGTGACATCATATAGGTCAAGTAATTTATAGTGTCTGATTCAAGAAAGAACTTGGTCAAGAATTAGTAACGTAGTCACTCTAACACTGCAACCATTCTCTGCTGTCCCATTTCTACCCAGCCAATGAAGTCATCCCAAGGGTCTGTGGAGGAGCGAGATGAGCTGGAGGAGCCTGTGTATGAAGAGCCAGTGTATGAAGAGGTCGGGGCCTTCCCTGAGCTTACCAAGGACACAACCGCTGTCTCTTCCACATGGGAGTGGACAACCAAGTCAGAGACCCCCCTTACCAGCCAGAGGTCCTTTGATCAAACACCCCTCTCCAAAACAAGCCTGTTGGGCCAAGAGGAGAGGATACCTGACCCTCCTCCAGGCCCCCCTTCAAAGAGCAGTCCTCAGGCACGGGGATCCCTGGAGGAACAGCTGCTTCAGGAGCTCAACAACCTCATCCTGAGGAAGGGAGAGCCTGCCACGTGTCCAGAAAGTCCTTCCCAGCCTGCCAGTTCCCAAACCCCCAGCCCCACCAGCCTTCCAACACAGACACCCACTTTGACCACCCCAAACCCCTGCACTTCCAACCCACCCTCCAGCCAGACCCTCACATGACCCTAGGGCCAGCAGTTGAGGAAGCAAGTAAGCAGAGGAGAGACCAGGCTGTCACCATGGCGGACACTGCTGGGAGCTTCTTCTGCCCTGGATGGATGAGTCTGGAGCCCAGTATGGTACCACGGAAGGAGCACTGGACTGAGATCCCTAGAGACTGTGCGTCTCAGGGAAGCTCGTGGCCCCTTTCTGGGCCCAGCCCATTTATCTGTCACTGAAATAAGGAGAGGAGTGAGCATCAAACTGTGTTTCTGAGCTATAAGCCCAAATATTTTCCCTCAATAAGGGCAGCTCTTGATTTATATATTTGATATAGGGGTTCAGTGAGAGTTTTGGGGCATAAAAATGATTTTACTACATTAAAGAAAGGTGAAAGTTTGGAAGCTAGAAATGTGAACAGTGTCCAAATCTGCTATTCTACTTCCTATGTGCTGGAGCTACCTTGAGGCCCTAGAGGTGGGTGACTGATTGGGGTTGGGGCAAAGGGGAGCTGAAAAAGAATGGGCCACTATTAATAAACTCTGGAACCAAAAGGCTCATTTTTTCAACAGCATTCATTCATTCATTCATCAGCAAATATGTATTGAGCACCTAATTGGTGCCAAGTCCAATGATACAATGTGAACAAAACAAATAGGGTCCTTGCTCTTATGGAGCCTGCAGAGAGGAAGCAGAATGCACGCATAAGTCAGAGCACAGGTGAGTTCAGTACTGCAAAGACACTAAGCGACAGCCTGAGCCTAAGGTGGGTGGGAAGGAAAGCCTCCGAGGGGCAGAAACAAAGGCAAGGAGCTGGGAGTACGAGGAGGACAGGCCCAGCGGCAGGTCTGAAGGCTGTGCAGTGGGAAAGGTTCCGGTCCTGCGGGCGGAGAGCAGCAGCTGGAGCAAAGAGTGGGTTGCAAGAGAGGCAGGATAGAAAGATAGGGGTAGGCTCGGAATGGCTGCCCATGCCTTTAATCCTAGCACTCAGGAGGCAGGGGCAGGTGGATCTCTGAGTTCTAGGCCAGCCAAGGCTACACAGTGACACTCTATCTCAAAAGCAAAAACAAAACAAAACAAAACAAAAATAGAGAAAACTGGGAGAGAAAGCAGAGCGAAGTGTGACACCAGAGATTCTGACTGCCGCCTTCGCTAGCAGCACAAGAATGCAGCACAAGTAACTGCTTGAGGCCTTTCTCCCTCTCGGCTGTAAACCCACAGCTTTCTAGGAATTTCACTAAAAAGCCCATCATAAGAGTAGAATATGTGATAAACCTCTTGTGCAACACCAGTGGCTTTTGGGTTTACTGTATTAGAATTCCATCTGTCTCCTGAGTTACCACATGTATTTCTCTTACTAAAAGAGACAGAAAGAAAAGGGGAAAAACTTTTTTAGCAGTGTAATTGCTGTAAGAAGCAATGATGGACGCTTTTAATCCCAGCACTGGGAGCAGAGGCAGGCTTATCTCTGTGAGTTTGAGGCCAGCCTAGTCTGCAAAGTGAGTTCCAGGACACCCAGGTCTACACAGAGAAATCCTGCCCAAAAAACAAAACAAAACAAAATGGGATGTGGTAGGGCATGCCTTTACTCCAAGCACTCAGGGAGGTAGAGGCAGGCAGATGGCTGTGAGTTGAGGCTAGCCTGATCTACAAAGTGAGTCCAGGATAGCCAAGGCTATACAGAGAAACCCTGTTCTGAAAAAAACCGAAACCAACCAACCAAACCAAACAAAAAACAAAGTAATCTGAGAACCACCAAGAAAATATACATGGCTAGTGCTAAGACAATGCATTGCTTTCTCTCCCTCAAGGAGCCCATACTCATGCCTGGGTACAAACATACTTTCCCCGATACTCCCTTGGAAAGCACATACCACACACACACACCCTTACTTGGGTATGTCTGACTTTCTTCTGGTTGGATTTTCTCTTCACTCTTGTGCTTTAACCTAAGTATTTTTAATAAAACTCACAACCCTGCTTCTTTATGCCAGTGAGTCTTGAAACTCCTTCCATTATCAAAGCCACAGATCCTGGTTTGGACTGAACTGAGATCTCTTAAAAGTCCAGGGGAAGTCCTCAGGGTGTTGAGGGTGACAGTGTGGAGCCTTGTCTGTATCCTCTGGAGAATGACAGGAGAGTGCTTTTTGCAGGGGCCATTTATCATATCCTTGTAGCCTGTGTTTTATTTGGATTGCAGACGTTCCCTTGGAAGCCATTACATTTTAAGCGTGTTTAAAAAGAATGTTATTATAACTCTCTTTTCAATCACAGGCCACTGTAGAAACAGTAGGTTGTGGGGAGATGCTGGAAGCAAGGAAGCTGGATGTTAGACTAGAAAACTGATAATGAAGGCTTGGAGTAAGATGGTGGTTTTGGAATTTGAGAGAAATGGGTCACTAGGAATGTTCTCTCTCTCCCTCCCTCCCTTTCTCTCTCTCTTGTGTGTGTATGTGTGTGCATGTTCTGAAATACTTATATTTCTTATTGATAGAAGGGTTGTTGGATAAAATAAAGTGCTCATTGAGGGGCTAGGGAGATGGCTCAGTGGGTAAAGGTACTTGCTGTATAACTGTGAAGAGTTGATTCAAATTCCAGGAACCCATACAAAACCTGGACTTCTAGCGCCAGCACCGTAATTGCAGGGCTGGTAGACTCTTCAGGCTAGCCTGGCATACACAGTAGAGAAACAGACTGTCAAACAAGGTGGACAGCAAGGATCAACACCCAAGATTGTCACACTCACACACCACGGTAAATTGTGGGGCATAAAGCCGGAAGAAAAGATCCAGAATGACGACAGGTGCTTTCCAGGCCACACACCCCTTTACTGATACCATTAGCGTCCACTGGAGGCCAGGATGTACCTGCCTTTTCCTTTGGGCCGGTTCCTGCGGGCTCCGAGCATATTTCTCACCCCACTCACGCTAGCAATTCCAGTTCTGCGGGGATTAGGAAAAGGTGTCTCCCTTTGTCAGAGGCATTTTCGCTCAGATGTTCGGTGACTCAGTTTCCCTGGTCACCTGGTCTCCTGCACAGGGACTGGTGATATGCATATGTAAATGAATGGGCAGAAATAATTACAGGCTGAATCAGTGGCTGTACTAGAAATAGAACCCAGGCGTCTTGACTCAGAAGCTCCAGGTTCTCCCGACTGGCAGGCGCACGCTGCGTCCGCCCCGCGGCCGGGACCCTTCCGGCGTACTGGTAGCAATAACAGGCTCAGTTCCTTTACTGCCAGTGTGTGCTTCCGCGCCGGGCGCGCAGCTTGACGAGCGGGGGCGGAGCGGGCCAATTCTGAGGCGGGGCCTCGTCGTGGGCGGGGCCTCCCCGAGTTCCGGAGTGGACTGTCTGCCAGCCTTTGCTGGAGCCAAGATGCAGCCGCCGCCCCGAAAAGTGAGATTTGCCCGGGAAAGGGGAATTTCTGGAGTTCTGGGGGAGTGGAGGGAGCCCACGGGCACTAGATTCGGGGTGGGACACAGGGAGTGGCAAGGAGGTAAAAGCCTAACACAGAAGAAACCGAGGAAACAGCCCAGCCTCTTTCGGGCCCCGCCCCCTCACCGCTCCCTGTGAGATGTTTTGTACCCCACACACGCGGGAGTAGGGTACCAGGCAGAGGATCTTCATCTTTCGTTTTTAATCCTACAGGTGAAGCCAGCCCAGGAGGTGAAACTTCGCTTTTTGGAGCAGCTGAGCATCCTTCAGACCCAGCAACAGAGGGAGGCGGATCTGCTGGAGGACATTAGGTAGCCCCAGACCCCTCACCTTCACATGAGGAGCAAGCGCCACTCTGCTCAGCATACCTCTGTTAAGATTGGGCGTTGTCAGATGAGCTTTCTGGCCTCACCTCAGGCCTGCCTCTTTAGATAGTGGAGCTACAAACATCAACAGAGAGCCCCTTCAAACCACTCGACCCCACACCATGCTCCCCACCTCCACAATCAAAGCTTAGGATAGAACCCCCCCGCCCCCCCCCGCCTTCTTCCAGACCTGTTGGAAGGGGCGGAGCCAGGTCCTGTCATTTCTCCCACCTCCAGACCCACAGATGGCCCTCCAGGGGTGGGAGGTTCCTGCTGGGGCTTTGAGCAATAAGGTGAGGCTGACCTGTGTTGTAGCTGCCAGAGGTGATCTCAAGGTCTCTTGTCTTTCAAGACCCACCCCTTCTGGATGTAGTCACACTCCGGGCTGGTTCCCTCTTCTTCCTGCTCAGGTCAAGGAGAGGATTGATGTGGGAGAACAGTGGCAAACAGTAACCCCCCTCCCATCCCTTCTACTCCCAATCTCCACAGATCCTACAGCAAGCAGAGGGCAGCCATTGAACGGGAGTATGGCCAGGTATGGACTCCTCTCTGGACTTTCCCTCTTGTTCTAGCCTCCTTTATACAGGCAGCAGTGGCCTCCACCCCTTAAAGTGGTCAAGAACAAATACCTGACTATTTGATGTTTTTGTTTGTGAGTTAATTAGAATAAATTGATTTTATTAAAAATTTTTTAAAAGAACATGTATCTAGAACCAGCCAGATTTGTTTTAGATCCCTGCCCTACTGCCTCCTTAGCTGTGTGATCTTGGAGAAGTTACTTAGTATTTTTGGCCTCAATTTTTTCCTCTGTAAAATGGGAATAGCAATAATAACACGAAACTCCACAGAAGGTTATAAGGATTAAATGAATTAATGAATGTAAGGCGTTTAGGAAATGTATATGTTATATATCCAAAGAATGGTATCACAGACCCTGGTTCCAAATTCTTCCCGAGTTGGGCTTGAGCCTTCATAAAGGGTCTGCGCTGTGATGGTTTCTCACCAGGCACTCCAGAAGCTGGCAGGGCCATTCCTGAAGAGGGAAGGGCAGCGGAGTGGGGAGGTTGACAGCAGGTGAGTCGCAGAGTTGGAGGTGATGGGGAGCTCAGCCCCAGAGATCTGTGGGGATGAGGACCTAAGGAGACACAGGCATGTGAGCTGCAGGTAGAGCTGACACAGCAGCAGTGGAGGAGCTGACCAGCAAGGACACTGTGGGTGGGGGTGAAGGGCATGAGCGATCCTGTGGCTGAGCTAATGGGCTGATCGATTGATGGGCTCCTAGATGAGGCGGGGAGCTCTGTGGTGTTGGGTTTGGGGGTCGTCTCATGAAATGGGGGAGCGTTTCTTCAACACAGACCTTCTCTGGGGAGGGGCAGGACAGTGTTCGGTGCCTGGCGCTGCCTTCTGGATGCCACCGTGGCTGGAGGCCAAACCCGGCTCCAGGCGTCTGACCGATACCGTGACCTGGCAGGGGGCACTGGGAGGAGTGCCAAGGAGCAGGTGCTCAGAAAGGTACATCTCAGAGGCAGGGGTAAAGGAGCCTCCAGCTCGGAATCAGGCGTGGTTCGGGTCAGGATTCTGTGTGTCTTTGCCATTAGGGGACAGAGAGCCTCCAGCGGGCACAGGCCGAGGTGCTACAGTCTGTCAGGGAGCTGAGCCGAAGCCGGAAGCTGTATGGGCAGCGAGAGCGTGTGTGGGCCTTGGCGCAGGAGAAGGCAGCTGACGTCCAGGCCAGGTGGGCGCTTGGATAACCAAGTAGGACACCCAGGGTGTAGAGTGAGGAGTATGGGGTGGGATCGAAGTGTCAAAGCTGTGCCTGACTCTCGGCTGTTTTTGTCTGCACAGGCTGAACCGAAGTGACCATGGGATCTTCCACTCGCGAACTAGCCTCCAAAAGCTGAGCACCAAGGTTTGGGGGATAAAGGCATATATAAGGGTAGAGTAGCCTAGTGGTCTGGGGCCCAGTGGCATAAAAGTAAGAGATTGGATTGAACCCAGGTTTCCAAATTTCCTGGATTTTCAGTGATGTGCTCCTTTGTTCCCCTGAGCCCCATTTTTTCTGTATAGTGGAAATAATACCTTTTTTTGTTCCTTTATAATTGCTTTTTGAGTGATTATACATGCTAGGCAATATTCCATCTCTGGGGATCCAGTGAGAACAGGACTAATGGAGTTCCATCCTCACAGCCCGGTTAAGATGAGAGTATGTGAATAATCAGATGAAAATGCAAATAAAAGTACTGTGATGAAGGGTAACAATTGGGTGCAGTTGAGAAAGAGACCTTACTGAACAGGTGGCCTGAGTTTCAGAGGATGCCACGCTGAGGTCTTCGGGAAGAATATTCTGAGGAGAGGGAATGGTGAGTGCAGAAGCTGAGGAAGAGAGTCACTTTGGTTCAAAGAGCTGAGAGAAAGGCCAGTGTGGTCATACCACTATAAGCAAGAGACGTGCACTTGAAAAAGGTCAGAAAGGCTTTAGGAGTCAGCTCGTGTAGGATCTGGTAAACTACAGTAAGGCACGGTTTGCATTTTTATATATGTGCAGCAGCCATGAGAGGGTTGTTAAGCCAGAGCTATGTGTGGATGTTTTAGTGTAGTGCCAGGCGTGTAGTGAACATTCAATAAGGTGAGATCCATTCTGGTTCTGGGTTTGGGGTTGGCTTTGGAGGGACTCTGAGGGTTCAGGGCTCCCCGTTGACTCTGATTTCCACTTCCTAGCTGTCTGCCCAGTCAGCTCAGTATTCCCAGCAGCTAAGAGCAGCCCGCAATGAGTACCTGCTAAATTTGGTGGCCACCAATGCTCACCTTGCCCACTATTACCAAGAGGAAGTGCCAGCTCTGCTCAAGGCCAGTACTGACCCAGATCATTCCTGCCTCCGGTGGAGACGCCGTCCTTCCTCTTCTCCCCAGGCGGGCTAGTGCTAGTGCTCAGAGTGAACTGAAGGTGCATATGTGGGTTCTGGCTCTGTCTCTTGATGACTGTGTCGTACAAGACGTTTGACTTCACATTCCTTATCAGAGTTAACCCCCATTGCTCAATCACAGCACCAGTGAGGTTCAGAGAGCATGGATGTGGATGTTCTTAAACTGGGAAGGGGCTTACACGTGACAGAGTTTGGTTAGAAGCAGTAATGTTCCACCCTCGTCCCCTATCCCTCGTGTCAATGTCCTATCCATGGGTAAATAATCTACTTTGCACTAGAGGCCTGGGAGAAGGTCATGTGTACCTCATGTACTAAGGTACCTTGGGGTTCTCTCCAGGTCCTGGTAAGTGAGTTGTCAGAATACTTGAGGGACCCCCTGACTTTATTAGGCCACACAGAGCTGGAAGCTGCAGAGATGGTCCTGGAACATGCCCGCCATGGGATGAAGGCCACTTCCCAGGTGAGGGCTGGAGCTGTGAGTGTTGACCTTTCTGTTCTTGTCTTCACATACAGCCCCTCAGCCACCATTGCCATTCTCACCTTTCAGGTTTGGGTGGATGGCAAGCCAGTGACTGTACCTTATCCAATTTTAGGTAAACTGGGAACAAGATGTGAAGCTGTTTCTTCGGGGGCCTGGAGTCTTTTCCTCCACCCCACCTCAGCAGTTCCAGCCAGCAGGGGCTGATCAGGTGAGAGCACGCTGCTTGTGGAAACAGGCCAAACCTAAAAGTAAGTGTGGGTTAGACCCCTTGTCTCATTGTCCCTGACCTACCCTTGATCTGGTGACTGTTCAGCCTCGGACAGATCTCATTTACCTCCCTCCCATCTGAACACAAACACACGGAATTCAGTCCCTGTTCTCTTCATTCCACTTCTGCCATTCAGCTCTGATCCCATTCCTGGGCCTGTGTCTATATGAGTACATACCTTTGTCCACAGACAAAGGCATTCACTCTACTCTTTGTCACTGACACTGGAGGTCAAGATGAAGAGGGAAAGGGCTGGAGAGTTGGCTCAGTGGTTAAGAGCACTTGTTCTTGCAAAGGATCTGGGTTTTATTCCCAACATACACTTGGAGGCTCACCACCTCCTTGACCACAATGCATGCAGGTGGTGTACAGACATATATGCAGGCAAAACATTCATACACAAAATAATAAAATAAATTTTAAAAAGGAATTTAAAAAAAGACGAAGAAGGAAAAGGAAATGGTGAGCAGGACAGACTTGGGTTTTTTTCTTGTCTCCTTCAGGTGTGTGCCCTGGAGCAGGGAGCAGGAGGCATGGCTGGAGAGAGTGGCCTGGAGAAAGAAGTTCAGCGCTGGACAAGCAGGGCTGCGAGGGACTACAAGATCCAGCATCATGGGCATCGGGTGAGGTGGGGGTGCAGGTACTAGTTGTGGGTAAGGAGAGCTGATAGGGACCATTGAGGCAGACAGGAAGGGAGAGAAAGGAATTTTGAACACAACAGTATGAGGCAGTAGTTGAGTGCGCAGCTTTTGGAACTAAACAGTCTTGGCTTTGTGTTCTCTTCTGTTGCTTATGAGTTCTCTAACACTGGGTAAGGAGTGATCTCATCTCTCTGGACTTTGGTCTCCTCATCACTAAAATGGAGCCAATAATAATACCTGCCTCACAGGGAAGGTCGATGACACAATGCAGGTGATGCAACTTGCAAAGTACCAGGCTCAGAGCACGGGCCACAATATCTCCACCTGCCTCTGCCACCCTCACCAGGTCCTGCAGAGACTAGAGCAGAGGCGTCAGCAGGCCTCGGAGCGAGAAGCTCCAGGGCTAGAACAACGGCTACAGGAAGTGAGGGAGAACATCCGACGGGCGCAGGTGAGCCACAGGGCTGGTCTCAGAGCCACAGTGAAATCCTGCCTCCTTGGACAACCCCTCCACTGTGGTAGAGAGGAAGAGGAAAGCAGAGAGTAGACACAAGTCGCCAGGTTACCCTACTCTCTTTCCCCTCCTATCAGGTGAGCCAGGTGAAAGGGGCTGCCCGGCTGGCCTTGCTGCAGGAGGCTGGCCTAGATGTGCAGCACTGGCTGAAGCCTGCCATGACCCAAGCCCAGGATGAGGTGGAGCAGGAGCGCCGGCTTAGTGAAGCTCGGCTGTCCCAGAGGGACCTCTCTCCCACGGTGAGTCCTCTTTTTGTCCCTGACCATGCACACCCGGGAGGCTAAAAGTTCCTTATTAGAAGGCAGAGCCTCTATAATGGGAATCACAATTATCTCATTCAGAGGGGTACCACAGGCCTTCAATGATCCTGCATAGTTTCTGGCATGGCGAATCCTCGATAAACTTATACTATGGTGATTTGAAACATGGTTCTGGGAGCAGTCTGGAGGTTAGTTGGGGGTCAGCTACTCCACGAGGTCACACGAGCTACTTATGAGCCGTGTGACCTTGGGAAATGACCTACCCTTGGTGAGCCTCAGTTTCTTCAGAAGTAAAGTGAGGTTAATACAGTTGTTCAAAATAATGCTGGGTTATACTGAAGCAGTATATAGGTAAGATAACTTTGTATTAAGCATCTAATTGCCTTATGGTGGCTTTGGTTGTGATATATGGTGATTGGTTGAGGATTCCCTTAGAGAAAAGAGTTGGGTGTGGGAGATGCATGCAGTCGGTGAGATGGTGTCTGTTCTCTACTTCTCTCCAGGCTGAGGACACTGAGCTTTCTGACTTTGATGAATGTGAGGAGGCTGGGGAGCTCTTTGAGGAGCCTGCCCCCCAAGCCCTGGCTACCAGACCTCTCCCCTGCCCTGCTCATGTAGTGTTCAGCTACCAGGTGTGAATGGGTGTGGAAACTGCAGATGGGCAACAGGGGTAGGGATGGGGCAAATCTTGAATCCTTCCCTGTGGGGCTTAGGCAGGACGTGAGGATGAGCTGACTATCACAGAGGGTGAGTGGCTGGAGGTCATAGAAGAAGGAGATGCTGATGAATGGGTTAAGGTGAGTATGGGACCCTTGGTGAGGGACAGTGGGAAGACTTGTGTGTGGGTCCCAGGGACTCATCTAGGCAACTTCAGAAACGTGCATGGAGAGGAGCCAAGGTCATGTACTTTGAGTAAGTCTAATACCTGTTCACATTGCTGGGTGAGCAGGCTCGGAATCAGCATGGAGAAGCAGGCTTTGTCCCTGAGCGGTATCTCAACTTCCCGGATCTCTCCCTCCCCGAGAGCAGTCATGGCCGAGACAATCCCTCAGGAGCAGAGCCCACAGGTAAGAAAAGGAAGTTATGGATTCAGGGACCACAGGTACAGATACAGGCTGTGGGGTGGTTGTGGAGTGTCTTGGCACCAGTGTGCCACAACCCACTGCCATTCGTCATCTCTCCTGGGCTCCTGTAGCATTCTTGGCACGAGCCCTGTACAGCTACACTGGACAGAGTGAAGAGGAGCTAAGTTTTCCTGAAGGGGCACTCATCCGCCTGCTGCCCAGGGCTCAAGATGGAGTGGATGATGGCTTCTGGAGGGGAGAATTTGGAGGCCATGTTGGAGTCTTTCCGTCCTTGCTGGTAGAGGAACTGCTTGGCCCCCCAGGACCATCTGAACTCTCTGAGCCTGAACAGGTGCAACTTCATTCTTTCTCTGTTCCCAAGTATCTCTGGGTTGACCCTTTCTTCTTCCTTTTTTAAAAAAAATATTATATGTACAATGTTCTGCCTGCATTTATACCTGAAGCCAGAAGAAGGCACCAGATCTCACTATAGATGGTTGTGAGCCACCATGTGGTTGCTGGGAATTGAACTCAGGACCTCTGGAAGAGCAAGCAATGCTCTTAAACCTCTGAACCACCTCTCCAGCCTGGGTTGATGCTTTCACCTCAACAATGCTTCATATTAATCTTTAAAAAAATTTATTTACAGTGGTGTTCTGACTCTATCTATATGTGAGGGTATCAGATCCCCCTGAGCTGGAATTACGGACAGTTATGTGCTGCCATGTAGGTGCCAGGATTTGAACCCAGTCCTTTGGAAGAGCAGCCAGTGCTCTTAACCACTGAGCCATCTCTCCATATTAATCTTAAAGTCCTGTTTCCTGCCTTGGTTTGCCTCCTGTGTTGGCTTACGCTTCCCTGTATACTTTGGCTAGCATGAGAAAAAGAGAAACCAAGGCACCCTTCGTAGAAGTTTGGGGACTTCTACGAAGATAGGCCTGAGTACAAATTGCTATAGCATGAGCTTGGGCTGTTACTTAATTTCTCTGAGCTGCCTTCTTTGTGTATAAAATAAAACCAATAGCTGCTTTAGCATGCTCACTGTCATGGAAGTGTTTAGGTAAACTCCTTAGCCCTGTGGTACTTAAGTGTTTGGATTTGTGTTGCTCTGTCATGACACAGCAAGGATCATATAGGAGAGTCAGAACACCCCAGCTCTAACCAGTGTTCTGCAGCTAAGTGACCATGCTTCAGATAGATGGCTTAAACTGAATCTCACTTCTACTGTAGCAGCCATCAAAATACATAGCTCAAAGGGTGGTGGCGAAGGTTTAATAAATACATGTATATGCAGCGTTGGCAGAATAGGTGACACATGATAACTATTCAGTGCATATTGGCTGTTAAAATATGCATCAGTTACAGCCCTCATTTGGCTGCTTTTGGTATTGAGAAGAACTGGGAGAGAAACTGAGAGGGGGTGACAGGAAACGCTGGTTAGACTAGGAATGACTGTGTGTCTACCCTATCTCCAGATGCTGCCATCCCCTTCTCCTCCCAGCTTCTCCCCTCCTGCACCAACCTGTGCCTTGGACGGACCTCCTGCACCTGCTCTGCCTGCAGGTGAGTAGAGAGAATTGGAGTTGGGGAGCATAAGCAGTGGCAAGGAAGATCGCGGACTCTGCTTACTCTGCTCCTGTGTGCCGTTGGTGTGCCTTGCAACAAGGCATGTGGCATATTGATGGGGAGGGAAGCTTGGATTTGGAGCCAGGTTCAAACTCATCTGTCACCTATTGTACGACTTGAGCTGGAATCTTAACAGGTCTGGTGCTTGGTCTGTGTTTTGTGTTATGTCTTTGGAGTTAGGGGTAGTCTTGAACCAGCACACCTCCTGTCCCAGCCTCCCCTATAGGATTAGAAGTATGAGTCACTGACCTACCTTGGTTTACATTCTTTATAAAGGGAAGGGAAAGGCATTGCCTCTTGAATTTTTAATCAGGGACTAGAAAGTTGGCTCAATGGCTAAGAGCACTTTGGCTCTTGCAGAGGACCCATGTTCGATTCCCAGCACCCATGTGGCAGCTCACAACCATCAGTAATTCCAGTCCCAAGGTAGACACCTCTTCTGACCCCAGTGGGCACCAGGCATGTATGTGGTGCACATATATACATGCAAGCAAAACAGTTGTACACATAAGAAAGAAAAAGTTATCTAAGATGTCTGTTAGAGTATACAGCATTCTGCTGGCATACAGTAAACATAGCTGCTTCCCATTTAAAAACTTAGCTGTCCTTTCTCACGGCATGTGTGTGTGTGTTTGTTGTTCTTTGAGATAGGGTTTCTCTGTATAATAGCTCTGGCTGTCCTGGGCTATCTTTGTAGACCAGACTGGTCTTGAGCTCACAGAGATCAGCTTGTCTGTGCTTCCCACGTGCTGGGATTGAAGGTGTGTGCACCACCATACCCAGTTTCTTCTCAAGGCATTCTTATATTCTCCCAAAATGCACATTATCCTCTTTGTGTCCTTGAACTCTGAAATACAATACTTATCTTTGGATTATTTTCTTTATTTGGAGGGGGGGTGTTGCTGGGGATCAAACTAGGATCTGTTCATGCTAGGCAAGCATATCTACCACTAACTTATGTCCCAGTCCACAGCCCCCTATTTTTCACCATGAAATACTCAGCCTTTCTAAAATGTTCTAGTATTTCCACCTTCTCCAGGCACCTTCCCTGACTCTATGGTCACCACCATTTCTTCCAGCATTCCCACATCACTTGAATAGTTTAGTTTTATGTCTCTGTCTGTCTGTGTGTGCATGTTTGTGTGTGTGTATGAGGGAGAGAGAGAGATGGGATTCTCAATAGCCATTTCGAGGGGGAGCCTTGCACTCCACCCCCTTTCTTTGGTACTTTGTACAGAGTACTTGTGCATTATTTGTCGAGGACGGATGGACTAATGGATTTTATAGCTCAGACAGTTGTTTTTTTTTGCTATGTCAACAAGTATTTATAAAGTGTCACTATCCTAAGTGCTGGAGATGCAGTATGGAGCCAACAGAGCCTGAGAATTGACTTTTGGTTTCTATTTCTAGACAAAGTCCTAGACTGCCCTGGACCCCTGGACATGCTGGTGCCTCGACTCAGGCCGGTAAGGGCCTCTGCCTTGGAGGGTCATTCCTATGGGTCCTATTTTGTTTGCTGGGCTGAGGTAAGAGACAGGGATATTCTCAAGAGGGACTTTGGTGCACTAATTATGTATGTCCCCTGCAGATGCGTCCTCCACCTCCCCCACCAGCCAAAGCCCCGGATCCTGGCCATCCAGATCCCCTCACCTGAAGGCCTTGGGGGTCAGTGTCCCCCAGTGATGCTGCTGCCCCTATCTCTATGCTGACAAAAACCACCCCTTCGATGATCTGGAGCGACATAGGCAAAAGCTGCAATCTTCCCCCATGTCCACCCTCACCTCCAGGCTTAGAAACCCTGTTCCTATTTGTGGGATTTAAACCCACACTTTCCCCCCATTGTTTTCCTGTCATCTCCAGGCTGGAACTACCTTTTTGACTTTCTGCCATCTCCCCATATCTAGGGTGGTAAGATATCCCAAAATCTCTGGGGCTGGAACCCATCCCCCAAAGCCTTGCATGGCTCTGGCTCATCTCTGTCTTCACCCTGCCTCTATGGCCAACCCCACCCTGAATGCCAGGGTCACTAAGCCTGCGGCCAGGAGAAGAGCAGACCTTGGAAGTCAGAAGGAGCTGGAGCCAGGATGCAAAGCAGCTGTAATGGTCTGAGCGGATTTATTGACAGTGAATAAAGGGCATGAAGTCCCAAGCCATGAAGTCCTGGGCCTCTTGTGCCAAGATGGCAAGGAGATTAAGGTGCTATTGCTTTAGGGGCCTGCCAAGGGTAGGCCTGGTCCCAACTGTCACACTCTAGCATGTGGAGTGAGGGTTGGGGGTAGGCAGGCCAGGCAACCTGTTGGCAGGTGGGAAAGGGAAAAGAATGAAGGGCTGGGAAGTGGAAGGGGCTCCTCCTGAAGTCCTTCAGCCCAGGACTATCTGACTCTGGATGGAAGTAGAGCTGGTCCTTCAACTGAAGGGCAGTGTTGTCCAGTGGAGGGGAGAGCCTTCATGGCTATCCATACCCTGGCAATGCCTGCTGGTAATCCACCGGCACAGTGAAGACAAAGGCTTGGAAGAAAGGAAGGGGAACAGTGTTGCTTCCTGGTCAGGCTCTGATCTTCCTGTACTCCTGGAGGATACCAGTGCCCACTTACCACCACCAGCCAAGGAATCTATAACACACACTAAGCTTATAGTTCACCCCAAGGGCTCAGGGAGTTGATGGGCTTGAGTGATTTAGGTAGAGGCTGGAAGGGTGAGATTACCTGATCTTGAGCGCAGGGAAACTTGCCTCACATACCCCCTGCTTCTGGTGGTAGACACTCCTGAGAGAAGGGGAAGTATTCAGTGGGAACAGGAGTTGGATCATATAAATGTTGCCCAGAGTAGGGACAGTCAGATGTGTTCACCATTGCCCAATGCAGCCCTGGCCATGTCTTCATACCTCCTGACCTGAGGTGTCCAGTTTGGTTGGCTGTCCATTTGCCTCTTGACTAGGCAGCCCTGGGCTTGGGCCTCCCCCTCTAGTGCACAAGTTCAGTTCTGCAGAGGTTCCAGGGGTCCCCTCAAGTGTACAAGGAACTAGGCTGGTATCCTTGAGTCCTCCGTTCTGCACTGGGTGGGTGGCTGCGGCCTGGGAGGGTGGCACCTCAGAGAGCAGCCTCTCAGTGGCAGTGGACCCTGCCCTAGGCTGCCCTCCCCCAGCTGCCTGACTACCCCCTGGTTCCTGACCCCCACCAGAGCCCCAGCTTCTGTCTATAGGGGAACCGTCACGATGTTCGTGTAGGCCATAGCGCTTCTCAATGTGTGTCACTCGGAATCTGTGTGGGAAGAGAACATTGCAACTTAGAGGTTACCTAAACCTCCCTCCCTGGGGCTGATGGCAGCTTCTCTGGCCTTGGGTAGGAAGGCCTTCTGAGATTGTAGGATGCTCTGTATAGAATGACCCCAGTCATTCAGAGGAAAGAATTGGGTTCTACCTTTGTGAAGGACAGGATTATTAGGGCCCCAATTCAACCTCCCATTCTTGGACCACTGTATACCCACCTGCCCACTGAGAATACAGTGGTCTCTCCAGGCCTGGGGCGGCCTTTTCCTTCCTTAGAACGACCCTGACGGACAAGTGGGGGCCTCTTGCTGCGGCTGCAGTGAATGCAGGGAGCTGCAGAGCCAAGATGCACTGTGTGATGATGGGAAGGGGCTCCGTCCTGCAGGCTGGAGGTGGCATCCACACTGGACCACAGCAAGAAAAGGAGCAGAAATTATATGTTTATTTTCCTTCCCGCTGTTTCCCCCTGTTCTTTCAATATGCTCTTTAAAACTCCAAAACCCTTCCCCAGTCTCCAACATCCTTTTGTCTTTAATAAATTCAGTGTTAAACCGCAAGTGGTCATGTGGTCTTCCTTTCCACCCTGTTTACTGAAGAGAGGAGTGTTTAACCAAAGGAAGTGACACCAGAGGTAAATGCTGGGCTGGATAGTATCTAGATGGGCAACACTGAAGGATGAAGGATTTCTACAAAACTTCTTCCATAAGTCAGCTAACTTTGTCTAGCCCACCCCACCACCACTACCAAACTTTGATGGTTTGGAAAAACTGTTAGAGGAGAGGGTCCTCCAAGGTAAGCTAAGTCATGCTGGCCTTTGTTTCCAGCTCACCTGGAGAGCTGCACTGTCCCTTCTCCTTCACTGTCCCCTAGCATCTCCTTCAAGGCCTCAGCGTTGGCTGACGGGAGAGGGAGAAGAGGGAGTCAGTGGAGGTGGAGGTCAGGACAAGAGAAAGCCAGTTTGGGAAGGAGCAAGCTGTTGGCCTCTACCCACCTTCATTTTGGATGATGCAGCGAACAATCCTCTCTACTGTGTCCTCATTCACGTCATCGTCTTCAGCTGAAGGATGAAAGAAGTTGGCAAGAAGTGGGAAATGAGTCAGCTTTGGGGGAACATGACCTGATGGCCCCATGGGTGATGGCTCAAGACATATTCCTTTACCTATGTGCCTTCATGCATCAGGGTCAGAAAAGGTAGGAGAAGAAATAGGCTCTCAAGGCCACCATGAGTGGACCCCCTTCTCTAGCCTTCATTTCAGGGTGGTATCACTCTACATGCAGACTCAAAAATGCATCATAAGCTGTCTTTTGGGCTTCATCAGGATTTGGGCTGGGTCTGTCAGCCGGGGAGGCAGAAAAAAAAAGTTTGGGGAGAAGGGTAAGGGAGAAAGGTGACTTAATCAGGGCTCTAGGCTCCTCACTCACGGGGCTGGAGCTGGGCATCATCAGGCTCTGAGCCCCTAGACGTGCGGCAGCGGTAGCCTTTCTTCTTGAGCACGTGGCAGATCATGAAGCCTACAAGGCCCATGAGGAAGAAGACCAGCACAAGCAGGAAGAGCATGTACAGCCCATGTTGGGGCGGCTCCAGGCCAGGCTGTGGTTCCGACATGAGGCCCTGGGGGGCGAGCACGGGCCAGGGCGTCTCCTGGGTTTAGTGGGCTGCAGCTGGGGACCCGGTAGAGTAAGAAGGTATCTTAGCATCCTCAGTAGGAGGTTCGCCCCACTCCCAAACCGAACCAGGGAGCTGTCCGGACTAAGGGTGCTGCTTGGCCAAGACGGCCATTGACTGGAGGCCAGATGGCTTCCACGGAAGCCCTCTGCCACGACCCCGTCCCACTTCTCTGACATCCAAACCGCTATCTTTTACAGCTCATCCCGCGCCCCTGTCCCTCCCAAGGACACTGCAGCATGAGACGAGATGAAATCTCAGGCAGTGAGCGCGCTCAGACATCTCGCTTGAGTCAGTGTTGATACCTCCTCTACACCGGCCTGAGCCGGGCCTCGTGCAGCCCCCTCCCCTCCTTGCATTCCCGGGTCCCTTCTTTTTCAATTCCCCCCATACTGACCACCTGGCCCACGGGGTACCGGCGATTTGGTTCTGTCCCCGGCTCCGGCTCCGGCTCCGGCTCGGGTCCCGGCTCCAGGGGCGTCCTCGTCCGGCTCAGGGCCCCCGACGCCCTCCCGGAGCTCATCCCTTGCTTCCTCCCCCTCCCCCCTTTGCCGCCTCACCGGCTCCGGGCTGGTGGCTGCAGATACCGGTGCCGCGGCAGATGGGGGGAGGGAAGGATGGCGGAGGATGTGGGCCGGTTGGGAGCCGAGACAGGCTCTGGACCACTCTGGCCCGGGAAACGGAGGGGATGGGGGCGCCTCCTTGGGTTCCCAAATGCCTACTCCCGTCTTGGGCCCGGGACCAAGGGGCGGAGCGCAGGTGTGCGGGGCGGAGAGCGTGAGCCTTACGCGTGTGTGAACGCAAGTGAGATGCGCGCGTGACTGCACCGCCGCCCCTCCCCCAGGAGGAATGTGCGGCGTGAGTCTGGGTCCTCGTGGGGGGTCGGGAGGTCAAGAGGGACTTTGACCACCAGTCTAGCCCTCACGTCTGGCACAGGTCCTGCCCTTAGATTCCCCGGATGAATGGAAAGTCATCAATCTTTCTAGCTCACTGGGGAAATCTGGCTTTCTGCACCTGAGAGTCGCAGGGTGGCCAGATTTTCCGAGGTTCCTAGAGAGGGACCACGGTCCCAAGACCCATTTGGGGTTAGTGCGCGTACGGGATGGCTCCGCTTCCCGAGGATACGACCCTCGCCCAGAATGAAACGGTCCTCCTATCTTATAAAAGATGCCACGGATCCCCGCCTAGGCTCCGAGTCTCAAACCTCAAAACCCGGACCAGGACAGTACGTCCCATAAGGGGCGTGACCTGAACGTAGTCTTGAGAGGCGGAGCGAGGTCTCTGGTTCCGCAGAGGTAGGCTGCGTGCTTGCGTAGCACGCACGGTGGGGGTGGGGCTGGCGGCCGGCGGGCAAGCGGCTGAGGCTCGGGGCCTGGTCCCCCAGCACCATGGCCAAGACCGTCGCGTATTTCTACGACCCCGATGTGGGCAACTTTCACTACGGTAAGGCACAGGGTTGTGCGGGAGGAGAGTTTTCCCGGCAAGGACTGTAACTCTAGGGGCGGGAACTGATGAACTCTTTTTTTTTTTCTTCCCACCCCCAGGAGCTGGGCACCCCATGAAGCCCCATCGCCTGGCATTGACTCATAGCCTAGTTCTGCATTATGGTCTCTATAAGAAGATGATCGTGAGTGCTGCCACCTCTCTGGGGGTTTGGGCCTGGGAGAGAGCTGTGGCCTTAGACTGGGGCTGGACATACCAGTCCACCTACCCTTAGAGAAAGAGGAGCAGGACAGAAGGCAAAGGGAGCCTTACCTATGTGCAGGGCAGTGGTGCTGGTGGTACTGAGTGGGTGCTGCCCCCGATTTAATGGGAGATGCATTTTTGACCTTAGGTGGGACTCCCTTTTAGTTTGAGGGAAGACCAGCCTTTGGCCTAAGGTTAGGGGACACTTTGACGACAGGTATGTTCCTTCCCCAAGTCATTTTGTTTGCATGTTTGTGGATCGAATCCAGGGCTTCACACACTAGGTGAGTGTTCTGTCGTGACAGCACATCTGTAGACCCTCTGCAGTGTGAGGCGGAGAGTGGTGTCGCACTGAGGATGAGGGTAGGGAGTATGTTTTCGAGGGAGATTTTTCCGTAATTCCTGCTCCTTTGCCCATTTACCTGCTAGGAGCCAAAACAAATCTTTGGGGACAGCTCTGTGCCCCTTTGTGGTGTATGTGCATGGAATGAATCTGACTATGTGGTTCTGCTCAATTCTTGCGTCTCCCATGTTATACAGTCACTTTTTCTCCCAGCTCAGAATTTCTAGGTGTGAGGTGGGAAAAATAACAAGTCCAACCCTTATGCACCGTGAAGATAGCCAACATGGGTGAGCTGAGGGGCAGGCAGTGTTTGGGTGCAGAAAAGACTAAGGTGATATTAGTGCAAGTCTGTGAATCCCTGAAATTGTCTGTGTGTCCTTTTTTGCATTTTGTAGGAGAGAAAAAAAAAAGCATTTCTTGCCCAATTTTCAAACCACTGTTTGAACCTCCACCCCTCCTCCCAGCTTCCTCTCCCATACCAAGGATAATAAATCTTTGGTTTAGGGCTTTGGATTTCAGTTAGGTTATCATATAGTTCACATATTTTACCCCACAATGAAAAACCCAGAGAAGAGGATAGAATTTGAGTTTAGGAGAGGAGATCAGTGTAGAAGGAACCAGGACCGGGAGAGCTGGGAACAGGGCAAAGGGGGCCAGGAGCCAGGGCTGGTTTGAAGTGATCTTCAGGGGCCTTGATAAAAGTGGCTTGCCTAGCTAGCATCCTCTCTCCTTCACTCACAGAGATGCTGTAGAATAGCAAGGAACAGCTGTAGTGGGTAGGGAGGGTGCTCTCTGTGTTTGGACAGTCTCCAGGGCAGGGTCCAGCCTGGCATCTGGTGTAGCCTGGTTTTGTTGCCAGGTGCTGTTTTTTTTTTCTTCCTTCCTGGCATTGTGTGGAACCAGTAACAAGACCATGTGTCAGACGAACAGTGAAAGGGACTTTTATTCCTGTAAGATAACGTCTCAACTCAGACAGATCAAGAGGTTGTAGAGAGCAAGAGGGTTAGAGTGGCGGTTCACGGGTGAAGGTGCTGTCTCCAAGCCTGGTGATGACCTGAGTCTGAAGCCCAGTGGTGAAAGAACTGACACCTGTTATCCCAGACCTCACTGTGGCATGGGTACCCACCCATCCCACCTCCCCACTCACACATGCACGTGCATACACACACAGAATAAATAAATAATGTAATAAAAATTTTTAATTAAGAAAGAATTTAAAACTACAGAGTAAAAACTTGAGGCAAGATAAATAGACTGATAATAAAAAATGGCATATGTATATATATATATATATATATTTTGTGTGTGTGTATATATATGTACATTTTCCTGAGACTGAGCAGAAAATTTCTAGGAATTTAGACACCAACTCTTTTCTCTCTTTTTTGGTTTTCACTTGTTTCCATGGTAGTTGTCACCTGTCCTGGTATTGGGAATGTCATTCAGCATTTAGATGGGATTATAATTAAGTAAGGTCTTATCTAGTTGGACACACACTGGCACCCTTTTCTGGCTGTTCTTGTTCTGGCTCGCCCACCTGAGAGGCATCCTGCCTTCGAGCATAAGATTAGGGCAGTGTAGAAGAAATTCAGCAGTACCTAGGCAGTACTCAAGGTAACGGCATCACTTCTGTCTCCATCCCTAGGTCTTCAAGCCTTACCAGGCCTCCCAGCATGACATGTGCCGCTTCCATTCCGAGGACTACATCGATTTCCTGCAGAGAGTCAGCCCCACCAACATGCAGGGGTTCACCAAGAGCCTTAATGCCTTCAACGTGGGTGATGACTGGTGAGGGAAAGATGGGTTTTGTTGTCAAGCACTAGGAGGGAGGTTGGGGTCACGCGGAAGCAGTGGAAAGAGCCTGATAGTCAGTTAATTATCATTGACTCATTTGTTTGTCAGTAATTACCAACCGGTCAGCTGGTCTGTCTTTGCCAGGTCCTGTGCTAAGTATGAGGGATGCAATGGTGTAGAAAAATGACAAGGTTTTAATATTCTACCATTGCTGAGTCCTGTGAGGAAGACTATGTCTGACTATGAGTGTGTGTACTAGGAAGAATATTTCAGGGAAAGACTGGTCTTAGATGAAATGATAGAGATGGAACTGAGGTCTAAAAGGTGACAGGAGGGTGAGGGGAGAAATGGGGGTAGGAGGGACTGTGCTTGAGGGGCTGTGGTAGTGTATAATATGAGGAGTACTAGAGACGCAGTCCAGAAAATGAATAGAAGGAGGCTAGGAAGATGACTGGGGCCTTTGTAAAGGCCTGGGGTAGCTCACGTCTGTTATCCTGGCACTTAGGCAGAGGCAAGAAAATTATTCATTCAGGGCCAGCCTACACTGTTTAATGAGGTCCTGTTTTTGTTTTGTTGTTTGTTTTTAAGGTAAACAGCTATGTTATAAATTAATGGTTTTGTTCCTATAGTAGATGAAGTTCATTAAAGCCAGGGAATGATTTAATAGGACTAGTTTTTAATTAAATTTTTTCTTTTTCGGGGGTGACCATGGTGGCACATGCCTTTAATCCCAGCACTTGGGAGGCAGAGGAAAGCTGATCTCTATGAGTTCAAGGCCAGCCTGGTCTATAAAATACATCCAGGACAGCCAGAACTTTGATATACAGAGAAACCCTGTCTTAAAACACCAAAAATAAAATAAAATAAAAATAAATAAATAAATAAAGATTATAATGCCAGGAATTGAATTCAGTCTTTTGTGTGTGCTATTCATCTGTAACCAGACCAGGTTGTACAGAGCTTGTATTGTAGGCAGAAGATTCAGAATTGGAATGCTAGAGAATGGGCAACAAAAATAAGCCTTGAGCCTTGCATTAGTGAAAAATAATAAACATATTGGGCTGGAGAGATAGCTCAGCAGTTAAGAGCACTGGCTGTTCTTCCAGTGGTCTTGAGCTCACCTAACACCCACATGGCCGCTCACAACCATCTGTTATGGGATCTAATATCCTCTTCTGTCATGCAGGAATATATGGAAATAGAGCATGTATGGGGGTGGGGATGGGGGCTTGAGACAGGGCTGCTCTGTGTAAAAGCCCTGGCTGTCCTACAACTCTCTTTGTAGTTTACCTTGAGTCACCTGATAAATAAATGTGATAGGACACAGATCCAAAGCCCAGGTTTTCTGTTTGTTTGAGATAAAGTCATGCCAGATGGCCCCAGGCTAGCCTTGAACTCGATTCTGAAAAGAGCATAGAACAGAATCTGCTATAGCCTCCTGACTTTTAGAATCAGTCTTACTCCACCACATCTGGCTCAGAGCCTAGGTTTGTAAGCCGATTTCCTAATCTGTTTTACTGAAAGAGCTGACTTGACAAGTAGTCGGGGCTGTAGGATAAAGGCAAGCTCCTTAGGCTGCCCTGAGCCCTGATACCCAAACCTCACCCCACAGTGTGGGAGTGCTCCTGGCCTTCTCAGCCCTCTCACAACACTTCCATGCAGCTCCCACTTCTCCTTTCTTTTCTTTGAAAACATTAAAAAAAAGCGTTACTTTGTGTGTATACCACATATGTGGGGACTTGTGGAGGCCAGAAAAGCTCATTGGAGATGGAGTTACAGGGGGTTGTGTGTCTGATATGAGTGCTGGCAACTGAACACAGGTCCTCTAGCATCTCTCCAGGCCTTCTCTCTCTGTCTCCCCTTTCCATGTCGTCTTGTTTTTCAGGATGGGATCTTTTTATGTAGCCCAGGCTGTCATTGAGCTGGTGGTTTTTCCATCTCTGCCTCTCAGTGCTGGGATTCCGGGTGTGTGTCACTGTGCTTGGCCATCCATACAGCTTTTCTTCTTCTTTTTTTAATGTTTGTCATTTATTTTTATGTAGATGAACACTCTATCAGTATGTACATCTCCATGTCAGAAGAGGGCATCAGATTACACTATAGATGGTTTTGAGCCATCATGTAGTTGCTGGGAAGTGAACTCAGGACCTCTGGAAGAGCAGACAGTGCTCTTAACCTCTGAGCCATCTCTCCAGCCCCATACAGCTTTTTTTGATAGTGTTGCCCCAGAGTTCTATTCTCTGTGCAGTATGCTGCTCATTTGTTGTTGAGTCATATATTGTCCTGAGCAATTTATTCTCTCTCTCTCTCTCTTATTTTTCCTGGACAGTGTTTCTCTGTGTAGCTCTGGCTGTCTTGGAACTCTGCTCTGTAGACCAGGCTAGCCTTGAACTCAGAGATCCATCTGCCTCTGTCTTCCATTTGCTAGGATTAAAGGCATGCACCGTCATGCCTGGCTATGGTGTGTATCTTTGCATTTCAAAATAATAAAATTTCTTTACTCCTACTAATTTGTAATATTTAGATAATACCTACTATGTGCTAGGTACTGTTTTAAATGCTTTGTAGCCATTTTCTTTATATCAACCCCTTATCGGTCAGGGTGAATCTTTCGTACAGATAAGAAGGTAAGTATGGCTTACCTACCCAACCTCACCATCACTAACTACGCGAGTGAACTTCCGAATCTGGGCCTACAATCATACTTCTCTACTGTATTATCTCTTTTTGTTGTTTCTTTTATCAATTTTTGGGTGTTGTCTAATAAGCCATTGGTGTGGGGTATGAGCAAATTCATTTTTCTATGTCATCCCACTGTGTTCTATTTTTCTCCCATTTCACAATGAAGTAATATCACAGTTTATATTACTGATGTACCTATTTTCTTGGAAATTTATTTTTCATTTATTTACTGATTTTTGGAGGGGTGGTAAATGTGTGTAGGTCAGAGGACAGTCTGATAGATAGATCAGAATAGATCTTCCTATGGGTTCCACAGATTGCATCCAGGTCATCAGTTTTTGTAGCAAATGCCCCCATCTACTGGGCCATCTTGTGTTGTGGGTTATTAATATTTAGTATTGATTTATATTTTAGTTAACAGCAGTTATTCATAAATCAGCTGTATACCCAATTCACCACACAGAGATTAGGATTTATTTAATTAACCTAGAGCACAATGCTGGGCAATAGTTACACCATCCTAGACCTCCAAGCCTGCATAGTTTTCTACCATTCAGATTTCACCCATTATACTTACTTTTAGTCATATCTTAGGTCCAGTTCATCTCTCCTCATGGTTCGAAGACCTCGCCTGCCAATCTTTCTCTCCTACTCCCCCTCGCTTCCTTCTCCTCTCCGGACCAGGATGCCCTACCCTATTTTCTCCACTGCACAGCACTGGTTGGTTGTTATATTAACAATTATGGAGAACAAATGGTGGCATGTTTACACAAACTTGAGACAGGTGATGCTTAGAATAAGCAAAATGAAATCAGATAATGGGGTAGAGAAATCAGCATTTGAATTAACAAGGGTAAATTATATACATTCCAAAAGAACATTATACCAACAATCTTGATGCCCCCTTATTTGTATGTATGTTTGTTTGTTTATTTAGAGGCAGGACCTCCGGAACCTAGACTGAATAGCCAATGATGACCTTTGTCTACTTCAGAATGCTATGATTATAGTGTGAGCCACTATATCTAGCCTCAACTTTTTTTTATAATTTTTATTTTTTTATATTAATCACAGTTATTTTACTTTGTATTCCAGCCATAGTCCCCTCCTTCATTCCCTTCCAATCTCACCCTCCGTCTCTCATCTCCTCCCTGCCCCTTTCCAAGTCCACTGATAGGGGAGGACCTCCTCCCCTTCCATCTAACTCTAGCTTATCAGGTCTCTTCAGGACTGGCTGCAATGTCCTCCTCTGTGGCCTAGCAAGGCTGCTCCTCCCTT
>CM053764.1:7057690-7114914 GCA_028658305.1 Pachyuromys duprasi
TCTCCTCCACTCAATGTCCATCCCATTTGTTCATTCAAACAAGCATTGATCATACCAACCTGGGTCCTCCTTCTTGTATATCCTCTCTGGGTGCGTAGATTTCAGCTTGAACTTCCTATCCTATAGGTTTATATAAGTGAGTATAGCTTCAACTTTTAAATGAAATGAAATTAATTTTTTGAGACAGGGTCTCATTGTGTAGCCTGGGCTGGCCCAGAATTTCTTTTAGAGACAGTCGCCACAAATTTACAGAGATTGTCCAGCCTCTGGTCCTGAATGCTGGGATTAAAGATGTCTGCCACCATACCCAACCTTTACATTTTAAAATTATATGTTTACATTATTATTATTTTGTTTTGTTTTGAGACAGTTTCTTTGTGAGCCCTGCTGTCCTAGAACTTGCTCTGTAGATGAGGCTGGCCTTGAGCTCACAGAGCTCTCATCTGCCTCCACCACCACAGACTGTCTGTGCTTACATCATTATAACTAAGGTGTCAAGTAGAACTATTATCTAGTCTATTTTGTCGTATAGCTTTTTGTTTTTCCTAGAATTGGCAATGACATTATTTTTTTTTATTTTGCTTAGTTTTCTACTTATCAAATGCAAATTCTTTTTAAGTCTTTTGAAAAACCATAAAACTCCCTATACTTTTGTTTGTGTTTTGCAGTCCTAGGATTTGAACCCAAAGCCTTGTGCATGCTAGGCAGGCACTCTTACCACTGAGCTACTAATATATTCCTATCTAATCATGTTTTCTTATATGGTCAGTATATAGGCTGCACTGGTTTCTTGGAGACCTAAGACGTGGGATTTATTTATTTATTTATTGTGGCACTTTGGGATTGGTTGTGTACATGCTGTATGACTGTGTTTAAATTTTTAAGCTTGATATAGCTAAAGTATTTAAATTTTTAAAGCTTTATTTATCTTATTTTATGTATATGCATGTTTTGGCTTCGTGCATGCCATGTGCATGCCTATTGGATCTTTAGGAATTGGAATTGCACATGGTTAGGAGCCAACCTGTGGGTGCTGGGAATTGAACTCAGGACTTCTGCAAAAGCAACAAGTGCTGTTAACCATGAGTCATCTCTCCAGTCCCTATTTAAAGTATTTAAAAAACTAGGTACAAAGGTATAATTTACATACAGTAATTTCACCTTTAAATATATCTATATATTTATGAGTATGTATGTATGTATCTGTGTACATGAATGCCATGCCATATATTTGGGGTACTCATGAATGACAGTAGGAGGGGGTGGGATCTCTTGGAACTGGAGGAATAAGTGGTTACAAGCTGTCTGATGTGAGTGCTGGGAACCCAGTTTGGCTCTCCAGGAAGAACTCTTGATTGCTGAAGCATTTTTTTTTAAAGTCTAATTCATCTTTTTGAGGTATCCTATTTGTGTGTTGTGTGTGTATGCATGAGGACTCACATATATGAAGGTGTATGTATGTATGTGGTGGAGGCTGGAGAGCAACTCTTGGGTGCCATTTCTCAAGTGTTATCCACCTTGTTTATGTTGTTTTGAGACAGTCTTTGTGTGTAGCTTGGGGTATCCCGGAACTTGCACTGTAGACCAGGGTGGCCTTGAACTCACAGAGATCTGCCGCCTCTGTCTCCTGAGTGCTGAGATGAAAGGCATGTACCACCACAGCCTGGCTGCCATTTTGAATTTTTTTTTTTTCATTTTGATATTTTAAACAAGGTCTCTCATTGGCCTGGAACTAGTCAGCAACCCCCTCAGATTTGCCTCCCTAGAGTTGGGATTAGAAGCATAAACCACGAAACTTGACCTTTTTACGTGGGTTCTTTAGATCAACTTAGGTCCTCTTGCTTATAACATAAGCACTTTAATTGACTAAGCCATCTAGCTCTGAGGTGTCACATTTCTCAGAGTTTTGATAGAGTCTACCAGGGTACTGAATATTTCCTTCATTCTACAAATGTAGTCAATCCCTTTTCTCCACCTTAGCTCTAAGCAACTATTGATCTGATCTATTCTTATATTTTGTCTTTTCTAGAATGTTACATAAGTGGAATCTTACAGTATGTAGGTGGTAATCAAAGTTGACATGTGGCCTACTGTGCTAACACTGTGCTCAAGGCTTTCAGTTAGTTGTGTCATTGTTAGTGTTTCATGTGAATAGAGATGCAGCTCTTTCTTTAAAATGCGTAACTATAAGCCAAGTGCTAGAGGCACAGTTTTAATCCCAGCACTCGGAGGCAAAGGCAGGCAGATCTCTGAGTTCGAGGCCAGCCTGGTCTACAGCTCCAGTTTAGGACAGCCAAGGCTACATAGAGAAACCCTGTCTGAGAAAAAAAAAAGTGTGGCTATTGTAATATAGAGCAGCCATAAAGAATATCATTGCATGCTATGATAAAGTGTGGCACACACCATTGGTTGTCCAGTCTCCCCAGCCTCCTCTTTTAGCTCAGCTTCCTCACATTTCCGTGTATACCCAAGAACCTTGAAGCTGTTTGCTTCGCTTCCCAGGTAGAGTACAAACTTGCTGGCAGTTGGACAGTTTTATGCTTCCTGTACCCTGCTTTGCACAAGGTTTGGCACAAGATTTGGTCCAAAATCTTTGTTGAATGAATCCGTAGATGGCTCAGGTGTGGAAGAGGGGAAGGGAGCTGTAATTGGAGTTTGAGTCGGGAAGGAGGTGGACAACAGCAAGTGGGGTGTCACTCTCCTCTCTTTCCTGCAGCCCAGTGTTCCCCGGGCTTTTTGAGTTCTGCTCCCGATACACAGGCGCATCTCTGCAAGGAGCTACGCAGCTGAACAACAAGGTGATGTAACCCAGAGTCCTGGGCCTGTGGGTCTCCAGATCCAAGGCCATCTAGCCGTGA
Source organism: Pachyuromys duprasi (assembly GCA_028658305.1). NCBI lineage: Eukaryota > Metazoa > Chordata > Mammalia > Rodentia > Muridae > Pachyuromys > Pachyuromys duprasi. The sequence goes on from CM053764.1 coordinate 7,060,549, forward strand.
CCCAGAACCCAGTTTCAGTGGTGGGTAGGAAGAAGATTCAATGGGTGTTTATCTTTCAGATCTGTGATATTGCCATCAACTGGGCTGGTGGTCTACACCATGCCAAAAAATTTGAGGTAAGGCTGTAGTGGGGAAGACTGGCTACCCTGGCGAGGTGGGCTGAGTGACAGTGCTGGGTGGCTGGGCAGAAGAACTGTGCTTCTGTTTATAGAGCCATCTCCCCACAGGCCTCTGGCTTCTGCTATGTCAATGACATTGTAATTGGTATCCTGGAGCTGCTCAAGTAAGTATCCCAGGAAGAGATGAGGAGACTTTGGGGGCTGAGACCAAGGTTCTTGTCCCAGTCCCGACCTCCTTCCCCACTGGCTTCTCTTAAGTCTGTGATGCTTTTCTCGGGTGGCTCCTTTCTTGGATCCGCAGCATCTTCTCTGCTGCCTGTTCACATTTCAGCCCACTCTGCACGTCGTTTTTCTTCCCATCTCTAGCCTTCAGGATGGCGCCCCAGCTGCCTGGAGGAAATTGGTGGGATGAGGTTTCAAGTGACTTGGCCAGAAGCAGACTCTAAATAATTCCAGAGCTTGTGTTGGGGAGGAGAGGATTGGGGGATTGGCCTCTTCCCCAGACTGCGGCTTTGTTCTCACACCAGGTACCACCCTCGGGTGCTCTATATTGATATCGACATCCACCATGGCGATGGGGTTCAGGAAGCCTTCTACCTCACTGACCGCGTCATGACTGTGTCCTTCCATAAATATGGAAATTACTTCTTTCCTGGAACAGGTAAGGGATAGGATCGCTGTGGGTTTTTTTGTACCTTACAACTCTTTGTGTGTGTGTATATGTGTTTTGTTTTGAGACAGGGTCTTGCTCTGTAGCCCAGGCTAGCCTTGAACAGAGTCTTCTAAAATCAGCGTCCTGAGTCATGGGATTATAGGGTATGTGCCACTGCACCCACCTGTCCTTCAGCTCTCTGCGGTGACTGGCTCCTTAGCCTTCTGTTCCCACACATTATGTCTGTCCTCAGAGAAGCCTCTCCAGTCACTCCATTAAAGTAAATAAACAGGTACCTCACCCTGTCTCTCTTTCAGATTACTCACTGCTAGTTGCATTTATTGTAGTTTTTGTTCATTCTCTGTCTATTGCTGTGAGGAGACACCATGGCCAAGGCAACTCTTATGAAAGAGGGTTAATCCATTATCAGCATGGCGGGGAACATGGCGGCAGGCAGGCTCTGGAGCAGTTACTCAGAGCTGCATCCTCATCCAGAGACAGAGACAGAGAGACAGACAGAGACAGACACAGAGACAGACTCTGGACTTGGCATGGGCTTTTGAAACCTCAAAGCCCACCCCCAGTGACACTTCTTCAAACAAGGCCACACCTCCTAATCCTCAAACAGTGCTACTCCGTGATGACTAAGCATTCAAATGTGTGAGTCTGTGGGGCATTCTTACTCAAACTACCACATTCCTTTTCATTATCATGTACCTCCAACAGTATGAATTTGGTAGAATTTCATTAGGTCTATTTATTGCTGTATCCCCTGTGCCTAGTACACATCTTAGCTGAAATAGTTGTTGAAATGGGTGTGATGGCCTATGCCTATTTTCCCAGTAGGCAGGCTCAGGAGGCTAAGTTGGGAGGGTTGCCTTAAGTTTGAGGCAGGTGTGAGATACATAGCTAGACTTTGTTACAAAAAAAGGAAAAAACAACTACAAAAAAGAAAATCCAAAAAATAGAAACTGGGCTGGTGCACACATATGTAATCCCAGTACTCAAGAATGCAGAGGCAGGGGGATCTCTGAAAATTCAAGGTCAGCCTGGTCTACAGAGAGTCCAGAATAGCCAAGGCTATACAGAGAAACCCTGTCTCGAAAGAAAGACAGACAGAAAGCAAGCAAGAAAAGAAAGAAAGAAAGAATCAGGGACTGGAGATATGGCTCAGCTGTTAACAGCACTTACAGAGGACTTGATTCTGTTCCCAGCACCCATATGGCAGCTTACAATTGTCTGCAGTGTTCCAGGAGATCAGATGCCCTTTTCTGACCTCCATGGGCAACAGGCATGCATGTGGTACACATATGTACATGTAAGCAAAACACCAAAAGTAGAAAATAAAAGTAAATCTTAAAACAATTCAATCCCCCCCCCCCCAAACAACAACAACAACAATCTGATTTTTTGTTTGGTTTAGTTTCTCTGGGTGTTCTGGTACTCACTATAGACCACGCTGGCACTTGCCTCTTGAGTACTGGGATTAAAGGCGTGTACCACCATGTCTGGCTAAATAGAAGTTTTTAATCAGGCACGGAGGCACATACCTGTAATCCCAATAATCAGGAGGCTGAGGCAGAGGGAGTGAAAATTGGAAGCTAGGTGGGCAACATAGCAAGTTACATAGTCATGACCCTGTATTGAGTGAATGTAAATTGCTGGAGCCGTAGAGAGCATGTGGTCAAGGAGACAAAGGGACAGCTGTGCTGTGGAAACTTCCTGTGCATGATCATTTTACTCACTTTTCCATAGGTGACATGTATGAAGTTGGAGCAGAGAGTGGCCGCTACTATTGCCTCAACGTACCCTTGCGGGATGGCATTGATGACCAGAGTAAGTTCTGAGGACTTCTCCCTGCCTGCTCTCCTCCCGCCTCCCTTTTCTCTTTCAATTAACCTCTTCTGCCTGGCATTGTCTATTGTTGGGCCAGGTGTCCTTCAGGATGACTGGCCTTCAGAAGGACCATGAACCCCTGGAGTTTGTATGCAATATATTATGTGTATATGCGTCTTGTTTGTTCATCTATTTTTCTGTGAGGAAGGTTGTTAGTGTTTATTTGTCACCCAGCAGTTGTGATATTGTCTAGAAGTTCCGAACCAGTGGCTGGTTCTGTGGGTTGTCCCTTTCCTGGGCTACATGCTCTCTCAACCCCCTTTTTCCTTTTGTTCCCTGTCTCCCCATCCCTTTGGGGTGCCAGGTTGCCCACCTTTGGCCCTCTCCCAGGTTACAAGCACCTTTTCCAGCCAGTCATCAGCCAGGTGGTGGACTTCTATCAGCCGACGTGCATCGTGCTGCAGGTAACGCCCTCAGCAACCCCTAAGAGGCCCTGCCTGGGCCACAGGAAGGAGATCAGAAGACTGAGTTCCCTAAATTGTGAGGGAAGGACAGTAGAGGACGCCGATGCTCTGATCTTTCATGTCACTGTCACCGTTTGGGGTTTTCCTCTTTGCAGTGTGGAGCTGACTCCCTGGGCTGTGATCGACTAGGCTGTTTCAATCTCAGTATACGGGGACATGGGTGAGCTGCCTTCCTTCTTGTTGTATAAAGTTTTAGTTTCTCTTTTATTATCATTATTATTGTTGTTATTATTGCATGTGCGTGTGTGTGTATCTGAATGCCCATAAGTACACATAGACATAAACAAAACAAACATCTAATAAAGGAAAAAAATAATAAGAGGGTAACAAGAAGGAATCTTTTTAATTATCCTTTTTTTTGTTTTTGTTTTTTTTTTAAAGGTTTCACTGTGTGGCACAGGCTGGCATTGAACTTGTGACCCTCCTGCCTTAGCCTCCCAAATTCTGGGATTACAAGCTCAGGTTGTCACATAAGACTTGGGAATTTACTATGGACAGCATGCTTTGGGAAGGATTTTCTGAGAAGGTGAAGTGGGAGACTTGGAGACTGAGAAGGAGTGAGCCATGAAAGGAGAACAGGAAATCCTGCCCTGAGCAGTGAGAAGGGCCGGTGGACCTAAAAAGAGCTACTGTCTTGACAAGAAGAAATAAAGCTAGCATGGCCAGAACATAGTGAGGTGCAGAAAGCATCAGGCTGAGATTGGCCAGAACTATTAGACCCTGTCATTCCAGGAATAATAGAAATTGTTAAAGGATCTTAAACAGGGAAGTAGCGTGGTCTGATGAGTTTGAAAGTTACTATGGGAGTTGGGGGACAGGACAGGTAGTGGGAAGTCACTTAAGAAGCCATTAACATTATTTGGGCAGGGCATGTGTTGATGGAGAGAAATAGGGGGTTTGAAGGTGTACCCTGAAGATTAGAACAGTCTGGCTAGCACCCTAGAGAGTAGTTGAGTAGAGGGCAAGGTGCCAGGAGAATATTAAGCAATACAGAGTGAGGGTGTGCTTTACTTTAAAAGTTTTATTGAGACACAAAACATTAAAGTATACTTATAGTTTTTAAAGATCTATTTTTATTTGTTTGTTTGTGTGTGTGTGACGCAAGCACCAGAAGTGGGTTGGATCCCCTGGAGCTAGAATTACAGGTTATTGTGAGGTTTCCAGCATCGGGGCTGGGCACTGTTTGCTTCACCGAGGAGACACTAACACTGAGTTGATGCTCCAGCCCCTAGAGCAGTGCTTCTCAACCTGTGGGTCATGACCATTGGGAAACACATTTTTCTTAGGAACTGCTCACTGCCCGAAGGAGTCATAATCTTGAGCATACAGCTGAGAGGCAGAAGTTGTCAAGTGGGGCCAGGGTGAACAGCACACTCAGTCCAGGTTACACAAGCACAAAGACCTGAGCTTACCCCAGAACCCACGAAAGAGCACTAGGCCCAGTGCTACAGCACTTACCGTCCGCGACCCCAGGCCTGTGGAAGTCGAGACAAGGAGGCTCACAGGGCTGTGGCCAGCCAGCTCAGCCTACTTGGCAAGTTCCAGATCAAAAAACAGGCCAACACTTGAGGATGTCTTCTGGACCCTGTACACATGAGCACACATACCCCCTAACACATGCACTGGCACACATATAAAGACTCTCACACATCTCTACAAGCAATCACACACAAAGAATGTAACTTTGAATTCTACTATGTAGAATGACAGAGAATATTATTGGGCAAATCTTTGCCCAATGTTTCAAGTGATACCTGGGTCACATGTCTTGCATTCACTGAGTCCTCTTGTTGCTTCTAACAGGGAATGTGTTGAATATGTGAAGAGCTTCAATATCCCTCTCCTGGTGCTGGGTGGTGGTGGCTACACCGTCCGAAACGTCGCCCGGTGCTGGTAAGTCTCTTCTCCTCCTGTGTGGTTTGCTATGGACTCCCTGAAATTGGAGGGGTGGCCCTTTCAGCCCACTTGTCAGCCCAAACTCCTCTGCTTGCTGGTTTCAGGACATACGAAACATCTCTGCTGGTAGAAGAGGCAATTAGTGAGGAACTTCCCTATAGTGGTAAGGTCCACCTCAGGATGCCCCCACACGGGAACCATTCTCACCAGTCTCCAGCATGACCTTGTTTGAAGGCACATGGGAAATTGTACATTCTGGGAGCTCTGCAGACTAAACCCCTGGGCTCAGAGCGGAGCAAATAGTCGTACACGTGGGGACCAGGATGGGAAGGGAGATCGGAAAGTTGAGGGACTCACCTTTTTGTATCTCAGCCATACTTCTTCATTCCCTCCTTCACTTCTCTAAGAATACTTCGAGTACTTTGCCCCGGACTTCACGCTCCATCCAGATGTCAGCACCCGCATCGAGAATCAGAACTCCCGCCAGGTTAGCAGCTGTGAGAAGCTGGGCACAGCAATGAGGGGAGGGCTCAGGAGAGGTCCAGGAGGTAGGAGCCAGGAGAAAGCAAGAGAAGGAAGTTCTGAGCTGTCCTTGTTGCTTTTAACATCTTGGAGTAGTCCACGATAAAGTAGGTTGGTGGGGAGGGACAGTTACCAAGTGGGGATCTGAGCTTGAAATACTACTTAAAACTGTGAGGGTGGAAGGCAGGTAGATAGAAGGGTGTGTTCTCTGGGACTCACCTAGTCGCTGCTGACTTTTCTTTCCTCTCAACTAGTATCTGGACCAGATCCGCCAGACAATCTTTGAAAACTTGAAAATGCTGAACCATGCCCCCAGTGTCCAGATTCATGATGTCCCGGCAGATCTCCTGACGTATGACAGGACTGATGAGGCTGACGCAGAAGAGAGGGGCCCTGAGGAGAACTACAGCAGGTCTGGGGCAGGGGTTTGAGAGCAGGTGGTTCCTCAGGCTTGCAGAGGAGGCTCCTGAGTGGAAAAGCAAATGGGAATACTAGTTCATCTGGCCCTGGCTTAGCTCCTGTAGGCTGCAAGTGTTCTACTCTTTTTGGCACTTTTTAATATCAAAACAACAGATTCATTGAAAATATAAACAGCATCAAAATATGTTGTTTTTACACAGTCCCAGAATCATTCCACGGAAGTAACCATTATTAATGGTTTGATTTACGTGTTTTTTGGATAGATCATTTTCTATAGATTATAAGAACACTTCTACATATACATGTGTACATCCAGAATTTTATGTATGCAGTTTTTTGTTTGTTGTTGTTTTGTATTTTGAGACAGGGTTTTTCTGTGTGGGCCTGGCTGGCCTTAAAATCAGAGATCCTCCAGCCTCTGCCTCTGGAGTGCTGGGATTAAAGATATTCACTACCTTGCTCTTTCTTGGTATTTTGAGATTGGGTTTCACTATTGTAGCCCAAACTGGCCATGAGCTCATAATAATCTTCCTGTCTCAGTTTTCTAAATGCTGCGATTATAGGAATGTACCACCTTATCCAGTTTGTTTATAAATTTTTTGTTAATATGGGTAAGAGCATTCTCTGTTTATTGCTCTGACTTACATTCTCCTTTTTTTTCTTTTTAAAAGGTCTGTTTTTTTGTGTCAGTATGTAGAGATCAGTGTTTTTTCAGTTGTATAATTTGTGTGGTGATAGCATAGTGTAATCACTTAACCACTCATGGCTATTTACATTAAGCTCTACCCTCCTTTTTTATGGCTATTAAATAGTAAAGAATGTGGCACCTTATATACACATCTCTGTATGCTTGTTTGAGCGGATCAGAGTTTCAGAATCGTTCCCATTAGGTCACATGCCATATGTAGTATTTTATATTTGCTGCCAAATATATTATATATTATATATTTGCTGCCTTTCAAGAAGTCTTTACTTACACTTTTTAAAGAAGACCTTTTATTTAATTGTAGATTCATTTGCTTTATGTGTATGGTGTTTCACTTAAATGTACTTACGTGCACTGTGCCTGGTGCCTGCTAAAGTCAGATCCTCCGGTGCTGGATTTAGGGATAGTTGTGAACTGCCATGTGGGTGCTGAGAAGAGAATCCAGGTTCTCTCTTCAGCTCCCTATTTACATTTATAGCATTTTATTCCCTCTGAGCGTTGAACCCAGTAAATCACTGCCCACATTTTATTTTATAGGTTTCCTAGATTTATTTGTTTTTGTTACTTTTCCAGATTTGAGAATTATATTGAGGTGTGTGTGTATATGAGAGAGAAAGAGAGAGTGTGTGTTATCTTTACTGTTCTTAAATCTATGTTGAAATATCTGTAGGTAGAATGAAATAGGAAAGAAAAGATTAGTATATATCTTTTTGTTGTTCATCTTCGAAGAAATTTCTAGAAAATGAAGAGGAAGGCCAACAGAACCCAGAAGGGCCAAGAGAAAGAAAGATAGAAAGAGATGGGCTAATGGGGAACAGGTCACCTTACAGGACTGACAGAGCACCCAAGGTGATGTGTGCGTCTGTGCCTGGGGTTGACGCTGGCTCTGCAGCAGATGAGGATGACTTCTCAGTTCATCTACTTTTGGGTTGTAGAATTCTGGCCTTCGTTTTTGTCCTCTGGACTTGGTCTTGCCTGCTTTGATGCTTGTGACTTCTCCAGCTTCCCTCCTCTCTGGATACCTCCTCATTTCCTGGCTCGGCTGAAGAAGATTCTAAACATCTGGTTCCGGCTCCTGTAATCATCCTTTCTGTAGTGTCTCTCTCTCCGGGTCTCAAAGGCTTGACTTCTAGAAACTGATTGTCTCTGTCTTAATTGGTTCGGCAACACCTGTTTCTAAGTTCTCCCTTTTGTCCAGGTTTGGCTTTTCTATGGTTACGTGCTCTCACCTTTTCATACCTCCTGGGCAGCCAGCAGAAGCGTCTTCCTGCTCCTAGGCCTTGCCTCACTGCTGCCTACTGTGCTCCAGCCAATGTGTGACATACAGAGTGGCCACAGCGAATTTCCAGCTTTGAAAGCTCTGGGCTCCACATTAAGTACTTCATGTTACACAGTATACACCATGTTGTCATTCTGTTGCCATCAGAAAACCCTAGGAGGTGGGCTCTTATCCTCAGAGGACTAGAGGAATCCAAGGCTCAGAGAGATTAATTAACTTTCCTAGGATTCTGCAGTGAGTTTCAGGGCTGAGATTCCTAAGTGGTTGACTCCTCACCTTTCACCTGGGCTCTTAGAGATGATAAAGGTGGGCTTACTAAGTAGACAAGGCCTTGTCTGCCTTAGTTTCTTTGCTTCTCTTCAGTGACTGTCTCAATGTTTTCTTTCGGAGAATGTTTTTCAAAGGGAAGGGAACCAGTATCCAGTACTCCCTGAGCCCTGTGTTGCTGTCACTTCCCGCCTCATTCTAGTTTTAGTAGCATGTCAGTCTTCCGCTCATACCTTTCCTCGTGTCTGTCTTCTGCTTGTACGTCTTGTCTTATCTTCCAGTTGTACCTTTCCCTTTGTCAGTCCTAGCTCACCCTTCCTTCTCCTCGTACTTAGAAGCAAGAGCTTGAAAATGACCTGCACACAGATCTTTACGTCATCTTCTGAAACTACTTTTCTCTGCACATATGACCCCCAGCCTCCTGGCCTCCTTGTCATTTTAGAATGGCTCGGTTCCCTTGGACCTTGTGATTTCTGTGCTTGGTTTTCTTGTGGCTGGGCGGGACCTGCCTGAGGTCTCTGCCTGGCCAGCTTCATAAACTCAGGTCTTTCGTCCTCAGAGTGCTCCCCCTTTGGTAGGTCATACACCACTCTCTTGCTTATACCAGACTCAGTCATGTAAAACGCCACCATTTGAAATCGTTGTATTCATTCATCTGCCTTGTTATTGCTGGTCTCATGAGGTAAACTCTGAGAGGCTGTATGGCAACCTTGTCTGGCTGATTCTCTGATGTTTTTATAAGGCCTGAGGCAATGCCTGGCACACAGAAGTCTCCTCTTATTGGATATGTGGGTTGCAGTAAGTCCCTACTAGCAAGAGCACAGGAACTGGCTTTGGAGAATACTGTAGAAGAATTGGCTCCAAGGAGGGCCCTGGGAGGAGCCTGGGACTTGAAGAATGGGCTCCTAATTTCTTGTCCCTTGTTTTACAGGCCAGAGGCACCCAATGAATTCTATGATGGAGACCATGACAATGACAAGGAAAGTGATGTGGAGATTTGAGAGCAGCTGGATGCTGTGTCCCCAGGAATTCCTTTTTACCTCTTGGGCAGAAAGGAAAATCTGGCTCCCTGAGTCCTGAACTGGATACCTCCAGGGCCTTTTACTAACTCTGCTGAAGGGTTTGGAAACTACATTGGTTCTTGAATCATCTACCCCTTTTCCTCAAACTGTCATAGCCTGATGATGGTCCCTGTTAGGGATGAGACAGGGACAAAGGTTTTTGGAACATTGTGGGTGATGAGTCCTAGAGGTGGTCCTCAACCCCTCTGGCCCCTTATTTGTCCCCTCCATCTTTCCAACTCAGAGACTGCTAGAGATGAAAGTTTTGACCGTACTAAAGTCACCTCTGACTTCCTCCTTGGTTCCCCTACTGCACTTCTTGCTTCCATGCAATGTGAACAGTGAGGGGGAGGAGGGCCTGTCTCTCTGAAACCGTAATTGCAGATGCAGTACAGTTGCAAGTAGGGGAGGGTGTGAAGATACGTCGCTTTAACTGGCTTTGTGTCCATTTTATCACCATTTTTAATCTAATAAACCAATTGGTATTTTTTTTTACCTTTCTAGGAATTTTAATTCTTCCTAGCTACCTATGTATGATGGGAAAAGGAAATAGAGATGATGTGTATAATAAAATTGTTAACATTCGTTCAGTACTTTATGTTAGACCCTGTGTGTGTATTTTCTATGGGTCATTTTACTCAAATGGGGAGTTAATAGAACATTTCCACTGAAAAGTTAGATTAACCTGGCCAAATTAGTGACCAGAAGATGTAAAATACGGCCTCAGCTATGTGAGCATGGGTGTTTGAGGTGAGGATGATAGCTGGTAAAGATGTCCTGAGATATAATGCAAGTGCTTGGCTGTGCTTGATGTAAGAAACTGCTTATGAGCTGACTGACAACAGGGCTGGATCCTGTGTGTACCCCAAACACAGACCCCTTTCTAGAGGAATTTACCATCAGGGCCATGGCAAATCTAGGTGTTGACAGTGGTACAAGGAAGGAGTGATAGGAGATCACTCACGCTGTCTTTTCACTCTAGCTTGAAAGTAAGTAGCCTTGGAATTCTGAGCAGCAGCAGTGAGAGCTGGACAGCTCTATGTGACTCCTCAACTGGCAACAAGGTGAAGGCCACATTTAGGAGTCAGTAGAGCCCTTGGTGTCGCATCTATGCGCTGGAGGTTCCGAAAAGTTGCTGATCCTGTCCTCGGGAATATACACTTTCCTTTCCTTCCGTCCTTAGGGTTATCCAGTCCATCCCTCAAAGGCCATATTGGGTAGATGCAGCCAGGAGAGTGAAGTTGCTGAGGGAGAAGATTATGTAAAGGCCATACTCAGAAAACTCATGCTGGCATGAGTTTATGTCCATGGGGAAATCTTGATTAAACATGATTGATCTGTGTAAATTTTCCATCAATTAGGTTACAAGTCACTTCAACTCCCATAGTTCAAATTTCTTAAATGGTGATACCAGTAGACTCTCAGGAAATAGTGAGGAAAGATATGTCATGTTTAACGTATAGCCTGGCCTATAGTTTGTGTCCAACATGTAACTATTTAATTGCTGCTTAGGCTATTGGCAAGAATTGGTTCGTCCATGTAAGAAACAATTAGAAAGCGAATCTAGGATTTAGAGCTGGGCAATGTAACTCCGTAGCCAGTCTAGATTGGTGCTGGCTCAAGCTCAGTTCTTGGCACATGGTTTTCTATATCAGGCAACTCAGTTTTTACAGTATTTTTTTTAATGTACTTACTGCATGGACATCATCTACATAAAACCCGCATCATCCCACAAAACCTAGGCTTAAATTTTCAACCAAGATAACAGTGTCTCTACGATAAGAGTGTTGTCTCAGACAATAAAATTCTGGCTGGGGTGTGAGGTGGTCTGGCTTTACAGCCACGTGGGTTCTGCGTGGGAGCCTAAAGGCCTCCTCTGTTCCAACCGCCAGGGGGCGAAACTCCCCGCTGCGGTCTGGCAGAGCAGCACCGCCCACTCTGTTCTCTGTTCCCCCCCACGTGGGTCCGAATGGTTAGGCCCGCCGGGCAGGTAGCGCGCTTCCGCGGCGTCCCTCCACCCCCCTCCCTTCCCCCATTGGTAGGGGCTGCGGGTCCGGGCGGAAGTGGGGCAGGCGGGCGGGAGCGAGGCGTCACCGTTGTATATTCATGAGGCGCGCGCAGCCCGGCATGCTAATGAGGCGGGGCGCGGCGGCCGGCTAAGAAGGCTGCTGGGCGGCGGCGGTGGTTGCTGGCTCGGGGCAGCCCGGCGCGGGCGGCGTAGACAAGGGGTCACTGGCCGGCGCTACCCAAGACATGGACCCGTCCGGCGGGGGCCTAGGGCCCGGCCGCGGGACCCGGGACAAGAAGAAGGGTCGGAGCCCGGAGGAGCTGCCTGCGACGGGCGGCGACGGCGGCAAACCTAAGAAATTTGTGAGTGTCCCTCCCACCCTGCTCTCAGCCTGGCGGGTGGCCGCCCTCGGGACTCCGGGCGACCCTCGCCGCCCTCCGGAGGCGGCTGCCTGCTGCTGGGGAGCCGCCCCCGCGCCTCTTTTCCTGGTTTCGCTGGGTCCTGGGCTCGGCGGTCCCACGTTCTGCCCCTCCGGGACCTCGGGCAGCCGGGGAGTCTCACCTGGCCCTCGCCTCGGCCCCTTGGAGCTTCCCTCGCTGTTCAGTCCGAGGGCTCTACGCGCCCGGCCCCGCGGCTCTCAGCCCACTTCCTTTCTTCTGCCTCGTACCCGCCACACATCTTTTTATTTTTATTTATTTATTTGTAATTTTTTTGGTCTCCTGTAAGCTGTTCTGAGCCCATATTCTCTTCTCGCTCATATCCACTTTAGGGTATTCTCATTATTTAAAAGGCCGTTTCCTCCCTCACTAGTAATCCCTTTCACCTGCTAACTTTCCTCCCGCCCCGTCCCCTTCCAGGGCCCTCCTCAGCCTGGTGTCACCCGGTAATGCTTCCCCTCAGGAATGTTACCTGACTTGAGTCTTGTCTTTCCTCCTCCTTTGGACGTTTGTCCTTGTGATTACGGGAATGGGTTCCTGCCCAGGTCCTGTGGTCAGTGGGGCATGCGGTAATTGCCTTCCCTAATCCGCAAAACTTGTTTCTTTTTGCCCTGTTGCTTATCACTTCAGAGGGTTAGAACTTCTCTCTATGCCCTTCATGACCCGAGATGGTGATTAAGCCTGCCTCTTGAGGAGCAAGTTATATTTCAGGTCCAATACGTTTGTGAGTAATTTAGTTGCATTTTATACACTTAAAAAATAACCATTTCCTCAGCTAATCTTTCGCCATCTTCTGTGCCCCAAGGTTCCTGACATCCCTTTTCCTACACCTGTAGGAGAGCATGTTAGAAGTGCTGATTACTTCTAATCCCAGCCCGACGGACTGTCGATGTTCATGTAACGCGATATTTTACTACCTGTTGCCTTTCCTAAATCCTCTTCTCTTTCCAGGGAGCTACTTGCCTCTTACAGTAAAAACTCTGAAAGATACCAAGCAGTCAGAGAGGGAGTTTCTGCTTAACTCTTTTCCAGATGTTAACTAGATACTTAGTTTGTTCTTCCAGGTAACATAATAATCTCTTTGACCAACTAAATGCCTTGAATTCTTACTACCACTATCCCACCCCACCCCGAAATATTCTGATCCAAGGCCACACTTGGGGAATTAAACTGATAAGTGATGGAAATGGGGAGACAGTGTCTACTGACCTGGAGGGTTACAAGCACACTAAATTGAAGAGTGACTCATCTCTTACTATTTCTAGCAAGACAAGGTGCTCCTGGCATGTCCTTTCCAGTGACATACATGGTGTCAGTAACTGTTTGATTTGGCAAAAACCTTTGTAGAAATAGGATCCCTGGTGACCAGAGCAGTATATCCCTAGGTTCTTTCTTTAAGAATTGGCTCCCCACACCTCTCCAGCTTGAGAGCTTTTCTTCCCAAACTTTCCTACCACAATGTAAGTTTTAGGGCCTGTATTTCTTCTATTTCTGTATCTTTTTGTTGATTTTGTTACCATGGATACTGCTTGACCTTCTCTATCCAAACTCTAGCTATTCTTGCTGATTTGCAGTGACCTCTATGACTTGTTACTGTTTTTTAAGTTCTGTGTGTGCTTTTTATTTGATCTAACACTGTGTTTCGTAAATTGATGAAATCTGCTTAAGTGTGTGGTGCTGTAAGGTGAGAAATCCCAGGAAACTCAACTTCTTTTCACCTGTTTTTTTGTCTCGTCATGGTCTTGTGTGGCTGAATGGATTTGGCCCAGAATTGTTGATATTTGCTGTGCAGAGGCTGGGGCTAAGTTCTCTTTTACCCTTACCTTAACTGGTATTAAAAACTAGGTATGTCAAGTAGTTGAGGATTGGAAGGTTTCCAGGAAAGTGGGCTGCTTCACTTCCTCGTTGCCAAATACAGTCTACCTTAAGGCAGGAGAATATTCTTTCTCATTGCTCTTTTTATGAGAACTATGACAAGGAGCATTGCAATCCACCTCTCTTTGTCTCTGTGTATATAAGTGTGTTTGAGTGGGTGGAGTGGGTGAGATTGCTGGGGTGCTTTTGTTACCCAGGGCTCAGTTTTCTTGAACTACTGGCTAAATCCAAACTCAAAGCTGTTTCGCCTACTCCACTTTCTCTGAAGTGCAGTATCCGCCAGAACGCCCCTCTGGCTTGGACTAAGTGTGCTTGAAGGTTCACATTTGAGTTGTTGGCAGTCCCTTAAAGCTTTCTGAGCAGGTTGTTTGCATTTGAAGGACTGCAGTTCATACCTTTCTGGCATATGCAGGTTTTAATTACAGACAGGCAGATGAGAAAATAGAGCTCATAAATTGCCCAAAATCTGCCCTTCACCCTCTAAGGCAGCTTGTGTGGAGAGCAAGTGTAATTTTAGTTTAAAAAGTGGATAGGGATCATCTTTAAAGGCATGGCTGTTAGAAATGTTGATGTGAGTGACTGAAGCCAGGCTGCTTGGTTTTCCCCTTTGGTTCTCGATGATTCTGTCTTTTGGGCCATGAACATTTCCCTTCTGTAGTGTTATTCCAATTCCTGTTGGAATCCTTTCAAATGAAGGAAAATAAAAATTCCGAGTGAACAGAGTGTTTCTGACTTTGCAGCAGTGACAAATGTGGGTGTCAAATACACTCATCTCTGAAATAGATGTAAAGAGAGTCAGTACCACCACGGTGTTAGGAGGCTGCAGACTATCCCTACATTTAGTAGATTACATGTCTTCTTATACAATGTTGAAATTAATACATTTTAAGAACAGTGATTACTGATTCAATGAGGAAAGCAAGGAGAGTTGGTAAATGTTCCAGTACTTAAAATTTTTTTAAAAGCTGTTTTTATTTTTATTTTATGTGAATGAGTGTTTTGCCTGCATGTGTGTATGTGCACATATGTGCTTGGTGGTTAAGGAAGTCTGAAGATGGCACTGGATCCCTGGAACCAGAGTTCGAGATAGTTGTGACTGTCATGTGGGCACTAGAATCTGAACCTGGGTGCCCTGCAAGAGCAACAAGTGCTCCTGACCACACATCTGTTTCTCCAGTTATCAAGAGCTGAAAATATTATGAACTGAAAATTGTTATAAAACCTAAGGAAGTAGTAGTATTAGGAACAGTATAATTTCGATAAGCACATGGACCAACACAGACCTGTTTTATATTTTGTTGATAGACTAGCCTTTTGTTGTCCCTCCTGGTCTGCACTGCAGTCTATAAATGGATTGCCAAGTTATTCTAGAGAAGAATTATATCTTCAGTGGAATGTAATAGAGACCCAGATAAGGTTGTATACCATATGTAATTCAGAAGAACAGGTTAAAATCATGTTTATTAACAAGATATATGAGACATGGTAGAGAAACAAGGGATTTGTATCTGGAAGTGGTTCCTTTGCTTTGTGTCAGTTGAAAACATTCATAGTTGCAGAAACCATTCTCGTTTTTCTTTCTTGTGTTGAGCCCTCTGCTTTCAAGCATTTATCAGGGAGTAGTAGAGAAACAAGCGTCTCGGCGAAGTAGCTGAGGTGTTTGCCTGTTACTGCGATGGCATTTCCCTTCCAGCCGCTGCTTGTCTCTTTGTTCCATCCTTCCCTTATGCTCTGCTTGGAGCTGGTTTGAGCCTAGCCAGGGTTTTGGGCAACCAGGCAGTTGGAAACTATTAAGACTAAAATTTCTGAGTTGGTGGATCTCTGGTGCTACATACCTTTAATCCCAGGTAGGTGGATCTCTGTGGCTAGCCTGGTCTATAGAGTGAATTCCAGGACAGCCAGGGCTACAAAGAAACCCTGTTTCCAGGGCAGGGCAGGAGTTAAAGAGAATACTAAAATTTCTGGAAGCATAAATTGAAAAGTAAAAAAAAAAAATACTGTAATCACTACGAAAACCTATTTTCTCTTAAAACAAAATAAATCCAGTTTTTAGAGTCATTGATACCTCATTAATGAGATAAAAAGTTTTACTGTGGAAAAAGACAAATATTGAGACCAATATTTTAATGAATTCCCTCATTATAAAATGGTTAAGTCACTCTTTTAGTTTTGATATTTTACTTGTAGTCATTATCTTTTTGTTTTGTTTTTGAGACAGGGTTTCTCTGTGTAGCCTTGGCTGTTCTGGACTCACTCTGTAGACCAGGCTGACCTCGAACTCTCAGAGATCCTCCTGCCTCTGCCTCCCAAGTGCTGGCATTATAGACATGTGCCACAGCACCCAACTTCTATTCATTATTAAAGCTTGTTTTGAATGGTACCTTAAAACTTCAGAGCAGTGGCTGGTGACATGGATCAGTGTGTAAAGTCATTTGCTGCTAAGTTTCAAGATATGTTTGATCTCCAACACCCACGTGGTGGAAGGAAAGAACTGGCACTTCCACAGGGCAACCATGTACACGTGTAGATACATACATACAACACAACACACACACAAATATCAAATAAACAAATGTTAAAAGAGTATTAAAAAATCTTTAGCACTAAAAGTCTGGAATTTCATCAAGTCTAAACACTCAATGTTTCAGTCACTTTTTGCAGTTTCATATTGGAAACATTCAGGGGCTGAAAGGTAGATGGTGGATGATTAAAGAGAAGGAAAGCAGAGACGTTGGTTTCTATGTTTTCTCTGTTTAATGGTAACATAGGAAGGGGCATATAAGGGAACTGGTGCAGCAGTGAAAAGAAGTTGGTTCTCTGTCGCTTGGCTCTGTGACAACTAGGGAATGTCGTTTGCCTTTTAAAAACTGTTTCTTTTGACAGAATAGACAATACAGAGGACTATAATCACAATAAAGCTGAATTAAAGAGCCATAGCCAGCTCACTAGTGTTTAGTTCTTGGAGACCTGGGATCCCAGCACTGCAGACTAACCTATACCGGAGTTGGAGATCTGGTAAAACTTGTGATATGACCGTCCTTAAATGTTGGCTTTCTAGCGCGTCTGTGGTGCTCATCGCTGTGCCTGTAACTGGCGAGGCCTGACACTCTTGAATGTCTCCTGCCCTTACCTGGTCTTTGTGTGTTTTCCTTGAGGAATCTCTTTAAGGTTTTG
The DNA here is from genome assembly GCA_028658305.1 of Pachyuromys duprasi. NCBI lineage: Eukaryota > Metazoa > Chordata > Mammalia > Rodentia > Muridae > Pachyuromys > Pachyuromys duprasi. Next base: position 7,077,325 of record CM053764.1, read on the forward strand.
TTTGTAAATTTCTGTCTTTGTTTTAGCTTAGGCATGAATCTTTGAATATATGTGTTTTGCATATATTTTATTCTTGTTGATTAGCTATTTAAATTTCTTAACAGTATATTTTGAAGAAAAGGAGGGATGTTTCTTTTTGAAGAAGCCCCTTTCTCCCCACTTTTTTGCTCTTTGAATTATCTCAGCATTTTGCTAAAAGCCCACTTATATTTTCTCTTTTCAATGTTTTGGTTCCACATATTGGTTCTTTTTCTGTAGACAAGACGGCTCGGTTTTTTGAAACCTTTGAGATTTCGTTTATACTGGATGCCCCACCCCCAACCCACCCACCCAGTTAGATAGTGCTAACTTTTTTTTTTCTGTTCTCAGTGAATGTTTAGAGTTTTTACATGAGGATGTGCTAGATTCGCTCTGGGATAAAGAGTAATTATAGCTGTGGCAGTTACAACAGTCGGAGTGAGCACCTCCTGTGTGCCTAGCAATGTGCTGAAAAGGTTTGGAGTCAGTGACTCGTTAGTCTCAGCACTGGCCTTAATCAAATGCACACTATTATTTTTATTTTATAGGTGATTGGATTAAAATGCATTGAGATCGGGCTACCTGCTTGAGGACCTAGAAATAGAAAGTAGCAGAGCTAGAATCCAAATCTAAATCCAGCGGATTGATTCATTACTTTGTAATATCAGCTCATATGTAATCAGCCTTTCACATCTGCTGTGTTACAGTATTCACTTCTAGAAATTTCCTAGAAAATTTTGGTGGTATCCCTTAGAGTCCTTTGGTCATCTGTAGTCTATTAAAACTGGATTCTTCTAGAGTCCAATTATTAGGAAAGCGGTACAGGGTTTAGATGTATAAAGTGCATTGGCTAAGTGCCTAAATGCTTTGTGCATTTAGTAATTTAGATTTTGAAGCAAAATTAAAACTACCTTAAACATGAAAAAAATAGCTGTTATTGAGCATGCAAACCCCATCTTTCCTATCTTAGGAGTTATTCAGTTGTGTAAAACATTTTTTTAGAGTAACCTGATCTTTTTTGTAAGTAGACCAGCTTTAACTGCATCATCTGTCAGGAGTTTCAGTTAAGTTGTTGAGGGCAGCAAGTAGTGGCAACAAATGGGGGAGGAGTGAGCTGAAGCGAAGACCTGAGACCAAGACCATCTTTGTAATTAGCCTTTTTATGTTTAAATTTGATGTTTGGCATTCGTAAACACTTACTATCCTGAAACTTAAGGATTTGAAATGACTACTAACTCCAGGGTCTCTTCTGAGTCTGAGAACTGCTGGCTTTGCTCTTTAGACCTGGCAGTTATTTGACTGTAGTTAATAATTAAGACATTGCCACAGAGATCCAAGTACACGGAACTACAATTTTCTGTATGATTGGTGGTAACGAGTAGAGAATAGAATTTCTCTTGTTTGCCTGTGTCCAAATACATCTACCTTGTATCCAAAAGCTGATCCTAAAGTCTTGTGGTTATTATATCAGATTTCAGCCTTCGTTTTTAGGAGATTATAATCTCAACTGTATATATACCCATCTAGGAGGAGAAGTTTCACCCAAGCCTGTGAACATAAAATTTGTGTGCGTGGGCATGCTGCTGGGGATCATACCTGTGGCTTTGTGTTTGGTAGCCAAGTGATCCATCACTGAGCTCCAAGTGCTCTACCACTGAGCTACACTTTGAGCCCAACATAAACTTTAAATTGATGTCCAAATTTAAAGAATTAGAGAGAATTAAAGAATTGAGAGAAAAGCTAAGTTTCAGAATCTTGAGTGTTGCATGTGAAAAAATCTTAAAATGATAGTTACCCTAGCTCTTTGTTTTTTTAAATAAAGGTTATCCTGAACCGGTGATTTGCGCAGTCTACTGTCTAGAACTACAGGTATTGCTGTTTGGTTATGACCTTACCACTACTGATTAGGCATGTGACTTTTGGACAAGTCACTTCAGTGTGGCATACATCATTGGTTGTCCAGTCTCTCCAATCTCCTCTTTTAGCTCACCTTCCTCACATTTTCTTGTATACCCAAGAACTTAGAAGCTGTTTGCTTTGCTTCCCAGGTATAGTACAAACTCCCTTGGTCTTTTCTTATAAAACTTGAGGGCTGTTATGATCGTTCCTAAGGTCTGTGCCAGGGTGCCAGCGTCCTGGGTTCTGTAAATATCCCAGTGCAGTAATGGGCAGTGAGGGCTGCGGCTGGCCCTGAAGGAAATCTGATTAGAAGAGAGGGACTTTGTGAGGTGGGGAGGCTCAGGTGTATGAATGTGCTGGCGTGGTTAGAGGAGTCAGAGATTGGTGGGGAGGATCATTAGGAAAGCTAAAGCCACTTCACTTGGCAGAGATTTTAGGTTCCCTTTTTATAAAAACTTGTAGAAAAAAGGGGGGGCCCTGAAAATTAGCATTTTACAACATATGATACACATCGATATCAGTTTGGGGCCATATAATGGTGGTGACATTATGTAATCAGGATATGTAAGAACTCAGATTTGTGTTAAGGTCTAAGAAGTAATTACTTTTATTTAATTCCTGTGAGTATTTTGCCCACATGTGGGTGCTGAGAATTGATCCCTGGTCCTCTGGAAGGGTAATCAGTGCTCTTAACCTCTGAGACATCTGTTCAGCCAGCCCCCAGCAAATAATTTTTGCTACCTTTGATGGTGTTTAGGTAGTTTAAAGTCTTTACTACTCATAATGTACCTATCTTTTCAGAGATTATCTGGTTCTTTTTTTTTTTTTTTTTTTTTTTTAGTTTTATTTATTATGTATACAGTGTTCTGTCTGCATGTACACCTGCATGCCTGAAGAGGGCACCAGATACCATTATAGATGGTTGTGAGCTGCCATGTGGTTGCTGGGAATTGAACTCAGGACTTCTGGAAGAGCAGCCACTGCTCTAAACCTCTGAGCCATCTCTCCAACTTTATCTGGTTCTTAAAAATGCAGCTTTTCAGCTGGATCTTAAGGCTGTATGAGCAAATGTGGGCACAGTCAGATACACCTTTGTGAGAATGCCCAGTTGCTTTTTCGAAATGTTCTTTCTGACCATGAGCTGTCAGCTTTGGTTGCATGGTTATGGAAGTGTTCTTCACTCTTCCTTGAATGCAAAAGTATTTGTCTCCTTCTACAGTCTTACCTTCATCCAGCCAGCTTGAAAGGTTCCTCAGTGTCCTAGAGGTTCTTAGCTTATGTTCTCTACAGCATTTTCTGCATTTAATTTCAGTGTTAGATCTTGCATCAATATTCTCTACTCTTATGGTCTAATAAAAGAGATTGAGAATTCTGAAAACATTAGCTATCTCTCATCAAGTTAACTGAGCTAGAGAGTGACTGACGTAACTACCCCAATCAGAAGAGCACTACAAAGAAAAAATGATTACTGTCTCTGGAGAGACTGTCTGATTTGAAGGAACATCATGTATGGTTAAAAGTCCCTGAGTTATTTTACAAAGTGCAAGGCTGCTGACTTGTACCACTATAAATGAGAGAGTATTTGACCCAGTGCTCATCTAAAGTGAGTAAGTGCAAGTTCCCGTGGTATTTGAATTTATTAATACCCTAGTCTTTCATGGCCATAGAAAGGTTTGTATGTATGTGCAGCACATGAGTGCCTGGTGCCCATGGAATTCAGAAGATGGCATTGACTCTGCTGGAACTGGAGTTAAGGATGGTTGTGAGCTGCCATGGTGGGTACTGGGAACAGACCCAGGGTTCTCTGCAAGAGCAGCAAGTGCTCTTAACCTTTGAGCCTTCTTTTTAGCCCATACCATTCTTTCTTAACACAGACTCCAGTCAGCTGTAGAATTTCTTTAGTTCCTTTATTTGGCCATAGAAGCTGATAGCTTTGGACTGTTGTAAAACTATTCTATTGTGTTAGACTTACTGAGTTATTTTTAGTTAGTTTTGTGTGTGTGTGTGTGTTTGTGTGTGTGTGAGAGAGAGGGGGGGGGTGTATATCAAGGCTCCCCACTTGCAGGGCTCTCTAATGATTTCTTGATCCTTGTATTTTTAAAGGGATGGGAGTTGGTCCTGGTTGGCAGCTCTTAGCCTCTGCTACAGCTTGCTGGGCTGTGGGTGACGTCTGTTTCCTGTGATTGAAACCACAAGAAGAAGTGGTGAGAAACCACTGTAGGATATGCATTATCAGGCAAGCAGCAGGCATTGGGTACCCTTAAAGAGGACAGTAGTAACCAATTACAGTCTTTCAGAGGCCTGAAGAGACTTTAGAAAGGATTTGACCCAGTTTCCCTTTAAATGAGGAGGACATGGAAGCTTAGAGCTGTTTTGTTGGCCTTAATTAGATGAGCTAGGTTTTAGAATCTAGCTCTTCAGTATACTCTCTCACTTTGTATTATTGCTCTTAAACTCTGCAAATGTTCTTTGTCTGAATATTTACTAAGGTATACAAAAGAAGAGAAAGTATTGAACATTGTGAATATGGGAATTGGATGATGTGTTGCCTTAAATCCTGTGCTAATGAGTTTTTAAAAACTTTATACATTTTCAAAACACCAGTATCCAAGAAACCAGAGTTTCTGCTGTTTTGTTTTTATTTCACATGATATGTGAATATTCTAGGCACTATCTTAGCACAAATTTTTTATAGAATTACAACTATGGTTTTATATCTTCTACTTTAAAAATACTATAAACATTTCCATTGCTTCAAGCTTTAAAATTTTTTATTGGAAATGGAAATGCATTTTTATTATAAAAGCAATATGTAGCTCTTTCTAAAGGAATGTAGATAGGTATAAACATAGAGTAAAACAATCCCTTTAGGTTTTTGTTTTTGTTTTGTTCTTGAAACAGGGTTTCTTTGTGTAGCCTTGGCTGTCCTGAGCTCCATCTGTAGACCAGGGTGTTCTCAAGCTCAGAGATGCCCTGCTCTGCATCCTGAGTGTGTATGCCATCACTGGAAATGCATGCTCTTTGGAAATCTTTGGGGCCTAAGTAAGTACTCTGGCATGAAATTGTGTATGTGATTGTATCATAACATAGTTCAACATAGTTTGGTTTCTAGAAGGATCAGAATGACTAACTTTGGCTTGTGTTTCTGGTGAACCATCAGGAGAATTAAAATCATCACTGGGCTCCCTGCTCTCCAAGATTTCTCTTAAAATCTTGTTCTCAGTTTATAAAAAGCTACAAAATGTGTGCTGCAGTTTCATTAGCTCACGTCTGGCTTTTTGAATAGCAATGTAATTTTTGGGTTATGTACTCTATTATCAGATGATTATTTTTGAGTATTCAATGATGATGTGAGGAGAAAAAGGGTGTAACTATTATTTGGATTAAAAGGAATTGGGGGTAGGACTTAAAACAAGTGCCTGTATGTAGAAGTGATAGCAGCTGTAGAAACTTCCTGTCTGTTGGGCCTTGGGTGTGTCATATATGTCTACCCTGAGGAGAAGATGTCCTGCTGCTCACATCACAAGGGAGGAGGGCAGAGTTGCTACGGTGATTGAGAAACAGCATTCCTGAGTCACTGACTCTTTCTAAATGAATGGTCAACACCCCTTTTTTAAAGGAGCAATGACTTTCTTTCCTGAACTCAGAGAAGCCCAATAAGAAAATGAGGAAGAACAAGCATAGTATTTGGAGCTTGAGAAATGTATTGAAACTTTGGGAAAAAAATCCTCTAACATTAAGTGTTTTCTGCATATGTGTCCAAGTTTTATCAGAACCTTAAGGTGTTTGAAAGGAGGAAGCTTTATATACAGCTGTGTGCAAGTGACAGGATATTCAGCCATGGCTCTCACCTGCTTCCCTCAGCATGTCTGCATGTCTGCCAGATACTTGCTTTCCCACCTTTGAGCACTTTGCCTATTGACAGTTTGTTTTCCAGACGCAGGAGTGTCTTATAGTGTAAGGTATGAGACTGTAGACTTGTAAGAGGAACACGGAGTTGGCTTGGAATAGTGGAACCAGAGTTCCACTTGTTTCTTCTTGTTTTCAGGCCATCAACCACCTATGAAGCATATTAGCTATCCCAGGGCTTGAAGATGAGCTGAACTGGAGGCAAGAAGTTACGCTTTCTTTTCCCTCAGAGTTGCCTCCTTGGCCACTAGAGGAAGAAATCTTTTGATTCTATTAACAAACCCTAATATAATACTTAGAAGTGTTCCAGTTTGAGAGGCTTTGAGCTCTGAGTCTTCCTACCTCAGACACCCAAGCACTAGGACTGTTAAGTATATCCCCTGCCTGCTTCACAGTTGGCTCAGAGCTTTGTATTTGTAGTCCGTATTTTTCAATTCCAAACTTTTAGATTTTCTTTTCTCTGGAGTATCCTCTTCTTTTTTGAGGTGAGTGTTGCAGCTCTGAACCATTACCATTTAGGCTGATAGGTGCCAATAACTGTGACATCAGAATATGTTTTTTCTGTAAATGGAGATACGATCTCAATTCATTTGCCATCCTCCTTGGGATGGAAAATAGAAGGGAAAATAGAAGGGAAAGTTCGTTATATTTAAAGTTACTCATTGTTCTTCCTCTCCAGTTCTGACTGACTACTGTGTAAGAAGAGGGAAGTGAAGAAGGGAGTCCAGCCATTTTCTGTGCTTTTGTCATTATATGTTATTTAATTTTTACAAAATACTTTGATTTTTATCATTTTACTTTATTATTTATTTTTTATCACCAGTCTGATGAGACCATATAGTCCTAAGGATATAGAATACTAAAACTGATAGATTTCTTCTTTAAAAAAAAAAAAAGATTTATCCCTCCCTTCTTTCCTTTTTTCCTTTCTCTTCTCTTCTTTTCTAAGTATTCTGCCTGCATGTGTGCCTGCATGCCAGAAGAGGGCACCAGATCTTATTAAGATGGTTATGAGCTGCTGTGTAGTTGCTGGATATTGAACTCAGGATCTTTGGAAGAACAGCCACTGTTCTTAACCTCTGAGCCATCTCTCCAGCCTAAACTGGTAGATTTCAAACAGCAAACATACATTGTACTCTCTGCCTTACTGTTCTTTGGTAGAAATGTTGTAAATTTTGTGGCAAAGCTAGATTAAGATCCTTGGTAATTGAGTTCAAGTGTGAGTTGTAAACCCCTCGTCTTTCTAAGGAGCTTATTTATTTTATCTATCTATCTATCTATCTATCTATCTATCTATCTATCTATCTATCTATCTATCTATCTATCTATCTATCGAGACAGGGTTTCTCTATGTAACAGAGCCTTGACTGTCCTAGACTTACTTTGGAGACCAGGCTGGCCTCCAACTCAAAGAGGTCCGCCTGCCTCTGCCTCTAGAGTGATGGGATCAGAAGCGTTGCAGCACCATGCCCAGCTCCGTTCTAAGGGACTGAATGTGGCAGAATAAAAGAAGTGCGCTTTTTGTATTTTGAGCTGGGTCCCCATCCATTCCTATTTCCTTTTGAGACTGGGTTTCCCTACAGAGCCCAGGATGGCCTTGAAATAGCTAGAAAGCCAGGTTGGCCTAAAACTCACAATCTTCCTGCTTCTGCCTCTTGAGCTCTGGAATTACAGGCAGGCCTGCCACAGCGGGCCAATATTTTGTTTTTTAGAAAAACTGAAGCCAAAGGGTTAAGATGACTTACAGTATGTTGGAAATAAAAATCAGAACTCAAAGTCTTTCTTTTAGAACTAGATCTAGATAATTTTGGATTTCAGCTGTTGAAATAATGTGTACATTTCCTATTGCTAAGTTGGGTGATAATAATGTATCAATTATCACCCCTGGCATGGACAGTGTGGGCAGATTCCCGGTGTGTGATAGGGCTGAAATCAAGATGTCAGCTGTGCTGTTCTTGCTAGAAGCTCAGCTGAAAGTTTGCTTTCAGAATGAGTTTTTCGAAGAATCTAGTCCCTCACAGTGTAGGGCTCTTGTTTCTTTGCTGGCTTTCAGTCTGGGAGTGCACTCAGCACCCAGCGGTGCTTTGGCCAAGAATGACATGCTGAATATGTGTCTTGACTTGTAGATGTAAAGCACTGTGTGGTGGGGTCAGGCGTAGTGGTAATCTTTCTTAGAAGTCAGCTTGTGCCTCTCTCCGTTGTCAGTGGCGCGATCACAGGACAGCCTTCGACAGCTAAAGTCCTGTTTCACAGCGGTGCACAGGCCGGAGCTGTGGGCTCGCATCTCAGAAGTCCACCACACTAGTATGTTCCTCGTTTTGAATTAGCCCAAAGGAAAAGAGAGTTCTGTACACCTTACTCCCAGTACTTCAGGGGCAGAGGCAGGCACATCTCTGATTTTTCTAGGCCAGCCTGATGGCCTTAGGGTTGTGTTAGGGTTTCTATTGCTGTTAGGTGTTTCTAAACACCATGACCAGAAGCAAGTTGGGAAGGAAAGGGTTTATTTCATCTTACAGTGTGCAGTTCAGCAGCATCCAGGGCAGTCAGGGCAGGGGCCAGGAGGTGAGAACCAGAGCAGAGGCCATGGAGGAGGCCTGCTTTTACTGACTTGCTCGGCTGTTGTTGTTTTTCTTCCTGTTTTTCTCTTCATTTCTTCTCTTTCTGTCTGTTTTTCAAGTCAGGGTTTCTCTTTGTGGCTCTGGCTATCTTGGAACTCACTGTAGACCAAGCCGGCTTTGAACACAGGGATCCACCTGTGTCTGCCTCCCAAGTGCTGGAAGGTTTCTTCTTACAAAATGACTCTAATTTGTGTCAAGTTGACATGCAAACCAGCACAGTGGTCTGCATACCGAGTTCAGGACAGACAGGGCTACATAGAGACATGTTGCCTCAAAAAGCAAGAACAACTACAACAACAAAAAGCTGTTGCATATACTGGGGTTGGTAGTGAATTGAATTTTGACTGTAGTTAGGAGAGAACTTGAGTTCTTGGGTCCTGGTCCTCCCAGGTTCATCGAAGTGTGGGGCTAATTGATGTCCAGCTGTGCAGTTGTTAGCCAAGAGTTCAAGAGTAAAAAGTTACAGGTGGTTACATTAGCCTGAACTAAGTCTTTAGAAAATACTGAGGTATGGGTTTGCACTTGCGGGTTTTTATTTCCCTTTTGCCGACCATGTGGTTCATGCAGTAACTCCATGATTAACTGTAGGGGCATAGTCTTAGGAATTAAGAGTCATTTTTCCTGTGTGATATACTTTGTGTTCAGAGTAATATTTAGTCATATTCTCTTATTAGGGTATTGCTAAAAACACTATACAGCTACCGTTTTCTTGGCTATATAAACAGTCTTGTCAAGAGATGGTGGTTAATTATTTTTAGTATTTTGCTCCTCTTTTCTGGTTGAAGTTAAAATATCAGAATTCAGAGAATCATCTAGAAATAAATCTGGATGAAGTTTCTTAAGTCTTTGAGTTTGCAGTAGATACAGCTGTCTTACTAGGCATACAAAAGAACTCCTGTCTTTGTGACTGACAAATTTAGTTTCATCAGCCCAAAATATTGGGGCTGGAGAGATGGCCCATGAGTTAGTTGCCTGTACTACTTTGCAGAGGACCCATTTGGTTGCCAGTGCCCATATCACAGGGCTTATAACCACCTGTAGCTCCAGCTCTGGGGCCTCTGTGGGCCCTGTACACATGCACACACATGCATGCACACACATGCATACACACACAAAAATAAAACCTTAAAAACCAAAGTATTGGGCTGGAGAGCTGGCTCAGTGATTAAGAGCACTGGCTGCTCTTCCAGAGGTCCTGAGTTGAATTCCCAGCGACCACGTGGTGGCTCAGAACCATCTATAATGAGATCTGGTGCCCTCTGGCCTGCAGGTGTACACGAACATAGAGCTTTTATATACATAACATAAATTGAAAAACTAAAGTATTCATATATAAAGACACCACAATAACAAATGCAGGTATACAAAAGATGTATCAACATTAGTTTATATTTATTATATAAATAGTTATCAGGCTATATATCAGACTCTTTAAGTCATTTAGTTTAATTAATTGGGCCTAATGGGGCTTTATAGGACTTACATGGGTCCTTTGACAGTTTCTGATCTGTTTTTTATAAGCAGTAAATTATCTAGTTTCTGATTTCTTTTTAAAAAAGATTTGTTGATTTTTATGTGTGTGGCCTGTGTGGGTCTAGGTGCACAGTGTGTGCTGTTCCTACAGGGATCAGGAGGTATTGGATCTTGAACTGGAGTTACAGGCAGTTATGAACACCTTGGTATGGGTCCTGGGAGCCAGACCCAGATCCACTGGAGGAGCAGTAAGCATTCTTAATCTCTGAGCCATCTTTCTAGCCCCAAGGAAGTTCCTGATTTCTTGTAGATGGTAGCCAAAAGATTTATCTTACCACGTAATATATTAGGATGTAGTGACTAATCAGGAACTGAATTACCCTCTGGGAGGGAAGGGAGGGGCCAGGTTTTCATTTTATTTTGACTGACGGTTATTGCATTGTACTACATCGTCAGATGTATCGTATTTGGTGTTACTGTTGATGCATGTTGACGGAAGTAACCCTTGATGAAACCGATTTTTTTCAGAGAAGATAGAGCTGCTTTTAGTAAATATGGTTCTCTTAAGCTTTTTTTCTAACCAGCTAATGACCTGTAGATATTTATCTACTCATCCATTTCTGGCAATGCTTATAGACTAAGCGTTGCACTTTTATTGATAATCATTTGCATGTAAATGAAATAGTATGAAAATTGAGTAATAAGCCAAAATCTAGACTGGGAAAAAAAGGCAGTATTGCCCTGGTTGGTGGAAGACCCCAGGAGACTCACTACATAGTGTCTTTGAGTCATAACTCAGTTTTAGATTGTCAGAATCTAAAGACCTGAGAAGAAACAGCAGGGTACCAGCAGGTCAAGACTGGGGCCTGCTAAACAGGCAAGCATCTTGCAGTGCTACAGTAAAGGCCAATTCCTTAGACATATTCCTTAGGCAGGAATATAGTTAGGGAAGTATGCTGTTGTAGATTTTGTGTTCATATGCTCCCCATGACCAGCATCAGTTTTCCTGAATAAATCAGCAGAAAAAAAAAATCTGAGGGATGATGTGAATGTTGGGTGTGTGTGTTTGGGTTTTTGTTTCTTGTTTATCTTTGTAGCCTTGGCTGTCCTGGACTCACTTTGTAGACCAGGCTGACCTCAAACTCACATAGATCCTCATGCCTCTGCCTACTGAGTGCTGGGATTAAAGGCCTGTGCCACCGTGCTCAGCTGATATGAGTGTTTTTGACAGTTTAGGTAGTGAAGCAAAAGACGGAAGGGTAGAAACACACATACGCATGGAAGTGTTATATCAATCAGTGTTAGAATGAAATAGTAATCAAGATAGGAAGAAATAGAACCATTAGTGTGTACTATGTAAAAGAAGCCAATATGAAAAAGCTACAGACTGGCATTTTAGAAAAGACAAACTATGAAGACATAAAGATCAGTGGCTTCAGGAGGAAGGGATGAAAAGGCACAATCAGCAGAACTTTCAAAGCAATGAAATGGTTATGATGGGGGCATATTTGCTCATGGACCATAAAACATCAAGAGTGAACCTTAGAGTAAATTATGGTCTTTGGATGATTATGGTATCTCAGTGAAGGTTCATTAGTTGTAACAAATGTTTCACTAGCGTGTAAAATGTTAGTAAAGAGAGAAGCAATTTAGGTTCTGGGATATACAGGAAAGTTCTGTAGAGATTAGATGGAAGTGTCCTCAATAACACATGTATATGAAACACATATATATGCAAAAAAGGACAGGTGAGATGGTTCAGTAGGTAAAGGTGCCTGCAAGTCAAGACTGGCAGCCTGAGTTTGATCCCTGGAACTCTGGAGAACTGACTCCACAGAGTTATCTTTTGATCATCACATGTTCACTGTGTCATGCTTATACATATACATCATATAGAAATGATAATAAATAAAATCTCGTGTTCTGAATTTCTTGTTTGTTTTGTTTGCTTTTTTTTTTTTTTTTGAGATAGTTTATCTGTGTATTCCTGGCTGTCCTGAAACTTGCTTTGTAGATTAGGTTGGCCTCAAACTCATAGAGATTCATCTGCCTCTGCCTCCTGAATGCTGGGATTAAGGGTGTGCCCACCCTACCTGGCTTTGTCTAGAGTTTCTGTTCTGCTGTTTAGACCCTTGTTCTCCATGAGCAGACAAACATACAGTTATCCGACATCTGAGCAAAGTTCCTGACATGAGAAAGTTGAAGTAACTTACTATACAGAGGGGAGGATTTAAAAACAAAATCATTAAAATCTACTAGAGTAAAATTAAAAAAGATAATCTTTAGGAGTTGAAAATATGAAAGCTGAAATTAAAGCTGAATAAAAGGGCCAGAAGAATTGGGAAAATCCTCCTTAAGTATAGCAGGAATATAGATAGAGAAAAGAAAGAGCAAACAGAACTCAAAGAACAGTATGGGAAATCTAATGTTCAAATAAGAGAAAAACAACAAGCAGAAGAACAAGTTGCCAAGGAAATAAAATAAATTTCCAGCACTGAAAGCAAGGATAAAAATAGGTTGTACAAGGACCCAACTTGGTTAAATTTCAAAATAGCCGTAAGAAAGTCCTACAGAATTGAGCAGAAGGCTGGAAATGGGCTGTACGTAGCAGCCTCGCATTTCCTGATATAATGCCATTTAAAATCTGAAGAAAAGCAATTTCCAGCCTACAAGTGCAAACCCAAACACAACTTTCAGTCAAATGTGGCTTCAAAGCAGACATTCTTAACATATTTAAGTTTAAAATAAAGTTTATCCCCATGTATTCCAAGAAGCTGTTATAGGATATGCACCACCAAAATGAAGGAATAAACAAAGTAAGAGACTGAACTGCAATAAACAGAAACTCTCAAAGATCAGTCAGGTCAGAGAAGCTCCAAGAATAGTTGCTGCGTGCCAGGCACAGAGAGCGACCTAATGTGATGGAGCAGTGAAGCCCTATGTGATGACGTTAGTCTGTAATCCCAGCACTGGAGAGGCTGAAGAGGCAGGGAGGCCGGAAGTTCCCAGATCAGGCTGAGCTACAAAGTGTGTTTTAGGCCACCTGGACATACAGTAAGTCCCTGTCTCATAAAAGCAAAACAACAAACGGAATCCAGCTGAGCAAGGAGAATTGCATCAGATCCTTAACAGTTGTCATCATCAACATCTGTTTCTGTTCTGGCTTTTGAAACTGACAATATATGTATAACCCTGGCCCAGATTCTTGGCTTGTCTGGACCATACATTTATGGGGCACACATGTCCTCTGATGTGTGTATACAAGTATACAGCTATGTACAGGAGACAGGATGACCTTGGGTGTCATTTCTTGGGCTCCATCCACCTGTCTTTTTCTTTCTTTCTTTTTTTGTTTTTTTTTTCCAAGAATGGGTCTCTCACTGAGTAGGCTAAGATGGTGAGTCTGGCGTTTCAGGGGCCTGTCTACCTCCCTAGCTTTGGGTTCTCAAGAGTCAACTATCACACCTCGCTTGCTTTGTTTTTAATATAGATATTAACAGTCAAACTATGGTCATTATGACCAACTGAACTGTCTTTCTAGCCTCCAGTGTCTTTTTTTTTTTTCTTTCCTTCTTTCTTTTTTGATTTGCTGAGACAGTTTTTTTTTTGTATAGCCTTGGCTGTCCTGGACTCACTTTGTAGATGAGGCCGGCTTTGAACTCACAGAGATCCACTGCTTCTGCCTCCCAGAGTGCAGGGATTACAGGCATGGGCCACTGTTCCTGGCTCCAACATTCTTTATATGTCAAAATTTATCCCTTTACTTACTAACGAGATCTTCTGTTCAGTTCCCAGCATCCTCATCAAGCAGCTCATTACTGCCTATAATTCCAGCGCCAAAGGATTTGATACCTTCTTGTCTTTGGAGCAACTACACATAAAAACACAAAAACAAAGTTAATCATTTAAAAGAAATCTTGTTTACTTCCAAGTTTTAGCAATTATTGTGTGCAGCTATTATGAACATTTATGTGCAAGTTTTTGTGTAGACTTAAGTTTGTAACTGGGATAAAGAAATATCAAGAAAAACCAGACAGGGCAATGCGTTCCTATAATCCCTGTGCTCAGAAAGCAGAGGCAGGAGGATTATCACGAGCTTGAGGCTAACCGGCCTATGTAAGAGTGAGACTTTCTGAAACAAACAACCATGACACGTCAAGGAGCTTTGTTGCTGGATAGGAGTGTGTAGCTTCATAAGAAGCTGCCACGCTGTCCCGCAATGCCACTGCGTTGGGGTTCACTAGTGTTCTGCTTTTTGACCGTTGCCATAGGTTTATAGTTGTATTTTGGAATTTGGGTTTCCCTGTTGACACAGGCTGTAGATACAGCACCTTCTCTTCAGACTGTTTTGTCATTGCTGTTGCATGTATGTCTTCCTTGATGAATTGGTAGGCTGGCTCTTACTGTCGAGTTTTGAATTGTTAGTATCTTTTACGTAATAGTCCTCTGGTACATGTGTCTTCCATGCATATTTTCTTTTGGTCTAATTGTCTTCTCATTTTCTTGCATTGTCGTTGACAGAGCAGTAGTTTAAAAAGACCGTTTTCCCTGAGGGACAAGTAGCTTTATTGAAAATCAACATCAGTTTGTTTGAAGAAACTTTTAGAATAAACAAGTAGTTACATTCTTTAATTTTTAAAAGTTTATTTTATTAGTGTGTATGTGAGTGTAAGTACCCTTGGAAGACAGAAGAAAAGAATGGATCCCTTGAAGCTGCAGGCATCTGTGAGCTGCACATGGGTGCTGGGAACAGAACTCAGGTCCTGTGCAAGAGCATTTGTTGCTCTTCACATAGGGCTGAGCCATCTCTCCAGCCCTTTAGTTAAAATAGGGGCAAGTTACCAGCAAGACTTTAGAGCCCAGAATAGTTAATTGCAACAAATTGGGTACTGTCTTGTTTAATAGTTTTAATTTTAAGTGTATTATTTAGATTATCAGCCTCTGAAATGAAATTGCAACTATTTTATCATTTTAACTTAAACCAGGATTTCAAGAAATTCCAAACAGTTTTACAGTATGGGGGCTGTATAAGAGCAGTACACAGTGTTAACCACTGAGCCATAAATCAATATTTTTAAAAGACTTTTTCAGAATGGACAAATTAATTTTTATTCCTCTCTACATATAAAATGGGAAACACCCACCGTAGTATACCAGTATGTTCATACACTGGGCGTAGTGACACATGCTTTAGTACTTGGGAGGCAGACTCAGGCAGATTTCGGAGTCTGAAGCTGACCTGGTCTATCTACATAGCCAAGGCTACACAGTGAGAACTTGTCTGGAAAAAAAAATACAAATATTTCACAGGAACATTATTGAAATTTCTGATCATAACTTGTATATACATTAGCTGCATAACAACGTTATAACTTTAGATAAAATGTTTAAATTTTTTAATTAAATTCTTTATTAATTACGCTTTATTCACCTTATATACCCCTGTAGTTCCCTCCCTCCTCCTGTCCCAAACCCTTCCTTCCTCCCCACTCTTACCCTCCCCAAGTCCACCGATAGGGGAGGTCCTCCTTTCCTTCCTTCTGATCCCAGTCTATCAGGACTCATCAGGAGTGGCTCCATTGTTTTCCTCTGTGGCCCAGCAAGGCTGCTCCTCCCTCAGGGGGAGGTGATCAAAGAGCAGGCCAATCAGTTCACGTCAGAGGCAGTCCCTGTTCTCATTACATTGGAACCCAAAGTGCAACTGCCAGCTGGGCTGAAAGTGGAAGCCTGTGTCTAGTGGGGACTTTATTCCATCCTTAACACAGTGCATGATAGTTATTATCGACGGTTCCATTTTGTTTCCCTTTTAAATGAATGAGTGCAAGTGTGCATATGCACACAGAACTCAGAGGCCAACCCTCAGGAGTTGGTTCTTTCTATTCTGTGGGCTCTGGGGATTGAACTCAAGTCATAAGGCTTGGTAGCAAGCATTTTTTATTCATGAGTCACCTCACCAGTCCTGATTGTTCAGTTTTTGAGACAGTCTCTCATTCTTGAAGCCTAGACTAACTTCAAATTCAATTGTCCTGCCTCAACCTCCTCACTGGCATGTATCATTACAGGTATGTACCATTATTCCCATTATTTTGGTTAAGGATGTAAGATCTGAGTCTATATTAATCTTTTAAAAATATAGATGTCTTCTAGATTTTAGAATCAATTTGTTTTTAATCACAAAATAACTTGATCTTGATTAGGGTTTTTAATCTTTGTAGATCAAATCGGGAGAAACTTGATCCTAACATAATTGAGTCTTCCTGTTCATGAATATGGAACATCCCTTTATTTATCTATTTCTTTTATTTTATGGTTTCAGATCTTGTACATACTTTCTTAGATTTATACCTAGGGATTTTATTTTAGGCAATGCTGGTGGAAGTGGTTTTATTTTTGAAATTTTATACTGTATTTGTTCATTGCTGCTCTTTTTACTTTTTAGATTCTTTCATTTTGTATGTATGTGTGTACCTGGTATCTGTGGAGGGCAGAAAGAGCACATTGCATCCCTTGGGTCTTGTCTCAGTCCCTTAAGATAGCTGGAAAGGACCCTTTGGGGTGCTTCCTTACCCTTTTTCTGATCTTAGCTGCAAAGTCTCTAGATTGTCAACATGAATTATTATGTTAACTGTAGGGTTTTGTGTTTGTTTTTTGGTAGAAACTCTTATCAAGTTAAAGAAGCTCTGTATTTCTGGAGTAGTTGCTAATTTTTTTTTTCAGGAGATGTTTAATCTGTATTTAGAGTCCATAATAAACAAATGAAAAGGTAGGTATAGAGCCTCAGGTATTCTAAACAATAGTAACAGTAAAATGTTTATTTTTGGGTTTAAATTCTGTTAAAATTATATTTTAACAAATTATACTGCACAATTCATTTGCAGTAGCTAGCTAGACATTACACATATATAGTGGCTCTGGTGCTAGATCCTAGACTAGGTCAGTAACTTTAGGACACCCACCTTAGAGAAGGTTCTTCTAGCCTTCTGCCTTGGGTGAAAGGCAGAGCCCCGCCAGTTTGTTAGGGCTCAAATGTGCTGACTGTTCACCACAACTGAGCTGCTAATCCAGTGGCCAACTGTTTTTACTTTTTCCTGAGAATAAAATTATATATTGCTGCTGGTGGGTAGTTTCCAGTGGAGCATGATACAGGAATGTGAGTGGAGATACCCAGGGACTTAACTATTTGAATAGCTTTCTCCTGCTCTTAGGTTAGAACCTTCCACGTGAGCCATTTCTGTAGGAATTTGCACTGTAGGAATTAGCCTTTTGAAGGTTTTTTCGGTGTAATTTGACCATTTCTTAGTTTTAATTTGGACTGCTTTCTGTGCTTGATAGTACAGCTAGTCTTTCTGTGCCCTGTAAGTGATGCCACAGTAAAGCCACTGAGCTAGACCTCTTGTATTGGTAGAAAGAAAGGTTTATTGGGGGAACAAACTACCACAGCTATCCTGGTGGGTGGGCAGAGGGAAGAGCAAAATAGAGGAAAAGCAAGCAGATTTTGTATGACAGTCAGCAGGGTGTTTGTGATACAGGAACTAGATGCCCTTGCCCAAAGCAGTTGACCTTTAGGTCAAGATTAATGGTGGTTCCTGGTAAACAGAAACCGACCTTATGAGATCTCCTTTTCTGGTAAACAGAACCACTGCCCCACCCTACCCCATCCCTGACTTTTAGACTTGTTTATCCAATAACATTCTTCTATTACTTAGCCTAAGTTCTGTTTGGGACAGTGACACTTTGGATCTAACATGCCCCATCTGAGGTGTTTTTTTTGTTGTTGTTGTGTTTTGTTTTTCTTGTTCTCTAGGATCTTGTAGGCACTTCCATTATTTCCTTCTTTCTGAAAGCTAACTTTTGTGTAGGTTAAGAGGCCTTTGAGAAAGAGAAATTATACCTTTTGGCTCTGTTATCTCTCCCTTTCTTTTTTGTTTCTGAGACAGTTTTTCTCTGTGTAGCCCTAACTGTCCTGGAACTCACTCTATAGACCAGGTTGGCCTAGAACTCAGAGATCCACATGCTTTTGCTTCCTGAGCACTGGGAGCGACAGAAAGAATGATGTAGCATCCAGGCAGGGAACAGTAAGGGTTTGTAGAAGACATGAAAAACTGTGAGTAGAAGCAAGTGCTTAGAGCTGGATAGATTAAGGATTTCTAAAACAGAGGGACATCGAGGAGCCAGGCACAAGCACAGCTTCAGTAGCCTGCCTGCCTGCCTGCCTGCCTTCTTTCCTTCCTTCCTTCCTTCCTTCCTTCCTTCCTTCCTTCCTTCCTTCCTTCCTTTCTTTTTCTTAACTTATTTTTTCTTCCTTTCCTTTCTTTCCTTCTTTGCATTGTTTAAATTCTTTCACTTCTCATGATCTAGGAATGTTTTCATCTACATCACAGACTCCATAAAAAACTAAGGATTTGTGTGGGGACTGGAGAGATTGCTCAGAGGTTAAAAGCACTTGGAGGGGGGCCTGAGTTCAGTTTCCAGGACCCACATGGATCTAATGCCTCTTCTGTCCCCCTCAGTCACCAGGCACACGTGTAGTGCACATGCATTCTTGCAGGCATTCACATAAATACATATAAATTTTAAACTAATCTTAAAAACATTGAACAAAGCCATTTTAAACACTGATTAGAATCTGTAAGAGAAAACATGAAGCATTGAGTGAGTAAGCCGTGTTCTCAGGATCCTGTAGTAACAGGTTTCCATTTCAATAGCTGAGCTTACTATTTGGGTATTTTATTGGATTCAGAAATAGAATTTGGTCTGTGCTGTTACTTATTCTGCGGGATGTTGCTGCCCTCTTTTGGACTTGCTTGGGAACTGCAGCTTTTCTGCATAAATCCCTTCTGTGGTTCTTACTCCCAAGTTGAACACTAAAACACATTTTATTTTGTTTGTTTCTTTATTTGTTTTAGTATCGATTTTTTGAAGCAAGTCTCAATATATCCTAGGCTAGCCTCCACCTCACTATGTAGCTGAGGGTGATGTTGAACTCCGGATTCTCATCTCATGCTTCACCATGTAAAATTTAACGTGGTGTTGAGATCAAACTCAGGCTCCTCCTGATGGTTGGCAAGCACTCCACCAAATGAGAACATTCCAGGCCCCTGGTAATTGCTTTTAAGGATCTAATATATTTCTAATGATGTTCCAGGAAAGCAAGGGAATGGGAATTTTCTTTGGAATGTTCGTGTGTGTTTCCTGACTGTGCAAGAATTACTGCTGATGAGGTAGAAGCAAGGCAGAAGAACTTGGGGAGCACAGAGTTTAGGGCTTTGGGATCTGAAGACTTGAGTTCTAATCCTGTGACTGATGATTGACTGCACCTGTCTGGGTGTTGGTTTCCTTTCTGAGAGAATGAAGGGTTAGCATAGATGTGAGGGCTTTCTAGGGGTTGTTGGGTTTTTAGGTCACTAAAAGCTCCTTTTAGGTCAAGGAACTTTTTAGTCTGGAATTAAGTAGAGCCAAGAGGACACTGCAGCCTAATGTTAGACAGGTAGCTGGAAACACTAGGAAAGGCACCTCTCCAAGGGGAACAGTCATCCTGCTGGCCTGTTAGAGTTACCTTTAGAAGTACATTGCAGGCTGAGGGAGGCAGCAGTCTAGGGAAAGTCTGGGGTGGAGAGGCAGTGTTATCTGTTTTGGCCTGCAACTAAGTCTGTATGGCCAAAAACTAAGTGTATGATGATAGGAGGTGTGTTCAGTGGCAAGCCTTGAGGGGAAAGGACAACAGAGCCATATACCATGATAAGGAGTTTGGATTTTAAGTTTTAAGACGATGAATTTGATTGTTTTGGAGACAGTCTCGTGTAGTCCAGACTGGCTAGACTTACTAATGTAACTGAGGATAACTTTGAATCCTTATCTTTTCATCTCTCAAGTGCTGGGACTACAGTTGTGCTCTACTGTGCCCAGCTTTAGAATGAGTATAATTTGGAGAGTGGATATGGTGTAGAGCAGACAGAACTAAAGGTACCTGATAGGTAGTTTAAAAGGCCATTGCAGTATAGTAAGCCAGGGTAGTGGAAATGGGTGCAAGAAAAATGAACCCATAGTCTGTAAACAAAAGAACAAGTGCTTGTTTCTCTTCCTTTAACCTAACCCACTACTGTGGACAGTTTAGCCACTGCTGACTGTCTAGATCCATGTTCTGTATCTATAGCACATTCATCCCAGAGTTCTTTGGTTGTTTCTTGGTTTTTAAGAGAACATTTGAATTTGGGGCCAATGTTGAGATAAGATGAGCTTAGTTGAGGCCACTTAAGTAGTAGCAAAGTGGCTTTGTGGCTCGTTTCTAGATGCCGTTTACATCACTTAAGCCCCACAACTCATGTGCAGTTGCTATTACTTTCAGCTTGTTGACCTGACGAAGCTGCAGCTTATTGCTTCTCCCACACCATTAGACAGGGACCCTTTCTCACATTCGTGTCGAACCTGATATATAGCCCAGGCTGTTTGAACTTGCAGTTCTGCCTTAGCTTCTGGAATGCTGGGATTACAGGTGTGCATACCTACCACCTGTATGCAGATGACCTCGGGGTACGAAATAAGGAAGTGTCTTATGTCTTACAGTCTTCTTGGGTAGTGCTTTACCATCTGGCCGGCTTTATCCCCCAGTAAATGGTATACACGAAGTTCCATGGATGCTGAGCAAAGTTTCCATGTTCTCAGGCAAGTTGTTAGTGCTTGGTCAGTGGAAACTTGACCTCCTCTAAGCCAGGGAGGGCAAAGTAAATATTCTTAATTTACATTGGACCTAACTGAATTGTGATATGAGGACTATGAACATAGTGATGTGGATCTTCCTGTCTTCAGGAGTCTAGATAAATAGCTTTGTGGCGAAGACAGAACTGGTTTTTTCATTAGTTGAGTAAGTTAGTCAAGAGTATTTACCCTATCCTTTCATGGGTAGTAACAAAAACAAAACAAAAAAATGGTTGAAATTAGTAGGGTGAAGAAAACTTCCCACCTTCTTAGACTTAAAGCACTAAGACATTGAAGTACCTGTGTGTGTATTGTTACATGAAGAAGAAAATAGAAAACATTAAGTAATTATAAATTCAAAACCTATATAGTCACTGTCCGTGTCAAGAAATAGAAAACCATAAATACTCCAGAAACCTTTTTGTCTTCTTTCTTGGTCATAACTTATAGTATTCACAGGTAATCACTTTTGGACATTTGTGATAATCATGCCCTGCAAAATCTTACACCCCAAGTAATAGGGTTTTATATGTTCTTAACATTAGTGTCAGTGAACTAACAATTCTGTAAACTTGTGAGTAGTTGAAATTTTATTCACTTTCCTTAAAGAGCTCTTTTTCACTGGACAGATGTGCCCTCACTGGCTATTTAGATTTTCTCTTTCAGGTGTTAACAATATGTCTGTGCTTTCTTATGTTACAAATTGCTGTGTTGAATTACAATGTTTGTACATTTAATTTTACTAAATGATACCATTTGTTTTCCTAAGTTATCCCAGTGGTTTGTGTCAATCTCAGCAAAGTCTGAACAAACTGTTGTTCCTCTACAACTAGACAGATACAAAAGCTAGGGATCAAACCCAGATTCTCACGCTCATGCTGTGTTTCTGTATGAGCTGCTAACTTCATTGTGATTTTTATCTATTTATTTGTAATGCTTGGAATTAAACCCAGGGTCTTTTTCATACTAGTGTTTAGCCCTATCCTCATCTTGCTTTTAAAATTCTCACTATCTTTTTGTTCTGCCTTGGATTGGGTCACACAGATCTTGAACTCATAATACCTCTGCCTTAGCCTACAAAGTAGCTATGATTACAGGCTAGCACAAGTTGGCCAAGCCTCAGTGTGATTTTAGTTAGTGTTTCTGTGTTTACTAATGAAGTTGAGCACTTTTCATAAGTTAGTTGGTCTTAGGTTTTAGAGTCTGTTCAGCACTCCACTCCCTCACCCTATAGTCTCATGTTACTGTTCTTAAAATTTCTCCTGCCTCATAACATAGATTGTGCTAAGCCACACCTTGGCAGAAATCCTTTAGTATATGGTGCTGTCTTAGGGCCTTTCCATGTATTTTCTCTTCCTTTCTCTCTTCAACTATTCTGGTGTTTGGGGGTTCCCTGGTATTTCACTGATCTCTTTTCTTTTTCTTCTCTCTCTTTTTTTCTCTTTCCTAGACTTTGAAGCGGCTCATGGCAGATGAGGTAAGGAAATATTGTGTGGCATGTGCATGTTCTGGCTCATTTTCTCTACTCTTAACATCCATCAGTTTCTGTAACTTTGACTTGTAATGGGAGCATGGGTTCTAGTGTCAGAATACCCCAAGGTCTTTTTCTAACTTTGTTTAACCCATTGCATGCTTTCTTTGATGTTTTATTACTTCCACAGTTGGGCAGTTTTTAACTAGAACACATCCTGCATTCTAGATTACATCGTTTGAAGCCCCACAGTGTTTTGCTGGTTTCAGTGGGTTTTGATGCAGCTGAAGCTTATTGCTGCCTCCATCCCTACCAGACAGGGTCCCTTAGTATGTAAACCCAGGTTAGCCTTGAACTTGATATGTGGCCCTGACTGCCTGAACCTTTAGCATTAGCCTCTGGAGTGCCGGGCTTACAGGTGTATGCCAGCATACATGACTCAATGGCTTTTTAGAAAGAAGGCAGCTCTGCTCACCGCTACACCACCAATGCTGCACTGCTCAGTGACTCTTTCCTTTTTATTTTTTAATGTGAGCACTCATGCTGAAGGTTTGAGAATGGGCCATTGGTATTTGTTTAGCAGGGCAAAGCATATGTACCTCCAAAGTAAAATGCATTCTTTGTTGAGTAGATGTCATGCCAAGAGATTTGAAGATTAATTTTTGAACTTTGGCTATTTTCATATCTCAAGTACTATGGAACAAAAGGAAGAGAAAGGAATAGATCTTGGTTTTAAGACATGTGCTTCTTTTCCCCAGATGGCTGTTTATCTTAAGCCCTGTGGTTGTAGATACCTCTGGAAGGGAAATATCCTCATGGGCCCTGGCCACATTTATTATGGGGTAGCTAGAAGGAAACACATTGATGAATTTCTACATAAGCTACTTTTAGTCCTAGGTGGCTAAGAAGGCTTAGAAATAGCAGGGGAAATTTACAAGTTTTTTTTTTTAGAGGGGTTTTACATTTTTGTTTGTGTTTTGGTTTTGGAGACAGGATCTCTCTGTGTAGCCTCAGCTGTCCTGGACCTCACTATGTAGACCAGGCTGGCCTCGAATTCACAGAGATCCACTTGCCTGTGCCTCTTGAGTGCTGAGACTAAGAGTGCATGCCCTCATACCAGCCTATAGAGGTTTGAAACCTTACTGGGCATTTCTGTCTTACACATTGCTGTAGATGAGAATAAAGACAATATGCTGTGTTAGAGCTGGTGAAAAATAATTTCTTTTTATGTCATAAAAACCTTTTCTGCATAAACTAAAAATACTAAGCAGGTGCAAGAGAGTAAAGGGTTGGCTGTTTGGTGTTTGGCTGGTTAAACTGTGCATCACTGCTAACACTTTTTTCTCTCTTAGCTGGAGAGATTTACCAGCATGAGGATTAAGAAGGAGAAGGAAAAGCCCAATTCTGCTCACAGAAACTCCTCTGTGTCATATGGAGATGACCCTACCATGCAGTCTTTGCAGGACATCTCAGACGAGCAAGTCCTTGTCCTCTTTGAGCAGATGCTGGTAAGCCACCTTCCGAGTAATATTTTCCCAGCAGGCATTTATAGGCATTTGTCTGTAGTGGTTGGTTTTAAACACATGGTCTATCCTAAGTAAAGAATTCTAGGCTTAATGTGAAATGTTTTAATGTTGACCCCATGAAGTAATGACTAAATATATAAATATTAGTCTACAGGATTAGAATCTGTTAAACTTGGGAATATCTGATTATTGACTACTTTGTTAATGGGTGTCTGCCTGTCAGTAATCTAACTACAAAAACAGTGTGAGTACAGCAAGCCCTGTAGTAGTGTGGTGAGCACTTTGAGGCTAAGTCAGAGAAATGAAGTGGGGAAGCATTTACAGTGAGCTCTGTACAAAGAGTAAACTGAGGAATTCAAAGGCATCATTTGCCTGAATCTCTATTTGGTGGGGAATTTGGAAAGAGAATGCTGAAGCCTGCTGACTAATTTGGCGGTCTTTGAGGATTTTACTGAAGTCAGTTTAGTTGTGAGGTACACATGGCTGTGACTGACTTTGAGGATTTTACTGAAGTCAGTTTAGTTGTGAGGTATACACGGCTGTGACTGACTCTGCCATCTCCAGTGAGGACGAGGACACTGAGTGCACCCTGCACTCACCAGGCTACACTTAGCCTCACATTTCGGGCAGATTTTGTTATGTAGATTTTTTTTATGGCAGCAGTTCTTTAGTGCTGGGGAGATGAAGGTATTCCTTCAATGCAGAAAACATGTATGGTTTCTGTTCAGTACAAAAGAAAATGTTCAGCTGTATTAGGGAGGCATCAGAAGTGGGTGTGTGTTAAGGTGTCCAGTGGTCTAGAGGCCACAGCTCAGTGGTAGAGTGTGGGTACCCAGCATGCAGGCATCATACCAACAATGGTGCTGTGGTGATCTGTACTGAAATTAATTAAATCTTATCCCTGAGGAATTTTTATTAGTAGTCATAACTTAAATCTCTAGTAATTAAGAAAACATATGACTTACTGTGTTCAACTCATTACTAAGTATATTAAACACTAAAAACTTACACGAGGCAGAGGGATCTCTGTGAGTTCAAGGCCAGCCTGGTTTATATAGTGAGTTCCAGGACAGCCTGCACTGCATAGTGGTACCCTGTCTCAAACAAAAATAAACATACTTACAAGGTAGTTTTCTTTTCTTTTTTCTTTTTTCTGCCCCCTCCCTCTGCCAGGTGGATATGAACCTGAATGAGGAGAAACAGCAGCCTTTGAGAGAGAAGGACATTATCATCAAGAGGGAGATGGTGTCCCAGTATTTGCACACTTCCAAGGCTGTAAGCTCTAGGGCAGGTGCTCTCGGGAGGCTGCTTCCTTACCCTGGTCCTGCTTGTCTTGCTAATTTTATAGAATGCTCTATGTCTCTGTCAGTTCTGCCTCGTACTGTTATAGAAGTGTACTTTTGACTTACTCTTATGTGAGTTGCCACCTTTCTGTACTTTTCCCCTGACTTACACTTAAGTTCTTGAACTGCTTATGAGCGTCACATACTTTGGTGGTGTGTCTAATGGGTGTCTCCCTTGGTATTTTTTAAACTGTGTGGATGAATATTAGCCCACAACTTATGACCGGGCCCAGTCTTTACTTATCTGTCTACGCCTCCTTCCAGGGCATGAACCAGAAGGAGAGCTCTAGGTCCGCCATGATGTACATTCAGGAGCTGAAGTCAGGCTTGCGGGATATGCACCTGCTTAGCTGCCTTGAGTCCCTTCGAGTCTCTCTCAACAATAACCCTGTCAGGTGAGAACTCTAAGCAAACCAGAGACCCAGTGCTGGTGGTTCACTGGTGGTGACAGTCAGAGGAGCCAGAGAAGTATGAGAAGGGTTGGGGTTGGAAGTGAGGAATATCAATGATGATATTGGCAAATAGCCTTTGTTGATTGAAGTTGATAGCATGTTGTCTTTCATCTATTCCTTACAGTTGGGTGCAGACATTTGGTGCTGAGGGCCTAGCCTCCTTATTGGATATCCTCAAACGACTCCATGATGAGAAAGAAGAGTCTTCTGGGTAAGGATTTCTGGGTCTTTATACTTTCTAGGTTGAGGGCTAAGAAGGGGTTTGGCTTGGATATTTACATTAAGGGAAATAACAGTTTTAATTCAGAGTTATGGACTAGGGAAATGTGCTGTCGGATTAAAATGAAGTTTGTTGTAGAGGAGAATAGAGGGTTAGATTTTAGAGGGAGGGAGATATATGCCAGTAAAGATTGTTGGTCTCCAGTTCTTTTTGTGTCTGGAAAGAGGGTCTGATTTCACCTGTCCTCTGATCTGTCCTGGGTCACATCATACTTGGGAGGAGTTTCTTGGCCATGTCCTTAATTTGTTTGGTTTTAGCTTTACAATAATCTTCAGGATTGGGATAAATTCTGTGAATACCATAAACCATTTTAGTCTTCTATAGTGCCGTCTAAATTCCCACTACTTCTGGAGTCTTTCCTGAGACAAGGAATACAGAGATTGGGCCTGCATATAGTTTCTCAGATATGAAGCCTTTCAGGTAGTAGGCAAGGAATAATAGATGGGATAGTATCTTGACAGAATTTAGTACCTAGCTGCCTAGAGGGAGTTAAGGGGCAGAGTTTTGTTTGCACAGTTAACATACTTTTTAATAGTGTGGGGTTCAAGTTTAGGGCCTTGCATTTATTTGCTAGGCAAGTATTGTACTATTGAGTCATGCACTAGCCCTGAATTGGCAGGCTTTTAATTTAATACTAAATTCTCACATTGCAAGGTTATTAGCCCGCTGATTACTTTCGTTAGTGTTTCTGAGCCAAGTGCTTTGTACTATAGGGCTGTACAACCTTTTGACATCACAGTTTAATGTCATTTATGAACATGCTGGGCAGCATTCATAACTGTCTGTTAGATTCTACTTAGCTGTTAGTTGAAAGCATTCCTGATGTCCTTCTTTACAAGTTTAGCAATCATGGAGAAAGGATTCATTATAAAATAAAGGAACTTCGCCAATCCTCTTTTCTGTGTGCAGAAACTACGACAGCCGGAACCAGCATGAGATTATCCGTTGTTTGAAAGCTTTCATGAACAACAAGGTGAGGTTTTCCCCATTTTGACTCCATTCCCCATTTAGATCTTCATTATTTCTCCTTTGTTGGCAATCTCCCAGAAGGAGAAGAAACTGAGGTTCAAAGCTTTGGCTCTTCTTTCCATACTTTAATTGTACTTTACTGCCACATATGAGCGTCTGTGTAATTCTTTCTCTTAGTTCTAACTTCTGTTTCAGAGGGTAGGCTATGAGTCTGTTTACTTTACGTCCTTTTACTAATCTTGTTATTTGACCTGTAGTTATCATTTGGGGATGTTTACTTTATTTCCTCCCTATCGTATACAGTAAATCTGCCCCCAATCTATGAAGTCCATGTTTCTCTAAAGCTTGTTTAAACTCTTGTTGTTCCTTTCTCCACCTCCCAAGCTCTGGGATTACAAGTGTGTGCCACTTTGTAGTAGAACTCAACGTGTAGACCAGGCTACCTTCAAACTCACAGAGATCCATTGCCTCTGCCTCTGCCTCTGGATTACTGGGATTAAAGGTGTGCATCACCACTCCCAATTTAGGAATTTTTTCCTAATCTATTTTGCCTTTAGACTGAGGGAGCCTGCAGTTATTGTTTGAGTAGAATTTTTGCTATTTTTAACCTACTCCTTGGGATGGGGCAACAGTATAAATCAAAGATTTTTAATCAATGAAGATGTGAAATTCTGTTTTGTGTCTTAAAATTTTTACTTTGTAATCATCTCTGTTAGCTCTTTTTTTTTTAATTTATTTATTTTTATATCAGTCACAGGTTAGGTACTTTGCATCCCAGGCGTAGCCCCCTCCCTCATCTCCTCCCACCCTCCCCATCCCTCCCTCATCTCCTCTCCGCCCCCTCCAAGTCCACCAAGGGGGAGGACCTCCTCCCCTTCCATCCAACCCCAGCTCATCTTGTCTCCTCAGGGCTGGCTGCAATGTCCTCCCCTGGGGTCTAGCCAGGCTGTTACTCCCTGGCTCTGTTAGCTCTTATTGGGAAAGTATTCTCTTCTCCTGTGCTCGCTTAGAGTTCACAAAGTGGGGGTCTTAAACGACAGAGATTTATGTCTCAGTTCTGAAGAATGGAAGTCCAAGATCCCATGTCAGCCAGAGCTGGCTGCTTCTGAGGCTTGATGGGGGAGTGCACTCCAGACTCCTGCTTTCTGGTAGCTCACTGGCTCTGATTTATAGATGCATCAGATTCTCATTTCTGCTTCATGTTTTCGTGGTTCTTTTTTCCTAGGTGCGTGTCTGGAATGTAGAGTTCTCCCTTATATAGGAACTAGGTATACTGGATTAAGAACCTGCCTTATCCCAGTGTGGCTTCATTGTCACTTAGTTAATCTTATTTACAAACACTTTATCCCAAGAGGCTACATTCTAGGGTTCAAATAACATGTATTTGAGGTGACATTCTACTCATAAAAGTCCTAACCATGTTCTCATTTATATGTGTTACCATTAAGCCTGCCTCCTTTGTTCTTGTCTTACCAGTTTGGAATCAAAACCATGTTGGATACAGAAGAGGGAATCCTACTGCTGGTCAGAGCCATGGATCCTGTTGTTCCCAATATGATGATTGATGCAGCTAAGTTGCTCTCTGCTCTTTGTATCCTGCCACAGCCGGAAGACATGTATGTGATGGCAACTATTTCTGTACTCTCACCTTACTGTCTTCTTGTAGCATAGAAGAAAACTGAGTTGTTTAGGTGTCCTCTCGGTATTAGACACTAAGTAGTAAGCCATATTTCTTCTCAGAAGTGAATGTTAGAATTTTATAGGTAGAGTGTCTGAAAATCCACACAGAAACTTTTTTGGTACCATCATGATACTTCAAGTAGACAATTCCATACCATGAAGCTTGGTTATGTGCACAGTATTATTAGAAATACTGTATATAATGACTACCTTCAAGGTATTTGAAACCTATATGAATTTTATGTTTAGGTTTGAATACTATCCTCAAGTTATTAACTCATTTTATATATGTAAATATTCTAAAATCATTTTATAAAAATATCACCTATAAAACATTTAAAGCATTTTAAACAAGGACAGTCAACCTGTATTAAGAAAAGATTGTAGCTGCCCAGATGGCTCTGAGTAAAGGCACTTGTCTCAAAGACTTGATTACCTGAGTTTGATCTTTTGGGACCCACATATGAGAGACTGTGCCCCAGTAACTGACTGCCATGAACACACCATGACACACATCACAACATGCATGCGCACACACACACACACATATGAACACACACATGTGATCCTCTAATTTAAAAAAGAAAAGGCTAGTGAAATAGCTCAGAGGGTAAAGGCACCTGCTGCTAAGCCTGCTGATCTCAGCTCAATCCCAGGTACCAAAATAGCAAAGGGGAAAACTGATTCCCACAAGTTATCCTTTAATTTATACACATGCATGCACATGTCCATGTGCACACACACACACATGTGAATGGAAACAATTTTAAGCTTCCTAAATGATAACTGATGTGTCCACTGAAGTCTAATAGGAGGTCAGAGAGATGGCTCAAAGGTTAAGAACACTGGTTATTCGTCTAGAGGACCCATGTTCTATTTCCAGCAGCCACATGTTGGCTCATAGTAGTCTATTATGTCAGTTCCAAGGAATCCAGTGTCCTTGTATCTGAATACCATCCATGCACATAGTACACAGACAGGCACACAAAATAACACATATGCATTGAAAATTTTTAAAGTAATTTTAAAATTAAAAAAAGTGTAGTAGGCTTATGTCTTAGATAGAGCTACTATTGCTGTGAGGAAACATCATGACAGAAAGCAACTTGGGAAGGAAAGGGTTTATTCCACTCACATTTCTATGTGACAGTTTATAATCGAAAGCAGTGAGGGCAGGAACTTATGCAGGGCAGGAACCTGGAGGCAGGAGCTGATGCAGAGGCCATGGACAGATGCTGCTTACTGGCTTGCTTCTCCTGCTTGCCCATCCTGCTTCCTTAAAGAACCCAGCACACTAGCCCATGGGTGGCACCACTCACAATGGGCTGGGCTCTCCATGTGAACCACTAATTAATGCCTAACAGCTCATCTTATAGAAGAATTTTCTCAATTGAGGTTACTCCTTTCAGATGACTCTAGCCTATGTCAAGTTGACATAAAACCAGTACAAGCTTATCTGCTTCATCTCTATTAACATTGTTTCACCTGGAACAAAAGTTTCTTTTTTTTTTTATTGTCATATGTATATTTAATTTTAGAAGCAACTCATTATCTATCTATCTATCTATCTATCTATCTATCTATCTATCTATCTATCTATCTATCTATCTATTTTTGAGGCAGAGTTTCTCAGTGTAGCCCTGGCTGTTCTGTAACTTGCTCTGTAGACCAGGGTGACCTCAAACTAACAGAGATCCACTTGCCTCTGTCTCCTGAGTGCCAGGATCAAAGGCGTGCGCCACCATCATTAGGATAATGAGGCTGCGGGCTGGAGAGAGATGGTTCAGAGGTTAAGAGCACTGGCTGCTCTTCTAGAGGTCATGAGTTCAATTCCCAGCAACCACATGGTGGCTTACAACCATCAAAAATGAAATCAGGTACCCTCTTCTGGTGTGTAGGTATACATGCAAACACACATTGTATACATAATAGATAAATCTTAAAAAAAAATGATAATGAGGCTCAGCTGGGCTTGGGGGTTCAAGCCTTTAATCCCAGCACTAGGAGAGGCAGAGGTAGGTGGATATCTGTTCTTAAAATGTCAGAGTAATTTGTATTTCATAGCTCAGAGATTTTAATTTTGTATTCATGAGTAGGAGTCTAGGAATGGGTTTTAGGAAATTATTTTCTCAAGAGATAGTCCATTGCTTTCATCAGATTCTGGTATATTTTGGGGAGAGAGTAATTTGAGAAATTTGAGCTGGGTGTGGTGGCACACACCTAATAATCACAGTACTCTGGGAGGCAGAGGCAGGTGGATCTCTGTTTGTTGGAGGCAAGCCTGATCTACAAAGTGAGTCTGGGACAACCAAGGGTACACAGGGAAACCCTGTCTTAGAACACCGAGAGAGAAAGAGAGGTGGGGGAGGAGAAGGAAGAGGGAGAGGAAGGGAGGGAGGGAAGGAGAAATCTGAAGCATTGATAATATCTTGTTTCCTAATTGGTATATTCTCTGTCAGATCTATCCATGTCTGTGTCAGTGCACCTGGGCAGTTCTCTCTTTTTTTTTTTTCCTCTTGGGCAGGAATATACGAGTTTTGGGGGCAATGACAGAGAGAGCTGAAATGGATGAGGTTGAACGCTTCCAGCCACTGCTGGATGGATTAAAAAGTGGGAACTCCATTGCACTCAAAGTATGTATACACCCTTAAAACTGAGCTCAACAACAGAATAGAATAGAATTCAAAATGGAAAGACAGAGTTAATTTATCCTTTATTGTTCTGTGGTATGGAAAATTGAACCTAGGCTTTGCTTATGCTGGCTAAGTCCCCTGTTAGGAACTCCTGCTGGATAAGGAACTGGAGAACACTTGTTAGTTTTTTATTTTGAGATAGTTTTATTTTGTTTTGTAATTTGGACTGGCCTCAAACTCATTATATAGTCCAGGCTAGACATGTCTGATCCTCTTGTCCTAGCCTCCCAATTCCTGGAATTACGTGTTTGGTAATTGCCCAGGCTAGCCTTGGTGATTTTCTGCCTCCTGAAGCACAGGTCTACACCACCAGGTCTAGTGTCATGTGGTCCTTCAATAGACTGTGGGCTGGAGAGCTCACCCGTCAGCTAAGAGCGTATACTTCTAGAGGATCAGGTTCAGCTCCCAGTGCCCGAGTCAGCTCACAGCGGCCTCTAACTCCAGCTCCAGCTTATGTGACACCTCTGGCCTCCTTGAGCATTGGCATGCGTGTGTGCGTACACATACATGAACATTAATGTCCGTAAAACTGAAAATAATACAAACTTTAAAATTTTTAATAAAATATATACAGTAGTTCTCAGCTATATCTTTTATATTTTAGTTTTTTCTCTGAAGGAAAGTGATTTTTCTCTAAAAAAGAAAAAAAAAAGAACTACTTTTCTCCTTGTGATATTGGGAGCATAATCTAGCTATTTTATTAGGACCTTAGAAGAATCAAGGTTCTATAGTAACATTAGATCCTTGGATTCATTTAAATGCCTAAGTTATTCTGTATCTTTCATAGGGCTCCCGAATGTATGTAGTGAAATCCTTATCCATACGTCTTTCTGCTGACGTAACAGTGGAATTTGCTTGTTTCAGGTGGGATGCCTACAGCTGATCAATGCTCTCATCACTCCAGCTGAGGAACTTGACTTTCGAGTTCACATCCGAAGTGAACTGATGCGCTTGGGACTGCATCAGGTATTGCAGGTAAGATACAACCTTTCCTTAGAAAGACTGGACTGTTCCTTCCTGTCCTTATGGCCCCGATTTTTTACTCAACACCAGCTTAACTTAAACACCCAGTTTTTAACTTAAACACCAGGTTAAAAGGTTTGAATTTCTAGCCACATAGCAAATTTTGGGTTCTCTGACTACTTCTGTCATTGGCAGGAGCTTCGAGAGATTGAAAATGAGGATATGAGAGTACAGCTATCCGTGTTTGATGAACAAGGAGATGAAGATTTCTTTGATCTGAAGGGACGGCTGGAAGACATCCGCATGGAGATGGAATATCCTTTTATGACTGACGGCTGGGTTCAAGACAGATGGTGCATTTATTCACAGCTTGACTGCATGCAATAGTGTGGAAAGTGATGCCTTGGAGTAGGGCGCAAGACTGGGCGTGGTGGCACGTGCCTTCAATTTGTCTTCTAGACAGGAGGATTTCTTGAGTTTGAGGCCAGCCTGGTGTGCATAGTAAGCTCCAGGTCAGCTACGGCTATATAGTGAAAGCCTGTCACAAAAATACATATATTTATTTTTAATAAATAAAGCTGGTATCTTCATACTGCTGTTGGCTTCATTTACTTCAGCATAGAACAGGAAAGCCAGTAAAGCTGATCTTTTTAACATAAAGGCATCCACCATCCTGGCAGTCAGTGAAGTGATGAAGTAATAGATATTACCACCAAATTACCCTCACATCCTAAAGCATCCATCCAAATCTCTGTATGCCTTCTAGACATGATAACTTACTGAGATATAGGGTAGTTCCTAGAGCTCTTTGGACTGACAAGCAGTACTACTATTATGTATTTGATTACCTGTCACAAGTGACTTGGAGGTGATTCTATTACTTTCTGTCTTAGATCTTTAAGCTAGGTAATAGGAATCCTGCGTATGGATACTGCCATTCTTGGTTAAAGGAACTAATGATGTTTTAGGAACAGCAGTTAGAGTGGAAGTGGCATCTTGCTCTTTCCATAGCTTCTGTTGGTTGAGCAAGTGACCTGTCAAACAACTTCTAATTATATGGTTTCCTTAACCTGTCCTTCTTTCTACTGACTTTGGTGAAGTTTTCCAGATTCTTTTAAACACAGTGAAAGATTCAAAGGCAGAGCCACACTTCCTGTCCATCCTGCAGCATCTCCTTTTGGTCCGAAATGATTATGATGCTAGGTAAGCTAATGTGCCTGTGGGAAATTTTGATTCTAATTGGTAAAGCGGCATCCTTAAATTCAAAGATTGCTCTAGAAAGGTAAAAAGAAATAAAAGACTGTGGATTAGGTTCATTAGTCAAAGATCTAAAAGAAGTTATCAACTATTTGATCAACATATCAACTGCTTTAACTCAGTTGAAAGGTACCTTTGGAACGGGTATTTGTGTATAGAGTAAAATGTCCTTAGAAGGGAGTGCATAAATGAGGTGAGGGTGACAGCAAAGAGAGGTGGGAACTTAAAATTGTTTTCTGGTTGCCTGAAAGTACAGATCAGCAGTATGACAAGAAGGATCATAAGCCTAGAGTCAAGTCTGGGCATTGGGAAGCAGCTGTCTAAGTATATTGATGGATGGAGGGGTGGCTCAGGAGTTAAGCATGCATACTGCTCTTGTAGAGGACCCAACAGTTCTTCATAGTAGCCTGTAATTCCACCTGACACTTGTGACTTCCATGGGCATTTTTATGCTTGTACATAGACACAGATACACGCACACACACATTTATGTGCTGGGGTTGAAGTCAGCATTTTTCACGTGTGGAGTACATATTCCACCACTGACATATATCTCCAACCTGTAAGCCCTTTGGAGTATCTGAGGAAGGAAGAATGAAAGCTCATCTAAAAGAGAATTTGCTAGCACAGCAGCGATGCTTCTGTTAGCTTCTTCAGAGCTCTTTTTTGAATACTCAACCTTAATTCTTATTGTCAACGTGATTAGCTTTGATTTCATACTACTTGTGGAAGTGACATTTCTTTTCATGAGTCTGTTTTGTTTCTTTCATAGGCCACAGTACTATAAGTTGATTGAAGAATGTGTTTCTCAGATAGTTCTACACAAGAATGGAACTGATCCTGACTTCAAGTGCAGGCACCTTCAGATTGATATTGAAGGACTGGTTGGTGAGTGTGTGTTTTCCCACCTGGCTCCTCAGAATACTTAGTGCTATCATCTTTCGTTTTCATCTTTCAGTGAAATTATTCTAGTCCCTCTTTATGTTCTTTCTTATTATACCTTCTCTGCCAGGATTATGTAGTCTCCTTAGTTTATTTCTGCACAAATTGAATTATTCTAGTCCCTCTTTATGTTCTTTCTTATTATACCTTCTCTGCCAGGATTATGTAGTCTCCTTAGTTTATTTCTGCACAAATTGAAAATCTTTTTTATACACTGTTTTTACAGGGACCTTAGCTGTTTTCTGACCCTGCTGGTCTCAGAGTCACAAATGTCACACAGAGGCGTCCTTCATGTGGTTGCCTAACCTTGCACTTAGAAATCCTAGGTTGCTGGCCAGCAGGACAGGAGTAAGTAGAGGTGCTTGTGTGCAGGCATGAGGACCGGCGTTTGTGCTCCAGATTCCATGTGGTGGCAAGAAAGAACCACTCTTGATAGTTGTCACCTGACTTCTACACATGCCTGTACTGAACACATACATATGCACTACATACACACAAAACGTGAAACAACCACAGAAGTAAACTTTAGAGGAGATTGTAATTGTACCTAGGGACACTTGCATTTCTTTGTCTAGTGTAGAACATTAAAGAGAGTGACGGCAACAAAAGGGCAGGTGACTCCCCTTGAGCGCATGAGAGGCACTGGCCTCAGGGACTGAGAGTTTACTACTGTGTTGTTTTTCTGATCACATTGTTTTTTTCTTTTCAGATCAAATGATTGATAAAACAAAAGTGGAAAAATCCGAGGCCAAAGCTACAGAGCTGGAAAAAAAGGTGCATATGAGGGGATTGGTGTTAGAGTGCTTGCTTATCGTGTAAAAGCCTGGGTTCACACTCAAGTATTATCCCAAAATATGTATATATGCAAAACATACACACACAGTAAATTTAGGGTATATCTTTTTTCTTTGAAGATAATTAGTTTTTTTTTTTATATGTGAGACAGTGTTGCCTATATGATAGTTTGAAAGCATTCAGAATGTACAAGTTCCTAGGGCAAATCTTCTGTTAGTGGAAAAGGATGTTGATGTGAAATGAGAAGCTCGAGACTATCTTGCACACTTCTTGGGCTACCAGACAAAGCAGCAAAGGTGTAATATGCTATGTAAATGTACATCTCGAGTCTTCTAGGACAGCAGGGACTGGAATATGTCTTAGTTCCTTTTATCTCTGTAGTGATGAAGGATTCCGGCTGTGGCTGGAATTGTACATTGCAGCTATCCTGGTTTGCCTTAGTTAGGTTTGCTGTGATGAGACACCATGATTAAAAGCTTCTTGGGGAGGAAAGGGTTTATTCACATCACCATCTAACAGTTCATCAAAAGCAGTGAGGGCAGGGACTCCCATGGCAGAGATGCAGAGGGAGGAGCTGGTGTGGCGGCCATGGAGGAGGCTGCTTAGTGGCTTCATCATCATGGCTTGCTCAGCCTCCTTTCCTATAGGGGCCAGAAACACCAGCCTACAGAGGGGCCCTAACACAAAATGGACTTGAGCCCTCCCACATCAATCACTATAGCCCAATCATATGGGGGCATTTTCTTAATTGAGGCTCCCTCCTCTTTGGTGACTCAAGTTAACATAAAACTAGCCAGGACATGGTTAAAGGTCTTTCACATCTTATGTTAGCTATGGGAGTAGGAAGACTGTGAAAATGATCTCTTGTTCTCCTTTCCTTAACTTTGATGTTAAGGTCAAGATCG
The DNA here is from genome assembly GCA_028658305.1 of Pachyuromys duprasi. Classification (NCBI taxonomy): domain Eukaryota; kingdom Metazoa; phylum Chordata; class Mammalia; order Rodentia; family Muridae; genus Pachyuromys; species Pachyuromys duprasi. The sequence goes on from CM053764.1 coordinate 7,113,213, forward strand.
TGCTGTTCTGTTTTCAAAGCATTTCTTGGGAGGTAGATCAGTAAGCTCTGTAGGGTAGGTGTTGGGACAAAATAGTAAATTATAGGGACTAGTCTTTGTGTTCCTTACTGGGATGAAGAGTGCCCTAGTTTGCTTTGTGTCTCTGATCAACACCAGGACTTAAAGAAACATGGAGAGGAAAGGGTTTATTGTATCTTACGCTTGATAGTTTGTCATCAAGGGAGGCCAACACTGGAGCTTGAAGCAGAAACTAGAGGAATGCTGCTTACTGACCTCTTCCCATTGGCTTGATCAGCTGCCTTTTTCACACATCCCAGGTCTTCCTGGCTAGGGATGGCACAGCTGACAGGTCTGAACCTTCCTGTATCCGTTTAGCAGCTAGGAAGATGCCACACAACAGGACCACAGGCCAGTCTGATCTGAGCAGTTTTGCAGTTGAGGTTCCCTCTTCTCATGTGATTCTAGGCTTGTGTTTAGTTGACAGCCAAGGCTATGCCAGAAAGCTTTCTGGGAGTCTGAATTTGTTTTTCCTTCTTCAGTTGGACTCAGAGTTAACAGCCCGGCATGAGTTACAAGTCGAAATGAAAAAGATAGAAAATGACTTTGAGCAGAAACTTCAGCATCTTCAAGGAGAAAAGGATGCATTGGATTCTGAAAAGCAGCAGGTCACTACACAGAAACAAGACCTGGAAGCAGAGGTGTCCAAGCTGACAGGAGAGGTAAAAACTGAGCAGGAAGGACAGTGTGCCTGTAGTGCCCTCCACAGCTCAGCTGTGCTGGCCAGGGGACCTTATAGCCATTGGCTCCTTAAGGGTCCTCATGCTAAGGAAGAGCACTTAGTAGATGTTGTATGGTTTTAACACTCATTTACTACTTTTAGCCTAGTTTTGGGAGTAAATGTAAGACAAAAATTTAGAAAATACAGAAACCACGATAAAAGTGACTTATGGCAGTATCCAGAAATAATACATTTAGGAGTAAACACTAAACTGTTGGCTTGTCTGTCCAACTTAGTTTGCATGTCTGTGACACCTTCATTCTCTTTATTCTGCAGTTATAAATGCTTAGACAGCCTACAGTACTGCTGACCTGATCATTTGTGCAGTTGTGGGACCTACCTGCATAGCACATCCTTGAGTGTCGCAAACTCAAAGCACACTAAAACTAAGAACATGAGGAACATTCTAGTTTTGTGACTTTGAGAAGAATCATGCGATCTTCTGATGACTCAGCCCATCTATAGTTGAACAGAAGTTTGGGTTATGTGGTTTCTTAGGCCCTTTCCAGCACCAGTAGTCCTTGAAGTGGGGCCAGAAGTACTTACTTCTGTGTTGCTTCTTTAGGTTGCCAAGCTGTCAAAAGAACTAGAAGATGCCAAGAAGGAAATGGCGTCTCTCTCTGCTCTGGTTGTTGCTCCCTCTGTTTCTGGCAGTGCTGCTGTCCCCGCTGCCCCTCCTCTGCCTCGTGACTCTGGCACTGCTATTCCGCCTCCACCCCCCCCACCCCCACCTCCTCTTTCTGGAGGCGTCCCCCCGCCCCCTCCCCCTCTGCCCGCCATCCCTCCCCCTCCCCCTCTGCCTGGCAGCACTGCCGGCCCCCCGCCCCCGCCCCCTCCCCCTCCCTTGCCTGGGCTTGCTGCCGTCCCCCCGCCCCCTCCCTTGCCTGTAGGTGCCAGTGTACCACCTCCTCCTCCTCTGCCTGG
>CM053764.1:7115014-7242100 GCA_028658305.1 Pachyuromys duprasi
GGGTCCCTGCAGCCCCAGTTCTGCCATTTGGATTAACTCCCAAAAAAGTTTATAAGCCAGAGGTGCAGCTCCGGAGGCCAAACTGGTCCAAGGTAAGTTTTTCCCCATCAGTGGATCTTAAGCTGCTTTTCTTGCCTAATATTCTGTGCATGGGTAGGCTACCCAGATCTTGCCTGTCGTTCTTCAAGTTCTACTTCTGTTTATGTTTATATGACATCTCTATTTCAGATATTACCACAGAAAAGTCTGTGGACCCTGTGTGAATACATCTTAATTAACTTTAACCTCATTTAATATATTTTGTGTTTTCTCTGACAATATGAGCACCATTGTAGTTTGACAGTTGTCACTTCACTAGGGTGAAAATGACTGAAATTGTGATTGCACAGCCCATGAGGTGTGTTGTGTTGTGTTGTGTGTGTTGCTTCTAGAAACTAATTTAAACATAGCCGGATTGGTGGGAGAGACATAGAGCAAGGAACAGTGGAAATAAGACTTTCATGCTTCTGAAACTAGAAGATTTGGGATTTGGAAGAAGATCAGCATAACTGATCTTGATTCTTGACTAATTACCAATAACCAACTAGAAACAATATCTCCTGATCCCCCATGAAGGGCACAGCTACTGTCTACATTCTAGTTTAGTCACAAGCTAGTCAGCAGTGCTGATAATTAGTCGCTTTTGTTGGATCTTAGGCACTTTTCTAGCATAGAGAGTTCAGAGTTCAGCCCACTAGCTCTTACCATATGTCTCCTTGTACAGTTTGTGGCTGAGGACCTTTCCCAGGACTGCTTCTGGACAAAGGTGAAGGAAGACCGCTTTGAGAACAATGACCTTTTTGCCAAACTTACCCTTGCCTTCTCTGCCCAGACCAAGAGTAAGTACTCTCCTTTTAAGTTCCAGACAGGAGAGCTTAACAGTTCGCTCAAGTGGATTTCCCTTGCTTTTTCCCTTCACCTGGGTGAGGGTAGAAGGGGTTGTTGGGAAGAAGAGGAGAGATTTTTTTTTCATTCCAAGGGAAAGAAAATGTTTTTATATTATGGGATTCCTGGGGTTGGGAAAGAAAATTGTTGCTTGTAAGTATTTTGTGTCAGTATAACTAACAGGGATATAAGACTGTGGTACCAAAAAGCTCAGATTAGGCCTGCTTTGATAGTTACCTTGAATGAGTGTGGTCTGTCTGAAAGTGGCATTTCCAGACCAGAGTATTTAATTAGTAGAGGTCTGTGAGGGCCTTTGACAGGTTGGGTGGCTTAACTACAAACTGTCTACAGTAACAAGGAACCGTGTGTAATTCTTGTTCTATTTCTTTCCAATATCTTGTGCGTTCTCCTCCTACCCCTTGGTTCCTGCAGCTTCTAAAGGTAAGAATACAAAAGAGCCTTTTAGTTGGGTCTGTTGTATACTAGAGAAAAGGATTAAATATATAAATAAAGGAATTTTTCTTTAGAAGATAGAAATTAAGAGATCGAAGGTTGATTTGTTAGTTTTCCCCTCTCCTCCCTAGAGTCCAAAATGATCAACAGCGGCAGAGCCACAAGGGAGAGAGAAAGCTTAAGCTTCAGTGACCAGCTTCCTATTTTGCCCACAGTGAAGCCTTAGGAAACAGAAGGTTTTCTTTCTTCCTTGCTGTAGCAAGTAAGGACTGAATAGTTAAGAGAGCTTTCCCAGGGTTTATTACCAGATCCAGGTGTATGACTTCTAGCCCATAGTTGCTGCTGCTGCTGCTGCTGCTTCTTCTTCTTCTTTTTCTTCTTCTTCTTCTTCTCCTCCTCCTCCTCCTTCTACTTCTCCTTCTTCCTCCTCCTCTGTTGTTATAAAACTTTGAGTGTGCTCACCTTTATTTTCATAATGTAGCTTTTTATCAGGGAAAGGATTTGAGCTCTTACAATTTGAACAGTAAGGAAGACCGAGACCTCTACAATGTAACAGCAAGGTTTACTTTGCTTTCTGTGGTATAAACTGCACAAGGATGTAAGTAAAGGACCCCAATTCTTCATCTTTTCAGAAGCAGTTTTGAGTACCAGACTGAATACTGACCAACTGTGTTGTGTTGGAGGGGTTTTTGGTGCTGGAAGTTGAATCCAGGGTTATGTGCAAAGTCCTCTCCATTGAGCTACATTTCCAGCCCACAATTTAGTCTTAACACTGATAGTGTAAAAGGTTGAGATAAATACTCATTGAGTATCTATGAGTATCTTACCTCACAAGTAGACATGTGGGTTAAATAACATTCTAGACCACATGGTAAGTTCAAACTATGACTTTGAAGTTTTGTTATAGATATTTGCTTCCCAGAAGTCTGTGCTTTTCCTGGGAATCTTTTCTTTTTCTTTAATATTTATTTATATATATGATCACTGTATTTGCATGCATACCTACATGACAGAAGAGAGCATCTGATCCCATTATAGATGGTTGTGAGCCACTATGTGGTCGCTGGGAATTGAACTCAGGACCTCTGGAATAGCAGACAGTGCTCTGAGCCATCTCTCCAGCCCCTCCTGGGAATCTAGGAAACCTTAGAAACCAAGAGTCTGCAGCTGCTTTAGCATTGCTTTGTTTAGGCACAAACATCCTTTTGATGTGTTATGAGTGCAGGCAGGCATGTTAGATTAGGGAAAGCTGGTTAGGTATTGGGTGTGTGTGTAGGGTTAGAGAAGAAGAGCTGTCTTCTGATTGTAATGTATTCAACTCTAGGAAAACAAGTCCAGGTGGAGAAATTAGCCATGCTTATGTAGGGTAGTAGAGGCCCTGCTGCGGTGTTTTCAGCATGGTAGCTGGCCAGTATTGATAAGGATTTCCTTTATGTTACATTATTTTCTTACATTTTAAACCTGACTTTCTGCTATTTGTTAAATGTGTCTGTATCCCCTATGTCTTGTACTGATACTTAAAAAATTCTTTTATACTTACCAACTTCTCTAAAAATAAGCAATGAAGAAAAACCATCTATTGTATACATCTGCTTCCTATAGTCAAAGATGCCGCTGACCACTGCTTTATTAAAGTTTAAAAATATGTGTGCCTCTGCTGGATGCACGGGTAATCCCAGTTTCTCAGGAGGATGAAGCAGGAGAACTGCAGTTCAAGTCTAGTAAGCAGCTTGAGAAAGGGCAGTGGTAGAGCACTTGTCCTGGGTTCATGAAATCCCTTGCACCACAAAGAAAGGGAAGGGGAGGGAAGAGAACGGGAAGAATGTGTGCATCTCTTACTAAAAGACAGAGACTGATCCTAAAGTTGATGCGACTGGTTCTCTTTTGGATTTATTCTTATTGCTAAACTCTTTTCTTCCTTAAATTGGGAACTTACAGAATTCATCCCTTGCTAGGAATGTATGGAATTTGGATTTGATGGGTACTATCCTGTCTTTTATTATGGACTCTGTTGATCCTACCTTTCAGCTCCTTGGAAACATAACCAGTAGTTAAATTTTACTTTCATCTTTACTAAAAGAAGCAGTATTCTGATTAGGTTTAGACCAAATCCAGCTTCATTCTATAGCTTATTGCTGTTGATATAGAAGTCAGAGTGGGCAACAGCAGGTAGGTTGGCTTGTCTGCTGCTCCTGCCTAGCTTTGTTTTGGCTTTAGGCTTCAGGAGGGGCCTGTCGACCACACCTTCCCCAACAAGAACAGAGGGTAGTTGTCATTTCCCTGTGACTCTCTCTCTTGCCCACTAGGTGGCAGTCACCCAACTGTATCTTTATTACTATTTGCAAATCTTTTGCTGTTACTGTGTTATCAGGGTCTTAGCACTGGCAGAAGTCACAGGGAACTTCTGCTTCTCGGCCATGAGTGCTGGGGTTACAGGTGCTCAACACTATGCCCAGCTAGTGTTTGGGAATGTCATAGTTTCTGCCATTAAAACTTCTAGAACAAGATTGTAAGAGCCCAACCTACTCTCCCCGGTCAGTGAGTCTTTAGTGCAAAGATGTCAGTTCTGTCCATTTCTAAATGTGTATTAGAACCAGAGGCATGCGTTCACACAGCTCTTGGGGTTGTTAGCTTTTCCTTATTAGCTTGTTGTGGATTTTGGGTGTGGGGATACTGTTATGGCACAAGCATTTAGGAAGTTCCTTGTAATATAAAACCACCTGTTATCTGATTCTTGAGGGATCTGGCTTCTGCAATAATGTACTACATATATTTTGTGTTGTTGCCTCTCTTACAAGTAGTGTAAAAATGAGCTTTTAAGTTTCCTGTTTTATACTTTGTCATATATTGAGGATCTACAGAATCCAATATTGTGCCAAGTTTTTGTTGCCACAGAAAGCTGCAGACTTCTCTATCTCTCATATTTTAATATAAGACTGTGTAGTTTTTTTTTTTTAAATTCTGTTCCACTGAAGTTCTCAAAATTATCATGGTCTAATCTCAGCATAACATTCTGTGTGTTAGCACCTTGACTTCTCTCCTCAGCACTGATTTCCCTTTCTTCTCTTTTTCTTCTATCATCCTCACCGCAGTGGACCTAGAAATTGGGTAGTGTCCATTTTATTCTCTGTCATCACTTTCAGACCTTTCTGCTCTTCTCTTTACTAGGAGCCAACAGTTTGGAATGTGGTAGCAGCTTGTCTCACCCACACCCCTTTGTGTTGTTTGACACTATGTTGCGCTTGAGCCCTCCACAAACTGAGTTTCTGACTGTTCAGTGTTCTTCAGTGCCACTTCTGATTTACCTTTCCTCAGTATCATTCTTAGAACATTGTTTAGTGGGTGTGTGCAAGCTACAATACACATGTGGAAATCACAGGACAGCTTTCAGGAGTCAGTTCTTTTTCCAGTGTGTTAGGTATCTTATCAAACTCGAGTCGCCAGACTTGATGGCGTGTATTCTACCTACAGAGCCATCTCACAGCCCTGACTTTCCCCAGTTCTTATATAATGGGTCACAATTGTAAGGTTCCTGATCTTGACCTCCCCCTGTCCTCTCCTGTGTTGATTATGGGTAACTGCAGCCCTCCACTAGCTCGGTGTTTTGCCACCTCTATTGGTTCTCTGTGCTTCCCTATCCTCCATTTTCAATATTGAGAGTCAAAACCTGGGTCTCACATATGCTAGTCAAGTGTTTGCCACTAACGACATATCTCCAGCCTACTCTCTTCTCTCTTTAGTATTGTGATCTCAGAAATCCTAGGCACACTGCAACTTTCAGCCTGTCCTTCACCTCCTTGATGACTTCACAACTCACCTAAAACTCCATGGCTAAACATAATCATCCCTCTGGTATTTTTCTCTCATTTCATCATGCTTGGTTGGCAAAGCCATGATTCTTGTTCTTCCACCTTGTCTGCACTAGATCTGTAGCTGTGTGTCTCTGGATATTACTGGAAGATACCACACACTGTCCTTACTGGGGTACACTTTCTTAGTTTCCCTGATAGCAGGTGTTCTTATTTTTATCTCATTGTCTATTCTTGCTCGCCGTTTCCTCTACTCATTCTATTATATTGTTTGGTCTTTGATACTGCTAGGCAGTTGTATTTTAAGTATTTCTTTTTTGGTTTGGTTTAGTTGGTTTCTGATACAGGGGCTCATGTTTCCCACTCTGACCTTGAACTCCGTAATGTAGTCCAGTCTAGCCTTACACTGCAGCCCAGGTTGACTTCAAACTCAAAATCTTTTTACTTTTTCTCAAGGCTGGCAAACACTACTACACTCACCTTTAAGTATTTCTGGATTTTTACTTGTCTATTTGTTTTTTTTCAGTTTTAATTTTTTTATTTTATTTAATGTGGGTAGAAGTGCAGCACACAAGTACTATGGTACACTTGTGGAAATCAGAGGACAACCTGCAGGAGTTGATTTTTACTACCATGTATATCCACGAGGATCACACTCACATTGCCAGACTTGCTGTCAAGTACCTTTACCCATTGAGCCATCTCACCAGCTCCCTTTAAGTATTTTTAATCTACTCCATTTCATACTTTCCGAAATTACTAACTTCACACCTTTTCTCTCAAAGGCCCAGTGCTCCATAGAGAAAATTGAAGGGATCAGAACGTGAACTTTCCAAAGCTCTGCTCCCCATTTTGTTTTTTTTCTGTTACTGTGGTCCTGTCCAAAGGCAGCTCCTGAATAACTAACTGGCATTGCTGTCAATCTGTTGAATACCTGAAAATATCTGTCTCTCTTCTTCCCTGAGGGTACCATAGTTAGCCATACCTTTTATGTGCACAAATTATTTACATAGTTAATTCAGATTTAGTTGGTGTAAAAAAAAAAAAACAAGGAAAACTTGAGCTTTATTAGAATATTAAGGAGCAATGATAGTAAAAGCATATACATAATTTTTCATACAGCAAACTAATTCCATATGGTAAATACTGTTCTAGTTTTGTAGAACATTCTTTACCATCTCTTGATGTTATATATAAATTTGCCTTGTTCTTTTAAACATTTTATCTTGCCTATTGGATTAATTCAAATGGACAGTTGTATTCTGTCATGAATACTAAAAGCTTTACATATAACTGATCCCTCATTGAGAATTTTGTTTCAGTATTTTGTTTTACAAACATTACCATGGGAGAATCATGCATTGTATACTTCATATTTCTAAACAGTGGTTTCTGAAAGGTGAAGTTTGTACCAATTCATACTCCCACCAAAAAACAAGAAATGAAGGCTGGGGGTGCTGGCGCATGTCTTTTGTCCCAGCCCTCAGGAAGGAGAGGCAGGGAATCTGTACAGCCAGACCAGCCAGGGCTACACGGAGAAACCCTGGAGAGAGAGAGAGAGGGAGGGAGGGAGGGAGGGAGGGAGGGAGAAATCAAAATCAGAATTTCTGACGAGGGAAAATATATCTTGTTTTAATCTCTACTCGTAAAATTGCACCAAAGGTTTTTCCCTTATGTATCAGCTCTTCCTCATCTTCCTCATTGAGACTAGTGAGCACAGACATTCTGAACTTCCGATTCTTGTTTTGCCAACTTCCTATTGTCTTTTGTTGCTGTTCTTGGTTGAGTTGAGTTGGGTTTTGTCCACTTTAAGTACCAAGGGTCAGACAAAACCTGTTGCTTTCTTACCAGCTAGTTCTTAGGAGATTAAGAGCTAAAACTAGGGGGAAAGTTTGTAACTTTTACTTAAAGGCTGCTGATGAAGTTCCTGGTGGAGATGTAAGGGAAGTGTCATCAGATACAGATAATTTAACTTTAATTCCTTCTAAGCTGCAGGGACCTGAGAAATCTGTTCCGCAGCGGTGCTCTTCTCCTTTTCGCCACCAGATGGCACATGGATCTCTCTTATTTTTGATGTGTCATTGTTACGCCTGGTTGTGATGCAGTCACGTTAGAGAGTGGCTCCCTGCAGCTCTTGACAGATACAAACTGCTACAATACCGCCCTCTGCCTGCCAGGAGGTTTATGTGCAGGCTGATCAGTAAAATTAGAGCGAGATGCTGCCTGTCGGACTTACAGAAGGATCTTATCTCCGCATGCAGTTAGAATCTAGGTTCTTAAGAGTAATATAATTTTTCTTTGGGAGTCTCAAGGCTGAACAGTGTTTACTTTTTGGTCTGATAGCCTCATGAAATTATAGCATTCTTTTCAGAATGCTTACAGGGAGGCTTGTTTTTGTGAATTTGGTAGTTTCTCTCTCTCTCTCTCTCTCTCTCTCTCTCTCTCTCTCTCTCTCTCTCTCTCTCTCTCCCCCTCCCTCCCTCCCTTCCTCCCTCTTTCTCTCTCTCTCTCTCCCTCTCTCTCTCTCCCTCTCCCTCTCCCTCTCTCCCTCTCTCCCTCTCCTCCCTGAGTATGAGACCATATTGTAACATAATCGGTTTCTGTCACAGTTTCTACTGAAGAGCCACTTCAAACATATTAGAACTTATCTAATGGTTATATTTTTAAAAACACTTTACTGTCTCAAAGTAATTCCATTTTTATAGTTTGTTTCTGGTGGTGTAAACATTGGTATGTGCCTATGTTACAATATTAGAGATAAACACAAATTGAAACAGTTATTCAAACACAAGTTATCCTCTAACATTTTGGGTTTCAAAAGGAAGGAAGACCTCTTCAGTGTATTTGCTGGTACTTTGATCATTTACTCTGAGGCTCAATATAGTCTAAGCTTCTGCCATTTTGATGGCATTATTTAAATGTCCATTTGTGTTGTTTAGTCTCAAGCTTTAGTGTGTATGAAGATTTAATGAGGGTCATGTTGAAGTTAGAGCTCCTAGCTTACTTTTAGAGAATATAAGTAATAAGTATGTGGAGCATACATTCTAGCACACATTCTGTGTAATTTGGCTTGGTGCTTACTTTATTCTCTTCATTTTCTATTCTGCTCCTCGCCGTCTGCCACAATCCAGAAGCTGCTCTCCACTTTTAATTTTATTAAGATCTCATAGCCTGTATCAATGTATATCCCTGGTCCTTAAGGGGATAGTATGAAATTAATTTAAAAAAAAACAGTGTTTCATTTTCTACTGACTGCTGACAGTTATTATTTCAGAGGCACTTATTTTCATAAAATTCTTTTCTTGCCATCCTTCCTTTTCAGATTGTAGTAGCACTGTAGAAGGATGCTTTGATGTCAGTGAAGTAGCTGGAAACTTGCAGGTAGTTTGGAGAGATGGATGTCATCACCTTTGTGCAACAAAAGAGAAGGCTGAGGTGTTGTGGGTGTTGTGCGTAGCTCCCGAGCAAGTTTGGCTATGCTCTTGCTGTGGAGACCTGGAGTCAGAAAGCAGAGATGTTGTGAGAAAGAACAAGCTCTCCAGGAAGTGTGGTAGAACTGGGCTGTGAAAGAAGAGAGTGATATGAGGCACTCTTGCTACCCATTGGAGCCCAAAGCTTCTGCCTTGGGAAAGCACGCTGATCGGAAGAATTCTTGAGTCTGAAGCATCTCATTTGCTATTACTGAACAGCAGCATGTTCTGAGAGTGTGTGCTGAGGAGTGTGTGCTCTGGGGCTTCTGTTTGTGCACTAGTCAGTTTGTCAGCATGAGTAGCGCAGTCACCTCAGTAACTGAACACCCTGCAGAACAGCCCCATTCCTATAGCCTCTTCTCCATTTTTCCCATTCCCACCCTCGAGATAGAATTGGGTTTTAGTTTTCATTCTGTTTTAGGGTTTTAAAAATGCAATTATAAGCAAATATAAATATGAATTCTTGTCCTTCTTATGTTGACCAAACTTGTGTTGACCAAAAAGATAACAGTCTGTCTATGCTGTCCTATACTTTTATTTTCAGGATTCTTTGTGTAAAAAATCATAGTCACTTAAATTTTAAGAGTTATTGTGAACACAAGAATATAACAAAATAGAGGACTAAAATAATGTTTGCTTTGCTCCCGCTCCAGCTTGTGTTGGCCTCTTGTTCTTACGTGAGACACTATCTTCAGATTTGCTGCTGACACCAGCTATATAAATGTGCAGCCATCATGGTGTGGAAACAAGAGACCAAAATTTTTCTGCCAGGAGGATTTCCAGATTATCACCTGAGTGTGATACTGAGGCAGGGGCAGAGACAAAGGGATTACTCCATGGTAGAGTGCACTCCAAGGGAAAGGCCTAGCGCTTCTCATTGTTTTCTTGCTTTTATCTCAGTTTAAAAAGTTTACTTTTTTAAAAAAATTAGCCTTTCACAATTTCATTACACATATGCTTTGATTACATTCTCCTGCGTCGTCCTCACTTATCCCTTCCTGTTGAATTCCTTCTTCTTTCCCAAGTCCCCCTTCTGTTTTCATGTCTTTCTGTTTGTGACCCATTGCATTTAATTAGAGCTCCCCAGCTGAACATTTGTCCTTTAGATAAATTGCTGCTCTAGAACTTAGTATCCTGTAATTGTACCATCGTAAGACTCTTACTCATAATCAAGAAGAATGTTTGTGACGGGAGGCTCAGGAGAAACAAGAAGCAAATTATGAGTACTTACAGCTGCGTTTACAGAGAAATTGCGTGGACATGAAAGGAGGGGCGCTGGGGCGCTGTGAGGGACGCCAGGCTTCTGTTACAGCGTTCTAGCTAGACTCTCTCCTGTAAAGGTATTTATGATAATGTGGTAATATTATTTTTATAATAAGAAAATAATTTGAAGGAAAATCGGCTATTCTGGATGCTTGAACAAGGAGTTTTTAGAAGTACTTGGGTCCATTTATTGTCTACAGAGCAGAGTTCAGCAAAGCATGCAACAGCATTTGCTTTGCTGTTCATACTGATTGGTTTTACTTAAGTTAGCTTCTCTTTGGGGGGGGGGGGGGAATCAGATTCCAGTATAGAATGCTGTCTTTTTTTTCCCCAAGATCCCATGTGGTGAGAAAACACCATTTAAATGCAGAGACCTTTTTCTGCAGAGTGGAAGGGAACCACTCTGTAAGAATCAGTGAGTTTTCTTTTAGATCTATTAGATTAGGTGTGTGTGTGTTTGTGTGTATAAATACACATTCCTATTGTCAAGAAAACCTGCAAAAAGTACTTCCAAGAAGAATGTCCCTATTTCCCTGTTCTGCTTGCGTTTTTGTATTCTGGCCACGGGGTGTGCGCAGTTGAGCCATTTTGGCTCAAGTTCCAGATTGTGAGGTCAGATACTCGGGATTGGAGGAGAAGATCAGCTGACTTTCAGTAACGCTGATGACGGTCCTACTCCTCATCCCCTCCCCTTCTCCACCCTTTCCTGGCTTCCAGCTCTGGAACAAAGAAGGGGGAAAAAAAACAGCAATATGATGAAAACCAGCAGCTGCTGCTGCAGACTCAGGCTGGGGGCTGGGTGCTTACTCCGTCTGTCTCTTTGTTTCTACCCTGTCACTTCCCTTCCCTTGAGGCACTAATAAAACAGAATATTTCCAGAATCCTTTGTTACAGAGTGGTGTAGAAATCTGCAGTTTGCTCCATATTTAGGTGTGTGTAGGTGAAGTGGCAGAGATAAAATTACCCTGGAACGCCTAAAAAAGAATGTGGCTGCTTGCCCTCCTTGTCCTGTTCTAAGCGCAGCTCGCTGCCTGTTTTCTGTCAGATAGGACACCTCACCATTTGTGTAATGCCCGGTACCTGCTAGCTTAGTTTGTGCCTGACCACAGAATTAATATGTCCCTTGCTTACTAAAACCTCATAGCAAGTGAATTCCACACTGTGACTTAAGATCTGTTGGGTTCAGAATTTAGCTGTTGCTGAAAGGGATTGAGTGGCAAGAAAGCAGCATGTCTTCTCAGGACAGTTTGTGCTGCTGTTTCATTGTCCTTTGATTTTTTTTTTTTTTCTTTCACTAGTGAGCTGTGTCTTTTTTTCTTCACAAATACATGTCAAGGGGAAAGTGAGATGTAGGACAATATATAGGTTAGAACAGAATTTAGAAATAGGACAATCAGTATTATGGACCTTACAAATCCAAACTCTAAAATGCTTTACATTTAAGACAAAATTATTGTGATAATGGTAGGTTAGGTGTTTTGAAAGCCATGTCCTTTAAAACTGTATGCTGAAATGTTTAGATGATAGTGACTGGGACTTACTCTGTTGGGGGATATTTATTTTTCCCCATATTCTTCTGATAAAGGAAAAGTGCTTTATACCTAATACCTTGTTTTTGATGGCTTTTTGCTTGCCCTAGCCTACCATTCACTTGCATTATCCTGGTCCTGTCTGACATGCAGAGACCTTGCTTGGGGAGGTGCCTGTCTTTCCAGTCTCCCCACCCATCCCAAGCAGAGTTCTCTCCACACACCCCGAGTCACTGTTCTGGGTGTGATGGGAAAGGATGTATGAGAAGCTCAGTGGCTGTAGTGTCTGTGACCACAGTGTCTGTGACGCACCCAAACTCCTAACTCTGCTGTTCGCTTCTCTTTCACATTTTCTCCCGCCCCTTCAGCCCAAATCTCTGTATCTGGTGCTTGGAGTTTGGCTGGCTTTATTCTTGTCTTTTGAGTTCATCTATTTCTGCTGGGTTGTCTTATTCTCACAGCTTGCACTTCTGTAATGACCTATCTCTGTGGGATTTAGCAATTGAGTATATATTTGGCCAAGAGGTCAGTGGTGACGACCTGGTTACCCTTGGACATGGAGAGCTGCTGTTCAGATGGCATGCTGCTTTCCCCTGCTGTGGTGAATACTTATAAATGGCTTTAAAGTGCTGGGTTTTTTTCCATGTAGATTTAACTAAGGGATATGAACTGAAAATTCCCTACATGACTCGACTCTTAGAATCAGTCTGTATGCAGCCTAATGGATGACCTATTGTTTGGTGGGTGTGCATAGTGATTTGATGTCTATTTTACTAACATAGACGTTTTATTACTGTTTCTCAGGTGTATCCTAAGATACTCTAGCTTTTCAAATGTGCCTGGGACAACATGGCTTTTATAAAGATCTTATTTCTTGAAAGCGATTATAGTGGTACCAAAGTTACCTCACTTGCCTCGCTGTACTTACTTGGGTAACCTTGAGCTTGTAGTGACCCTTCTGCCTCTGTCTCTTGAGTGCTGGGATTAAAGGTGTATACTCACACATCTGGCTCTCACCACAGTTTTTATTATATATTTGCTTGCAGTCAAATCCAGGGCCTCAAATATGTTATACCCCAAACTTCATGCTCGACTTTTTAAAATGCCCTCTGGTGTTTCTGTGCCCATGTGTTTATCTGCCATTATCTCACACTAGACATTGGATCGATAGCATGTGTAAGTGTTGAAAAACATTAGTGATGGAGATCCATCTATTTGAAGATGTTTTAACTTCTTCCTTTCATGTTTTTTTCTCTTTTAGTCACAGTCTGACTTACTCAAGGAAGGGTGTTCCCTGTGGAATAGAAGCCAGTGCCTTATATTGGGCAGAGAAAGTAGTGTTTCTCTTGAGTAAAGGAGTGAAGAACAATGTTAGGTGGAGTTGCACCTTTGCGCTGTGGGGCTGTAACTGGTTTTCCAGCCAGTCTGTTCCTCACAGGTGTTTTCCCAGAGCTGCTTAGTCTGTCCGGCTTACTCATTCCCACCTGCAGTTCTAGTTTCCCAAATGTCGGGCCACTCCCACTCCTCCGCTTCCTGTTTGTGGTCTTCATTGAGAGAAGCCAGTAACAGGAATTCCTGGGGGAAGTGATGGCAGGAGCTGTGGGATTCTGGGGCTGTTGTGTCATTGCTAAAGCTGGGGGATTGTGTGCTATAGAAGGACTTCCTGCCTTGCTGTGAGCTCTTAGAAACTCTCTCTAACCATGACTGAGCAATAGTTGTGACTCAGGTCTGCTCACTTTGTGCCTTGATTGTCTTCAGAGACTGAAAAAAAAATCCCTGCCTCCTTTTTGTGCCCTAATTTCTGTTAAACTTTGAACTCAATATAGATATCCAGGTTTGTAACAGAAATGACCTGTTTTGATGCAAAATAATCAAGAAAGGAAAAAACGGGGTCCCTGTGTTGGACAGCAGGGGGTGCCCTTTCTCTTCTTGTCACTGCATGGCACTCCCTAAATACATTCAGCCATTTTAGAATGATTGGTTTTGCCCTCAGCTAGCTCCATTTTGTGTTGGTGACGCAGAAAAATAAAAAGGGTTAGGAAAGGAGGAGTCTGATTGGAGGAGGGAGAATGACAGGCGGAGGCAGAGCTGTAGGCAGAATCTGTTACTCAGCAGTGGCTCACCAGGGACACACCTTGCTGCAGGCTGCTGTCTGCATCCTGAGCAATCGATGCTCTAAGTCCCTGCCAGCTAAGCAGAGAACTAAGTCGATGCCAGCTAGCAATAACAGGATGCTGACTGTTGAGAAACCAGGCAGCATAACCTATCTTCAGCTAGCCTCTTAAGTCTGCATTTATATGGTTTTGATAGTTACTTGGGGGAAAAAAAAAAACCAGTTAATCCTCAAATCCAGGAAACATTTTTTAAATGTTTTTAAACAAATGTGCACATATGTATTAAAAGAGGCATATAAAACATTCTTGATTATTTTCAGAAATCAAAAATATGGGCTAGAGAGATGGCTCAGCACTTTCTGTTCTGGCAGAGTATGCAAATTTGTGCCCAGCATGCATGTCAGATGGCTCACAACTGCCTGTTATTCCAACTCCAGGGGCATCAGAAGCCTCTGACCTCCACAGGCACCAGCAGTCATGTAGGGCCCCACACATAATTAAAAATAAATGAAATCTTAAAAAAAAAAGTACATACTTGTATATCTGTTACCCAGTTTAAATCACTCTTGTTTTATGTACCTGAATCAACCTCCTCTTTGCCACTCATTACTAGGAAACACTAGCTGAGCTTGTCTTTAAACCTTAAGTAGTTCAGAATGTGTCAGAGAAATGTGCATTTTTCATATCACATGTAAATTATTGGCTGTATCGTTAACTTGCATTTAAATTTCTCAATTATCTTATCAGTTTGTTTATTTGAATTAGAGGAAACAAAAAACAAAGCTTACAAACTATAGTTGGGTGCGATCTTTTTCAGCTTTTGTTTCCTTTTTAAATATGAATGTTCAATGCATATGGCACTAGATTTTATAAGAATATTTTCACACAAGTATATCCTGCACCATCTTTAAATCTTTATTTTATCATTTATAGTTAAAGGGAAAGATGAAGCTGTCTTAGGTTGGGATTGAGAGTGTACATAGCTAGACTTCTCTTTTATTAGAGCAGAGCCTTTGAACTAAAGGGCATCCCAAGGATCTATTAAAGAGGATGTAGGATTCATCAGATTAAGTCTCTCCTGCCTGCAGGAGTTAAGGGCTAGACTCTGTTTTTTCTGGCAAGAAAACCTGATACCACCTGAAGTGTTAAGAAAAGTTTTACAAACCATAGCCATGGAAATATGAACCGTAATCTTCCTTAGTAATTCCAGCAGACCTTTTAAGCTTTGGGACATTGTGTGCACCCACTGTTAACACTGTGTCCCTGGGATGGAGGATTTCACATACTTAGCTTTTCCCCCCAGATGCTGCTTGTACTTAAATATCTGCTTGATAAGAGCTACAAGTTAACACTCCTTGATGAGCTGTTTTACAGAAAACACACAGTAATCCTGTTTGTTTGTTGTGGGTTTTTTCATAGCTTTCAGACTGCATTTCCACCCCACCGCCATGTTCATTTTGTTGATTTCTAAGACTAGGTCAAAGGTGGAGGAGATGAAACCTTTTGCTTCATATGTTTTTTTCTCACCTTCTGAAATAAGCGACTGCCATCTTCTGCAGCCATAGCTGACAGTCCTTCCTTCCCTTTGCTGTAGGGAAGAACACAGTACGGACATTATAGGTTCTGGCTTACTGGCAGAGCTAGCAGGGCATCTGTAAAGTCTGTGCTTTGCGCCTGGCTTGGAAGTTGTAGGCCCCACTCTGCAAGGACTTAGAATCAGCTAGAGAGGTCAGGGTTGCAACAGCTATAAGCATGGAGTAGCTAAGTGATAACAGTCTCGTGTGTGTGTGTGTGTGTGTGTGTGTGTGTGTGTGCGCGCGCTCATGTCCTTGCTGTTTTAAAGAGTCATCTTTGCAAAGATTTATTCTCCTTCTCCCTCTTTGTTGAGCTGATACCATTTATTGGGAGGTGTGATTATTGTGGGCATCTATCCCTACCATAGATAAAATAGGGTTGGGAACCCCAAGTCCTGACAAAGCTTTATGTTAATACTTGTGTACCCAGTTAATGCTCCATTTTGTTGCTGCAAAGGTGACAGGTGTATGGGAGTGCTGTGTGGGTTCTTCCGCTTTGTGACTTTACTGCTGACTGTCTAAGCCTGTGTCAAGTCAGAGTCATAGCTGAAGCAAGACTAGCTCTCTAAGGATGTGAGCATGTGTATGTCACGTGATGCCCAGAGCTGTGTTTTTCTCATAGCAACTGTTATGGTATAACAGTTTCAGAATCTTACATGGTGATATTCTTTAAATCAGACTTTTTTTAATCTGTGTTCTCTTGTAGTCTTTGCCTGAGCTGAGTGTGTAATGTGTTTGAGATGGGGTTATGTCTTGGTTGAAGTATACAAATCATATGTGTATGGGCCAATAAATTTTGAAGAGTGAAATTTAAATCTATGTCATTAATACCTAGATGAAGAAACAGAACATTACCAAGACCTATGTACCCAACAAACACCCTCTCTTTGACAGTGGGTCGTCTCCCCCCAACCCAGAGTCCCCACTATCCTTACTTCCGACATCACAGGTTCCTTTTTCTACAGCATATCTTCCTGTTTGCTCACTCTGACAGTACAGTAACTATCTATATTCAGAATCACTAGCTCAGCAACACTTTGAAAAAGCAGACCACCAACTACAATTCAGTACTTGTCTACACCAAGGCTGTTGATTATATTATTTGTTTCATAGTTCTCAAGTCTATCCTCTATCTGTAAATAACCTAACCCCAATCTTTGGTCATGCCTCCCATCTCTTACCTAGAACTCTGCCCTTATTATTATTGTTTTTAATCTCAATGCTAGCCATTGTTTGCTGTACGTTTATACTTTGAATAAGGAAAGAAAGACTTCTCCTCATGTTACTTCCACTCTTCCTTCTCCTTTTTTGTTGTAATTATTGCAGAAGTATTATTTAACCCGCTGTCACAAGTAATAAGACACAGGTAGGTACCTGTTAGATTTTATAATTGCCTATTTTTCTTGGGCTGAGCAGATATTTCTACCTATGCTATCTCAATGACCTCACCATCTGTCTCCCAATCCCAATCCAGTGCCATCTACCTTTACCATCCTTATCTGGACTCTCTTCCATCCATAATTTTATGAATACTTAATTATATTTGGTATTTTTTCCATCTACACCATCCTTGGGGTCCTTTCTCCTGGCCTGTGTGGTTTCTTGTCCACGCTAACCCATCATGGCATCCTCCTTCCTCCTTTCTTCCTGTTCATCTGTTTCCCATGATTCTCTTGAACCCAAAGCTCAGGAACCTTAGCCAAGCCTACCCCATTCTTCCCTGTCCAGGTTTAGGCCTTTAATCAACCAATCAGGTATAATGTGTTAGACAGGTTTATATAACAAGGATAGGTTTATCTAGGTAGTAACCAGATCTTGGGGACCAGCAGTTAGTATCAAAATATAACCCCCAATGCTCCTTCTTTCAGATGATCCTTTGGTTCTTCTAATGTTTAATTTCTTGCTAGTAAATAGAACAAAACACAGCCTAGCACAGTGGCACATGCCTGTGATCCCAGCACCCAGAGTCAGAGGCAGGCAGATCTCTGTGAGTTTGAGGCCAGCCTGGTCTACAAAGCAAGTCTATAGGACAGCCACCCCTGTCTTGAAAAACAAACAAACAAACATACATACATACATACACACATATATATATATATATAAAGCAAAACAAAAACTACACAGGATGATACAACTTAAGGAAGTGCCATTCAGTGAAGACTATTATAACCTATGTGCCAGTACTTTCTGGAGGCCCTTAGAAGTATGACAGACCTTCCCTGGAAAAACTGATAGCCTGATGAAGTTTACATTTATGAACAGTTAATTTGCCTATGTTTTCCCCTTTATTAGCATGTATTAGTTATATGTGTTCATGGATTTCGTTGTGGCATTTCCATATATATGTTGTGCATTCATAATGCTCACTCAACATCATCCCCCTCTCCCCTCTTCCCTCTCTTCTTTACCAGGCCCTAATAGACCACCTTCTATTTTCAGGCAATATCTTTTTTTTTATTATTATTTAAAGAAACACTTTGCTTGTCTTTTCGTGTCTGGCTTATTTCAGTCAGCCCTGAAGATGGCAGGGTTTCGTTCCTCTGTTGGCCTGTGCTTTTCAGTTGTCCCTCTCCTCCTCTTGACACTCATCTACTAGAAAGCTCTGTCCTTGGATTGTGGAGTTTTGTCCTCTGGATTTTGTACTTTTTTTCCACGGTGTGTGCTTTTATTCTCTCTATCTGCTGTAAATTGGTTATTGGAGGTGAAGAGTTAATCAGATTCAGCCTGTCTTTATTTGGTTGATTTTTGCCAAGATACCTTTCCTAATGGTTACTGGGTTTTGTAAATCATTCTGTTCAGAAGCACATAATTTATGATTGTCCATTCTGTGTTGTTAGCCTCTGTTACCAGTATATATAGGGTTATAGAATAGTGATGATTGTAAATGAAAGGATTTCTTATATATTCTAAATGTTAATCTGTTGTCACTTATTTATATTTCAGGTGTCTTCTCTGGTTCTTTGGTTTACATTTGAGTTATTTTTTTTAAATCATGTCTTTATAAACATATTCTTGTAGAGAGCTTGGGGTTGTCAGTCTTCACATTTACAGTGAATGTGTAGTTTATAAAGTCCTAGGGACTGAATCCAAGGCTTCAGGCAACCTTAAAGGTCCAACCTTGCCTTCCATTCTTTCTTGCTCATTGCTGCTTGTACCAGACTAACTGGCCTGCAAGCTTTTGTGGATTCTCCTGTCTCTACCTCTCTTCCCTCATGGGAGAGCTGGGATTACAGACATACACTGTGTCTAGCTTTATGGGTTCTGAAGAATGGAACTTGGATGGTCATGTTTGTATGGACATCTGCATTGAAGTATCTCCTCAGCCTGCTGCTCAATCAACTTTTACGAAATTTAATTTTAGAGACTTTATATTTGTATACTATTTTAATTGTTTTTTTGCTGTTGTTGTTTGCTCTAATTTGTTCATAGATCTTTGAGATGTTCTTTACATTAACGACCATCTTTAAATGATGAAGAGGATTGTCTCTTTTTTTTCCCCAGTACTTAGGCTTTTTCCCTTCTTTCTTTACTGGCCTAGCTGAACCCGGTGTTGTTGAATGCATTGATCATATGCCCTTTGCATATTTATCTCCCGTAGTCTGTGATTGTGGTACAAGTACATTTGAATTCCTAAGAAAGAAAAGTCTTAAATACCTCAAAATAAAACTAGGGCGTGATTGATTATTTTTTCCATTTTATGTGGCTGAATTGAGTTTGCTGTTTTGTTTAGGAATGTACTTTATTAATACTTTAATATTTTTGTATTAAGGTATTTGTCAGACTCCCAAAATGAATTGAGTATTTTTCTGATTTGTAGAATTTTTGCATGAAATTGGAAGCATTCATTATTTATTCTTTAAATATTTCAGATACAATTAGCTAGTAAAGTCACCTGGCTCAATTAAGAAATCTTTTTATGTATGTATGAATGCTTAGCTTGTGTTGTATGTCCCTCTACAGCGTGTGTGCAGTGCCCACGGAGACTGGAAGTGGATGTCAGTGGATGAGTTGTGAGCTGCTGTAATGGGTGCTGGAATTGAATCAAGCTCCTCTAGAAAAGCTGCCAGTGCTTGTAGCCACTGAGTTTATCTCACACGCTGTAGAGGCTGGCCTCAAACTCAGATCCCCTTGCCTCTGCTCCCAAATCCTGGGATTACTGCTCAGCAGTACAGTTCACCTTCATTACATTTTATCTGTTTCTAGCTAACATACTTATGTGAAACATACTGGCTTAAATCCACCATTGTGCTTTCGATTTCCATGTGTTCCATTGTTCCATGTCATGTGTTGATTTCATCCCGTTTAAAATATTTTCTGTTGTCTGATTCGATATTCTGCTTACCTTCATAGTTACTTGATTTTTGTTCAATGTTCAAATAGTTGGGAGTTTTCTAGTTACCTTTTAACTGAATTCCAGCTCAATACTTCTATGGTTAGGCAACATACTTGGAATGATTGCTGTGATGGAAGCCTTTGAAATTTGTTCAGGCTTGATATTCATCTACCTTGTGCTGTATGTTATCTATATACAAAAATGTATTTTGTCATTTTTATTTATTTTTGTATCACTTAGATCATGTTTATTAAATATGTTCCTATTTTGTCTTTTGGTTTTAGCTAGCTAGCTAGTTAGCTATTTGTTTATTTTTGATTTTTCAAGACAGGGTTTCTCTGTATAACTGAGCTCTGGCTGTTCTGGACTTACTTTGTAGACCAGGCTGGCCTTGAACTTCCTTGAACTGCCTCTGCTGGAATTAAAGGCCTGGACCACCACATCTGGCTTGGTTTTATTTATTTGTATATTGGCTGGTTTTATGTCAAACTTGACATAAGCTGGAGTCCCTGAGAGGAGGGAGCCTCAGTTGAGAAAATGTTTCCATAAGCATTGGCTGTAGGTAATTTTTCTTAATTAATGATCAGTTAGCGCCTAGCCCATTTTGATTTGGTTCCTTGCTGGTGTGTTTTCATTCTTTACTGTATATACTTTACAGTATATATAGTATATATTACAGCCAATAGGAGTTTCCCCTCTCTCCTCTCCCAGTCCCTCCCTCTCACTTCCCCTCTCCCCATGTCCTTTCCCTTTCTTCTCCGAGATGGGGAGACCTCCCATCAATATTAACCAGCCTTGGTGTATCAAGTTGTAGGGCTACGTGCATCTTCTTCTGTTGAGGCTAGACAAGGCTGTCCAGTAAGGGGAAAGAGATCCAAAGGCAGGCAACAGAGTCAGAGACAGCCCCTGCTCCTGCTGTTAGAGATCCCACATGAGGACCAAGCTGTACATCTGTTACATTTGTGTCAGGGTCCTAGGTTCAGCCCATGCATGCTCTCTGGTTGGTGGTTCAGCCTCTATGACCCCACCCCCTATGGTTCCAGGTTAGTTGATTTGGTAGGTTTTCTTGTGGTGTCCTTTATATAGTTTTGGCTTCTTTGTCAAAAATCAAGTGTCCATAGGTGGTAGGTTTACTTCTGGATCTTCAGTTCAATTCCCTTGATCAGCTTGTGTGTTTTTATGTGAATACTGTGTGATTTTTATTACTATTGCTTTGTTGTGCAGGTTGAGATCTGGGATGTTGATGCCTTCAGAAGGTCTTTTAGTGTACAGGATTGTTTTAGCTATCCTGGGTTTTTTGGTTTTTTTGGTTTTTGTTTTTTTACTTCCATATGAAGTTAAGAATTGTTTTGGAGTTGGTCACAGGGTGGGGGTGGGGAAGACACACGCCTTTAATCCTAGCACTCAGGGAGGCAGAGGCAGGTGAATCTCTGTGTGTTCAAGGCCAGTCAGGTTTACAAAGTGAGTCCAGGACAGCTAAGGCTACACAGAGAAACCCTGTCTCTGAAAGAATAACAATAAACAAAGAGTTGTATTGGAATTTTGATGGGAATTGCATTGAATTTGTAGATTGCTTTTGGTAAGATAGCCACTTTTACTATATTAACTCAATAGATCCATGAGCATGCGAGAGCTTTCCATCTTCTGAGATCTTTTCCAATTTATTTTTTCAAAGGCTTGAATTTCTCGTCATACATGTCTTTCATTTGCTTAGTTAGTTAGAGTTACACCAACATATTTTATATCTTATGGCTATTGTGAAGGATGTTATTTTCCTAATTTCTTTAGCCTGTTTATCAGGCTTGTGGTCTTGCCTTCTATAGGAATGCAGGCTGAGCAAGCCATTGGGAGCAAGCTAGTACATAAGTAGCATCCCTCCATAGCCTTTTCTTCAGCACCTGCCTCCGGGTTCCTGCCCTCACGGCTTTTAATGGTGAACTGTGAATGAAATAAACCCTTTCCTCCCAAGTTGCTTTTGGTCATGATGTTTCATCATAGGAAAAATCCTAACTAAGACTGTTTGTTTTAAAACCCAGGCTGACCTTGGACTAACACTATTTTGCCTTAGTCTTTGGAGTGCTCAAATTGCAGTCATGTGTTACCATTTTCAAATGGTTGCTTGCTTTAATAGATATTATACAAAGGATGTTAAATTTTTTTCACTATCTTGAATCTGGATGTTCCTGTTGGAACATGGTCCAAGAATGGAGTTGTATGAGAATTCTGAGTGCTTCTAAGAAAACCCCAAGGAAACAAGAGTCTTGAGACTTCACTTTCTTAAAAAACACGGAGTTGTACTTGGAATGTGTTTTCTTGCTCCTCTTAGGTGTGGTGGATAAGAGTTTGGATTATTCATTATTTCTTGCTACTGTCATCATATACCTCTATGGAAAAACATGTTTTTGCAATGTGTGACTTGTCCTTTTGGTTGTTTACTGGTTGAACTCATAAAAACTGTACTTATGTGATTCTTCTTAACCATCAGAGTATAAATTGCCTGGTTGGTGCTTAGAATAAAGTTGGCCATTGCATGAGACTTTAGTCTGTCTCATTTTTAGACTCTGTTCTCTGTTCTAAGAGGTCCTACTGCCTCTTAGAGCAGTCAAAATTCCCTTTTATATTTTAAACTAAATTATTTAATGCATTTAGCTTAGATTTATTCTGTCTTCCTAATGGATTTGTCCTGTATCATATAAAATTAGTTTGTTCATAGTTATTAGAGAACACATTTCTATCTGATAGTAATCTAGCAACAACAACTTTCTTTTTGGCTGGTATTTCTTATAATTGACATATCTTCTGCCACTGTTTTACCCTTGGTATATGTTTATGTCTTTAACATGTGTCTCTTGTAAGAAGTGCATACTTAGTATGTTTGGCAAATTTTCATCTTCTTGAAGAAATGCATTTAATTCTTTAGAGTTGGTCTGTGACATATCACTATTTTCTGTTTAATTTTCCTGTTTCATGTCCTCTTTTTCATTCTTGCCTTCTTATGGATTGTTAAATTGTTCAATTATTATTTTTCATTTTTCTTTTTGCTATCCTTCTAGTGGATGGCTTAGACAACATGCACACTTGACTTACTATACTCTAATAAAGATGTTAATTTTCACCATTTTTTTGAGATGACATCTGTCCTAGTTTGCTTTCCATTGCTATAATAAATACCATGACCAAAAGCAACTTGAGAAGGAAAGGGTTCAATCCATCAGGAACGGAAGTCAAGGTAGGAACTGAAGCAAAGACCACGTAAGAATGCTGCATACTGGTTCCTGTTTATGACTTGCTTAGCTTGCTGTGCCATCCAGGACCACTTGCCTACTCTAGGCTGGGCCCTCCTACATCATTCATTAATAAAAGGCTTCCACAGACTTGCTTGCATATACTCTCATGGAGCTAATTTCTTAATTAATGTTCCTTCTTTCCAGATGACTCTAGATTTGGGTCAGAGTGACAGAAACTGACCAGCACAATTGACCCCTTCTCAACTTGACACACAGACGTATCACAATTCAACCATAACCTTTCCTTTCTTGTTTATTCCTAGGGTGGCACATTATATCATAATATAATACACAGTCCAACTGTTAAAAGTCCCATAGTCTTGTATAAAACTCCAGCTATTTAAAAATCTAAGTTACCTTTAGAAATCTAAAGTCTCTCTTATCTGTGGGTTTCTGTAAAACAAAGAAATTTATATACTTATTTCAAAAGGATGAACTGAGGTTCATTCACAGTCAGATCAAAGCAAACCCAAAAGTCAACAGTGTAAATAGCTCAGAGTCTGATATCTGGAACTCACTCATGGTCTTCATGCTTTCCATACCTGTACCATTTAGGAGACTTGCACATTGCCAAGCTTAGCTGCTAGTTTGAGATGCAGCATGGGTGACTCCTGGACCACAGGGTCACAGTGTGCTGACCTTGAGGAAATATTTCCTGGATTTCACCTCAGTGATTCTGGTCTCTTAGTCCAGATGACTTTTCAGCCCTGCCAAGCAGTACCAGTTGTCTCATTAAAGCAAAGGTTTTACTTTAGTGGTGCTAAACAGGAACCAGAGGTTCCTGCAGTCTAAAGGGACTGAAAACTTCCCTCAAAACAAGTCGGGTATCCATAACCTGCATTTCTCTCATTACTCAGTGGATCTTCCAGTCTCCAGCTTCAGCATCCTTCTGTAGTCTTGAGAACAACATGGCCAGGTCCATCACAGTAGTTCTGGTACCAGTTTCTATCCTAGTTACTTTCTGTTGCCAAAATAAAACACCAACCAAAACCAATGTGAGGAGAAAAGGGTTTATTTCATTTTACAGCTTGCAGTCCATTATGAAAGGAAGTCAGGGCACATTCACACCCAAGATGAATCCTTTGGAATTCCTAGCTTAATGAGGGAAGCCATACTGCACTTCTTACTTTGGGTAGAAAGTAGTCCACTCCCTCCCCACAGAGCCACAGATTTGTCTTGAAGCAGTACTCTAGTATTTTGTTTGCTTCCCTGAACAATCCACTACTTCTTAGCAACTTTTCCATGTGTTCAGGGTGGTTTTCTGAGCATTACACTAGCATATTTAGATAATTTTCCTCTGAATCTGTCATTTCTTTTCATATTTTTTCTATTATATTGAAATATTCTTAATGTCATGGGACCAAACCACATTATCTTTTGTTTTAAACTTGATCATGTATGGGGGAAGAGTGTACATGCACTATGGTGCACATACAGAGATCAGAGAACAACTTGTGAGACTAGATTTTTCTCCTTCTACTATGTGGGTCCATCCAGGAGGCAAGTACCTTTACCTGTAGAGCCATCTCAACAGCCCCAGGCTGCTTACATACCATCTTAAATTCTTGTTATTATCAGAAAAAAAATTAATAATTTTTACTTTTTGAGATTACAATATAATTACATCAGTACCCTTCTCTTTCAACTCTTCTATGTACCCTCCTTGATCTTTTTCAAATACATGGCCTCTTTTTCTTTAATTGTTGAACTGGAAAGCCAGTTTGTTCCAGCACTGTAGGATTAGATCAGGAATCAGCAACTGTAGCCAGCCTCTCTTATTAATAAAGTGTTATTCGATCACAACCATCTATTCAAATAGTCATTGTGGGTGGCTGCTTTCATATTTTATCACCAACCTGAGTCGATGTGCTAATCTAAATTATTTATCATCTGCCTTAGGATTCCTACTGGTGTGATGAAGCACCATGACCAAAAGCAACTTAGGGAGGAAAGGGCTTATTTTACCTTTCGGCCTCTAAGTCCACCAGTGAGGGTAAGCCAGAACAGGGACCTAGCAGCAGTAACTGGAGCAGAAGCCATTGAAAGAACACCGCTTTCTCCTCGTGGCTTGCTTAGCTTGCTTTCTTACAGCATTCAGAACCATCAGCCCAAGGGTGCCACTGCCCACAGTGAGCTGCCCTCACCCACACCAATCAAGAAAATTCACCATGGCCTTGACCAAGCTGGTGGGGGCATTCTCTCAGCTGAGGTTTCCTTTTCCCAGATGACTCGAGCTTCTGGCCTGGGTCAAGTCGATGTAAAACTAGCCAGCACACCACCCAGTGCTTTAAGCAGAAGTTAGCCAGTCTGTGAATTAGAGCAACCTTTTAAAATTGATCTGAGTTGGTTTCAGTACTCTAGATATATCATACCTGTTTATGAAATGTCTTCAGTCACTTGACATGTTTCCACAGAATTAATATTTTAGCTTTATACTACTACATTTTGATTTTTTTTAGTGCTTACATGGTGCATATAATTACATAAATTCCTACACATAAAAGATTAGAAATATAAAATGTCAATCTTTTTTTTACATGGGCATGGTGATACATGCCTTGAATTCCAGCACTGGGGAGGCAGAGGTAAGTGAATCTCTGAGTGTGAGGCCAGCCTGATCTGCAGAGTGGGTCCTAAGACAGCCAGGACTGTCAGAACACCCTCCGGCTCCACACCCCACCCCCACCCCACTCCCACCCCCACCCAAAAAAAGAAAGAAAGGAAAAAGAAAATCCCTCACAGACATGACCAGCAGCTTGGGTTTTTGGTTTTGTTTTTTTATTTCATATGTAGTCAAGTTCAAACCCTGGTTCTCTTCCCTGCTTGATTGCTTTCTTTTCACAGCACTTGCTGTCGTCTAACATAACACGGCATCTATTGGCAGGTTTGGTCTGTTTCACTCTATTACAGTGAAAGCACATTCTTACCTCAATTTTATTAATTTGTCTTACTTCTTTGCCCAATACAGTCCACTACCAGTTCTCAGTAAGTTGCTGCTGAAGTAATGAATCTTTATGTATTTAACATTTTTTCTTTCTATTTTTTTTTTTGTTGTTTTGTTTCGAGACAGAGTTTCTCTGTGTAGTCTTGGCTGTCCTGGACTCACTTTGTAGACCAGGTTGGCCTTGACTTGAACTCACAGAGATCCGCTTGCCTCTGCCTTAAATTGGAACTCTTAGGCCAAAAGGATGAGTGACATTTTCCCTATTTTTACCATATGTAATATTCTGTGTGTGCTCTATCAAATGGTATAAAATGGCTTATGTTGTAGCCAGGCATTAGTGTACATGGCTGTAATCACACTACTTGGAAGGCAGAGGCAGGAGGATTGTTGAAAGTTTGAGGCCAGTCTGATGTACAGAGTCAGGGTCAGCCAGAGGCATTTCGTGAAATCTTGTCTCAAAAGCAATCAAAAAAGTGTTTGAAAGTATTCTCCCACTCTTGGGCTCAAGTGACCCATTCTGGTTTTCAGGAGCCATTGATTTTGTTAATTTTTTGGCTTATGCCCAAAAGCTGATCTCACTTTAAACTATACAGTTATGTCTACACACTAGAATCTCTGTTTTCTATAATATATGACAGTATTTCACATACTGTCTACCCGGTAAGGCTTCTTTCTTCTTCTTTCTTCTTCCTCCTCCTTTTCTTCTTCTTCCTCCTATTCCTCCTCCTTCCTCCCTCCTCCTTCCTTCCTCCTCCTTCTCTGCCTCCTTCCTTCTTCCTCTTCTTCCTTCTTTGTGTACTGCTCAGCCCTCAAGAATCAGTGCTGGTAAGTTTTAGTGAATTTTGTTATAAAGTTAGCTGTTAAAGAAATAATAATGAAATAGCTTGCCTATATCCTTGAAGCTCAAAATCAAGATGAGATGAAAGAATCTCCACTCTTAAAGGAACACAGGTTTAAAAAAATCAGCATGTTACATATATGTCAAGAACCATTGAAAAATTATTTAATAAGGAACAGTTCACAAATAGAGTGAAAATTAGTTAACAAAGCAGAGAATGGGTACAAAGGGGTGAATATGTTCTTTGAATAGTGAAGAGTAGTGTGGGAGGAAAGGGGTTTTACACCTCTTCTTGTTCAAATTCAGCAGTGATTAAAAGACCACTGGAGTTGGTCTTTGTTGATCACAGTGATTAAGAGATCATAAGAGTTAGAGAAATTAATCAATTTTATAGGAAGAGTCATGTTTAAGGTGAACTTTGAAAGATAATGAAGCTTTTTAATAGGCACAAAAGGGTAACTGTAGGAGACTTTTAGCATAGGGATTAGTAAGCTGTATCACAGAATTTTGTGAATGAGTTTTAATGGAACGCAGTCATACCATTTCTGTGCTAGTGTACAGCTATATTCATTCTACAGAAGTGGAACTGAAAAGCTAAGACAGAGGTGGGAGGCTGGAGAGATGCATCAGCGGTTAAGAGCCTTGGCTGCTCTTCCAGAGGACCTGGGCTTGACTCTGGCTTCCTGCATGGCAGCTCACAGCTGTGTGTAACTCCAGCTCTCTTTAAAAGCCTCCAGGAGCAGTGCACACACATGGTGCACAGACAGACGTGTAGACAAAACATATAAATTAAAAATAATTTTTTAAAATTAAGACAGGCAATATGGCTCACAGTACCTAAAATATTTACTATCTGGTTCTTCGACAGAGTTAGCTGCTCCCTCCAGGCAGTTTCTGTTTAAGGAGGAGAGCTTTATTGACTGAAGAAATGAAAAGGAGATATTCTTGTGGGGCATTTAGTTAAAGAAGAGTGGCTAATGAGACTAGCCTTGAAGGAATACAGTGGAGAGACAGTTAAAACAAGAGAGGAAGTGACAGCCGTTCTGCCAGGACAGGTGTAATTCAGTGATGTGCAAAGGTGGCTTATTCTTAATCATGTTTTTCTAATTTCCCTCCCTAGCCAAGAAGGATCAAGAAGGTGGAGAAGAAAAGAAATCTGTGCAAAAGAAAAAAGTAAAAGAGCTAAAAGTATTGGATTCAAAGACAGCTCAGAATCTCTGTGAGTAATTCTTGTGATCCCAGCATGTAAGAACTTATTTCTTTGAGCCTGCAGTCCCTCCCTGTGAAGCTCTTCTTGTTGAATTCCTACTCTGTGCCAGGCAGTGCCAGCGAGTCCTTCAGTAGAATCCTCATTGAATCCTTCAGTAGACAGCAGGGTTGACAAGTATCCAGCTTCATGTCAAGCAAGCAGGTGAAGGTTTTAGGGCTGTGTCTAGTAATAGAGCTAAGGGGAGGCAGATGTCAGGTTTTAACCTCAGGCTTTCTTATTATTTCATTTTGCTGAGGGCTGGGGAGGGGTTGAGTTGTGACTTTGCTGTGTAGCTTGGCTGTCCTTGAACTGGCAGTCCTCACGCTTTAGCCTGTGAGTGCTGGGCACTCATGACGGGCACCACTATGCCTGGCAAACTTCCTTCAAAGTTCCACTTCTTGTGTCAACAGGAAGCCTGCTACAGGGTTCCCACCTCAGTGCATTTCTTTCTGCTTCTGATAATGTAGCTACTATTGCGGCTTCATTTAAAACTAAAATTACTTAAATTTAGAATAAGTGAGATGAATCTTGTATTTGTTGGAGTAGGATCAGTAACTCCGGAGAATTAAGCATTTGGTACCATATTTCTTTGGTTCTGAGTTGCCACCTGGACTGAGAACTCCAATTAATGGAAAAATTCCAGGTTGAAGAAACTTCTACATGCTCAGTTCAGCAGCTTATATACTACAATGAAGAAATTTCTCCACAAAGTTGATATAGTTACGGCCTGTTTTGTGGTCAGAATCAATGTTTTCTTTCCTGTTGTTCATTGCAGCTATCACTCTGAACCTCCTTTATGCTGAGTAATATAGATGCTAATTTTTTGGTCAAATATTTGAAAGTCTGGCATGTGACAGGCTTTATTAGGTACATGCTAATCATGTGTTATATAAATTAAAGAGTATGTATTCCATAAACTCATTCATAATCTAACAGTTACTGTCTTCATTTTTCCACATGAGAAAATTAAAGTTCAAATGTCATGACTTGGCCAAAATCACCCAAGCAAGTATGCACACCCATAGGTACAGTCAGAGTGATACAGAAAGAAAGTTTTAGTGTTTTTTTCCGTTGCTTTAAATTTTTATTTAAGTCAGGCATGATGGTACACAGCTTTAATCCCAGCATTTGAGAGGCAGAGGCAGGTGGATCTCTGAGAGTTTGAGGCCAGCCTGGTCTACATAGTAAGTTCCGGGACGACAACAGCTACATAGTGAGACCCTGCATGGGGGCGGGGGGATTAAAATTAAATAAATAATGCACTTTTATTTAGATTCAGCCTTAGGATCAGCAGTTTCACTCTAAAAATCAAGTTGTATATGTCTTCCTTGCCCAGGACCATGCTGACCTTGAATCGCTTCAGCTATAGTATATGCTTTAGAGGCAAGCATAGTGTTTTTTTTTTTAATCGTTGATTGTATAACCTTAGATGGTATTTGTAGGTATTGCTTAATGAAAGTTTTTGGTGACATTTTTTTATAAAGACTAAAGTAATGTTGATTTCTGTTACTAAGATTATATCTGGGAATATTAAAACATGAGTAATTGTTATTTTAGAAAACAATAGAAGAAAGACTGTAATGCAGTACATTATTACTCTCCATTCAATGTTATTAAAATGGGAAACAGTTTAGAAAGGAATTGGGGTCATTATTTCTCCTTCATGACCTCTCTCACTTTTTAAAAAAATAGATCTATTCACTCTGTGCAAAATGAATGGGAAAAAAGCCAAAGAATTGAGGGGTTGGATGTCATTTAGCAGTAGAGCATTAGCCTAGCATGTCTCAGGCCCTATGTCCGTTCCTTAGGACTAAGGGAGGAGGGCATAGAATTAGATCATTTTAGGGTAAGATAGTTTAGGAGGCAGAAGTGCCTGTTTCATCCTAAGAATACAAAGCAAAGTCAGACAGTCTCTGTCCTCTTGACTTATGTGTCTGGCAAAGACAGGAAGAAAAACCAAACAATGGCTAGAGGTGGCTGCTGCCATAAGGACGTGCTGGAATACTTAGGCCAGCACTAGCATTAAGCTTCCACGCTACAGGGTTAGTGTTGACGGGCAAGACCAAGAACATTCTTAAGAAGGTGCTGTTTAGAGTCTTTCAGAGGCCCTCTGTGGTAGACTCCTGTCCTGTTGCTTGTTTTCTCCTACAGTCAATGTCCATCCCATTTGTCCATCTAAGTGAGGATTGATCATCCCACCGTGGGTCCTCCTTCTTGCTTATCTTCCCTAGGTGTATAGATTTCAGCATGTCCATCCTATCCTATAGGTCTATATAAGTGAGTATGTAAGTATCAAAGCAGATATTAAGACTCACAACCAAGCCTTCAGCAGAGTGCAGGGAATCATATGAAAGAAGGGGGAGTTAGTAAGACTTAGTGACGACAAGAGCTCCACAAAGACCAGATAGATCAGGGTGCAGGTGTCTTTTATGAGACTTTCCCAACCAAGGACCGTGTATAGATATAACCTAGAATCCCTGCTCGGATGTGGCCATGGTAGCTCAGTATCCAACTGGGTACCCGAGTAAGGGGAACAGGAAATATTTCATGAACTCAATGGCTGGCTCTTCGACCCTCCCGGCCCCCACCCCCACCTCCCGAGGTAGGAACAGCCTAGCTAGATCCCAGAGGAGGACATTGCAGCCAGCCCTGAAGAGACATGATAAGCTAGGGTCAGATGGAAGGGGAGGAGGTTCTCCCCTATCAGTGGACTTGGAGGGGCCAGGGAGAAGATGAGGGAGGGATGGGGAGAGTGGGAGGGAATGAGGGAGGGAACTACGGCTGGGATACAAAGTACATAACCTGTGATTAATATAAAAATAAATTACTTAAAAAAAAAGAAGGTGCTGTTTAAAATGGGGTGAAGACCTAGCTAAACAGAGTTAAGTGAAGGGAAGGGCTAGCTTACATCAGGAGGGGTGAGCCCATTTGGATGAGATAACTTGGTACAGTCTGGAAACTACAGATCCTTACACATGGAGAAGTTGCCGAGGAAATTTTAGCTAGGAAAGTGGCTGTCATAGCCCTTTGTCATCTTTGGAAGGCTGCGTTAGCGAGTGATTTTCAGGCTCAGTTTCTGAGTAGGAGAAAAGTAAGAAGGAAGATGAGCTGTTCTAATGCTTTAAACTAACGGGGATGATCAGGACCTAAGACCAAAGTAAGGATGAAAAGGCAAGGCACAGGCTAGAAACAGAATTCCTGGGACTTGGTGGTTGAGATGGACAGTGACACTTGAGTGCAAATCACTCCGAAAGGTGGAAACCAATATGCTGAACAAGGCAAGCTCACCCGGAAGAGAGTGGCTACTAGATTTGAGTCAGATGGCAAGATAGGACCTTTTGTGAGCCACCATGTGGTGGCTGGGAATTGAACTCAGGACTTTTGGAAGAACAGTGAGTGAGTGTTCTTAACCTCTGAGCCATCTTTCCAGCCAAGATAGGACCTTTTATAGAATGTACTCACTGATTGCTGTCTTCATTGGCTTTGTGAAGATAGAATAGATGAAAGTTCTAGCAGTGAAAAAATAGGCTACTGTGTTTCAGAATGCTGAAAGGAGAGGAAACAGATGTTGGTATAGAAGGGAGCACTGGGTCAAAGAAGGTTTCCAACATAGACTTGACTGTGTATGCTGAAGCAGAAAAATGTTAGGGTTGCCTTAAGAGCTGGCCATAGTGACGCAGCATCTTTTTTTTTTAATAACATAGTGATCTTTCTAATCTTTTTTAATATTACTTACAGTTTATTCATTTTGTATCCCAGCTGTAGCCCCCTCCCTCATCTCCTCCCAGGCCCCTCTCCCCCCCATCTCCTCCCCAGTCCCCCCTCCCTCCCTCATCTCCTCCCAAGCCCCTCTCCAAGTCCACTCTTCCCCTTCCATCTGACCCTAGCTTATCAGGTCTCATCAGGACTAGCTGCATTGTCCTCCTCTGTGGCCTGGCAGGAGGTGGTCAGAGAGCCAGCCACTGAGTTCATGTCAGAGACAGTCCCTGTTCCTATTACTAGGGAACTCACTTGGATACTAAGCTGCCATAGGCTACATCTGAGCAGGGGTTCTAGGTTATCTCCAGCTCCTGTCTTCTCCAGGTCTTGCTATCTCCTCCTCCTTTCATAAGATTCCCTGCACTCTGCCCAAAGTTTGGTTATGAGTCTCAGCGTCTGCTTTGATACACTGCTTGGTAGAGTCTTTCAGAGGCTTTCTGTAGTAGGCTCCTGTCCTGTTATGGCACAACATCTTTAATCCTAGCACTCAGGAGGCAGATCTTTGGGTTCAAGGCCAGCCTGGTCTACAGAATGAGTTCCAGGACAGCCAGGGCTACATAGAGTCAGATAGGGAAGCCAGGATGGTTGGGCAAGAGACAAAAAAGAGAGAGCTGTTTTTATAGAAGATTTGATTTTGTATGTATAATTGTTTTACCTGCATGTACATGTGCCTAGAGCCTGAAAAGGCCTGAAGAGGATGCTGGATCTATAGGAACTGGTATTACAGATGTTTGTGAGCTGCCATGCGGTTGCTGGGAACTAACCAGGCCTCCTGCAAGAGCAGTCAGTGCTCTTAACCACTGAGCCATCTCTCCAGCCCCAATAGAGGACTCTTGATAATAATGAAGAGTCAGATTAGAACACAGGGAAATTGGAAGGACAGAGTCTATTTCTTACGAGTGGAACTTGGCCATTTTAAGACTAAGCAGGTCTGGTTGGGGATTTAGCTCAGTGGTAGAGTTCTTGCCTAGCAAGCACAGAGCCCTGGGTTTGATCCTAAGCTTCAGGAGTATGTTTGTGTGGGAAAATGATCAGGTCAGGCAATGGCAGCGTTGTGGGAGAGGATTCCTGTGAGTACAGTTATGACGTCTGTTGAATGTGCTGAGAGGTGGAGTTGCTCTGTGGCTTGTGTGTGGGAATGGCTGACAGGAGAAGCTCCAGCACTGTTCAGGCAGAGTGGGCTTTCAGGACAGTCTGGAATGGAGAGGAAGATGAGAAGAACTTGTCTTCCTATCTCATTCTCTGGCAGCAATCTTTTTGGGTTCCTTCCGCATGCCCTATCAAGAGATTAAGAACGTCATTTTGGAGGTGAATGAGGCTGTTCTCACCGAGTCTATGATCCAGGTAAGGAGCAAGGTTGTGTCAGAGCTGGCTTCTTCAAGCAATTTTGACTCAAAATGCTGGCTGAAGAAACTGCTGTGTCCCTGGTGGTTACCTCAGAAGACTGAGGAGCTCCCCACCTCACAAGCTGCTCCCACCTCCATGCCCCCATCATTGTTTCTGGGCAGGGTGTGGGGTTTAGAGACACAGCCATGATGCTCAGGCTTTCATCTCACCACACGCAGCATTTGCTCTCTTTTCCAGAACCTCATTAAACAGATGCCGGAACCAGAGCAGTTGAAAATGCTTTCTGAGCTGAAGGATGAGTATGATGACCTGGCTGAGTCAGAGCAGTTTGGTGTGGTGGTGAGTAAGGCTTGTAGCAGTCAGCTCTTCTCCAACTCCCTTGTTCCCTTCCCTCTAGAGACCAGCCTGGTTGCTTGCTCCTTGACTCTCTTATCTGTTTTGGATATTTTAGTCAATCAATTTTTCTATGTCTTTCCCCAATCCACTCCCTTGCTCTGGAGCTCTGATCTCCCAGAGGAGGTTCAGCCTCTGATCTTTTCTTGGCATCTCTCTCTATTAGCTCCATAATGGAATTTCTTTTCCTTCTCACCAGATGGGCACAGTGCCCCGTCTTCGGCCTCGCCTCAATGCCATCCTCTTCAAGCTACAATTCAGTGAGCAAGTTGAGAATATCAAGCCAGAGATCGTGTCTGTCACTGCTGCATGTGAGGAGCTGCGTAAGAGTGAGAGCTTCTCCAGCCTCCTGGAGATCACACTGCTTGTTGGAAACTACATGAATGCTGGCTCCAGGAACGCTGGTGCTTTTGGCTTCAATATCAGCTTCCTCTGCAAGGTGAGTCATGGAGCTGGACAGGAGGACAGAGGGAAGGCTGCTAGACAGGAAGACAGGGACCCTAGAATTGGCCTAAGGTGGTTTGCAGCAAGTCTCAACTAAGAATTTCTCTCCTCCCCTCAAGCTTCGAGACACCAAGTCTGCAGATCAGAAGATGACTCTGTTGCATTTCTTGGCTGAGTTATGTGAGAATGACTACCCTGATGTCCTCAAGTTTCCCGATGAGCTTGCCCATGTAGAGAAAGCCAGCCGAGGTAAGGCAGCGTAGGGCAAAGCTAGTAGGTAGTTCTGGGCCAGCAAGATGGTTCAGAGGGTAAAGATGCCTGCTTCCAACCCTACAGTCCCTGGGGCCGATATAGTAGAAAGAGAACCAACTATCACAAGTTGCCCTCTGACCTGTATACACACATACACAAATAAATAAATGTATTTTGAAATAGTTTCGAAAAAAGAAGGTGGTCCTGAGCTCTAAAAGTGTCTGCATGGGGAAAGAAATAAGATACTGCATAGACTTTAAGTCCTTTTCAGTTCAGACCATTTTAAGTGAGACTAAAGGAGAGTTTAGGCATTTAGTTAGGTATCTAAGGTACAGAGATGTATGTGAGCCTGAAGAGAGCTCCCTCTGTACTAGTGGAACTGCATTTCCCCTTCTTTGGATATGCACGCAAGCATGCTGAAAAGATCTACACTCTAGGTCCACAGCTTTTGTCAGCAATGAGCCTCACTATCTGGAACTACACAAATCGCCATATTGAAATAGGACAGATCTTTACCCTGCTTTTGTGTTCCTATCTATGTCTCCTTTCAAAAGGAGATCAAGATCTCAGGGATCCCATGGGTCCTCTCCCCCCACCCCCCTCCGCCCCAGAGCTGAGGACCAAATCCAGGGCCTTGCTAGGCAAGTGCTTTATTACTGAGCACTTGGATCCCCCATGGGTTCTTCTTAAACAAAATTTGCATCTGTTAGTATCGTACAGTGTGTGGAAGTTCAGTTAGTAAATATCCTGCTTTGTTACTGCAGAGATTAAAACCAGCATGTTAGGCTAGAGAAGCACACTTTGAGAAGAAAAGGAAGTGTCTAAGCAGGCTGACTGTAGGGTGAGGCTAATAGAGCTCACGCTGAGCAGTAAGCTCCTCTGTTCTCCCATAGTTTCTGCTGAGAACTTGCAGAAGAACTTAGATCAGATGAAGAAACAGATCGCTGATGTAGAGCGTGATGTTCAGAATTTCCCAGCTGCCACAGACGAGAAGGACAAGTTTGTTGAGAAGATGACTATATCCTGTCTTGGAGGACTTGGTCCCTAGGAAAGGAACGTCTTCCCCAGGGGAATGGGATAGGTGACAACAGCATTCAGTGTTTACCTTTGAATTTTCTTTCTTCCGCCAAATAAACAGTTTTAAGCCTATGATAGCAGGGAAAATAAGCCTTGAAGATAACAAGTCACCCCAAGTTATTACTCTGTGTCCCATTCCTGCTATAAATACACCCATCTTCATTAAAAACCTGAGTCCCTACTGTGTGTCCCATTACAGTCGCAGAGACACCATTCCACAGAGGCAACCACTGCCGCTTTCTGATTTACACCTTATTATTTTACAGAAAGACTGCATTTCATGGCTGTTCCTGCATGCCTCAGCCTTGTTTCTGTAGTAGTCTATGCAACTTCTATAGTACAAAATAAGCCATGGCTTATGTTTTGCCATGCTCTTCTTCCAGATTTTAAGAGTACTTCTGTTCTCTGTCATGAGCAGTGGCATATGCCATACCCTGCGCAGCCCATTCTGCATCTTTGAGTGGCTCTCCGACCTGGGTCTGCTGTTTTTTGTTTATTTTGTTTTTCAAGACAAGGTTTCTCTGTGTAACTCTGGGTGCCCTGGAACTCACTGTGTAGACCAGGCTGGGCCCAAACTCACACCTCTGTTTCCCGGGTGCTATAATTAAAGGTGTGTGCCACCACTGCATGGGTCGCTTCTTGGTCTTGGTCCTTTACTCCTTGGCTGCACAGCTTTGTGAAGGATGCACAGGAACAGTACAACAAGCTACGGATGATGCACTCTAACATGGAGACGCTATATAAGGAGCTAGGTGATTACTTCATCTTTGACCCCAAGAAGTTGTCTGTGGAAGAATTCTTTATGGATCTGCACAACTTTAGGAACATGTTTTTGGTGAGCAAGGGTGATGTGCTAATTTTTCATGGGGTTGCCAATGATTTATATGTTTCCACATATACTCCATCTGGTCTCCCCTTCCCCCTGCTCCAGCAAGCAGTCAAGGAGAACCAGAAGCGCCGGGAAACAGAAGAAAAGATGCGGAGAGCAAAATTAGCCAAGGAGAAGGCAGAGAAAGAGCGGCTGGAGAAGCAGCAGAAGCGAGAACAGCTCATAGACATGAATGCAGGTGGGGAGTGTGAACGGGGCTGGAGCCCAGCCCTCACGGAATAGCTCAGGTCGAAACATCCTAGCAAATGGCTTTGGCAACCTTTTGCCTCTGAGCTCCTGGTGCTGGGTTTTAACATGTTTTGTTTTTCCTTTCCTTTGCAGGCTCTTGGATTATGTCTCATCACCCTTGTGATTTGGGAATTGCTATCATACTTAACGCTTTATGTTCTGCCTGTCAAAAATGTTTCTTAACCTGTTCTCATTCCTACTGCTAAATATTTTTGGCTACCAGAATGTTTCCCTGACTCCTCCCATCTTACAGTAGCTAGAGCTCCTTTATCTTTATTTCACCAATACTGTGTTCCCGTTACCTCTTAGCATGCTGTATGTATGTCCAAGATCATAAATAGATTGAACTTCTAAAAGGGGGTGAAAAGCTGGCCACTCTCTTTCTCCAGCAGAAACATGCCTTTGTTCAAGCATATGGTCTCAATTACTGGCCCTCTGTTTCCTGTCTCTGCCTTTTTCCTGCTGAGGATTCCCTGCCCCCATTACTCCTTTGGGCAGCGGAAATAAAAGTAAATGCAGCATATGTTGCGCATGGCCTTGAGCTGATCTGAAGGGCCATGAGGGGTTCTTGAAATTGTCAAGACTTAAAAATTTGCTAGCCCAAACAGTAAAGACAAAAATGGTTTGCTCCCAGAGACCTTGAGAGTTCCTTGCCCTTACGTCAGTTATATTTAAGACACTCTGTTCCCATAACACTGTTAAAAGTGTTCCTGTTCCCTCCCTGTTCTCCCCAGGCCTCCAGGGCTTTACCCCTTCTAGATTGCATAGGATGTAATGAGAGCAAGGTGGAATCCAAATGGCATTTGAGGTGAATGCTATGACCCAGCCAGCAGGTGGCGTAGTGGACTTTACCCTATTCTGAGTGCCTGTGTCACGGGAATGAAATTGAATGTAGGTCAGCTGCACTGGTGACGTTCAGACAGCAGGTGGCGCTGGCAGTAATGAGCCCCAGTCTTTCTCAAATAGCCAACCAGCTCCTTGGGATTTCAGTTTCAGATTTCTCTATCTTGAGCTGTTGCCATGGAAACTGAGCCTGGCTAGAACTAGGATTCTACATTAACTCTTTTCATTCCAGCCAGGCTGCTTTCAGCTCTCACAGCAGAGCTGTCTTCAGGAAGATGCAATCACTGGAAGCAGTAGTTACATGAATACAGTGTTGACAAGTGGGTTCTCTTACTTTAACCCTCTTGCAGCCTAAGCCCTCAGTGGTTGTTGCAGACTGGAATAAAACACTGGGATCACTAATAGTTAACAGTAGTTTTGCTTTGCAACCCCTCCCCCTCCACACACATATAATTCTTCCGACATAGCCCAGGCGAGCTTCAAAGTCCGCATCTTCCTGCTTCCACCTCCCTGTGCTGGGGTCACAGCCATGGTTGCTCTGCCTGGCATACCTACTTTGGTTTATAACCGTGCACTCAGCTTACTCAGGTGTTGAAAGTAGACAGGCCTAGGCATTTGTATGCTGGTCCTGATTAGTGGGGGTAGTCCTGATTAGTCAGGGTTTGCACTAATAGGCAGTGGGTCTTCAGGTGATTTTTAAATTGACACAAGTAAAGTAAATGTGAGTCTGAGACTTGAAAAGTTGAACAGTGCTTGTCTGTTGTGAGCTGTCGGCTGGTGTGAGGGAGAGAAAGTCACACAGCAGCCATGTATTTCCTGTGCAGCTTGATATTTGCTGTGCTAGTCTGGCTGAAGAACTTACACCTGTCTTTGTTCATGACAGAGGGAGATGAGACAGGTGTGATGGACAGTCTTCTAGAAGCTCTGCAGTCAGGGGCAGCATTCCGACGGAAGAGAGGGCCTCGCCAGGGTAAGTAAGCAATTGGCTGTTGGGGGTTGTTGCAGAGTCTCTGCTCCTGGTCATGCTAGTGGAAGACTAAAAAACAAAGTGATGTTCCAGTGTTTAGAAACTTTCTGTTTCCAAGCATTAAGACTTGATTATCTAGGCCTCTTCCTCTCACATTACAAAGTTCTCACAAGGACCCTTTGGAGACCTAGATGTGATGGCTTCCTACTCTTCTGTCAAAGCAAGAATGACAGCAGAAGCATCACTGTGACAGAGTTAAAGCCTCCCGTTTGCTGGCAGAGGGTCGAGAGGGAATACAGTAGCGTCTCTGGGACCTGTGGGGCCTGCCACACCCTGGAAGGAGGACCCTGGCCAAAGATGCAGAGTGCGTGAACCCATTCATAACTCAGCTTCATGGCCCAAATGGTTTGCTGCCAATTGCCTCTTTCTATCTATACTCCAAATACTCAGGAAATTTTCCTCCCAAGAGTTCCTCTGGACATGCTCTAAAGTCCTTTTTAAACAAAACAAAAACAAATCCCTGGTACGACTCATTCATTACATGACAGTTTCTAAGTACAGGGTCTCAAAAGGGAGGAGAAGTGTGGGTATGAAGGGCTTAGAACTCTGGTTAGGGCATTCAGCTTTACAGATAGGCCTCTGTATGGCCAGTGTAGCTAATGGGACTCCTTTGGTACTTAGTTTTAGAGGTTCTCGAAACACTGTTTCCTACCCAGCAAAAAAGTACTGTAGGCTCACTGAGCTGTCTTCCCTGGCCCTCTAATCTAATCCCTGTCTGCTTCCGACTTTGGTGGGGAATTCCCTTGTAAGCCTCTTCCTGAGGGATTGTTCTAGAGACCCAGATGCTTCCTATACAAGAGGCAGGCATCAGTGACGTCCCTCTGCTGGAGATGCCCCTATCTCTACTGTTTTCATATGAAAAACCAGGACTTGCTGATAGAGAAGGAGGGATTTTGTCAGAACAACCCTTTGAGTAGAGAATCTAAATTAGTTGGCGTAATGTCTCCCAGATAGAGAGACAATGGATGGGGATGTTTAGGAAATACTGAAATTAAAAGAAGTTGAAAACAAGGATTGCATAGTTTAAGTCGCTTCTACTTGTATTCTTGTCTTTCTGATCTCCTTTGCTAAGCTCACCAAATGTCTGGGAGACTCATTAAAACATTTCCAGTTACACCAAAGAGCTTTTTAGACTTGGGTACTTTGAGTCAAAACAGAAAGCAAGGCATCAGAGTGGCTTGCCAAGGAGTTAGGCTTTTTTCAAAAAAAGGGGTGAGGGGAGGTGGAGTTTTAAAGTACAGGGGCTCCAGGGGTTGCTGGCTCCCTCCAAGGCTGCTCCCACCTGCTCTGTTCTTTGACTGGCTGTGTCTCACAACCAGTGGTTCTCATAGTTCCTAAGGCTGCGACCCTTTAATACGGTTCTTCATGTTGTAGTAAAATTATTTTACATTGCTACTTCACGACTGTGATTTTGCTACTGTTTTGAGTCATAAATATCTGATATGCAGGATTTCTGAGATATGGCCCCCAAATGGGTCAAGAGCCACAGGTTGAGAACTGCTGCTGATGACCAAGTGCTGAGAGCCACTGGTCACTGTCAGGCTTATCTGCCTCACAGTCTTTCCATTCCCAGCGGCCACGGTCTAGTCAGACACTAGCTTCTTCCCTAGAGTCTCCAGGAATGTGAAAATCTTCCAGTCTCTGGAGACTTGAGGGAGTGGCCGCATACAAAGACCCTTTGAGGAGCAGGAAGAGGAGAGTTGCTATCAGAGCTGGCTCATTTAAAAAGTAGCCTGCAGATTGCTATGGTCTGCAGGGTGTGGAAAACAATGGCTTGAGTGTCAAGGGGAAGAATCCATGTGATTGTATTAGAGCTGCTGTTTCCAGCTGTGATTGAGTCAGCTTGTGGTTTTAATGACTCAACTTTATCTCTAATCCTGAATTGCATGTAAGCTGCTTACATACTAGAATGAAAGTCAAGAAAGTCATCTGTCTGTCTGGAGTCTTCCCTATGCTGTCTCCCAGCTTCTTTCTAAACTCCACTTATGCTAATCGAGGTCTGTGTTAGATCCCTACTATTGATTCTTATCCACCCTGCTCATATGTAGGAGGAGTTAAGACACTACCTAAGGTCTTGTCCAAGCATAATGATAAAACCAAATTGTATCCTGCTTCTGTGTATTCAGTCTAGGGCTCTTCCCATTAAACCTGCATTATTGGACAGGAAATGACAAAGATCTCTATCTGGGCCAGAAGACTCTGGCATATGATATTACAACAAGATTTCTGGGTATGGTGAAATTGTACCAGGGAGGTTTTCTGATGACCCCCTTGTCTGGAAAGAGTTCCCATATTACTACTCTTCCCCAGTTTTGTAAAAATAGGACAAGAGGTATAATTAGGGTAGTTTCAGACAAGGATGAGTTATTTAGGATGATAATGACTGTCCCATCTGTCCTAGTTTCCTCTTCCCTGAGGAAGCTTATTAACAAGAGCACTTCCTCTTTAGTAGTAGTTCATAGCTTATGTCTCTGAATTTTTTTTTCTGAACCATTA
The DNA here is from genome assembly GCA_028658305.1 of Pachyuromys duprasi. Classification (NCBI taxonomy): domain Eukaryota; kingdom Metazoa; phylum Chordata; class Mammalia; order Rodentia; family Muridae; genus Pachyuromys; species Pachyuromys duprasi. The sequence goes on from CM053764.1 coordinate 7,155,557, forward strand.
AACTTTTTTTTTAATTGAGCTGTGATCTTAGTGCTACTTAGTGCTTATCTTGCTTACTCCAACTTCTAGCATTCTAGCTTTGACCATTTTCCCAGACTCCACCTCTACCCCAAATCTGAGGGCCTGTTCTCCTAGATAGTAATTGTTTCAGAGCCTACACAGTCAAACCCTGGCCTGGTTCTGAAGTCAATTTCCTGATTGTCTAGTCTGCTCAGCATATTGGTAATTATGGAGCTATATCAGAAAATGGAATGTTGGAGTTTCCTTGGTTCTTTTTTCATCGGTTAGAAGAAGAGTTTTCTCCTCCTTGACCGTGGGTCACTTTGTATCCATCCCTTAGTGTGCCTAGAGGCTTGGGGGAGTGTGCTGTTTTCTCTGTCTGCCGTGTTCCCCTGGGTCTTAAGATACATGTAATGAGTCAGAAGTCTTGTGAGTATAGAGACACCCTGAAGTTCTGCTACAACAGGGAATCCTAGAGAAAGCAGCCAAAAAAAAAGAAGCAGCATATGACTTGCTGGAACTGCTAACTTCCATGTTGTTCCAAGGCAGGTGTTCAGAGTCTATAGTCAGCAGTTTACTCCAGTTCATTCGCTAGAGGTAGACGGATGTGTGCACACATGCAGCTGCAGTGAGGAGACACTGAGCCGCCATTTTTGTGGACATGTCAGTGGGACCCTGGGGAATTGAGTGCTTCTGAAAAGAGTGGGAAAGAAGCATGAGGTGGGACTGAGAAGGAAAGTAGGCGAAGCACACCCATGTCCCCTTACTGCAGTTACTGAGGCTTGTTTCTACAACGCAGCATCTAACTTGGTGAAGTACTGAGGGTTTAGGTCTCTTACACGTACACACCATGTGATATGCACCTAGATACACCCATAGGCTGTCAGCAGAATTTTTGCTATTCTTTCTCCTCTTGGTAGACAACCCTATGTGCCCTTGGGAGGAGGAGGAGGAGAAGACCTCTAAGTTGGTAATCTGTGGGTGGATTGTGTGCTCCCTGCCTGACACTCCCTGCCTGTGGGTAGCCTCTGCCTGTGTGAAAACAGTAGCCCTGGGTCATGGCTCTGCCCTGAGACTGCCAGCCCTGGGGAAGGCTTAGGCTCTCTTACCCATTTGGCTTCTGCCTACCCAAAGCTATTTGCTGGCCCAGATCAGACACTTTGCTTGTGGCCCCTCTGGTCGCTTCCAGCTCATGGCCATCATTAGGGTGCTGGGCCTGTCACTGGTCCTCAGAGGTTAGTCACAGCGTTTTCCACTCCAGCCTTTTATAGGTCCCAGGAAGGGTTTTTGGGTTTCTTTATTTTTGTTTTTGAAGATACTTTTGATCTATATCCCTGGCTGTTCTGGAATTCTGTGTAGGTAAGGCTAGCCTGGAACTCATAGAGATCTGCCTGCTTTAGACTCCCAAGTGCTGAGGCAGTGTGGCCACCACACCCCAGGTTTTGTTTTTGTTATGTCACCATTCTCAAGTGGACAGTTTGGGAATGGTCACAAAGTTACACAACTGTCACCATTGTCTTATTTCAGAACATTTTTTTTCATTTCCATAAGAAACCCTATATCGATTAACAACTACTTTTTAATGTGCACATAAAGGTTGTACATTTTTTGGACCGTCTAGTGATGTCTTAGCGCATGCGCAAACTGTAAACAAGGTAGCCCTTTCTTTCTCCGGTGAGTAGCAGCAGCTTGGCTCTCCCAACAGTCCCTGCCATTGCATTTTGTTTGTCTGTTTTTCTTTTCCTTTTGGTTTTTGGTTTTTCAAGGCAGGGTTTTTCTGTGTAACAGCCCAGGCTTTGTAGATCAGGCTAGCCTTGAACTCACAGAGTGCTGGGATTAAAGGTGTGTCACCACACCTGCTTGTTTTTTGCTCTAGGTACTGACATAAACTTTTTATTTAAAATGTGTGTATGCGTTCATGTACTTGTATACATGCCATGTCTTTGCACTGTGCTTGGAGTCAAGAACGTTTTCTCACTGAGCCATCTTACCATCCTCTGACATGAGCTTTAAATTTTTTTAAGTTAAAATCTTCAGTAGAAGCAAGGAATATTTTGTCTCTAGAAATTTTTGAGGCAGGGCCTCATAGCTGAGGCTAGCTTCTAAGTATGCTGGCCTTCCTCCGACTAAGAATTCTCTTGCTTCAGCCTCCCGAGTGCTGGAATTACAGGTGTGAGCCACCGGGCCATCTTTTCTTGTTATTCTACCTTCTATTTCTGTGGACTTCCTAAAACTGAGCAGTCATAGGAATCAATTTACAGCATATGTGGTGTTTTCTGTCTGGCTTTGAAGACTCTAGGTTGCTTGGTATATATGCAATCCCTACATGCTACTAAAAGAGAATGGGACTAGGTGGTCATCACCAGGTGGGCATGGTCCCAAGGAGCCATTTTCCTGTAGAGGATACTGAGGTGTAAAGTATGGATTTATAAATGAGCAGGAGAGACCTTGGCTGAGATTTCTTTCTGGGATATCTCTCTTGGTCATCCTTGGCTTTCTGGCATACCTTTTTATATTTTCACCCCTCAGTGTATGCATGAACACATGTGTTATACACATGTTGTACACCTTGAAAAGGTGGGAAAGAGCCAGGCATGTGGACCTTGGTTGTTGGAGAAATGCGTGGGAGTATGGTATGCATGTGATGACAGTGGCTGCACTCTTCTCTGCAACAACTCCTCACAAGCCCGCTAAAGGCTGCCATGAGGCTAGAACAAGCCTTCCTGAGGCAGCCTTACAGTTTCACCCAGGAGCCTTCTGTGGAATGCCTAAAAAAATAGCCGTATTGTGTACTAAGCTTTAACAAACTTAATTCCAACAAACCTAAATGGGAAGTTGGACTTTGAGTACTATTTCTCTTGATACATAACAAAGCCAACACTTAAGCCCAGTTTTTTTTTTTTTTTTAATTTTTTTATGTGTGCAGCCCATGCATGCCTGGTGCCCACAGAGGCCAGAAAAGGGCATTGGGATCACTGGAATCAAAGTTACATAGATGGTAACATATAGGTGCTAGGAGCCAAACCCAGGTCCCTCTGCAAGAGTAGCCAGTATTCTTAACTGCTGGGCTATCTCCCTGGCCCCTCAAGTCTTATTCTATCTAGCTATATCCAAACCTTCGTATTTGCACCCAAAGGTATATTTTACAGTGAGAAGGGCTCTGAACCAGCCACAATTGCATGGCTTCTGGCTGAACACCTGCTGTAGATTTGTGAAGAGATTAGAAACCAGGCCTTCTGTGGACGGGGTCTTATGTCTTCTCTTTGCAGTCAACAGGAAGGCTGGATGTGCAGTCACGTCTCTGCTAGCCACGGAGCTGACCAAGGATGATGCCATGGCTGCTAGTCCTGCTAAGGTGTCCAAGAACAGCGAAGGAGTCCCCACAATCCTTGAAGAAGCCAAGGAGCTGGTTGGCCGTGCAAGCTAAGCTGGGCTTTATGGCCATTGCTGCTCCTAGGCATAGCCCAGACTGTCTACCTGCAGCATGTGCCTGAATGGTCAAGGGGGTACCTCCCCTTGCAGTGGCCACTCCATCACCTGACCCTGTCTTTCTGTCTGGCCTGCTGCTCTCTGAACATCACATACAGCTTCAGCTGCCTAGAGGCCGGAAGGAAAGGACTGTCAGTGTAGGGGTGGCCTGAGCCCAGCCCAGCCAGCCCTGGCTGTTGTATTACCAAAGCAGGGTCCGTGTTTGCCGCCTTAACCCTGTCTCCTCTGTGTTGTCCAGAGGACCCGGTCTCAGACAGAACCCAGCCTGCTTTCTCAGCCCAACCTTCTAGTGGGCCTCTCCTTAGGTCAATCTTGCTGCATTTGTGCTTTTTTTTTTTTTTTTTTTTTTCTGTGTGTGCGTGCTTTCTCTGGCCCTGAGAATAGCATGGGACTCGTGGCCCTTTGGGCTAGATCCTTTCACTGCTGTCACCTCTGCGTTTTCTCCTGGCAGTTATTTATTACTAGTGCGGTGGCATTGGGAACTACTTCTGCAAAAGCAGGAAGCGAATCCCACCCTTACCCACTTTCCTGGGAAAGGTCTCAACCACTCTTCTCATTCCACTGTGGCCCAGGTCTGAGCCATAGGCAGGTAGCTAGGGTGTAGTGACAGTGTGGGGCCCGCCCCCTGCCCGCTGCCATGCTTTATGCCCTTGCCTCCATGGACCTCTGCAGCCCTCCACCTCTACTCTGAAACTCAGCCCCTCCCCATTCCCTCCCCAGAGCTTTGGTGCATCTCATTTGGAGTGTGGGCTGTAGTGTGAATATCCCAACACCTCACCCCCTCCATCCAAGGAAATGGGAGGTGGAGCCTCCTGCCTGAGAAATTGTTTTGCAAATGGATCTATTTTTATATGAAAAAATTTTTTAAGAAAAATATCTTTGGTCCCCTTTTCCCTCCATAATAAAAGAAACTTTGATGGTAGGTTCAAGCATTCCTGGGGTCAGTCCTGAACATGGCCTAAATGCAGGCCCAGTCCCTCAAGACTAAACCCTGAGGCTGAGACAGACCCTTCCCTAGCCTCAGTTCTGGGGCAAGAGAAATTTTTCTGGGTGGGCTGGGCCGCACCAAGGGTAGCAAGAGCTCTGATGCTGTTTCATGAATGTATTAAATTATCAAGCCAAATGTGCAGATGCTAAGTGGACACTGAGAAGTGGGCACAGGTGTGCCCAACCCCCCACTATACAAACAGTGAGCCAGACTGGGTGACCCAAACCTCAGGAAGCTCAGATTCTCTGACTTAGGGTCACTTCCTTGTCCTCCTCCGGCCCCTTTCAGCTTCCCCTCCGAGGCTACAGAGAAGGAGTGACTGTCCAGGCTTGACACAGAATTAGAGTTGCCAGAGCATGGAGTTTAGGAAAACACAAGGGTCGATGCAGGGAGCCTTGTGGCCGGGAGGATGGTTGGGTTGCTAGAGCTTGTGTCAAGGAGCAGTGGCAGCCCCTGGGTTGGCTCCTGGGAAGACTAGTACAGGGGCTGCTTCTTCCTGAGCCACTTCCTTGCTCGCTGACATGTGGGGCTTTGACCCTTTTCTTTTTTAATCACTTTTGCTAAAATGCATTTAATTAAAAAAATTTTTTAGTAGAGGGGACAAAATGCAAGCCCCTTGCCTCTTGGGCTTCTGGGATGTCATCACCTCCAATTTGATGGATTTGTTTCCAACTGTCAATAAAGCGTTGAAACATGCCTCGAGCCTCCTTTGTAAAATTCTGGTTCTCTTCACTACCGTGCTCTGGGCTTCTCTTTGCTGTTTTCCCACTCTGTTGTTGGATCATCAGAAGTTAACCAGCCTGGGAGACCAGAGCTAGGACATGTAATGCATGGTGGTTTCTTCCAGCAATGTAATCCTTTGACTTGGTAGACCTATGTTTTTACCTCATGTTCAACTTCCCATTTGCCAGGCGGCTCCAGATGCCACGGCTTCCTGGCCGTAAGCCTATGTCCTTCATCCCCACCGAGTTAGAGGGGCTTAACCCTGGGACTGGGATCCTGAGCCTCCCAGAGGACTTAGCACTACGGTTATGCTTGCCCAAGCAATTAGAACCTCCACAAAGACACCTTATAGTGAGCAGGCCCATGATAGACTGGGAGGGCTCTTGTATAGCCCTTTACTAGATTTTTTTTTTTTTAAAGCCTTTTTAAATAACCCCAGGGCACGCTCAGCTGCCTTCCTCCTGTGGCAGTGGACCGGAGGTGTGGGGGTGGCTACCTGCCTTCTCATTTCATCCCATCTTTTGGGGCCCACACATCAATGAGGGAGTCAACCACAGCTGTGCTTTGCCCTGCCAGCTGCTGCTTTGCCGGGAATAGAACAACCCGGGCACCCAGAACCCCGCCCTTCCAACACTGGGCTCCGAGAGAGAGAACCCTGCTCTCGTTTCAGCAGCCTCACACACCACCATCCTTCCCACGCAAAGTCAAAGTCGCCGGGAAGGCTTGGTTTCCATGGCAACAGACCAGGCGGTGCAGAACTGTTAACTAGAATCCAAGGGAGGAAGCCCAGAAACTGCTCTTCTGGCTCTTTCGATGAACACGCCCTCACTGGCCCTCCTGAAAACCTGTGGGGTCTGTTTCTGCCCTCCCCCCCCCCCCAAGAGCTCAACAACCTGGGAGATGCATCAGTCATGGGGGAAGGGGAGTGAAGAGGAGCAGCGGAGAAAAGGGCCCTCTCCTGCAAGAAAGAGACGGGCCCTCCAGGTAGACTCGCTGCTGTTAAAAGAATGGGAAGGCAAGCTCCACGTAGAGAAACAGGCCCAGGTTAGAGACTCTTCAGAGAATTGCCTCTGAATTCCTCAAACCTCTAGGCAGCTGCTGTGGAGGAGGGTAGGCAAAGGAGAATCCGCCCTCCTCCTGGTTCAGCCCCCTTCCGCAGCTGCAGTGAGGTAGCGGTGGGCAAGGGGCGGGAACTAGAGAAAAGTCCCGAGAGCCCTCCCAGCAGCATCTGAGTTTCCAACCCCACTCACGCTCCTGCTCCCCGCCCCCATGCAGGGTCTCCTATTCTGCCTGGAGACAGCCCTGAGCACAAATCTGCGCATTCAGTTGCACACGCACTCAAAACTCCCCACCCCCACGATGGATTTTGCAGCGACACCACCGCACAACTGATCCACAAGCACCATTACAGTCCATCACATATTATTAGAGATTCTAGGGAATCGGAAGCTGCACGCCATATTGGACAGGCATATGCACACAATTCAAAAATAGATCAAGACGCTTTGTGACACAAAACCAAGACGCAAACAACTATGACTTTTTGATTCTATTATTTAGAACAAAACCCTCCGTTCCATCCTGTGTTCTTAGACAGACACGGCCAGCCTTTCAGAAGAAACATTTTTTTTATTTTTAATTTTCGAAGAAAAAAGCCATATAAATATTAGAGTATAAAACTTGCGAGAGATAAGGGAAGGGGGATGGGCAGGAGCTACGTGACTAGGCGAAGAGAAGCTTTTATAGATAGAGGAGTCAGTACAGGGAGGGGTCGCGCCGCAGCGTGTGGACACAGCACAAAACAGAGCACAGGCTGCGCAGGCAGATTGAGATTCAAGGACAGACGGCTGCGCACAGCCCACCGCCCGCTGCCCACTTACCATCACGTAAAAGCACACCACACTACACTATTGGCTATTCTACACCAGCCGGGGGAGGGGGCTTCTACACTACTGTTAGGGCTGGGGCAGAGGGGGTGGGCAGAGGAAGTTCTATGCACAAGGAGGCACTGGGGGGCTTTAACCAGTCTCTGGCCACGAGGGGTGGCCTGGGGGCCTGGGCAGTGGCCTTCTGAGAAGAAATGGCACCTGGTAAGGTGGAGGCCAGGGTCTTGACTATAGGAGAAGCCTATAGCCTATAGAGGACTATAGGGGAGAAGCCCCATCATTGGCTGAGACTCTATGGCCCCTTGGTCCCTTGTTGGCTGAGACTCTATGGCCCCTTGGTCCCTTGTTCTAGCCCCTTGACTCGACCCAGGGGCCAAGAATGGCCTTGCTGGGCCTCTGTCCCTGCTAGGACCACTCACCCTCCCACCAGAGGCACCTCTGGAGTACCCAGCACCCACAGAGGCCCCTCTTCCCTCTCTGGTCCTAAATCCACTTAGAAGTCTTCTTGGACTGAAATCCATTGGTCCTGGTGGCTCAGCCCAAGCTGCCCAGGCTGAACCAGGGTCGAGGGGTCTGGCCTGGTGTTTGTCTATGGCTACAATTTGGGGACTGGGCCAGTACCCTGGGTACATACAGAGCCCCGTGCCAGACCCTGTCTATTAACAGGCTGTTTTGTCCACTGCTCCACTCCATCAGTAAACACTCAACTTCCCTTTAGTTTACCACCCCCTACTGTCTCCAGACATGCAAAGGAGTCTCTTCTTTGAGGAGTAGGGAAGTCACAGCATGCAATGGGAACATCAAACAATGAAAAACAAAAGACTGGTCCCCAGGCATTGAAAGGAGGCTTGGTAGCAAAATGCCTTCCCCAAATCCAGCAAGCATCAGTACCGGGGAGAGGGAGGCGGGGTGGTGACTGAGTCCCCAAAACTTAAGCATTGGTTTCAGGCAGCAGCAGGACGTGAGAAGACTGGTACCACACCATGCTTCAGGAGAAAGCTGAATTGAAGGAGAGGCCAAAAGGTCGTGACGCTCTCCCAACTGTTCAGAACTAGGAGCCCGCTTAGCTCACCTGTCACCTCAACAGCCCAACTACCTTGCTCAAAGAGAGGGACTGAACGGAGTGGGTGGGGTGGGGAGAGGGAGGCTGGAGATGGATGAGCCTGACTGAGCTGGAAGATGGAGGAGTTCAACTGGAACTAGAGGTGTGGCGTGGGTTTTTTTTGTGTGTGTGTCCACAGTAACCCTACTACCCATGTGGGTACAATCACTGATTGATAGGGGGTTCCCAGCAGAACTCTCTTTGCATATTCAACCCCTTAGGGCACAGAGAGGGGTGTTGTTGACTTGGGCACTTGTTTCTGTTTCCCAACGGGGAGCATGGCCCTGGCTTCCGCCAGTACCCTGGGGTGAGCCCTGAAATCCTGAGGCCTGGGTACAAGTAAGGACGATCTGGACTGGCTGGGAGGGAGGCTGCGCTGTGGCTCAAGGCCTGGCCTCCACGTTACTTCTTCTCTTTCTTGCCCGACTTCTTCTTGTTGCCATTACCACCTGCTGGAGCCTTGCCATCTCGCTTGCCAGCCGCATTGGTCAGTGTGGCATTGCTGCCAGGGATGTACACATTCTGGCGGTAGTCGGGCACATGCTGCAGGGTGAACTGGGGTCCATATCGCGCGCTCAAGCCCATGGTGCCAGCGCCCCCTCCCAGAGTGGAGCTGCCATCAGCGGCTTCTGCAGAGACAGGAAGAGCAGATGGTGAGGCAGGGTCAGCGACACCCCCCTCCCCCAATAATGCAGTCAGTGAACATCGCTGGAACATGGCTTCTGGGAAGAGCTTGGTTACCAATGCCGGAAGCTGGGGGAGAAGTCAAGGTTGACAAAGCATAGGAGTTCCAGCTCTCTTTCTTCCTATGATCCTCAGCAAGTATAGCATCCCTGTGCCACCCATCCATTTTCTAATCATAACATGAAGGTGCTAGAGTGTTTCCACTTTGGGTGAGAACTAAATGAGAAGAAGCTTCTAAAGTCCCTAGGATAGTGCTTCGTGTGTGGTGATTGCTCAAGACATGCTAGCTGGCCTTTCTCAGGCTTCACATTCTTGCTCCTGGCTTCCACACTGGACTATGACTTGTGCATTACCCTCCCCTAACTACGGCCTGGAGAAGCAGTTCTGCCAATAATGTGTGTGCAAGGGTGTTCTTCTGTTCTCGGGTGTTCAGATATCCATGTGGTCCTCAGAGCTGAACTCAGGTCCTTACACGTGCTGGGCAAACACTCTCCCAGCTGAGCTACAGACGCAGCCCAGCCCTTGGTTTTTGGTTTGTTTTTGTGGTCTTATTCTTCTTGGGTTTTGTTGTTCTGTTTTTTGGTTTTGTTTTATTCGAGACAATTCTTCTCTGTGTAGCACTGGCTGTCCTGGAACTCACTCTGGCCTGGAACTCAGAGATCTGTCCTGCCTCCTTGGGATTAAAGGTGTAGGCAGTTTTTCTTGTTTAAAGTGGTCTCACTATGTAGCACTGGGTTAGCCTGAAACTATGTAGACCAGACCTACGTGAGTGCTGAGACTAAAGGTGTGTTCACCAATCCTGCCCTTGGTTTTGTGAGATAGAAGTTGGTCCTGAGCTCACTTAGTCTTGGCCTGCCTCTGCCTCCTGAGTGCTGGGATTGCAGATAAGTGTTAACATGGCAACCCAAGAGAAACCTTCCTTTATTTTTCTGTCCTCCACGCCCCAACCCCAGTGCTAAGGGTCCAACCATCCAACCGATGGGCTTTGCAACTGGTCTAGCACTGAGCTGCTTCCTCAGTCCTTATTTTTTGTTTTGTTTTTGAGACAAAGTCTTGCTAAGTAGCTCAAGCTAGCATTGAACTTGAATTTCAGTTTCCATCTCCTGGAGACTGAGATTGTAGGCTTTGGCCACAACAGGCCTGGCTGCATCCACTTCTTGACAACATTGGATTGCCTAACCTGTGGCAGGTACCCCTATGGTCACTTATACCTCAACAGGGTCCTCAGTCAGGCATGTGGCTCTGCCCTTGTTTTATAGAACAGGGAGCCAAGGCTGAGAGAAGGCAAGTACCAGATAGTGTGTGGTACAGTAGGGCTCCACCCCAAGTGTATCCAAGTGGTGGCGATAGATACATCTACCACTACCACCAACGTGGAACTTATCCCTGCTCTGGGGGCAAAGAAATGGGCAGAGGTGGGTGGCCCCGCACTCCAGGAGATGATGGTCCTCAGGACAGATATCTTAGCTGTAGCACAGGTATGGGGCTCAGTGCCTGAGACAGGTGACTCAATCATCACTTAGGTCAACTTCCCACTAAACAGGAAGAGACTGAAGCTTGGAGTGGTATGTTGGCTTAAAGTGCAGGGTCCTTATCTGCATGGGAATGAGATCTCCAGATGACTAGAGTCCAACTAGCAGCTGAAGCACAGAAATAACCCATCATGGGGGTTCTATGAGGATCAAATGAAACAGACGCTCAGTGCCCTGGCACTTGACAAGTGCTTAATAAATGCTAGGCACTGCTGCCGGCTCATTGTCATCCTCACGTCCGGTCATACTCGGTTATACTCTTTCTGAATGGATCTGGTGGTTGGGAGGGAGGTGGGAGTTTGACTCTCAGACACCCAGCTGGAGGCCCTGAAACTCTCTATTCTCAGACAGAGAATTAAAGCCCCAGGAAGGCCCTGCCCCGCCTGGCCAAGGGAGAGTTTTTCCCCTAGCCTCTGCCTCTACCCTAGACCTTGGAGCTAGTAGACTAAATCCAGAGAGGCTGAGTAATTCTGGGACATCAACCAGGGATTGAGAAATCTTTCCAGTTCGGGTAAGAGTGAAAACCAAGAAAAAGGAGGGCAGAGGCGTGCCAGGGTCTCCACCTCCGGATCCCAAGGTCTGGGTTTTCACAACCCTCCATTTCCAGTCCCCAAAGTCCTGGGGCTGAGGCATTCTGGGAGCCTTCAGCCTGGGAGGAGGAGCAGCTGCCCACCCCCCTCAGCCCTTTCATTTGCTGACATCTCCCTAATTAACTCCAGGAGGTAGCAGTCCTCTACGGCCCACCCCTCCTCGAGCTGACGCCTCCTCCAGCCTGGAAAAGGAAGGGGGAAGGGCTCAGATCCAGTTTCAAAGAGCCAGGATTCCTATTCCAAAGTGATTTTAGGGGCTTGAGAAGATTGTGTGTGTGTGTGTGTGTGTGTGTGTGTGTGTTAGGGGCTTGAGAAGATTTTGTGTGTCTGCTTCCACCCCCAAGCACTCAGTAAGGAAGGAATGTGGAGGAATGGAAAAGTGAGACTGAGCAGAAAGACAGGAAGTGCTTCACCGAGTGACAAGAAAGCGGCCCACCCACATTCTACAAGCACCCAAGGTCTCCGAGACTCACTCAGAATGGCCACTTTGTGGGAGTCTGAGATTGAGATGAATCAGAGGGGAGAGAATGGAGCCCTAGAATGGACTCCCCTGCCCAGTCAGCTCAGCTTTAAGTGGCTGTGTGATCTTCTCTCAGGGCCTACAAAACTCAGCTTCCCCATCTCTGGATCTGGGGGTGGGGTGGAGGGGCTAGATTGCCAGCTTTGGTTCAGAGACTCCAGTGGCCTTTCTGGCTATATCTAACCGTCTCCCCTCCCCCAACAAAGATCCACTGGCCTAAGCAAGGACCAGGGTTTTCTCTTAGTCCCAGAAGACAAAGACTTAGAAATGCAAAGAGACAGGATTTTTTCCAGCTGGAGGAAGGGTGCTGGCCTCCCGCCAGCTCCACAGTCATTACCACCCTCCCCTGGTCCCCTTAATATTGCCAGTCCAAGTCAGACAAAGACTCCACAATAGCAGCAGCCAGAGATAGCCAAGGAAGCGAGCCCAAAGCGGACAGAACTGCAAACCACAGCCTGCTTTTGGGTGCGCCTCCTCCAAGTGTTTATTTAAGAGCTCTCTCAAGGGCCCCTCCTTCTCCCCTCACTAGGCTGGCTGGACTGGGCTCCGGAGCTCGGAGCTCGTCAGGCTCTAGGGTTTAGGAAGTAGCTGTGAAAGTGAGAGCAGGGCCTGACCTTGCCACCTCCATCCTCAGTCTATTCCCCCAGAGCCCTGGCTCAGCCTTGGGTCAAGTCCTGTGTGGGCTGAGGGCTGGAGGCCCTCACAGGGGAGCCTGCATTCAGCCATGGCCCTACTCCAGGGAGACCTTCTGGGAAGGTTTTGGGCCACAAATACTGTTTCCATGTCTGTTTTTAGCATCTGAATTTGGGCTTAAAACACTGCTTTCTGGCCTTAGGGCTCAAGGCCACAATAGCTGAAGAGACCTGTTTACTTCCCTCAAGAGCTGGACCTGGCATCTCCCCAGGCCCAGTGTCTCAGTTGGCCTGTCTGGAGAGGTTGAAAGCCCCCATCATCTGCACCACCCCTCCCTGCCCTTTGGTCAGCCACAGGCCAGGCCTCATTCACTCTCACAGACATCAAGGGTAAGATTAGTAAATCATAACAAGTAAAAATACATGGTTTTCAGCTATCTCTGAATTTTGGGTAGAAGATGAGATTTTTTTTTTGTAATAATTTGCCTTGTGTAAACAGTTTAAGAAGGACTTAGAGTAAAACTGTATATGGCTGGGCGGTGGTGCCACAAGCCTTTACTCCCAGCACTTGGGAGGCAGAGGCAGCCAGATCTGTGTGAGCTCGAGGCCAGCTTGATCTACAGGGTGAGCTCCAGGACAGCTAGGGCTACACAGAGAAACCCTGTCTCAAAAACAGAAAGCATATATTCATTTGAAATTTACATTTAGATTTTATCTGGCAACTCTAGTCAGAGAGAATAATGAAGGGGGCACTGGGAGGAATTCTGCCTCTAGGTCTAGTCACCTAAGAGAGAAGCAGGCTGGCTCTAAAGGCCAAAGGTGCTGATGGAAGAGCATGACCCCTGGGACTAAAGCTGAGTTAGAAACCACATCTGTGCGCGTGCTGGGACGCTCCAGGTGAGTGGCATTTCACATCCCTCCTCCAAAAGCCAGGCGCAGCTTGCCGGATAGCTCATCCTAGAGAGGGTTAGTTAAAGCTCTGCAGTTTGATTAGCACACATCCTGCCATGACTATAGGGATGCTTCTCCTGGAGTTCTACCTGCCCCAGCTACACTCAAGAGCTTTCATGTGTTAGGCCCGGGTCTTATTCTTCTGTAAGCTTCCCACAGACTGCTTTCCTGAGCCAGACATTAGTCCTTATCAACAGGTGTTAGATTCTTTTTCTTATAGTTTATTCTATTTTAATTCATCTAATTGTTTGGAGAACACAAAGTGATGAGTTTCACTGTGGCTCCTTCGTATCTGTACTAGAATTCAGATTCCGATGCTGGGATGTGCTTGCCCAGCAGCCACAAATCCCAGCGGGGAGGGCAGGTTTCATCCCCAGAACCTTATTAACCAGGCAGAGTTTCAGACAGTTATAATCTCAGTATTCAGGAGGCAGGAGGATCAGGAGTTCAAGGTCATCCTCAGATGTATATGGAGTTGGAAACCAGCCTGGCTGCATAAGTCCCTGTCTCAAAAGAAAGAAAAATGCTTTTGTTTTTTTCTTCTTTTATCCCTACAGGTCAATAAATGATTAATGATTAATCAATTATAGCATTGTAATCACTCTCTGCCAAGCCTATGTTGAGGACCTTATATTTGACCCTCAAACAGCACAATGAAATGTATAAATATTTCATAAGTTAAAATGAGGCCCATGGGGACTTGATAGTATACTTAATGCCTCAGTCTTAAGTGGGGACAGCAGGATTTGAACCCAGGTTGGCCTTCTTCCAAAGCCTGTGCTCTTAAGTGTTAGCAAGCTAGTTCACCTGCCCCGCAAAGCACCCTGTGACTCTTCATGTGTAACCATTGGCTGAATCCTAAGTCGATGCTACCTACGACCAACTGAAGCTTTTTCTTAGCCTTGTGGGAAAACTACAGTCCTGGTCTGGAGCCCAGGGGAGCAAAAAAGACTGACCTTGTTATAATCTGTTGCAAACATCCATACCCACTAAGGGGTACTAGCATGTGCCAGGACCAGTACCATACTCTGTGCCTCTCCTTCAGTTCTCACCATCTAACCTAGTGGGATTGTTGTCCCGTTTTCTTGGCTGAGGAAGCTGAAGTGTAAAGAGAACAAACTGCTCCATGCTGCAAGGTCAGCATGTGGAAGAGCTATGGTGGCAGCTATGGGCTAGCCCTTTCAGGGGTCGGATTTGTTTGGTTTTGAGAGAGGGTCTTGCTTTATAACCCAGACTGACCTCACAATCATGGAAATCCTCCTGCCTTGCCCTATGGAATACAGAGATTACAAGTGTGTGCCTCCATACCCAGCACACAGCTAGACTTGCAGCCATTCCCCTCACATCTCCTCGGTGGATAACTTGTTCACTTTGCTCTGGACATTTCAGGGCCTCTCAACCCCTTTGTAAATCCATGTCATGGATCGTCACCTGGTCTTCCAGAGAAGTCACACAGACTTATACCCATCCATAGTGAAGAGAGCAGCACCCCGCCCACGGTCTCCCACCCTATCATACCCATGGGTACCACTTACCACTGGCAGAGGCCAAGATCATGGCTTGCAGCATCTCTGTATCAAACTGATTGTTGGGCCAAGTGCCGGTTTCATCACCATTTTGGGAGCTGGGGAGACAATGACAGGGTCAGTCCCACCCATTCTCTCCCAGCCTCTTCCCAGGGTTCCCAAATCCCCACCCTTATCCTTTATCTCCACCCCATGCCTAAGACCTGCTTCTGAGTGGAATAGGAGGAGTTAATATAATCCTTCAGAAGCCAGACCCCAGTAAGTCTATTCCCCTGGGGTCAGTCAGTTTTATGCATACATTAAATGAATGCCATCTCTCCATCCTTTGTGATAGGGTGTGATTTACTATCACAGCCTGAGATGGCAGGCCATCTTCTGAGGACATTGAAAGAGGCAATCTGAGGGAATGTGCCATAACTAGATGAAGGGCCAGGAACAAGGGAGAAATTATCGGGGAACTCAGGAGGCCCCAGGAAACTCCACAGCAGTTTCCCAGACTCAGGTCTGATCAGTGTTTTCCTAAGACCTCGGGCATAAAATCTAGTCATACCAAACTGTCCACCCTGCTTCCCAAGCACGCCCACCCCCACCCCTCCCAGTCGGTCATCGGTTTCCCAGTCACTTCCCTTTGACGCTCACTCTTTCTGATCCCAGAATGTCAAACCACAGCCTTTATTCTAGCAATGCAAATAAAATGTGTTCCAAGGTCAGAGGATTCTAAAATCCACCAGGGCTGGGCTGGGCCCTGTGCCATCTGCTTCTACCTTACAGTGACCTCTGTGGTGTGGGGACCGGTGTCCGCCTCCTACTGAAGCACCCAGTAGGAAGCCTGAGCACCTGGGACTGCATTCAGTCTCTTCACTGTCCATTGAAAACGTGAAGTGACTCGTGTTTTTAAATATATTAAGGGTGCTAAGAAACTGCAACTGATTGTGCTCAAAGTGGACCTTTCCCATGGTGACAATTTCCGAATCTGTCTCCTTCCTTCCTTCCTGTCTCAATCAGTCTCTGTTTTTTTATTTATTTTTATTTTTTTTGCTGTTGTTTGTTTGTTTTTTATTGTTTTCCTGACAGTCTCATTCTGTAAGCCAGACTGGCCTATAACTCATGTAACCCATGTGGGCCTTAAACTCACAGCAATTCTCTTGCCTTGGCTTTTCGAGTGCTGGGATTATAGGGGTATACAGGCATACCTAGACATATTAGGATCATATTAGTTTGCAGAAGGAAGGAACCCCACACACATCCTGCCGCACACTGGCACAGTCTGGCATGAAGATGTTCCCCCAATAAACAGTAGCTGCCTGGCTGGGCCTTGCTGGTACATTACATGCCTATAATCCCAGCGCTCGAGAGGCTGAGGCAGGAGGGTATTTGAGAGTTTCAGATTAGTCTGAGCTACACAGAGATAAAATTGCCTCAAATAAACAAGTAAATATATGTTATATATATTAGCATAATATATAAAATTAGATAGATAGATAGATAGATAGATAGATAGATAGATAGATAGATAGATAGATAGATAGATAGATTATTACCAATGAGAAGAGCTCAAGGGAGAGAGTTAGGTCCCCATGAAGTAAGAAGAGTAGCTGGGCGTGGTGGCACACACCGGTAATCCCAGCTCTTGGGGGGGAGGGGTAGAGGCAGGCAGATCTCTGTAAGTTTGAGGCCAGCCTAGTCTACAAAGTAATCCAGGACAGCCAAGGCTACAAAGAGAAACCCTGCCTCGAAAAACAAAACAAAACAACCACCCCCCCCACACACACACAAAAAAGAGAAGAATTTCGTTTTAGGGCAGACCCTGAGGAGTAGAAGAGAGCAAGTGCATTCATGTATCTGTGTGCATGTGTGTGAGTGTGTAATCCTAGCAGTCTGAAGGCTGAGGGAAGAAGACTGTGAATTTAAGGGCAGCTTGGGTAATATGGGAAGACCAAACAACAAACAAACAAACCAAGGACTGGCTTGGTGGTAGGGTGGTTGTCTAGCATGCAGGATGCTTGGGGGTTCTGTGTCTAGCCTAGCAGAAGATAAAGAAATAAATAAAAACAGCTTCATACGGATGGACATTATGATGTACATCTGTAGTCCCAGCATTATGGAGATCGAGGCTGGGTAATCAGGTGAGCCCCAGAGTTAGAAGCCAGCCTAGGCCCCACAGAGAGAGCTTGTCTTGAAGAGATAGGTAAACAAAAATGAGAATAACCATAATGAAGAAGTCTGGGAATACAGCTTTTACCAAGGGAACAAACAACAGTTCTGATAGCAGGACAAGCAGATGTCAGATGCTGGTAACAGGACAAACTGGCATTAAGTGCTTCCTGATGTGGTCAGTGGGAGGTCCAGAACACCACCTATGGAGTGTTCCTACCGAGACTGTTGAATTATGTTGAATTTAGCCAAAAGAATTCATCAAACTCTAGAATATAGGCATTTAAAAGACTACTGGTCTGGATGCTTTAAAATATCTATTTTATAAAAAAAAAAAAAAGGCAGGAAAGCTGTTTTGATTAAAGCAGAAGGAAGAGACATAGCAACCAAAAGCAATTCGTAGGCCTTGATCAAATTCTAAATTTAATTTAAAAATTAAGATTAAATTTAAAAGAAAAGATTAAAAGGACATACTGAGAGCATTTGGAAATGTCTGCTAGTGGACTGTGTATTATTATATTAATGTTAAATTCCGCAAATATGATCATTCTTTTGTGATTGTAAAGGAGTCCTAAAGGGTATGCATTGTATCAAATGCTCTGATGCCTGTAGTTCTTTCACCTGGTTCCTGAGGGAAAGAACTTGTGTGTGTGCGTGCGTGTGTGCATGCACATTCGCGCGTGTTCAAGTGAATAGTGAATCTAGGTTTGTTTGTTTGTTTTTGAAAACACTCAATGTGTGTACTGGATGGTGGTGGCGCACGCCTTTAGTCCTAGTGCTTGGGAGGCAGAGGCAGGTGGATCCCTGAATTCAAGGCTAGCCTGGTCTACAAAATAAGTTCTAGGACGACAAAGGCTACATGGAGAAAGGAGAACCCTGTCTCTGTGTGCAAAATATAAAACAAAAACAAGTCACCTAAGAGACAAAGGGTGTGAAAGACAGCTCTCAAGGCAGGGGAGGGGCCGGGAGAGTTCCTCGGGAACTCAATGGGGATCTGCGTTGGTTGGGGAAGCAAAGCGAACACTGAACATTTTGCATTCCTTCTCCCTCAGTTCTGGAGAGCTCCTGAGGCACTTTGAAGGGAGGTTGTCATGGTGAGATTTAACTATGTGAAACTCACTCTTGTCCCCTACAAAAATGGAGGGTGTGAGGGTCCCTCAAGAAGACAGGGATCCAAAGAGGCAGCTTCATGAAAATCCTTGTCTCCATAGAAACCCGGGAACCTCAGTCTAGGGTGACTGAGCTCATGGGCTGATGAAGGTGTGGGACAACTCAGGTCAGGAGGGTGCCCTGGCAGTGGGTGCTGCCGCCGCCAAGGTGATAGAGGGGAATGCAAGGGCGGACTGGACCGTCAGGAAAGTGCCTGAAGACCAGAGGCCAAACAGGTGGGCAGGCTGCCAGCTTTCTAGAAGCTGGGCAAGAAGTTACAGTAGGAGGGGTGCTGTGTCCTGGACTTGTTGGTCCATGTGTTCATCTCTTTCATTCCCAGAACCACCCTGTAGATAAGGGTTATGATTATCCCTGATTTCCGGCCGATGAAGGCAGGGCTTGGAGGCGTTCTCAAAGCCATACACAGCTAGGTCAGTGGCAGACATTACAGCTCCCATCTGGCCTGATATGACCCTAAAGCCCATGATGATCTCACACAGAGGAACTTGGCTTCAGCAAGGCAGCCTGGAACCCCATCAGCCAATTCAGGGGCCTCTTCCAAGATTTGAAAACAAAAGTCAACATGAAGGAGGTGGACTGCGGGTAAGAGCCCATTTTCCAAGCACTCACATCTTTTGGCTATCCCTGTGTGGAGGTCGGGGATAGGGGCTGGCTTGCAACGAAGTATTCCCTGTGTTGGGCTAAGAAAAAGTGAGAAACCTCTGAAAGCCACGCTGACGATAGCCTATACTTAATTGTGTTCAAATGTGAATGGATGTGTATTTGGTTAGCAAAGCAAGACTCTATTAGCATCGTATCTGTATCTATAAATATATATCCATATGAGGTGCATTATGTAATACTTTAATGACTTTTGAAGAGTTTTTACTGACATGGGGGAATTCATATAACATGTTACAAAAAAGAAAAAAATAGGCTGCAATGATACTGAAAGATGACCTCAATTTCCATTAAAAAAAAAAACTAATAGAAAAAAACTGGTAATATTATGAACAAGTTTGCCAGACTTTAAAAACAAAAACAAAAACAAAGTGTATGCCTGCTGTGTGACCATAGGAATAAAAATGCTTAGAAAGATATATAATAAACATGTTAATGACTCAATGAATAAAAAAGATAAAAAACGATGGGAAAGAAACATTTATACTAAAAAGGATCATGAGACTTAGGAGACATTGAACCAACTGCAAAATGAATATTTAAAAAAATATATTTTTTTTCCCAGACAGGGTCTCTATGTAGCCCTGGCTATCCTAGAACTTTCTCTGAAGACCAGGCTGGCCTCAATTCTACAAAAATGTGCCTGCCTCAGCTTCCAGAGTACTGGGATTAGACATTCGTTAACACACCCAGTAAAAGGATGGAAATCCCAGATGAAAGTATGTAATGTTTTATGTAATGTTTGGGATTTGCTTTGAAATAATAAGGGGTACAGGATGGGGGTCTCAACAACATAAAATAGGACAGCAAGTTAGGACCGAATGGTAGGACCTGAGAACTTTAGCATACTGTCTATTTTCATATAGGTACTTTTTTCTAAATTAAAATGTTAGTAGTTCTTCCTAGATTATGGAGTTTCTCTCTCTCTCCTGTTTGAGAAACATAATGAGCTGGGAACCGAACTCTGGCTTCTGGAAGAACAGCAAGTGTTCTAAACCTGTGAGCCCGAGTCTTTTCTCCAGCTTGAGAATGTACTATTTTATGAGCAGGAAAAAAAACAAAACAAAAGGCTGCTATTGTTTGTTGAACAGCTGCCCAATCTGAGAGGGAGGTAGGGAGAGGGAGTGAGGGAGCATGAGAGGAAGAGAGAGTAGGCATAGTGTCTCAGAGAGAAGGAATAGAAGGACACAGATTAGAAAAGAGTATAATGTAGAACTACAAAGAAGAGCAAGGTGGTACCAGAGACTCTGGGAACAGCTGCCGAGCCCGGCAGAGAACAGGTTACAGCCTGAAAGAGAGAAATAGCTTGCTGGGTTTAAGGCTTGGAACAACAGTTGTTGAAATCAGAAGCCAGATGATGACCTAAGAAGGCACAGTGTGGGAAGGAGAAACACACAGCAAGGACTTTGGAACAGTGTTCTTTCCCTTTTGTCTGGGCAGTGTGACCTGTTGTTGCCTTGAACTTTGCCCTGGGTTCTTGAAGACTTCAACAATGTCCCTGCTCTAACCCTGATGGGGTTGGCCAGATGGGCTGGCAGACAGTGGACCAGATAGTGGCAGAGAAGCAGTGGAGGGCTGTAACCAGGATTACACCGAGTACAAGAAATTGCCTTTCTTCATCCAGTTTGCTTTATCAAAATGATAGCCAAGAAAAAACTCCCTGTCAATGTGTTCATTTCAAGAAGCCTCACCACAGGGCCTTTGCATGGGTCCTTCCTACATCTAGAATGTTCTTCCTTGTCTTCAGGTGGTTGACTTGCACTCAACCTTTCAGATTTCACCCACTTTGTTGCTTTCTGATATCATTCTGCCCTCTGACTAAGTCAGATCCCCATGCATGCTGCTCTGTACAACACTCAACACACTGCCTACTCCTTGAGTTTGGGGACTACCTCTGTCTATCTCATGATGTATGGACTGCAGAAGGTCCTCACTAGGGGCTAAATGAATGGAGGGATTCACCCTTTGGATTACACCCTGATGCTTGCTTCATCTTGGCCACTTTGGGGCTGAGTCAACCACAGCAAATTAACTATGGAAGGGGGATCTTCCGAGCTTTTTTCATCTCCTCAAAAGTTCCACTATGGACCATCAAAGCCTCTCACTGATGGGGAGGGACCTGCAGCACAGAAAAAAGATGTTCCAGAGGAGTATATGAGAAACAGCTGTTGGGGCTTCCAAGACTAGGAACAACTGTTGCTTCAGGACCAGGGTCTTTGCTGGCCTGGGTAGAAGGAACACAATTGCCCAATATGGCCAAAGCTGCTGCAACTCAAATGTCACCTTCCTGGAAGCATTCCCTATCACACTTGCCCTCTTCTTCACAGAACTGATTTGCAACTGCAAGAGTAGTTGTTTGTTTTTTGCATTTGGGGTTGTTTGTTTGTTTAGTGTGATTTGTTGATGTTGTTGTTTCCTCTGCTGACCTGGAAACTTCAGGTTTGGGGGATGGTGTCTGCTTTTTCATTCTTACAAGCTCACAGTAGATGTTTAATAAAAACTCAGTGAATTAATACAAGAACAAACTACAGAAGGCGGGCAAGGCCAGCAGGGAAAAAGGAAACAGCTGGGGTCAAAACAGGGGCAACAGCAGCCCCATCCTTTTGGGGCTCCCTTGTAGGGGCCCTCTAGGAAGTGCTTTGCATTCCTGAAGCTGCAGACAAGCCTGGCCATGCCTAGGACACATGCCTGGGAGCTGGAATCTGCGCCTGTACTCAAAGCTTCTGGTTCTTGTTGTAGCTAGGGCTTGGTTGGTGAACAGAAAGCAGAATGGAAGCCTCTAAACTCACCATCTTAGCATCTGGACAAACATTGTGAGGGAGCAAGCCCAAGCCTTGCTTACCCCCTGGATTGACTCTTCCCAGCTCCTAGCTTCTGCCCAGCAGCCTGGCCC
This sequence comes from Pachyuromys duprasi, assembly GCA_028658305.1. Classification (NCBI taxonomy): domain Eukaryota; kingdom Metazoa; phylum Chordata; class Mammalia; order Rodentia; family Muridae; genus Pachyuromys; species Pachyuromys duprasi. The sequence goes on from CM053764.1 coordinate 7,177,057, forward strand.
AGAGCCCATCCCACGCCCCTCAGACCAACTGAAGGTCTTTCTGCTGAAGTCCATCCTCCTCCCCACCCCCATAGGGGGTTCTTGTCTGAGCAGGAATTTATACTGGATTGAAATGAACAGCTGGGGCAGTCAGGATGGGAGGGTGAGTGGTGGAGAGCAGCTATCAAAGGCTCCGTGTGTGAGGGGCCCCGAGGAGGAGGAGGAGGAGGCGCCTGTGTGCTGGCTTGCCTACAAGTGCCAAGAAATGCGACAGGGATTGTGTGTGTGTGTGTGTGTGTGTGTGTGTGAGAGAGAGAGAGAGAGAGAGAGACTCTGAATGGGAAGCAGAATAGACATGGAGACTGAATGGCACAGTGAGCCTTAGAACAGAAAGGGAAGCAGAGAGAGAGGGGGAGAGAGAGAGAGAGAGAGAGAGAGAGAGAGAGAGAGAGAGAGAGAGAGAGAGAGAGAATATAGGATGGAGCATGGACAGAAGACTATAGTGACACAGGAAATGTTTGGACTGGGAGACAAACAGAGAGGACAGGAAGGGGACAAGTAAAGGGACAGAGACAGGGAGAAAGGAAGAACAGTCTGGCACTAGGAAGAATCAGATGTCTTCCTCCTTTCCACTTTTATTGAGCACCATGCCACAGCAGGCACAGGACTGGACAGGTGCAGACCAGGGCAAGATGACACAGTGTAAGGGATGAAAAAAGGAAGAGGCTGAGACTGCCAACTAAGACAGATTTTGGGGAGGATGCAGAGAAGAGAAAGTGGGGGAGACTGGGACTGGAGAAAGAGAAGGCAGAGACCAAATCCAGCAGGTAGACAGGGCAGGGCAGGTGTGAGTTCCGAAGGCAGCTTGGAGAAGCAGGGTGAGGGAGACCTGCCTTGGTTCTCCTTAGGGCAGCTTTCTGTTTCTCATGTTGCTATGAGAACACATCATTTTATGAGCAGAGCCATCTCCAGCTGTGCTGGGCTGAAGCTCTCTCTTTCTCCCCCCTCCCCTCTCTTCCTTCTTCCCCCGTTCCCTCCCACCCCCATTTTCCTCCAAGGTTCAGGGAAGGTTCAGACTGGAGACAGCCTTCTTTTCTCTTGCCCCACTTCCTCTACTCAAGCCACAGACTAGAGCCCTGCTCGGAAAATGTAAACAGCGGATAGGTACAAAAGCCCTCCTCACCCTGCCCCCACCCCTGTCTATTCTTGGGTCCCACAGAGACAGGAAATTGGAAATAGGAAAACGTGCGTGTGGCTGGGAGGAGGAAGAGGGTGAGTGGGTGAATTTTGCTTCCAAAATAGGCATTTCTTTTTGGGGTCTATATAGCAGTCCCCCAGGAGACAAAAGCCTCCTTGAAATCGTGAAATGAGGGAAGAAGCCATTTGTGGAAAATGCAGAACCCTCCCCTCATCTCCTCCTACGTCATCACCGAGAAAATGCCGCAGAGAAGAGGGTGGGCTGGGGAGTCAGTCACCTACCCGCTTGTGCCAGGTCTCTGGGCTTGAGAGAAACGCCAGTCGGTGTTGGGCGGGGCTTGCTGTGGAGAAAACAGAGGAAAAGTGGCTGAGTACCCGACAGCAGTGAGGTGTTACCGAGCCCCTGGGGGTGGGGGCAGGGAGTGGGTAAAGGAAGGCAAAGGGATAAGGGGTAGGGGGATGGTATACATGTCTCCAGCGGTGGGGTAGGGAGAACAACCCAAGGACTAACAAAATACTTCATCTGATCACTGTGAACAAGCACAGATTTTTTTTTTTTCTGAAGAAATGGATCCCCTTTTTCTGTCCCAGGCTCGGAACTTCCAAGCCCAAGGACTGGAACTGGGGAAAGGGTGCAGGAAAGTGCCCTCCCCAAATGGCGGAGAGGCTTTCAGAGCAAACCCCAGCAGCTCTAGAACAGAAGCATTCAGCTCCTCAGCTGGGAACAAAGCAAGCTGCAGCAAGATGGCTGCTGCTCGGGGGTAACCCTTTTCATGCCAAGTTGTGCACTGACATGTTCCAAGGGACACCTCCTCCAGGCCTAGCTCTCAAAGACCTCTTCCCACAGCTAAATACATTATTAATTTAGGAGGCATGCCAGCCTGGGCCTTTATAGGGCATCCAAGGCGCTGGATGCCTCTTACCCCCAGAACTTCATGCCACACAATGGCCTGTGACTAAGGAGATGAGAACAAGGCGGCTCTGTCCAAGGCAGAGAAAGTGGCTGGGATGGATGCAGTCCAGAGGGACCACATTCTACGATCTCCATGCAGAGCCGCCTGAGTCTCCAGCTGCTCTGTGTCCTCTCCCACCCAGCTCACTGTGCAGGGCTCTGCAGCCTCCACTTAATTTCTAAGCTCCGCAGGTCCTTCCAGGGGATGTGCTAGCCCGCCATACATTCCCCCACAGCCATGACTTCACCAGTTCTGGGGATGTGCTGGTAATGAATTCTCACTCAAGCTCCCAGGGGGAGCATCTCAGATTACACTGGGGAGAAGGAAGACCCAGGACTTGCCAGTGACTCACACGGGGGTTCACAAGTGACAACAGTGTGAGTGGAACCCAGAAAGGGTTCCTGGTGCATCGGATGCCGTGCTGGGGTGCTGTGGGGAAGGGCGCAGACCCTGAGCCACTGTGCCCTGTAACAGGAGATGAGCTTGAGAATCTGACAGGGAGTGGAGGGAAACTCTACACCCATATGAGAAGATCAGGGAGAAGTTTGCTCAGTGAGGGCTGCAGACAAAGGCAAGCTGGAAGTACTTTCTTCCATACTTGAGGTCCTGATGAGGAATGACTTCCATCCTGTCTCATCCTCTCAGATGCCAACCATCTCTTGCTCAACTTTATAAGTTCCAAGTGCCAAGCTATTCAAAACACACCCTGGGGTTAAAGAAGCCTTCGTTAGGCTCTGTATCATCATTTATTCTACCTTGAGCAAGTTGTTTGACCTCTGTTAAAATAATGACTATCAGGCTAATACAAATAACAATCCAGGAACAGTGGTAGGAGGGGCAAATGAAATTTCCTGGTCCTTACTGGTTTGGCTGATTCTTTCTGTTTTGTTTTTGTTGTTGTGTCTTTGTTGTTTTTTAAAGACAGGTTCTCTGTGTGGCCCAGACTATCCTGGAACTCACTATGTAGACCAGGCTTGCCTCAAACTCAGAGATCTGCCTGCCTCTGCTGAGTGCTGCTGGCTCTTTAAGGAGGGCTCTTTCAATCAACTATCAGAAGTATCTGGAGACGTTTCAGCATATAAATGCCACACAGTAGAGGCAGGGTGGAGGATGGACAGACTTTGAATTGAAGCTTCTGGGTTGTGGAGACAGTTTTTTTTTTCTTTTGCCATTTCAGTCTCCCTGCATCTGAGGGTTGCCGGCATCTGGCAGAAGCTATAGTTTTCCCATCTGTCTGAAGAGGAGGGAAGATTTGCCAAGTCTCATGTAATCTGATCATCCTCCCCAAACCATGACCCTAGATCTCCTAGCAAATTTACGACGGAGCCAAAGCCTGGTTTTGAACCCTCAGAGTAGGAGTTCTCCAGGCTCACACACACTTTCGCTGTTGACATGGGGGGGGGGGGGCAACAGGTCATTGTCCAACCAAAGGGCTCTCTTGTAAGAGGGGCACAAGTGGTGAGAGTGAGGGGCTCTATCCTGAGCCGCATTCCGGCCAGCATCACTCCTGACATTCAGGAAAGCCGACTCAGCTCAGGATGGCAGGGACAGTCAGCTAGACAGTTTGGGGAAAGCTGGGAAGAAATTCCAGAGCCCGTGCTTGGTCCTGCCCAGGCGACCTGGGAACCTCACCAGGTCTCAATCAACCCCGAGCACCTTCCGGGGTAGGGCGGGGCAGCCCACAGGGTGAAGGGAGGAGGGGCGAAGGGGAGGGACGGCCCGTGGGTGTGGCCAGTACCAAGGCCACCGGCTAGCCCTAGCCTAACACTGGAGCTAGGAGTAAACAGAGTTGAAGTGAACGTCAAGGCCGGAGTCACGGATAGTGAGAGCAGGGAGAAACAGGAGAAACTGAGGAGGAAGACCCAGGAGTGGCAGATCGCACTGGAGCTGTTCCTCGGAGTTGCTGCGTGGGTCTGTGGAGGCCTCCCCGCGGGACCCCCAGGATCTGCCACATCCTGAGAATTCTCCAGCAGCGGTGCAGGGCGCCAGCCTTTCTGTATGCGAGAAGGGAGTTGAGGCCACCTCTTCTGGCCCACAAACTCCCCCACCCCCGCCGCCCCCATGCTCAGAGCCCCATCTTTGCCTCCACCACACTGATTATCCACTTTCAGATGCACCCAAGCAGATGAGCCAGCTCTGTGCAAAGAGCGAGTGCAAGCTCAAAGCTCCTTACATGGACGGCAACGCGCCCCCCACCCCGGGGGGTCGCAATGGCGCCCAGCCCTCACCTGGCTCCGCTCCTGTAGTGTACTAGAGCGGGACCTTAAGGCCTCAGGCTCCAGCGCCAGGGCTGAGGGCTGCTGAACGCTGAGGGGCCTGAGGAAAGTGAAGTCACTGCCATCGGAGGCCGGAGAAAAGCATGTCCTGTAGCAATGGCTCTGAGAGTCTGTGGGCCGCAGGGTCACCTCCATGTACTTGAGTGTGCCGTCTGAGCTCACCTGCAGGTTGGGGCTGGAGTGCGTATAGAACTCCCTGGAGGGTGAGTCCTGGCCCCTGCAGCACTGGCCCCCACCCCGGGCCCCATCTTCATGCCCGCTCAGGCACTTAGCTGACATGAAAATGAAGGTAACTAAGGATAAGAGACTGACGGCGGCTAGAGCCACGATAAGGTAAAGGGTGAGGTCTGATCGCTCAGGAGGGTGTGAGAGGAAGTCACTGGACTTGGGCATTTCCTCTGTATTCTCATCCTCCAGAACTAGCAGTACCGTCGCTGTGGAGGAGAGCGAAGGGTCACCGTTGTCCCTCACCAGGACCACCACCTGTTGGGTGTCAGAGTCATCCTCCAATAAGGCCCGGGCGGTGCGCACCTCACCAGTGTGTGCAGACACAAGGAACAGTCCGGGGGCGGTGGACTGTGGTAACAGGGCGTAAGAGAGCCACGCATTGTGACCAGCGTCAGCATCCACGGCTGTCACCTTGGTGACCAAAGAACCGGGCGGAGCAGAGCGAGGGAGCCGCTGAGGGGCCGACAGCTCCTTGCCCGGTCGTGGGTGCAGCACGGCCGGGGCATTATCGTTCTGGTCAAGGACAAACACATGGAGAGATGCGTTAGCATGCAGTGGGGGAGACCCGGCATCTCGGACCCCCACCACAATTTGCAGCATCTGCAGTAATTCATAGTCAAAAGTCCGCTGGGCAAAGACTCGCCCATCCTCGGCGTTGACGTACACAAACGAGGAGGCTGGGGCTCCCTGGATTCGACTTCCTACAATAGAGTAGGCGAGGCGGGCATTATCCCCCGTGTCTGGATCTGAGGCGGCAACGGTACAGAGGAGAGAGCCTGGAGGCCGGTTTTCTGGGATATAAGCAGTGTAGAGCTGTTGGGTGAAGTGGGGTGCGTTGTCATTGACATCTGAAACGTTCAGCCTGATGGTGAGGTGTGTGTGGAGGGGAGGGGAGCCAGCGTCACTGGCCAGCAGGTCGATGATGTAATGGGAGGTGGCCTCTCGGTCCAGGGGCTGGCTGGTGAGCAGCGAGTAGTGGTTCTCAGAAGGCCTGATCTGAAATGGTAGGTCTGGAGCTATATCCAGGCTCACCTCACCATTCCTACCAGAGTCTCGGTCTCGCACATTAAACAACCCCACTACTGTGCCCACCGGTGTGCTCTCTAGGACAGGGTTGACCAAAGATGCCAGTAGCACCTCAGGGGGATTGTCGTTAGCATCCCCTACATCCACTTGGATCACACAGTGGCCCTCCATGGCTGGCTGTCCCTGGTCTCGGGCTCTTGCATGAATTTCATAGAAATTTGACTCCTCAAAATCTACGAGACCCAACACATGGATTGCTCCACTGCTAGGATCCAGGCCAAAGAGATTCTTCACTGCTTCAGGTGTATGGTCTCCAAAGGAATAGTCTAGTTGGCCATTGGTGCCCTCGTCTGGATCAGTGGCATTCAGACGGAGCAGCAGTGTGCCTGGGAGGGTGTTCTCTGGGAGTCCCACACGTAGAACTGAGGACTGGAAGGCTGGGGCATTGTCATTGATGTCCAGCACAGCGACGGAGATAACAGTGGTCCCTGAGCGGGCCGGGGTCCCCCCGTCCACAGCGGTGAGCACCAGCTGATGTCTTGCCTGGGCTTCACGGTCTAGCTGCTGCTCTAGCACTAGCTCTGGGAACAGCTTCCCATCTTTTAGGGTCTTCACATTGAGAGAGAAGTGACTGTTGGGGCTTAGAGTATAGAAGCTCACAGTGTTGGTGCCCACGTCTGGATCCTGAGCACTGTCCAGTGGGAATCTGGCTCCTGGCGCAGCTGATTCTGAGATGCGCATCTCTCGCTCAGGAGCGGCAAAGCTAGGGGAGTTGTCATTGAGATCCAGGATCTGCACCTCTACACGGGTGAGCTCCAGGGGGTGTTCAGTTACCACCTGTACAGGCAGCAAACAGCTAGCGCTGGCTCCGCACAGGCTCTCTCGGTCAATCTTTACACTCACTGCCAAAGCACCACTCGTCAAGCTCAGGGAAAAATAGCGCCCATTCTCCTCAGAGCCCAGTCGCAGCCTGCGGCTCAACAGATCTGTCACCTTTAAACCTAGATCTTGAGCAACGTTCCCCACCAAAGTCCCCGGCTCAGATTCCTCCACCACTGAATAACGAAGCTGCCCAGACACCCAGCCACAGCAGCACAAGGACAACATATACAGCACTTGCCATTTCCCAGCGAGCTGTGGGGACGCCATAGGCCCCATGACCCAGGAGCCCCTTCTTGGAGAGTAACTGTGCTGTCCTGTCTCCAAGGTAAAAACCCAGGGCTTGGAATGCAGAAGCTGAAGTCTCTAATGTCTCCTTCCAGCCTCTTAAAAAAAACTGCTCTGAGGTTTGCCTGCCTGCAGCCTTTCTTAGTCACCAACTGGCGGGGGTGGGCGGGGGAGGGAAGTCAAATGTAAGCGGAGCTAGGGAGCTGGAGGAGGAGAGGCAGGCAGGAAGAGCAGATCCCCACCTCGGCTCTAAGTCTGATTGGCCAAAAAGTCTGTCTGCTCTCAACCAATTATTAAGTCTCCTCGGTCCTGGAAACCTTGGGAACAGTTGCTGAAAAATCTGTGTCACAAAAGCCTCCTGCCTCCCGTATCATTCGTGCTGCAGGTTGATCCAGCCCTGTTGGCAGTCAAGTTTGATGGCTCAGTGCTCAACCGGTACAACCCTCCTCAGTGTTGTGTCCCAGCAACTTCCTGCATGACTTCAGAAGCTTCCACTGTTTTGCGTGAACCAATAGAAATGTGTCCTCATGGAGATACAAAACCCACGTGGTGGTTAAAGCTTAGTCAGGACCTCCTAAAGTCTTGCCCTGCTTGCCAGCAATGCCAGCTAATGACTATAAGGACTTGGCTTTTCTGAGGCCCTAGACTCAGAATGTGAACTGAGCACCACAGCTTTTGGGAAAGGGAACATTTTTAGGGTTGATCTAGGCTACCCTGGAGGATGAGCAGGGGCCAGAATGGCCTCTAGGCTTGATGGTTCCACGGAACTCAAAAACTCTCCCTAAAAATTCCCAGAATATCTGTGAATCCTTTAACTGTGAGTAAGTTTTCTGACTGACGCTGAGTGATCACCTACTGCATTCCCCCAAAGCAGCCACTTCCTCCCCACCCCCACCACAAACACACACACACACACACACACCTGTCCCCTGCTTACTGCATCTACTTCACATCCCCATCAGGAATGTCGGGAGTCCCAAAGGAAGATCTTGGCTACCACTTTGATGTGCACCTCTCTGCTCCCTTGACTCTCTCCTTTTTTTTTTTTTTTGACTCTGCTATCTTCCCCCCTCCCCCACCCCAAATAAATAGTCCCCCGAAGGGCTAGAGAACACCAGATAACATGGGACAAAGATTTTTAGTTTACCATCAGACCAGTTGGAGATGGTATTCCAGAACTAACGTTCTCCAGAGCACAGCCTCTCATTCAGGAAGAACAGAGGAGGAAGTCCTGGGTTTGGGTGCTGTCCTGGACCAGCCCACACTTGCAATAGCTTCAGTCAGTGTCCCCACATTCCATCAGCATGCTTCCGAAGCAGCTTGGCTCTTGATAACCAGTTACTTTTCTTACTCTCAAATATGGCCATCACTCACCCCCAGGCTCTAATCTATGGGCACCCCAAGTTCTAATCACTGGTCAATTCAAGAAACACTTGTAGAACATTGACAAGATAGTTACTACTCAGAAAAGTGGTGGCGACACTATGGGCTCTCACAGGGAGGTCAGGACTCCCTGGCGATTGGCCCAGCCATATGTCTGGGTCACAGTAACCATCAGGCATTGGCTGAGCCTGCAAAGGTCTCACCTCCAGCCCATAGAGAAGATCAGAGGGTGGACAGCTTGGGCGCACTGGCTCCCCTGCCGTAGGCGCACTGGGTGACTTCACCATCATGAAGCTGTCACTCCGAGTGGGCGCGGACGCCAGCGGTGTACAGCCGTGGGAGTGGCCTCCCACGTCCACAAACTTGATAGGATCTTCTGACCCTAGCTGAATCCGGAGGATCCCATTGGAAGGAGGAAGCCCCTCCCTCCTCCGAGATCTGCTGAGACAGGCGCAGGTGCCCGCAGGAAAGCACGTTGCTCCACAGGCAGCCCCACGAAGGCACTTGGAGAGCAGTGCCACGAAAGACCCAAAGGAGACAAAACAGATTGCCACTAAGGACACAGCCAAGTAGAGGGTTAGCCGGGATTCTCCTTCCCTGGGAGCTGAAGATTCCCGAAGATCGGGGACAACTGGGTGGGTGTCCTCCTCTAAGGACACTAGGAGAGTAACAGAGGTGGAGAGGGGTGGGCTGCCACTGTCCTTCACCACAATGACCAGCTTCTGAGGTGGGAGGTCAGCTGGGATGGGAACAGCCGTCCGTACTTCCCCCGCATACCGGGAGACTGCAAACAGGCTGGGATCTGGGGCCTCCAGGAGCTGATAGGAAACCCAAGCATTGTAACCTGAATCTAAGTCCACAGCTGTCACCTTTGTGACTAGGTGACCGGCGCCAACTGATGGAGGCAAGGCTTGGGGACACAGGGAACCCGGCCTGGCCCTAGGGCGTAGCACAGCTGGGGCGTTGTCATTGAGGTCCAGCACGAACAGGCGCACCGTCACGGTGCTGCTGAGTGGTGGGCTGCCTCTGTCCCGGGCCTGCACCTCGAACTGCAGGGTCTGGGTTTGTTCATAGTCAAATGATCTAGTGGCATGAACAGCTCCTGTCTGGGGGTTCAGAGAGATGAAGGAAGAAGCTGACACATCTCTGTTTCTGGGCTCTAAGAGAGAGTATGAGATGAGTGCGTTTAAGCCAGAGTCTGGGTCAGAGGCTGCAAGGGAGCAAAGCAGGTCTCCTGGGCGATTGTTCTCAGGAACAAACACCTCATGTGACCTCTGGAAGAATGAGGGTGGGTTATCATTCACGTCTGAAATGTTGAGGAAAATAGTCCTGTGGGTGCTCAGGGGAGGGCTCCCGGCATCAGAAGCAGTCACCATGATGTCATAACTGGATCTAGCCTCTCGGTCCAAGGGTCCAGCCGTCACGAGGGAGAACTGGTTCCTGAAGGCAGACTTGAGGGCAAATGGCAAGTGGTCGGGAATGCGGAGGCTCACATCTCCGTTTGACCCCGAGTCCGGGTCCTGCACACTGATGAGCGCCACCACAGTGCCGGGCTCTGCGCTCTCGGGTAGAGTGCCGAGCTCCGAGGTGACTGTGATGTGGGGGGCGTTGTCATTGACATCCAGGAGGTCCACCCTCAGGCTGCAATGCTGCTCCATGGCTGGAGAACCCCCGTCACGTGCCCTCACATCAAACTCGTAATAATTCTCACTCTCAAAGTCTAGAGGCCCCTGAAGGGTGAGCTTTCCTGTAGCGGGGTGAAGGCTGAAGAGGCTTCTCACGCGATCAGGGGTGTGACCGCTGAAGGAAAAGGTGACGTTACCGCTCGGCCCCAGGTCTGGGTCGGAGGCGTTGAGCTGGATGAGCACCATGCCCGCCGGCGCGCTCTCCAGCACGCTGATCCTGTAGCTGGATTGCTGGAAGGCTGGGGCGTTGTCGTTCACGTCCAGCACCGACACCCGGAGCTCTGCGGTGCCAGACCGAGGGGGGTTCCCCCCATCCACAGCAGTCAACACCAGGCGATAGTCCGATTGCTTCTCGCGATCCAAAGGCTTCTCGAGAAGCAGCTCTGGGACCAGGCTGCCGTCGCTGCGCTTCTTGACATCCAGGGCAAAGTGCTCATTGGAGCTTAGTCTGTAGCTGCTGATGGAATTGCTTCCCACATCTGCATCCTGCGCCTTTTCCAAGGGGAAACGCTGTCCTGGCGGAGCCGCTTCCCCGATTTCCAAGTCCAACTGCTGCCGTGGAAATCGGGGGGCGTGATCATTCACATCTACGATCTCAACCTCCGCTCGGTACATTTCCAAAGGCCCTTCGGTTACAAACTCCAGGGGCACGATGCAGCTGGCACTGAGCCCACACAGTGCCTCTCGATCGATTGGATTCTTGATGAGCAGGGCTCCGCTGTCCAAATCCACACGGAAGTGTCTTTGGTTCACCTCTCCAGCGACCTGCAGCCTGCGAGCTGATAGACTCTCTGTATCCAGCAGAAAATCTTGGGCGACATTCCCTACAAAAGTCCCTTCCTGTGACTCCTCTGGGACCGGGTAGCGGATCTGCCCATAAACGTAGTCCAGGTGGCAAAAGAGGAACAAAAGGGTAGCCCCCCACCAAATTTCTACCCAGCTTCTCACCTTGCTGGGCATTGCTGCCATCCGCTAAGTCTCTATTTGGTCCGGAGAAGCCAAAGAAGCTGACCCGCCCCTAACAGCCACAGCAGCTGGAGACACCTATCTCCCTTCCCCGCGCCACGTCTGGCGCGGCTCAGCCGGCGCAGCAAGGGTTACGCGCCGTTTTTTTGCTGGTGGCGGGGTAGATTTGTCTGCCTTTCACGACCCGATTGGCAGGCAGCAACTCCTGGGCTCAGCCAATAGGCTGAGCAGAGAATGTCCCAATAGCAGCAGGGTTAATGCGTCGCAGCACTGGGAGGAAACACTCCCCCCCCCAAAAAAAAACAGACCCCCCAAATATTATAAATACTATCGTTTCTTTCGACCTTCCTCCTGTCCACCTCGCGTTTATGGCCGCGGGTCGTTATCACCACGGAGAGGCAGGAAACACATACGAATCTCCCCCTACCAACACATCAATTCGCCCCGCCCCTTTTCGCGGGGAAAACAGCTACCTCCTGAGCCCTAGCAACCTGCAGCCCTGGAAAGCTAGTGGCCATTTGAGACTGGTCACTTTGTTCGAGCCAGTGTTGTCATCAACCAATATTCTAAATGAGTAGCTTCCATCTCAGCCTGATCTTACTGAATCACCAGCCTATCAGAAGCACTGCATAGTCTCAGAAATTCGGCTCCTCCCCAGATTACCTCTCTTTGCAGAGAAAGCTTACACATTAATGGAGCCAATTAAATTTATACAGCACGCGTTTTTGTTGTAACAGAAGGCAGGGCAGAAACCAAACCTCTTATTCAGACATTCGCTACAGTAGGAAACGCTACTATTCATTGATTCCAAGGACAGTATGGAAGTAGGTGGTGGAAGCCAGAATTGGGAGCCGTTCCAAAAGCGAGAGCCTGTCTCTGGGACTTCCTCGGTACTAGATCTCATTACCTGGCAGAAGGCTAATGTTCACAGGCTGAACAGCTTTCTTGAATGATGGGGGTCAGCTACCGCCAACATCGAGCCTGCAAATCTCCTTTATCTGACACTACAGTACTCATGATATGTTGTTAATTACCAACAGAGACCATTTCAAAAGAATAAGCCTTTCACTTAGCCCCAGGGGACCTCTTGTAGCCAAGGACTTAATCTCATCCCACCCCCACCCTTAGCAGCCTGCGTACTAAGCACAAGGTGCAGGAGCAGCAGATTTTTACACCATTGGTACCCTGCAAGCCACACTCCAACAGTAAACACACCAGAGGAAGAAAAACTCACAGACCTAAGTATGAGATGTTAGTCCATCCAAATCTTTGCCTACATTGCCAACAGCTACCAGAGAAAGTGTTCTTCTGCCCAGGACCTTCTTATCAGTGCTGAGGCCAGCACCCAGCATTGAAAACCATAGGGAGAGATCTGACAATTCTGTGCTCTTATGTGGAAACAAAACAAGCTCCTCAGAACCCCAAATACAAAACCAAACAAGGCTGCTGGGCCCCCCAGTGGGAACCTCAGTGAGTGAGGTACCAGCCTGCTCTACCACGGTGTTGCTGTCAATCCGATGCCTGGGTGTGGGGTGGAGGGCTGTAGGGGAGGACTCTCCACCCCTGGCTTTTCCTGCCTCTCATTTCTCATGTCAGCCAACAAGCTTGACGACTCTCTGCTGTCACTCCTATCTGTACTACCTTTGTGCTGATTGCAGTGACCTCAGACAGGGCTAGAGCTGATGGCTGGTCTGTTTCTACTTGAAATGTCTCCAAAGCAAGAAAAATACTGATAACATCTCGTGTGTGTGGTGTGTGTGTGTGGCATGTGGATGCACATGTAGTGTGTGTATGCATAATGTATGTGTCTGTGTGTATGGTGTATGTGTGTGTGGTATGTGTAGTGTGATTCGGGTGTCTCTGTATGTGGTGTGTGAATGGTGTGTGTGTGGTGTATATGCATGTATGTGGTGTGTGTGTGTCTGCGTATGGTGTGTCTGCATGTGTGTGGTGTGTGTATGTGGTTTAATGTGTGTGTCTGTGTGGTGTGTTTGTGTGTGTGTGTGTGTGTGTGTGTGATATATGTGGGTGTGAATGTGATGTGCCTGTCTGTGTGCAGTGTATGTGTGTAGTGTGGGTCATGTGTCTGTGTGTGTGTGGAGTGACATGTGTGTCTGTGTGGTGTGTGTCTGTGTGTGATGTGTGTAGTATGTGGAATGTGTGTGTGGGGTGTGTATATGTGGTCTGTCTGTGTGGTGTGGTGTGGGGGGTGGTGTATATGTGATGTGTATGTATGTATGTGTGGCATGTGTGTATGTGTGTGTGTGTGGTATGTGTGTGAAGGGGCTCACTAGAGGCCAGCCTCACAGTCAGTCAGTCAATGATTCTGCAATGACTATTTTCTGTGGGGTTAAAAAATAAACAGCTGGCCCCATAACTCTCTAACATGACCCCCTAGCCCTGCATGATCTTAATTGCCCAGACAGACTGTTGTGTATACACTTCAATGTTCAGCAGGAATGAGCTGCTCCCTCTCTTTGCACGGGCTTTCCTACAAGGTCCTTCCTTAGCTCCTTCTCCTATCTGACAATTCAACCTTTAGCTCTTCACTCCAGCTGCTACCACCTTGTCTTCCTCAGCTAACTTAGGTGTCTTTCCCCTTTGCCCCCACTGTTTCTTGTAGAATGTAAAGCTACATCTACCTTGCATGCTTTGTTCTTTTAGACAGGGTTTGTGCTGGCTAGTTTTATGTCAGCCTGACACAAGTTAGAGTCACCTGAAAGAAGGGATCCTCAATTGAGAAAATGCCTACCTAAGATCAGGCTGCAGGCAAACCTGATGGACATTTTTTCATTGTGAGGCCACTCCTGGGCTGGTGTGCTGAGTTCTTTAAGAAAGCTGGCTGAGCAAAGCCATGAGGAGCAAGCCAGTAAGCAGCATCCCTCTGTGGCCTCTGCATCAGCTCCAGCCTCCAGCTTCCTGCCCTGCCTGAGTTCCCGTCCTCATGGCTTTTGATAATGGTGGTGATGATGATGGAGCTGTGAGTGAAATAAACCCTTTCCTCCCCAAGGTATTTTTGGTCATGGTGTTTCATCCCAGCAACGGTAACTAAGACAGTGCTTTACTATGTAGCCTGGTTGGCCTTGAACTCAGACATCTGACTCCCAACAACTGCTGTAATTAAAGGTGCATATAACTACGCCCCAGTCTCTTCTTTCTCTCTCATGTTTATCTCTTTTGGTATCCTGTGTACCATAAGAGAACAGTGTCTTTTCATCTTTTACAGTGTCTAGCACAGGGGGATACTAATACACCATGAATATAATACCCCATGAATCTAATACACCATGAATACCCACATCATGTATTACCTCAACAAATACTGCATAAAGATTTACAAAGTAAGTATTATGTTTACGTCTAGATGAGGGACCTGAAGTTCAGACAGGAAAAAAGACCTCTCTAAAGCTGATTTGATCCTTTATGCCACGTGTATGATTCTCCTACTTCAGGGTTACACTCTATATCCTTGACTCTCCTGGAACTCATGATGGTCCACTAGGCTTGCTTTGAACTTTGTAGAGATGCACCTGAATCTGCCTTCCAAGTGCTGGTCTTAAAGATGTGTGTGTCTGGTTCCACCACTAGGGTTTTAGGTTCTATTTTGTTTTTAAAGATTCTGTTTTTTTTTTATGCATGTGTGTGTGCCTGCATGGGTTACTATGCACCATATGCATGCAGGTGCTCAGAGGTGTCAGAAGGCTTCAGAAGCCTTGTAACTAGTTATGGGAAGCTGCTAGCTGCCTGATGTGTGTGCTGGGAGTGGAACCTAAACTCAAGTACTCTGCAAAAGCAGCAAGTTCTCTTAATCATGGTGCCATCTTTTAAGCCCCTTTACATCTAGGCTTAAAAAAAATAGCTTTATTGAAATATAATTGACATAGCATGCAATTTGCCTATTTAAAGTGTACAACTCAATGGCTTTTTGTGTATTCATCTATACTAAATTATGGAACTATTGCCACAGTTCAATTTTGAAATATATTTGTGCCACCCCAAAGATCCAGTTCCTATTGCTCAGTTCTAGTTTCAAAGAATAAGCCAGGCCTAGTGCAGCACACCTGTGATACCAATACTCAGGAGGTGGAGACAAGAGGATCAGGCCAGCCTGGGCTATGACAGACAGACAGCAGACAGACAGACACACTCAAAAAGAGCAGTCTAAGTACTAGTGGTTCGGGAAGACTGTCTCTCTAGTTGGCTGAAATGCTACAGTATACCTCACATACAATGCTCTTCTAGAACTGTTCTATGTAATATTTTAAATTTTAAAGCTAGAAAGTGACTTGACAGAATTATTATTATTTTGGCTTGGTTCACTAAAGTTGGCTTTTGGGTCCTGGTTCTGTGAACATCAGAATGACAATGACCCCCTGCTTCATACAATAAATCACAGGCCAGCAGATTCGAGGGCAAGTTTGAGATGTCTGTGCTTCCGACTCTTGAAAGGGCCCCCTGAGTGATTCCACGGGGCACCCAAGTTTGAGAACACTGTTCTAGAAAAAAGGTAGTTGCTTCCAGGCTGACAGCAGCCTCTTCTGTGTCACCCTTTCTCAGCCTCTTCATTGCCAGCTTAGGCTGTCCTCATATTTGCTCATTTCCAGAGTGAGTTCAAGCTTTTGGACAAAGAAGTACTAGTAGTAATATTAATAGTAATAACTAATAACTCTTAGCCATCATGACAACCAGGCACATGCAGAACAGCACCAATTGGTCTAACAAAGCCCATGCTGTTTCCTCATTACATGTAAGAGACCTAGAAAGGAAACTGAGTAGCAGCATGTGGTCAAAGACTCAGTTGGTAAGTGAGGATTCTCATTTGTTTAACTGCCAAACTTAAGAATCGTCAGCAATGCAGGGCAGCGCTGGCACAGGCATTTAATCCCAGCAGAGCCAGGTGAATCTCTGAGTTGGAGGCCAGCCTGGTCTACAGAGAGAGTTCCAGGGTAGCCAGGGCTACACAGAGAAACCCTATCTCAAATAACAAAGCAAAAACAAACAACCAAACAAAGAATTGCCAGAAATAATGCACTTAGTTACCAGAAAACAGCGACTCTTCTACAATCCAGAGAGTGTACTTGTCTCAATAGGAAGACTTCATAGTTATCAACATCCCACACGCATGAATGAATGCTTCACCTAAGGGAAGAATGAATCTCTGTTTCCCAGCAGGTCACAGTGCTGGAGAAAGATCAGGACCACTGGAGGCTTCCACACTTGATATTCTTGTGGGCTGTCTAGATTTATTTTCAAAACAAATGTTTTGTAATTGAAACAGCTAGGTCTGAGTATTATAGTTAAATTTTTGTCTTTATATTTTTATGTATTTTCCAAGTTTCCTACGGTGCTCACTATTAATGTTATAAGACATTTGGGAACATGCCCATTACTTTCAGTATTGTGCTGGAAATAAATTTAAAGGATGCCTAGAGTTTTATAAGCTATCTGAGAATGAGGTACAGGATTGTTCAGGCCAATGAAGGTTATTTTTTTAAAATCCCATTAGTTTTAGAGGCAGGTGAATCTCTGAGGCCAGTCTGGTCTCCACAGTGGGTTCCAGGCTAGCCTCAAACAAAGAAACAGCCAACCCCTAAAACCACATTAGTTTTTTAGTATAGGAGATGTAGCAAGCACTTGACAGGTGGGCAGACAAGGCAGTTTTTTGACTGACACTGGTTAGAGGCGTCCAGGAGCTCATTTCCAAAGCAAACCAAATCAACCTAAGCTCAAAGTGCTGAGATCAGGTGCCCCTAGCATGACTGACTAATGTGATGGCAAGAGCGCTGAGGGTGACTGAAGCCACGAATGAGTCCAGCAAGTACCATCACCTTGGCATAGGCCCACAAAGAGCACACTCTAGCCAGGCACGTCCCCTGAAAGGCACTGTTTGATCTAGGAAGGGTAGGTCAAGCCTGGAAGCATGCTCAGAAAAAAAAAAAAACACATCACTATCGTTCAAAATGACAGCAACAACAGAACAGGTCCGTACCTCCCTGGACGCGGTACAAGAATCAACAGGTAACGCGGTTCACAAATGACTTGCTAACTCTTACCTGTCCAGGGGGGGCGCTCTCTGCGCCCAACACCTGTCTATAGAACACCGGGTCACCGCTTCGCAGCGTGTTCTGGCGGCTGGCCAGAGGGCTGGCTGCCCCGGGCTTCTTGAGCAGCTCGCTGCGGCGAGAGTCCGTGGTGAGGTACACCTGGTGGTACAGGTGCGGCGGCATCAGGCCTCCTCGCACCGCGTCCGCGTGCAGCGAGGGTCCTGGTGTTCGGTACAGGGTGCTCACTGGGCTTCGGTATAGGTCCCTAGACCGCTTCCACTTGTAAACTTTGAATATGATCACTCCCAACACTGTGACTGCGAACCCCACAGAGACCAAGATTAGAGAAAGGAGGAGATAAAAGGTGAGATTTTTATTCTGTTCCCGGGGAGCGGAGCCCGAGGGGAACTCGGCCCGGGCTTCCGGAGATTCCTCGGTTACTGACACGGTCAGGGTGGCGGTGGTGGAGAGCAATGGTTCTCCGTTGTCTGAGATCAGGACTGTGAGAATCTGCCTCGGTGAATCTGTGTCCTGGACTGGGCGAGCAGTGCTGATCTGACCTGTGTGAAGGCCCACGGCAAAAAGGCTCTGGTTGGGGGCCCCCACGAGGCTGTAGGAGAGCCAGGCATTGTGCCCCGCGTCTGCGTCCCAGCCTACCACCCGTGAGACCACGTGGCCCGCAGCTGTGCCTCGGGGCAGCATCTCCACCGAACTCTGGCCAGGCCGGGGATACAGGACCTGGGGGGCGTTGTCATTGCGGTCGGTAACGAAGATGTTCACGCTGATGTTGGTGGCCAGGGCGGGGGTGCCCCCGTCCTTTATGTGAGCCGTTAGTTGGAACTCTCGTTGGCCTTCGTAGTCCAGGGGTACTAAGGTGGTCAAGACTCCATTGTCACGATTTATTGTGAAATAGCGACCCACGAGCCCAGCTTCCGCTCCTGGCTCCAAGAGGAAGAAGGAAAGGCGGGCATTGGGCGGGGCGTCGGGGTCCCAGACACTTAGGTTTAAGATAGGAACTCCGGGGAGGTTATTTTCCTCAACGTAAACGTCGTAGGAAGCTTGGGACGACTGAGGAGGATTGTCGTTGATGTCGGACACTTGGACGCGCACTGTTGTAAGGGCCGAGAGGGCAGGGGTTCCCGCGTCGCGGGCTGTGATGCTGAGGTTGTATTCTGGCGCGGTCTCGCGGTCCAGGGCTGCGCTGGTTTTCAGAGTGAAGTAGTTCTTGAGGGAAGAAGTCAGGCTGAAGGGGAGCCCCGGCGCTACCTCGCAGGAAACCAGCCCGTTCTCGCCAGCATCCAGGTCAGTCACACTGAGCAAGGCGACGACAGTCCCCAGGGGGGCATCTTCGGGGACGGGGCTGTACACAGAAGTGACCGTGATCTCTGGGGCATTGTCGTTCACGTCCACGACCTCTACCAGCACTTTGCAATGCGCTCCTTCGGGATTGGCACCCCTGTCTTTGGCCTGGATGTAAATCTCGTGGAGTTTGGTGTCTTCGAAGTCCAGGCGACCCTTGATTGTCAGCACCCCGGTCCCCGGGTCCAAAGCGAATAGCTCCCGTACCCCAGCGCGATTGTGGCTGCCGAAGGAGTAAACGATTTCTCCGTTGAGGCCTTCATCCAGATCAGTTGCACGAACCTGGGCGACGCGCGTGCCGGGGGGTGCATCCTCCCGGACGCGCGCCCGGTACAAAGACTGATTGAAGGCAGGCGCATTGTCATTGGCGTCCAGCACCGAGACACGGATCGGAAGGCTGGCGGAACGCGCTGGGGCCCCTCCGTCCACCGCTGTCAGCAGCAGCTGGATGCTTGGCTCGCGTTCCCAGTCCAGGGCGCGCTCCAGGACCAGCTCCGCGTATTTCGTGCCGTCCTCTCGAGTCTGCACGCGGAGCGCAAAGTACTCGTTGTCGCTCAGCTCATAGGTTTGTAAAGAGTTGCTCCCCACATCGGGATCGTGCGCGCTCTCGAGCGGAAAGCGCGTCCCCGGCGCCATGGCCTCGCTAATCTCCAACCTCATTTCCCTGGTGGGGAAAGAGGGATTGTTGTCGTTGATGTCCTGGACCACCACTTCCGCGCTGAACAGCTCCAGCGGGTTCTCCACCACCAGCTCCAGAGTGACAGTGCAGGAAGGCAGCGTCCCGCAGAGCTCCTCTCGGTCCAGCCGCTCGTTGACGAACATCTCTCCGGTCTCCCAGTTCACCTCAAAGTACCTGCGGCTGGCTCCGGACACCACCCGGAGCCTGCGGGCCGACAGGCTGCCCAGATCCAAACCAAGATCCGTGACCACGTTACCCACGGGGAACCCTTTCTCTCTCTCCTCCAGGATCTCATAGCGGATGACGGTGGACGCCTCGGTCAAGGCAGCTAGCAGAAGCAAAACTCCCACCGTTCTCCCCGGCCTCACCAGTCCGCTGCGCCGGGCCTCTGCGACCATCTCACTCTCAGGCAGCTCCTCTCGGCGGGGGCCGGGCGCTCCCCGAGGTTTCACACACAAACTTTCAGCGGGTTAGCGCTGGGGCGCTGGGCGCCGACTCCGACATGGCTTTCCGGGCGCCTCTGATTTGTTCGCCCGCTGTTCAGTCTCTGCCTCATCCCGGGGCGCCGAAAGGGGACGGGCCGGACCCAGATCTCCAGCGTCTTCATTGGCCGACAGCGGCACACAGAGTCCCAGCCAATAACTGCACGAAGAATGCGCTAGCGCCGGGTTCTTTGAGCAGGACACGCGCTCCCGCCAGGAACTTCACTTTCCTCTGGCTGCCTTCCAGAGTTTCCTGCCCAGCGCCCTGCCAGCGCCAGGGACGCAAACCCAATCTGGGGGCAGATCTGCCCACCTCCCGGCCCAACCAGGCCCATCAAACACTTTAATCATTGTCTTTGACTTCAAGAGAGCGGAACGACCCGAACCGAAAACGACACAGCGTTGAGTGGAAAAAAACGATAGCCTCCCCCCACCCCCAAGAGGCTAGAATTCTTTACTTCCTCAGTGGAGCAAATCAACGGGACTACTATCTGTCTTAACTCCGTCTTAAATTTTTAAAAATAAAATTAAGATTTTATTTCCTTTGAAATTGGATGCCATTATTTTCAAGGATTTTCCTTTTTTTTTTTTTTAATGGAACAAAAATTTCCCTACCTCTTTTTTTTTTTTCCCCAATCGTGTAATGTCAATTGGTTAGAACATGATCTCTTAAATGCTCTCTGTTCCGGGATTAATCATTTTCCCAAGGTTCTGAGCTCACGGTTGCATTGTTAATAAAGAAATCTCCCTCAGAGAGAGAAGGGAGGAGGGCAAGCCATATGGTACCCAGGACCTCTCACAAAATGATTATAGACCCACTAGAGAAACACAAAGCTTAAGAATAAAAAGCTCTACATTTAGGATTGTAGCCACCACACAAAAATAGCAATGGTCAGAATAAGAAATACAAGTTAGCTATGAAATGAGGCCAAGTTTGGCTGTACGCCTTGGACAAGAAAATAACCCAAAGGCTTCTCGAATCATATCCTGATCGTGAGTCCTTGAAAGTGCTTGGTACAAAGCAAATCCCGATTAATGATGGAAAGTAATCCATTAAGTGCTAGATGTGAAATTTTAGGAGCCTCACACTCTTCTATGTAAATGCCTGGTCCTAAGTCTTAACCACTGGCAGTGAGGTAGCCAGAAAAGGGATTTTTTTTTTTTTCTGATGAAATGAAAAGCCTTGTTCTCAGTACTAAACCCCTTGCTCCACCACCTCATCCCTTGGTTTTAAAGTCAGGTAAGTGTCTCATGGTTGTAAATCTGAGGCAAGAGGATTGTCATGAGCTCCAGACCAGCTTGGGCTATACACTGAGGCCCTGTCCCCCCAAAAATAAAAATTTAAAACTAGACCAGTTTAAAATTCTTAAGATGACAATTGGCTAGATCACCAAGAATTGTGATAGTCATTAAGGAGATGAATACATCAGAATTTAGTATCTGGACTACAGTCCAGCTACTTGCTACTCAAAGTGTGAGAACCAATGTCATAGGCAGGCATTAGGAACTTGTCAGCAGTGAAGAATTTGCACTTTACCAAAATACCTGGCTGGTGTGAAGGCACATTAAAGTTTGATAAGAGCTAAATTTGGTGGATTATTCAGAGGTGTGCCGATTTAACTTTTTTTTTGTCTCAATATCACATGTCACAATTTGGATTCTGAAAGCTTTTGAGGGGAGGGTAATGGGGATTGAATCCAAGGTCTTATGTATGTTTGTTAGACAGAGCAAGTTTAATGTCTGAGTTACATGTACCCAATTCCTGAAAATCAGCTTTAAAAATGTACAGCATTCTCCTCAATAGTAAGTCCCATGGTTCTTGGATGTCTTCATAAAGCTGCAGACATCTCTGAGATGCCACACTAGACAGAATAGACTTCTCCAGTATTCAATTAGGTCATATATTTCTCCCAGCAACTCCTCAACAGCATGGTGTTTGTCTTGAAATACGATACCAGACACTTTCCATTGAATTTACAATTGTCTCCTCCTCCTCTCTGTCTCTTCTCCCCTCCTCCCCACTATTACAGTGCTTTCCCTGTGGTCATTATCCAAGCAAGACCCTTTGTATCCCAGGGCCTTCACTCAGGCTGTTTTTCTCCCACGAAAGTGTCTTTTTTCCCATTTTCCTTTGCTTGCTTACATTCCAAATCTTTTGTGTCTCAAAACAACAACAACAACAACAAACAAAACAAAACAAAATACCAACTAACCAACCAACCAAAGAAGCAAACAAATGGGCTGCAGATGTAACTCAGTTCATAGCCTGCACTAGGCCCTGGGTTTGATGCCCAACACCAAAAACATCCTGGCCATGGTAATATATGGTTATAACCCTAGCTCTGGGAAAGTGGAAGCAGGCAGATCAAGAATTCATCATTGGCTACAAAGAATTTGAGGCCACCCTGAGTGATATGAGACTCTCTCTCAAAATAAAATACAACAAAAATGTCAGGTTTCAGTTAAAAGCAGGATCCTTTGTTTTAGCCTCATTTGGGTACCTTATTTTTTCATTGAACTTAACGTTTAATTGAACTTAAGATTTCCTTGTTTTTTTTTTAGCTTATATTAATTGTTCGAAGTGAGGAGTTTCACTGTGACATTTCTATACATGATGGACATCTACTAACCTTTACTCTCTCCTTTTCTCCCATCCACCTCCCCAGGAGCCCCCCCCCCTTTTATTTTTATATCCTTTCCTCTCACTCCATCTCCATCTCACTTCTGAGAGAAAACGTGATACTTGTCTTTGTAAAGGTGGTTTATTTCACCTAAGCAGAAATCATAGCAAGAACTGACAAATAAGACTGCATGAAATTATTTTCTAAATATGTACACCTCCCCCACCCCAAAGAAATGAAAATGAAAAGAAAGCATTAGGGACAGGAACAGAACCGCTCCTGATGGTGACTTGTATTCTTCCTACATCCCATCTGGTAGCATAATCACTTCATACTGAGAGTGTGTCAGGTGAGCTCACAATGAGGGCTTCACACATGCTCATCACATACCATGCCACTGAGCTGCACCCCAGGGCTCTCACCCTAATTGTTGTTGTTGTGTGGAGCAAGGAATAAAACCCAGGACCCTTGCGGCAGCAAGCACTGGAATAGTTTTGTAACCTGAGGCTCTAGCTGGTCTTCTAATGATAATGTGCTTGCAGCCCGAGATTCTTACCTGCACTGTGCACACACATCTCTGAACAATGAGTGTAGCAGCCTGTTCCCAGCCTAGGACTTCCAGCTGTGTCGAGCTGCATGCATCCCTCATTCCCAACAACGGAGTAAAAATTTCCTCCTCTAGAAGATCCTCAAACCTAGGCAGACTGTCTTCAGTTGCAGTCCACTTTTGTTAGGGTGCATGAGTGGAGCAAGCTGATTCTTCCTACACTGGTTCTGGGTGTGGTGCAGTAAGGCAAAACTGTGTTCCTAAGTGAACTTTCAGGGATGTTCCCCTATTTAACACCTCACCCCTGTGCATAGGCAGTCAGGTGCATGGTTAAAATCAAATGCATTATAGGAAGGGACAAATACAATAAAAATAGTCATGACCTAGTCTGTCAACCAAAACAGAGAGCCATCCAAACTCTGCCCCTCAGCAACCAGCTCCTCCTGTTAGGTCCCTGTAAAAAGAAGCTCCTGCCAATAACCTGATGCCCTTGAGCACGCCCACTGTGGTAGCCGGCTGTCAATCTTGATAACATATTATTCTTTTATTCTGTACTAGTCCTTAGCTTCTGAATAAAATTTCCTGGCTACTTTGCAGTTGTATGGGTTTTTATTTCATCCTTGAATACGAGACTAAACACCTAGAAACTCCCAACCCAGACCCCAACCACTGGCAACGGCATCGCCACACAAGCTGGGCAAGTGTGCTACTTCTGAGTCCACAACACCAGGCCCTAAGTACGCTTTAAAAAATGTGTATTTATTTTAATTTCATATGCATGAATGCTTTTGCCTGCACAAAAGTATAGCATGTGCTTACTGCCCTTAGAGGCCGGAAGATGACACTGGGTCCTCTGAACTAGAGGGAGAGGTGAGGACGAGCTGCTATGTGGGTGCCAGGAACTGAACCCCAATACTGCAAGGACAGCAAATGCTCGTAACTCCTGAGCATCTCTAGAGGCCCCTCAGATACTCTTCAATGTAACAGCTTTCATGTTAATGTCACGAACACACACCGAGGAATACACACCTGTATTCACACTCATTCGGGTGCCCTCATTTTCCCTGGAGAAAGCCCCAGCTCTCCCAGTGCTGGAGACAGACCCATCATCACAGTTTTCCAGCCTTTATCTTTTATCATTTCTGTTCTGTAATTTCAAGACATCTTCGGACTCATGAGATACAGCAAAAGTAATTTAAAAACAGGAAACACAGGTATTAAACAGTAAGTAGTGAGGCCTCAGCTTCAGAAAGACTCAGCTTCCAGCTCTGGATATTACTTTTGTAGTTACTTAACCATGAACATTCTATTATTTTTATTTTTAATGTATTTTAGTCTCATGGTGCTGGGAATTGACCATAGGGCTTTGAACATGCTAGACAAGCACTCTCCGACAGAGCTACAAAGACACAAAACATTTATTTTTAACTTCTTTTTTAAAAAGTTTATTTACTGGGCTGGAGAGATGGCTCAGAGGTTAAGTGCACTTCTGAAGGCTGCTCTTCCAGAGGTCCTGAGTTCAATTCCCAGCAACCACATGGTGGTCCATAACCATCTATAATGAGATCTGGTGCCCTCTTCCAGCATACAGGCAACATACTGTACACGTAATAAATTAACAAATAAATCTTTATTTTTAATTTACCTTTATTTTATGTGAGTTGGTGCTTTGCCTGCATGTATGTCTAGGTGAGGGTGTCAAATCTTGAAGTTATAGACAGTTGTGAGCTGCCATGTGGGTGCTGGGATTTGAACCCAGGGAGAGTAGTCAGTGCCCTTAACCGCTAAGCCATCTCTCCAGCCCCTAATTTTTAACTTCTATTTCCTTTATTTGTAATCCAGAAATAATAATAGTGGCTACTGGATATCCACAGGGATCCCAATCAACTTCAAATCTTTTTAGCAACCTTACATGATGTTTTAGTACTCACACACAGCACAAGGATTATAATAAATTCATTCATCCAACACCCTGTTTTAAAATATTACCCTCACCCCCAAATTTTCCCTCATGGTTGTACACAGTCTTTGTGTACTCTTAACCTCTGGGAACTGTGTATCCACTTTCTGTCTTTGTGGGTTTTTTTCCTTTTTAAGAAAAAAAAAAAGGAGAGAGAGAGAGAGAGAGATTAAATCCAGGGCCATATTAGGCTAGTGCCCTATTACTGAACTACCCCTTAGCTCCATGGTTTTTATTTCATAGAATTTCTATTAAAGAGGACTAACAGGCAACCACTGCAGAATATTGACCTCCATGCAGAGAGCCCTGGAAAACTGTGGTTCACTGAGGGCAGATACACAAAAGGGGAGCATCCTGGCCACTGATGATGTCACAAAGAAATGAGGATAGATAGATAGGGCATAGTGCTGGTAGCTTTATGAAAGGCAGCTGCTTAGCTGAAGGAAAATGTGCCCCACTGAAGATGAAAGCTCCATGCAGATAAAAGGGGAGCCATCTCGGACAAAAATAGGAAGAAAAGGAATGGTGAGGGAGGTGAAGAGAAGGGAAATGGAGATGATTATAACAAGCAAGTGGCCCCGGCACAGTTCCTGATTTGTCTCATTTCTTGCATACAAGGCATTTAGCAACACAACCTTTTTATTTATTTTATTTTTTCTTTTTCTGAGACAGGGTTTCTCTGTGTAGCCCTGGCTGTTCCAGAACTCACGCTGGAGACCAGGCTGGCCTCAAACTCAGAGGTCCACCTGCCTCTGCATTCCTGGTGCTGGAACTAAAGGCATGCACCAACCGCCACCCAGCCAACACAACCTTTTTAAAGAAAAGAATCTGAGGTATGAAGCGTGTCAAATTTGTTTTTAAGCCCCCCCCCCCCCGAGACAGGGTCTCACTATGCAGCCCTCACTGGCCTGGAGCTCACTATGTAGACCAGGTTGGATGCAATGTCACAGAGACCGAGAAGGCATGAACCACTGCTCCAGGCCTGCAATGTCTCTTTTTCCCCTAAACAAATGTATGTGTGTGTGTTTCCAGTACCTCTCTCCTAGCCTTCACAATTACCACTTACCTTGCTTGCTACCAGATAGGGGTTGCAAATTGGCATAAGGATTTAAAGCAGACAAAATTACGTGGGGATGGTGGTTCCCTGATGATGCTCATGTGGAGTAACTGTTTTGCTAGGTGAGCACCATTTGGTAATTGAAA
The DNA here is from genome assembly GCA_028658305.1 of Pachyuromys duprasi. Classification (NCBI taxonomy): domain Eukaryota; kingdom Metazoa; phylum Chordata; class Mammalia; order Rodentia; family Muridae; genus Pachyuromys; species Pachyuromys duprasi. The sequence goes on from CM053764.1 coordinate 7,202,812, forward strand.
AAACAAACAAACAAACAAAACCCTAAAAAACCTCGGCATCAGCTTCTCTGCTGACATTCTGAATATTTCTAGGCAAGCATATTTTTATCAGAAGGAAAAGAGTGATGAAAACATGTACTTTTCTGTGTCTGGCTTCTTGAATAGAACGTCTGATGCAGTGATATTTTCACCCTCAATTCTGTTCTTTCTCTAAACTTTCTTACCTAGGAAGTGGTACTTCTAGTGAGGTCAGAAAATTCAGAAGCCACATTTTAGCATCCTCTGCATCAGTACACCTAGTTTATTACCACACCAATGCTACTACCTCTAAAGTGTGGGTGTGGTGTACCCGTGTGTGTGTGTGTGTGTGTGTGTGTGAATCCAGGGCCTGTGCTTGCTAAGCAAGTATTCCATCACTAATGGAAACTCAGTCCCAAAGAGTATGTGTGTGTGATTTACAAATGGAATATATACCACCACATTCAGCTTTGAAAGTATATTTTGTTTTTAAAGTTTTGATATTTACTTTTATGTTACATGCATGAATATTTGCCTGCCTATATGTCTGTGCACCACATGTGTTCTGGTACCCAGGGAGGCCAGAAGAAGGTATTGGATCCTCTGAACGTGCCATTACAGATAATTGCTAACCATTGTGTGGGTGCTGGGAATTGAACCCCGGTCCTTTGGAAGAGCAGCCAGTGCTCTTAACCACTGAGCCATCTCTCTAGACCTCCCCAAGCATATTTTAAAACTATCAATCACTTTATCTGTCTACTGCAACCATCTCATTCACAGTCACTCTAGATACTAAGATAGCTTCCTTTCTGATATCGTTATTCTGTTTTCCCTTTCACACACAGAAACCTGAGGTTCCCTCCAAATATGTGTGTTAGATATCCATCCTTTTACGCTGAATGATGCCTGGCACTAAAGCTGACTCTATAATTGCCTGGGCTAATGTAAAGTAAAATTGTGGAGCTTGTAGAACTATTATGACAGCAGATAGTTAACTCAGGGACCTTTCAAACATGAGTCCGTTCCTGACATACAGCTGACTGAATGGGCCTCAAGCAAGACAGTGCCACTGCCTGAAATAGAGAAGACTCACGGAAAAGATTACTAACTAACCTGGCCATAGTGGCACACACCTTTAATCCCAGCTGGTTCCAGGCCAGCTGGGGCTGCATAGAGACCCAGCCTCAGAGAGAAAGAGACAGAGAGAGGGGGAGAGAGAGAGAGAGAAAGAGAGAGAGAGAGAGAGAGAGAGAGAATTATCTGATATTATTTTAAATGTTAAGTAATTATCTAATTATCTAATGTTATTACAAGATTGTCAGTTATATCAGAATATTCCATTTAGGAAGTTTAAAAAAATATATTATTTCACTCAAGGAAAAAATAATATTTCTGTCCAGACCTCTGGGGCTCACGTCCCAGCACTTGGGAAACTGTACAGCAGGACTGCAGTGAATTCAAGGATGCCTGGGCTACAGTGAGTTCCAGGTCAGCCTGGGCTACAGTGAGTTCCAGGTCAGCCTGGGCTACAGTGAGTTCCAGGTCAGCCTGAGATTCTGAGTGAGACCTTGTCTCAAGAACAAAAACCAAAATAACAGAACCTGAGTATGAATGTGTGTGTTACATTTTATGCATCTGCATCTTTCCAATGATAACATTCTAAATATCAAGTAATAACCTTTCAATTGAATCCAATTTATCCATTGAGCATGCTAAGGTCAAGTGAGGAGGTGATTTGAGAAGAATGACAATAAAAATGGGTAACTTCATTATCAAACAAACGTGTATCCCAATTTACACAGTTGGGAGATTGAAGGATTCAGTAGGAAATCTGAATGGTTTAGCTTTAATATTTAACTCAAGTCTACCTGAATGCTTTAGATGTTTGGATTTGAAAAGAGCATTTGCAAATTTAAATAAGTTTTGTAATATCTTCATTCTGTCTACTCTCAGAACAAGAAGAAAGCTCATAAATATTGTGGGGGCAAGGGAGATAGCTCAAAGGTCAGGAGCATGCTCTGCCCAGGCAGAGGGCCAGAGCTCTGAACCCAGCACCCACATGGTGGCTGCAACCACCTGCAGCGAGCTCCAGGTGACCCATGGCTTCTGGCCTCCACAAGCTCCTGTGCTCACATGCACATCCCAAACCTGGCACGCACACATAAATAAGTAAAAATAAATCTAATAATATTTTAGAAGATCAAATAATGGCTTTAGAAGTCAAACGTGCTGTCTTTGCTTGCTTGTTTTGAAACAGGTCTCATGTAGCCCAGCCTGGTCTGGAATTCACTATAAAGGTGCAGAGAACCTTGAGTTCTTTTGGTTTATTTTGTTCTTCGAGACAGGGTTTCTCAGTGTAGCCTTGTACTAGAACTCACTGTGTAGATCACACTGGGCTCAAGCTCAGAGAACCTCCTGCCTCTGCCTCCCAAGTGATGGGATTAAAGGAGCATGTCACTACTGCCCAGCTGAAGGTTGCTAGTCTATATTATGCAGTAACTTACTTTTTACATTTATTTGTGTGTGTGTGCCTTGAACTACTGATCCTCTTGCCTCTATCTAAGTGCTAGGATTAGAGGTGTGTGTTATCATATCTGGTAAAAAAATCAAATATGTAAACAGACTTTTAAACATATGGAAAGCTAATTAAATCCACATGATGAAAGATACTAATTGAAACTAGGTTGAGATGTCTTTTTTATAATCATATTGATAAAAATTTATAAAGTTTGACAACGCACTGTGTAGATGAGGCTGAACGCTAACAGGCAAGGTGATTTAGTGCAGGATGTAAAGCGGTGTGGGTGTATGGAGCAAAATGTTATAACTTCTACCAAAGCTCCACATACATTTGCTCCTTCAGAAATCATACTAATAGGAATTTAACCTGATAAACATCGCAGAAATTAAAATAAAGGTTGAAGATGCACACCTTTAATCCTGAACTCTGGAGGCCGAGGCAGACTCTGTGAGTTCAAGGCCAGCCTGATCTAGAGCAAGCTCCAAGCTAGCCAGGCCACACAGAGAAACCTCATCTCGGAAAAACAAAACAAAACAAAACAAAACAATAGCAACAACAACAAAAATAAATAAATCTTTAAAAGCATATACATACATGTATATCGGGTTATTCATTTCAGAGTTATTTTTTATTGGAAACTACTTAAATGACAAATTATAGATGGCTGAACTGAGATATGTGCACATACAATGGGATTTGGGAAGCTATTTTAATAATAAAGATCCCTATAGGTGCCAAACAATGATTTCCAGGATATATAGTTCTTGATTTCGATCATGTGGAACAAGCTATATCACTTTGAACAACAACAACAAAAAAACTGATGAAAAGAAATGGAAAACTGTCTGGGCACGGTGGTGGTGGCGCCGCCTGCCTGGTGACTGGAATTAAGTCATTCAGGACCACAGGGTGGAAGGAAAGAGCAAGCTGCCTGCAGTTTATCCTCCGGACTTCACAAATACATCACACACACACACACACACACACACACACACACGTATGCATGCACACATGCACACACGCGCACACAAACACACACACACACATGCACGCACGCACGCACACACATGCACACGCGCGCATGTAAACACACAAATTGAAAATGGTTTAAAAAAGATTTAAAAAAAACACTAGATAAGGATTGCCTTGTGTCTTAGACCATGCAGAAATTGATAATCTACTAGAGCTGGACATGAGCGAACATCATGGAGATAGAAACTGAAGAGTTCTAGGAAGTCTTGAGGACCTTGGCATGAATGCATAGCTTCTATCCAGGTAGAACAGAGTTCCTTCTCAACAGCCAGATCAATAAACAAAGGTCAAAATTTAAGAGTAGGATTAAGTCAACTCAAAGCAAAAGCTACTACAGACCAGTTCTAAGAAACCGTAGAGACACACACCCAATCTGAAAAAGAAAATCGCTTCTCTAAGCAAACTTCACTCCTTTAAGAAAGACTGTAAGTCTGAACACCCAGCAACAAAACATTTACCATATCTGCCATTCACTGACCAGCATCCCCGCCCCACCCCCACCTGAAAGGGTAGCCTGGAGGTGAGAACAACATTGCCAACTCTACCCTGAGCTCACCCAGAACTGTGGCCATCATGGAGCAGTGATTTCTGGGAGTCAGGGAAGGGCTGCTGAGAGATTAGAGACTGATCTAGCAAGAGGCCAGGTTGTGTTCAAACTATCTAGTCCCTGTCTCTTCATATCCATCTCTCCTTTATTAACAACCAGTATTGATATAGCAAGCCAGTTCTTTCCTGCTCTGTTCTTGCTCCCACCTGCTTTCTGTCTCTCTTTAGAGACAGGGTCTCACTATGTAGCTGTGGCAGGCCTGGAACTTACAGAGATCAGCTTACTTCTGTCTCCCAAATGCTGGGGTTAAAGGTGTGCCACCACACTCGGTGTCTAATAGGCTGGTCTTCTTTATGGGGTCTTCCCTCTCTTATCTTCCTAACTTGTCTGTTTCAACCTCCCTAATGCTGCGGCCCTTTAATACAGTTTCTCATGTTGTGGTGACCCCAACCATAAAGTTATTTTGTTGCTACTTCACAACTGTAATTTTGCTGCTCTTATGAATTACAATGTAAATATCGGCTCTGCAGGATATCTGATATACAACTCCGGAGAGGTCGCGACCCACAGGTTGAGAACCACTGTCCTAAGGGGTAGGCCTATTTTAGGTTACCTGATTGTGTTTATTTGCCTAAATTTGTCTCACTCTCCTTCCCCAACCGCCTCTTCTATTTCCTTATCTATTTAATCTCCCTCCTTTCCTCTATGAAGCCAATACTATTCACTAGCCTTACTCTGCTTTTTTTCCATTTGTATTGAAAAATACAGTTCTATCACTTTACCGTCTAAAATAACTGGCCCCTAAGAGATAATTGGTGGATTTTTTTACACTTATTGGTGCATGTATGTGTGTACACATGTATACAATCCTGAATGTGTGTGCACAGCGTGCAAATCAAGTGTAGAAGACAAGTTGCAGGAGTCAGTTCTTCCTTTTTACCATGTGGATTCCAGGGATTGATCTCAGGTTATCAAGCATAACAGCAGGAACATTTACCCACTGAGCCATCTTGCTGGCTCACAAGTGAATTTTTTTTTTTTTTTTTGAGACAGGGTTTCTCTGTGGAGCCTTGGCTGTCCTGAACTCAATCAGACTGGCTTCGAACTCATAGTGATACACCTGGCTCTGCCTTCCTGAGTGCTGGGATTAAAGGTGTGCACCATCATGCCTGTCTCAGAAGTGATTTTTAAAAATTGGCTATTACTGTATGTTCATAGTGGGTGGGTACTTCGAGAGTGACTATTTTGGCAGGTGGTGGTTCTCTCTTCGGAGAGTACTGGAGATCAAGCCTGGTGGCCTGAATGCCAGTTCTAGCTGATGAATATGACGCCTCAATCCATTACAACCTAGTTCCTCATGAACACTGAGAACACTTTCAGTAAAAGAGTGGTAGTATTTGGGGGCTGGAGAGATGGCTCAGCAGTTAAGAGCACTGGATGCTTTTCCAGAGGACCTGAGTCCAATTCCAACAACCACATGCTGCTCACAACCATCTATAATGACATTTGATACCCTCTTCCATCTGATGACCTCTTCTGTCATGCAGGCATATATGTAAATAGAGCATTCATATACATAAAAGTACATAAATGAATAAAATAAAAATGGTTATATTTAAGTCCCAATACAGAAACACAAAAACATGAACGACCAAGGCAACATGACCTCTCTAAAGAGTACTAACCTCACAGAAATGGCTTCCAATGATAGTGAATTAAATATCAGACAAAGAATTCAAAGAAATGATTGTAAGTTTACACAAAGAGAACAAAAATAACACCCTGATTGAATTCCAAGAGACACAAATGAACAGCTGAATGAAATACCAAAGTCTTTACAGGGCATAAAACTGAAATTTAATAAAGAGAAGTACTGAATAAAAATGAAACTGAAATATTGGAAAAGGTCAACAAGCTTAATGGAAAGCTTCATCAACAGAAAGAATGAAAGGGAGGGAAAATGTGAGGGCTTGAAGACAAGGTATAAGAACTGGACATCCTGACATCGACAGAGATAAAATGATAGAGAGTGGGAGTGGGCGCTGAGCTATGGGATAGAATGAAAAGGCAAAATCTGTGGATTGTAGGCAAAGAGGGAGGAGAAGAAGTTCATGCTAAAGGCATGGAAAAATATCTTTCATAAAATCATAGCAGAAACATTTCCTGAATCTAGGGTGAAAGATAACCATTCTGGTGCAGGAGGCATTCATAACATGAAGCAGAAAAGATAGAAAAGAAATCTGCATATTAAAATATAGTTAGGAGCAAAGAAAGCATATGGGAAGCTGTGAGAGAGAAAACATCAAGTCACACATAAAGACAAGCCCAATAAAATAACAGCAGATTTCTCAACAGAAACTTGAAAAACTAGGAAGTCTTGAAATGTGCTTTAAGTCCTGAAAGTCAACAACAGCCAACATAGACTATTATGCCAAGCAAAACTGTCATAATTGAAAGAGAAAGAAAAAAAAATTTCCCTGATTAAAAAAAAAAAAACTAAAGAAATTCTTGACCATGAAGCCAGCCCTACAGAAGATACTTGAAGGAACCCCTTGAAATAAGGGAAAGCTAAACACATCATCAGCCCACAGGAGAGAACAAACCACTTTAGACCAGTAGCTAAGCAGTGGAAGAATGGAAAAACACCAAACATTACAGAAATCAGTAAAATAGGAGTCAATACATACCTTTCAGTAACTTTGACTATTAATGGTTTCAACTGACCAATGAAAAGGCACAGACTAACAGATTGGATAAACAAGCAGGATTCTTTGTTTGTTTGTTTGTTTGTTTTTGCCTCTGAGAAACACACCTCATCCTCAAAGACAGATACCACCATAGGGTGAAAGAATAGAAAAAGATGTTCCAAGTAAATGGCACTGGAAAATAAGAAGATGTTGCTGTTCTTATATGTGACAAAATAGATTTCAAACCAAAGGTAGTCAGGAGAAATAAAGTACAGTTCACACAGGTCAAGTTAACAACCAAATAAACAGGACATTACATTTTTAGACATAGACATTACATACAAATATACTTGATTTTTGCAGTATAACAAATACTACTGAATATAAAGTCATAGATTAAGCCCAACACAAATGGTGGGTGACTTTAATACTCCATTCTCACCAATAGACAGGTCATCCTGACAAAAACAGAGAAGCATCTTGAGTTAGATGACAGTAGATCAAATGGACCTCACAGCCATCTACAGAACATTTCACACAAACACTGCAAAATACACCTTCTTCTCAAGTGTCCATGGAATTCTCTCTAAAATGGATCATATACTAAGATATAAAGCAGATTTTGGCAAATACAGGGAAACTGAAATACATTCTTGAACTCCATATGACCACAATGGATAAAGTCAGGAATCAAGAGACTAGAGAGATGGCTCAGCAGTCAAGAGCATTTATTATTCTTGCAGAGGACCTGAATTTGAGTCCCACAATGGGGGCCTCCAACTCATTTTTCTGGCATCTGCAGGCACCTGCAAACATTGTACATACATCACACACACACACATTAATAATAAAAATAAAAAAATTAAAAACCTACCACCCAAAATCAGTACCAAGAGGAACCATAGAACATGCACAAACTCACAGAGATTCAACAATGACAAACGGGGCACTGAAGAAACCACACAAAAAAAAGTTCCTAAGATTAGCCTGGGCTATGCTAGATACTGTCTCAAACAAACAAACAAACGAACAATCCTAGAAATGATTGAAAACACAAAACAACATATCAAAACCTATGGAATATAATGAAAGCAGTCCTAAGAAGAAAATGTATTAAAAGGAAAAATCAAAGAGGGCCCGGAGGGAAGGCTCAGCAGTGAAGAGCGATTGCCGCTCTTTTTGGGGACCTGGGTTTGTTTCCCATCCCCCATGTTATGCAGCTCACATCCAGGGAATCTGAAGCATACCTCGGCAGTGTGTGCAGTCATGTGCACATTTATGCAGAAACACACACCTACACATAATTAAAAATAACTATTAAAATTTGATCTTTTAAAAAATATCAGAGAACCCTCAAATAAGCAATTTAATTACACACCCTAGGGCTTTGGAAAAATGAGAACAACTCAAACTCCAAATTACTAGACAGAAACAGGAATTAATAATCAGGACAGAAATAATGAAAATGAAATTAATAAAACAAAGAATCAACGAAACAAAGTTGGTTTTTTGAAAAGACAAACAAGATAAACAAATCCTTAGCTAAACTAATCAAAAGAGAGATCACTCTAATTACTGAAATCAAAGATGAAAAAAGAGTCATTGCAACAGACGGCAATGAAATTTAGAAAATCATGAAGAGGATGAAATTTTTAGAAGGAAACATAGACGGACCTTAGGACTTTAGACATGTGAGCAGTTCTCAGCAAAAACCTGATCTACAGAGAAACTGATTCACAAGAGAAACGTCATAAAATTGGACTTAGTTCAAATTAAAAACTATTCTTCAAAAGTCCTGGTTAAAAGAACAAATAACTATAGATCACACACACACACACACACATGCGCGCGTTTAGTTTTGTAGAAACCACCAGTCTTTTCCAGAGAGCTGTACCATTTTGCATTCTCATCACCAGTGTTTGACAAATATGGTTTCTTCTCATTCTCACCGGCATTTGAAATTGTCCACCAGGTTTTAACTAGTCCTGTGGGTTCTCACTGCATATTTACAACAGTGACACTGAGTATCTGGTTTGTCATCCATGAGTTTCCTTCAGAGAAGTTTGTCTTTTGACTATTTTCTAATTTGGTTTTATTTATTTTTTATTGGAAAGACAAAACAAAGGGTTTTATTATGACTTTTCATGCACACACAATGCACTTTCAACATATTCACCCCCTCTATTTCTAACTTAATTGTAGAAATTATTATAAACATTTAATTTTAGAGGTCTTTGGATATGCTAGATATGAGTTCTTTGTCAAATAAACATTTTGAAAATTTTTCCAGTTATATAAATATTTTTAAAAATTTTATATGTGTGAGTACTTTACCCACATCTATGTGTTCCTGGTGCCTACAGAACCCAGAAGAGCGCATCAGATTTCCTGGGACTGGAGTTACAGTTGGGTATGAGCTATCATGTGGATTCTGGAAACTGAATTCAGAAACTACACAAGAGCAACGAGTGCTCCGAATCATTGAACCAGTTCTCCAGCCCCCATCAAAAATTTTTAATTATATTTTTCTATTTTTTATATGTGTGTGATGTGCATGTGTACGTATGTATGTATGTATGTATGTATGTATGTATGTATGTATGTATGTATGTTTTGTGAATGGGTGTGTGCATGTGTGCATATGTAAGTCCAGGAGTGATGTGGGAATTGTCCTTAGTTGTTCTTTCATCTTATTCATTGAGGCAGGATCTTTCAGTTGAACCCCAAGTTCACTAGTATGACTATGATCTTGCTAGGCACTTTACTTTGAGGATCTCTCTTGTCCACTTTGTAAAGCAGTTCTTACAGTAGGTCTACAATTCCCTCCCAATGTATAATTTATCATATCAACAAAGTAAAATATAGAAGACATATGAGCATCTAACAAATATAGGAAAGCATTTGTCAAAAGTTAATGCTGACTTCTTCATCACTAAAAACTCTGAACAAACCAAACAGTGAAGCTTCTCAAACCAGCTAAATGGTATCTATGGAATGTTAATGGATAAAAACCAAATGCTTTCCTTTAGAAAAAGATCAGAAACAAAGGGAGGGAAGCCTACTCACACCATTTCTACTTAATTTTGTCCTAGAATCCTTAGCTAATGCAATAGGACAAGAAAAGGAAAAGGATAACAGAAAAAAGGAAGAAATAAAACATCTATTTGTCCAAAGAGAATGTATGTGGGGGTTTAGAAATCCTAAAAAGACTACTGTCCTAGTCACTGTCTGTTGCTGTGATGAGTCGCCATGACTAAGGCAACTCTTATGAAAGAAATGTTTTAACTGGGGGCTTGCTTATAGTTTGAGATAGCAGCCCATTTTCATCATGGCAGGAAGCAGACACGGCACTGGTGCAGTGGCTGAGAGCTTTACACATGACCCACAGGCAGAGAGAGACCTGGCCTGGCATGGGTTTTTGAAACCTCAAAGCCACTCCCAGTGGCACCCTGATGCCAGCAAGACCACAGCTCCTCTTCCTTCCCAAGCAGTTCCACTAACTGCCCCAAATATTCAAGTATATGAGTCTATTGGGGCCATTATCACTCAACCACCACATCTAAGAAAAACGCCACTAGAATCACAGAGTCCACGTTCCAACGTGTGCTGGTTAATTTTTGTCAGCTTGTCACAAACCTGTAGTCATTTGGGAAGAATGACTTTAATTGAGAACATGCCACCATCAGGTTAGCCTATAAGTAAATCTATGGGGGGCATTTTCTTTATTACTGATTGATGCTGGAGGGCCAGCTCTCTATGGGCAGTGCCACACCTGGGCAGATCCTGGCTAAGCAGGGCATGAAGAGCAAGCCAATAGGAATCACCCATCCATGGTTTCTGCTTCAGTCCCTGCCTTGGCTTCCCTCGATGATGAACTGTAACCCATAAGCTGAAATAAACCCTTTCCTCCTCAAATTGGTTTTGATCAGTGTTTTATCACAACAGAAAGTAAACTAAGACACAGCTTTGTTAAAAAATTAATTCTATTCCTCCTTTTAAAATGTATATTTCAAATATTTATTTTAGAATTTTATGCATACATATATACAGTATATATTGTTATTTATATATATATAGTCAGTTAGCCCTCTCCTCAACCCCTTCCTCTAACTCCTCCCATACTTGGCTCCCATCCCCCACACCCTCCGGAAGTTACAGTCTCATTTTTTGGTGTGGGTTTTTGGGGGAGGGGTTGTTTGTTTGTTTATTTTTGAGACCTTGTAGCCTTGGCTGTCCTGGAACTTGCTCTGTAGACCAGGCTGGCCTTAAACTTACAGAGATCCACCTATCTCTGCCTCCCAAGTTCTGGGATTAAAGACATGTGCCATCACTGCCTGGCCTTTTCTCTTTCTTTTTGTTGTTATGTAAGTTTTTTTTTTTCTTTTTCTTTAGGAAAATGAACTTTTATTTTTATCCCACACCTAACAAAAACATCAACTCAAAACTGATCAGAAATAAAATTATAAACAATAAAACTACAAAACCAGAAAAGGATATAGCTGAAAATCACATTTTCAGTGGGCACAGACATAAGCAATACAAAGCAAAGGAGCTGGAAATGAAGCACAGGGACTGGGCCTCTTCTGTCATGAATGAGGCCCTGAGTTTGATTCCCACCTCTCATTTTATTAATAAATGAACCTTTGAGTAGGTTGGGGCTTTATCAAAATTACAGCTTTTCTCCCGAGTCCTACTAAGGGAATAAAAACACAAGTCTTCATCTGGGACATGATGTACACAAGTCACTTATGAGCAAATGAAGTCACACATAGGACACATTTTAAAAAGCTTTCATAATTCAATTTTAAGAAGACGATCAATGAAGTTAATGAGGAGTGAAAGATATGAGCTGATAGCTCATGAAAATGTAACAGGAAAACACACTTAGTGTCTTTAGTCAATAAGGAAACATGGATTGAAAACAGCGCATTAGTACTACACACATTTACTACAATGGGTAATACGCACAAGTCTGGCTACAGGACAGGCCGGTGATGACTCAAATCAGAATTCTCTGTAGATTTTCAGGAAGAATGTAAGGTGAGTCTACAACTTTGAAAACAGTTTTAGTTTCTTGAAAAGTGGGTATTTCTCATCTCAGCAGGTAATCCTTGCTATGTAACTCTGACTAAGTTTCAACCTCTGATTCTCCTGTCTTCACCCCCAAGGGCTGGGATTACCCACATGTGCCACCCTGCTCATCTTCAACCCTGCCTGGATTATTTGTCATACACATACATACATACATACATACATACATACATACATACATACATACATGTGTGTGCATATAGTAACTACATGAGTATCTGCACACAGGTGTCAATACCACATTAATGTTCAATAATACCAAAGTGGGGAAAAACCCAGATGCTTTTAGCAGCAGAATGGATACACAAGTTGCTATATTTCCACAGGAATGTAAAGAAGCAAGCCACTGATACATACACACATCACCACAGATGAATTTCAAAATCACAGAGTGAAGGACAGTTGCACACAAAAGAAGTACGTGTTATGAAATTCCATTTAGAGGAAATCCCAGAAGAGGCAGAGCTGATTTATAATGGCCTCTCAGTCGTTGCCAGGATCCGGGGGTGAGAGGAATTGGCTGCACAGGGCTGGGAGGGGACTTCTGAAGGTTGCAGAGATGCACTGTGTGTTTACTGGGGCAGTGGCTGACAGATGTATAAACTCACACAGCTCAGTGAGCTGTACAATTTTAAGAGGTTAACTTTTAATGTACATAAGTTATGCTTCAATAAAGCCAGTGAATTTTAAAGACAAAGTACACAACAATCCATACTGGACACCCTCACTTTACACAACACCACAGGCCTTTAAATATATCTGTGTGAGCTGAAACTGTAGAAATCAATCTTAATAATCAATAAAAAAATGGATGATTGTTCTGTGGCCTTGTAAAGTTTTCTGTTAAAATATTAAAAACTCTTATTGTTGGTTATAAGTTATATGCAAATAAAAACAGTAATTTATTTACTATGGTACAATATTTTTAAATTAGGACTTTTGAAAATTAGACAGCTATTTGTAATAAAGAATGATAATCTTTTGTAAGGCAAACTGCCATTTCTTTCCGCATTTGGATTAATTTCCAACATTTATCCACTTAGCTTTCAATGTTGTGAGCATTCTCTGAGAGTTCCTTCAATGTGAGGGTTTTGTTTGGCGGGACTTTCCCGGGAGCAGCTTCATCCTTCCTGTTATAGCTGCTTCCCCCATGCATGTTTATACACATTCAGCTTTACTAAGCCTTGGCTCTGTGCATGTTCACGGGAACATTTGACCATGCGTGCAGTCTTGGAAGCCCGAGAATACCAGGTGTCTTGTTCTGTAACTGTCTTACCTCTTTGAGGTGTGCTTTCTCACCGAACCTAAGGCTACACTGGTCGCTGGCAAGTCCCAATGATTCTGCTGCATGACCTTACCCCAGCACTGGATTGCAACCACTGAATGTCCACTCTAGTCACACAGGTTCTGGATCTGAACTCAGGTCTTTACACTTGCCTAGCAAGCTCTCAGCCATCTGTCCATTTTGAGATTTTAAAACATACCTGTGACAGGCCATTTGCTTCGTCCTGTGTGTCTTCTGCATATGAAACAGGGATGCCTCAGCAACAGTTCTCATCACAACCATGCTCCACCAGCACTGTCTAGAGACGCTCAGAGCCGCACGGTGACAGCCAGCTCCTTCCTCTAGAGCTCTGCTCACATTCAGCTCCCACTTTGCTGGCAGCAGCATCTCTTTTCTTTACTGACTAGCTCCCTTTAAACAGTGTTATAAAGATGCCATGGGGGGTTCTGGGGATGGAGAGAAGGCTCAGTGCTTAAGGGCGCCAGCTGCTTTTCCAGAAAACAGGGGTTTGACTTCCAGCACCCACGTGGTAGGTAACTCCAGTCCCAGGAGGTCCAGTGCCATATGCTGAGCACTGTGGGAACTACATGAACGTAGTGCATAGACACACATTCCGGCAAACACTCACAGACATAAAAATAAAATCCTCCAAAATTAATACTGTGTGGCTTTGTCATCGGGAGACAAAGAGACACCACAGTTAGATACTTTGTTGTCTGTGAACAAATTAATTAACAATCACAGTGACAGATGTTGGAAGAAACCATGGAACTGGTCACTCCCACTTAACTCATCTGTAATCTACAAAGTGGTGTGTGCAGTGAAGGGCCATCAGCACAGTTAGTGCTTTATACAGTTTCTCAGGGTTAATGTATCTCTGAACTATTTTTAGGACGTTGATGTTATTTAAACTGTGGTTAAGTTATTTTTAGTACTTCAAAGCCAGGACTGTTGTTTTTGTTCAACCAGAGGAAGCAAACAAATGTAAACACGTTTTTTTTTTTTAATAAGAAAAACATAGGAAGGCAAATCAGAAATGAATGGAGTCATCAACAGCATGCCATACATATGAGATAGAAGGGACAAGGAAGGAGTCATACTTTATGGAGGACTTTTTAAAAAAGATGTCTTTTTATTTTGTGTTTGCCCGAACATGCATCTCACATGTGCAGTGCCCATGGAGGCCAGAAGAAGGCATCAGATACCTTGGGAGGCTTCTGAGCTCTATGTGGGTACTAAGAATTGAACTCCTGTCCTCTGGAGGAGCAGCCAGTGCTCTTAACCACTGAACCATCTCTCCAGCCTCTGTATTCTTACTTTCTCACTTGGGCTTTAACTACTTTAATAGTTTACATATTCAAGAAGTACAAGTCAGGGCTGGAGATGTGGTCCAGTTGGTAGAGTGCTTGTCTAGTGCACAGGAAGCCCTAGTTTCTATCCCCAACAACATAACGTCCAGTGTGTGTGGCAAATGTCTGTGATCCCAGCCTCTGCCTCAGGCAGAGGCGAGAGGATCAGAAGTTCAAGGTCATCTTTAATTCTCAGGACAGTCTAGACCATAAGAAACCTTGTTTAACAAAAACAAAAGACAAGGGTTCTAGAGAGATGTTTCAAGGGTCCAGAGAACTGATTGCTCTTTTGGAGGACCTGGGTTCAATTCCAAGCAACCACATGGCACCAACATACACATGATGTACAGATACACATGAAGACAGAACATCCAATCCCATAAAATAAAACATAAAAAAATACTACAAAAAATCCAAAAACAACAACAAAAACGCAACAAACATCAGTTGTATCAACAACCACAAATCAAAAAGCATGTGGAAAGTTTCTAAAATTGCACATAAACCAAACAGAAGGCTTAACTTAACTGCAAATGAATGACAGAACAACACAAGTAATCTTTTAACATAGAACTGTGCACATACACTCTCAGTTTAAAAGCAATCAATTACAAGAAAACTTGAACCTTAGAGGATGATTTTTCTTGTTGGTTTGGGTGCAGTAATTCAGAAACTACTTTCTGTATCTCTCAAGATTGAGCAAAGAGAGACTATGTTCATGATATTGGCAGTCGTGCTCTCACTGTTGGGAAGGAAAAGCTGGAGGAAAGGGAGAAGGCCAGGAAGAACCTGAATGTCAGGCATCAATATGATACCATGATCTCAAGGGTGTGTGTGGATGGATGGAGGTAGGGGCCTCTTTCCGTGTGTCCTAGATCTGTTTGCTAACAGATCTAGAAACAGTGACAGCTACCATGAATGATCACACAGCTCCTAGATCTTAGGTCCTAACTGCTATTCCCTCATAAAAAAGGGCAGGAATGTTCAGATACAGGTAAGACAGTCTATGGATGGTCTATCTCAGGACTAGCACAGGCCAAGTATCTTCTTATACTGGGATATCTTTTTATATCTGAATAGAAGAAATTGTTCAAGAATGATGCCATTGTGGTAAAGGGACAAAAGGTTCTTATGGGCAAAATCCAGAGCAGTTGCTGGGTGGTGGCGGCACATGACTTTAATCCCAGCACTCAGGAGGCAGAGGTGGAAGATCTCTGAGTTTGAGCCAGCCTGGTCTACAGAGTGAGTTCCAGGGCAGTCAGGGCTACACAGAGAAAGCCTATCTCAAAAAACAAACAAACAACAATAACAACAAACTCTCCATAACAAAATATATCTAAAGCATTTTGAGATCAAAATTTTAAAAAAGCAATGGAATAATAATCTTACCGAACAGACATTTAACCACACATAAATAGGCAAAAGGGAAGGGAAGTTCCTCCTTACAGTACAGACAAGTGTAAGCAGACTGAAAATTATCCCTCCTGAGTGTGCTCAGGGCCAAATAACTTCATTTTTAATGATCTGAATATATTTAAAGTAGCACATGTCACTTTCAAATCGGGGTTTACAAAGATGTGGCATCCATCACATTTTCCCTCTCTGGCTCCTTCCTTCTTTGCTTTGATGGAAGTTAGCTGTAACCAAGGAGCTGCTTCACAGACAGTCTGCATCACAAGAAACTAAGGTAGATTAACAGGCAACAAGGAACTTGGGGCCTCATTCCAACAAACTTCTAAAAACTAAAGTTTATCCATTTATGCAAGAAAATTGCCCAAAGTGATACCTTGATTGCAGCCTTGTTAAAACTCAAGGCAGAGGCACCAGGCAAAGCAAACATAGGTCCCTGACCCACAAAACTAATGGAACAGTAAAAATTTTAAGATGCTAAGTTTACATAACTTGTGATAGGACAATGGATAACTAATACACTAGTACCCCAGATACCTAGTTTAAATATAACCACAAGGAACATCAGCCAAACACAAAAGCATCTTGTAAAACAAACGGCTTGCAGTCTTTAGAAACTTGGTTTCATATAACCAATGAAAGGCTGAGGAGCTGTTTCAGACCAAAGTGGACTAAAAACACACAATGATTAAATGTAACATAGAATCCTGGACTCAAAGTTTAAAACGAGCAAAAAGGTAACGGAAGGGCTGGGAAGACGGCTTTATGGATAAAGTGTTTTCTTTCTCTTCTTTCTTTTTTTCCTTTCTTCTTTCTTTTTTGACTGTCTTTCTTTCTCTTTCTTTTCTTTCCTTCCTTCCCCCTTCCCTTTCTTTCTTCTTTTTTGGTTTGTTTTTTCAGACAAGGTTTGTCTGTGTAGCCTTGGCTGTGATGGACTCAATTTTTAGACCAGGCTGCCAGGCTGGTCTTGAACACACAGAGATCTTCCTGACTTTAATTTATCTGCTTCTTCCTCCCCCACTGAATGTGAGTAGTGTGTGTCTGTAGTGTGAGTGTGTGTGTCTGTCAGGGAGGGTAGTGCACATGTGCATTTGTGTGTGTCGCGCGCACAAGCGCGCGTGTTCAAAAGATAAATCTCCCTTTCACAATGAGGCAGAGTCTCTGGTCCCTACCCTGTAGTGTGTGCTCCAGGCTAGCTGGCTCAGGGCCTTCCAGCTGATTCTCCTGTGTGCACTTCCCAGCTCACCATAACACTGCTGGGGTGACAGGTGTGTTCTCCAGGCCTGATTTGGATGTGGGGCTGGGGTTTGAATTTAGCTCATCAGGCTTGGGTACCACAAGTGCTCTTTCCTTCCGAGCCACCCACCTACCCCAGATAAACTATTCTCTGTGCCTCTGCACCCCCGTCACCCAGGAGGCTTAGAACTCTACCCTCTGTGGGCAGAGACAGAAAATGCTGGGGGCTTGCTGGCCATCCAGTCTTGTCAGAAATGGTGACCTCCAGGTCCAGTGAGAAACTCAAGTAACAAGTAACTAGGGAACACCGCCACCCGCACATGTAAGCACTCCCCTCCCCCCCACATAAGCACCCACACATGTACAAATACGCCAATCACATGTTAAAAATAAATAAATATTGGGCTGGAGAGATGGCTCGGCAGTTAAGAGCATTTGTGACTCTTGCAGAGGACCCATTCAGTTCCCAGCACCCACATGAACACTCACAACTGTCTGTTCTAGGGGATCCAACACCTTTGTCTGACCTCCTTGGGCACCAGGCATGCATGTGACGTACACATATAGGCATGCAAAACGCATAAACAAAATAAATCTGAAGAGATAAAAATAAATAAGTGAATACATAAGTAAATAAAGGTAAAATTTCAATGTAGATTGTAGGTGAGGTAACCATGTTGTATCAATGTCATTTTCTGACTTTCATCATTGCGGTGAGATTTAGGAAATGTGTAACAAAACACTTAGAAATGAGAAGGCACAGTATCTACAACCTACTCATAAAATGATGTACATACTTACATGCATATATGTAAGCACATAGCTATACAAACATGTGCCTACACATATACCCCTTATGTATATATAGAGAGAGGTGGCCCCCTGTATCTGTGAAGCTCTCCGTATGTAAGGTCAGTCAACTGCAAATGTAGAATATTTTAAAAATAATGTTCATGTACCTTAGTTCATAAGAGTGCTTGCCTAGTGCCTTAGCTGTATTTCTCTTGCTGTGATAGAACATCCTGACAGTGCAAATTAGAGAGGTAAAGGGTCTGCTAGTCCACAAGTCCAAGTTCTAGTCCATTATATAAGTGAATTCCCAGCAGGAAGAGTTATGGGATTACTGGTCACCGTTCATCCATGGTCAAGGGCTGAGAGGGATGAAGTAATGCATGCATTTTTTTTTTTTATCATTTCACTTTCTCTACTCTTAGCACCATTCAGGACTCTCTACCTAGGGAATGGCACCAACCCCAGAGGCTGGGTTCTTAACCACCTAAATCAACAGAATCAAGATAATTTCTCATAGACGCGTCCACAGGACAACCTGATCTAGGCAATCCCCAATTAAGGATCTTAGAATAGAGTCTAGAATAGAGTCAACTTGACAGCTAAAACCAACCATCACACCTAGCACATACAAAGTCCTACGTCTGATCCAAGAACCACATAAACCATGCATGGGTAGCTCATGCTTCTAATCTCAGCTGGGAGGCGGAGGCAGGAGGGAGCAGAAGTTCAGTCATGCTAGCCTGGGCTACATGACACTGGAGAGACAGAGACAGGAGAGAGGAACAGAGACAGATTGACAGAGAGACAGAACGTATGCATATTGGGGTATAATAACTCAGTGGTATAGGACTTGCTTAGCATGTTTGAGGCCTTGAGTTCAATTCCCAGCAAAACACACAAACACACACATGCACTTCTCTCACATACACTTGCACACATGCATACAAGCATGTGCGTGTAACATATAAGACTTTTGCATAAGGAAATGTTGGAAGGATACTAAACAAATGAATGAAATGTTTGCCCATGGGAACAGGAGGAAATACAGGTTGGCGTAAGAAGATGGGAACAGTAGAAGTTCTCAGCATATGTGATTTACTGTTCTATTCTGATTTTATTTTTACTCATTCAATAGTTTCTCCCCTTTCCATTTGTTTTTTTTCTTTGTTTTTGTTTTGAGGCAAGGCTTCATTTAGCTCAGGATGCCCTTGAGATCTCTGTGTAGCCAGGGATAGGCTTGAGTTCTTGGTGATTTCGCCTCTATTCCCCGAATGCCAAAATTACAAGCATGGTCCACGCACATATGGTTCATGTGGTGGGGAATCCATACATGTGTTCCTATCAAATAATGAAATTAGAAAAATTATTAGCTGGACATAGAGGCAGACCTCCACAACGGCAGCACTTGGGAGGTAAGCGCAGGCACATGAGGAGTTGAAGGACAGCCTTAGTTATGACTAGAGTTTGAGGCTAGTCTATGGCATATGGGACTCTGTCTCACAAACAAACAAAATCATATGGGTCAGCAAAATGGCTCAGTGGATAAAGGGGCTTGCCACCCTCCTGAGTTTGAGTTCCATAAACCACATACTGGAAGGAGAGAACTACCTCCTGAGAGATGTCCTCCAACCTCCACACATGTTCTGTGGCATACACATGCACACACATGCATGCACACACACATACAGAATTTTTTTTAGTTACTAAAGATAGGAACAGGGGTAAACTGCTCAATGAAAAAGCACTAACTTAACATGTATAAAACCCTGGATTTTATTCCTAGCATTAGTAAATAAATAGATCAACTGGTGTGACAGTATATAACACATACTATAAAATGATCCCTATTTGAATAAAAACCATATATAGACTTCCATACACAAAGAACGTGTTTCTAGAGGTATAAAACTAGATATTAACAGCAATGCATTCTTGAGATTCTGAGGCTTGGAAGTAGAACCTGATATTTTATTTTCACAAATCTGCTTTAAAAATTGAATTGTAAATTACATACAATTAAAATGTAAGAATCTTAGGTTCAATGAGTTTTAGAAATTACACTCACTAATTTCTCCATCAAGATATGGAACATTTCTATCTTTGGGGGGAAGGATAGTTTTATCATTAATTATTTCTTGAGACAGGGTCTCTCTGCATAGCTCTGGCTGTCCTAGATCTTACTGTATAGACCAGGCTGGTTTTGAATTCACAGAGATTCTCCTGCCTCTGCCTCATGAGGGCTAGGGTTAAAGGTCTGCACAATCACACCTGGCCTTCTATCATTAGTCTTATTGATATCGACTTTAAAATGTCAAGGACTCTGCATGTTTAATACTAAAGTTCAGTGATTTCTGTGTGATTGCTAAGCATCTTTCATCCCATGCATTCCTCCTAAATTTTACCATTTATAGACAAAATCAGATAATAAAGAAAAACAGATTAAAAGTTTCTACACTGAGCTGTAATTCAGCAGCAGAGTGTTTTCCTGGAGAATGCAAAACCCTCAATTTGAGGTCAGCACCTAACAAACAGCTAATAGAGAATGGACAGTTGTGGGGGGGGGGAACCCAAACCACCATAAAAATATGCAAAAGTCTGTTAAAGTTAATGTTATAAAACTGTGTTTCTGTTTGTCTTTATACTTGGCTGTCACACAAATAAGTGAAACTCTTTTATGTCTATTTAATAATAAGCTTCATAACACAATAACTGAGCAGTTACTACTCTACTCTTAACCCTCTAAGCTAATTTGGTTTCCTCCCAGCATACATTCCAGAGATACTTGTACTTTGTACCTTTCTTGCACCAGCAACTCTCCTGATCTCACTTCCATATCTTCTTTGGCCAAATCTCTTCTGGACATCTGCCCATGGCTGAATCCTTTACTTCCTCTTCTAATTCTCCCCCGACCCTGGCTGGCAGGAAGTCCAGCCTCATTCTCTCCCCTGCTCAGTGATTGGATGTAAGCTGCTTTATTGGCATACCAGAGTACAATTGGGGAGCAGAGTTGATACAACATCGAGACAGGAGAGTCTCAGAACAAGGCTTGCAACCAGATATGGGGGATACAGAAATCAGCATATGAATTACACAATAACCTTATGCCTACAAAGGCTGGTCATGGTGATGCCCCTTTGTAATCCTAGCACCTAGAAAGTGAAGGCAGAGGGATGGTAAATTTAAGGCCAGCATGGACTACAGAGCAAGATTCTTTTATTCATTGTTTTTATTTAACTAAAATTATACAAGTCAAGTAATTTATAGTCTAAGCAGAATATTAGAGGCAGAAAAAAAGCCCTGAATACCAGTATTAGTTTGAAAAGTGGACATTATGAATTAGACACAGTTAGCTTACTTCTTATGTTCTTATAGATCAATCTGGGATAGATCAGCCAGGACCCCCAAAACATACCAGGTTAGGGGTACAAGGAAGCTTGTATTTCTCAGCTTTGTGAGGACCATCCGCTTGAACAGGTGATCACAATGGAAGAAATCATATAGTAATGGAATGATGGACAAATGTCCAACCACACACTTAATATCTACACTTAGCTGTTTCTTAGAATTTCTACTTGGGCGTACTCTTGATTGCTCTTAAATCCATTCTCTGGTCTTCCATACCTGACTGTATGGTCTCTTTATCCATCTAATTGCTCAGTTTGAAAACCTGATGAGCTGTTTGAAAAGGAATGGTCCCCATAGGCTCATATATTTGAATGCTTGGCCCCCAGTTAGTGGAATTGTTTGGGAAGGATTAGGAGGTGTGGCCTCATTGGAGGCGACATGGCCTTGTTGAGGGAGTTGTGTCTTTGGAGTGTGGGCTTTGAGGTTTCAAAAGGCCATACCAGGGCCAGTGTGTTCTTCTGCCTGCTGCTCTGGTGGATCAGGATGTATGTAAACTCTCAGCTACTTCTCCAGCTACTTCACCATGCCTGCCTGCCACCATGATCCCTGCCATGATGATCATGTACTAACCCACTGAGACTATAAGCTAGGCCCTAATTAAATATTTTGCGTTATAAGTTATTTTAGTCATGTGTCTCCTCATGGCAATAAAACAGTGACTAAGATGCCTGAGAATCACTCTAATTCCCTTTCATTCATTGCCTATATTGAGTCAAAATTTTTTTATTGAGGATCTACCACTAGGGCAGCCAACAATATTTCAGACACTAAAGAAGACAGGAATAAACAAAACAGTGTCTGCCCTTGTGGAGTGCACAACTACCTATTCCAACATTGCCTTATTGAAGCTACTTTCTAAACACATCCCAGTCTACTATTTTTTTTTTTTGAGACAGGGTTTCTCTGTGTAGTCCTAGCTGCTCTTGAACTCACTCTGTACACCTGGCTGGCCTAGAACTCAGAAATCCACTTGCCTCTGCCTCACAAGTGCTGGGATTAAATGTGTGAACCACCATGCCCAGATCATTCATTTATATCCACTCCACATCCCTTTTTATATGAACCAGCATCACTTCATGTGTGGGGTGCACATGTGTGTATATGTGCATGTGTGTGTGTGTAAGCATGTAGGTGTTATATTGTTTGTGTGGAGATCAGAGGACAACTTTGGGGAGTCTGTTCTCACCTTCCATCTTGTTTAGGCATGTTTCCCCTTTATTTGTGCTACTGCACTGCATATTCCAGGCCAGCTGACAGTCTGTCTTCCAGGCCATTCTCTCTGCCTCCAATCTCACTGAAGTGTGCTGGGGTTTCACACTACTAAATATGGCCTTTTAAGTTAGTTCAGGGGTGTGAGCTTGGGTCATTGCATTTGTTTGGCTAGCGTTTTTACCCTTGAGCCATCTCCCGAGCACTCCAGCACTATTTACTAACAATATTGTCAGAGTTCCCTATGAGCCTCCAAGTTTGTGCCTCATAGATGATCTCTCCACACAAGAACCAGAGTAATTTTTATATTTTGAATCATATTTTGTCATTGTATTCTTTAAAAAACCCCTATTTAAAAACACCCAAATACAAGAAAATAACTTGTATAACCAAGTTATTTTATAAATAACCAAATAAAAGAACTTAACACAAAATTCGGGATCTTCAATAAGATTTACAAGGGTCTGTCCATCTTGTCAGTCTCATCTCCTGTTCCATTTCTAGTATTCCTAACTCTTTTTATGAGCACAAGTCGCATGGTTCTTCTGGTATTAAGACCCTGACACATGCTAGTCTTGCCTGGCAATTTCTTTTTTCATTCTCTTCGTTGCCTCAATAAATCCTACTAATCCACTAGACCTCACTCTAAATCATTTCTGAATCCTTCCTTGACCTTGAGAATAGGCCTGGTTTCATTATAAGATTGCTGCTTTGTATTTCTACTTGATGGCATTTATCACCCCTGTAACATCCTTGTAAAAGAATGGCACTCATGCCATTTACCTTCTTGCATCCTTGTCATTTAAGGCAGGGTTTTGCTAGTGCTTGTGGGTCAATAAATATGTACAACATAAATGAATTAATGATCCATCCACTGCTAGAATTGGGCAAACACCAATACTTACTGTTTCTGGGTGGGATGTTCCAACCTGCACACTACAGGTAATGGAAGCCTAAATATTGTAGGATAGGTTATGGTTACATAGTATAGCATGAGGATTCAGTATCCTGCAAAATTTGTTTTTGAAAGCATGTAAAATGTATGTACAGCATTTCCAGGCATGGCAGTACATGTTGCAGGAGAATCCGAACTTCCTTGGTTCAAAGCCAGCTTGGTTGGGCTATCTAGCAAATTCCTTCTGGCCTCTATGAGCAGCAGGTACACACATGGTGCACATACATATATGTATGCCTTCACAAATACATGTAACAATACTAATCACTTAAAAAGTTAAGAAGCCCTCATCAGTAAAAGCTATAAAATAATAGCTGGGATAATTTTATCAGTTTTAATGAAACAGAAGTATATACCATGTTCATGGATTAGCAAATCTCAATGTTGTTAAAGGTGAGTCTCCTACCATCCCAGCAGGGCCATAGATGCAATAAAATCCCATAAGAAAACCCTGTAGGCGTTTTGCACCTGGAGTTGATATTTAATTATTTGGAAATATAAGACCAAGAATTATTAAAATAATATTTACAAGAAACGAAAGTGTTGGTAGACTTACCTACCTGACTTTAAGACTTACTATAAAACTATAATAATTCATAAAATGTAGTATGGGCAAGGTAATAGAAAAATAGCTCAAGGTGTAGAAATAGTCACACTTATCAGTGAAATTACTTTCAACAAATGGTGCCAAAACAACTCATCAGAAATAGAAGGACATTACCAATGTTGCTGGAAAACATAGGAAAGATCCTGGTCTCTATCTCAGTGGGCAGCCATCTTATACCACAAGGAAAAGTCCATTTTATTGATTTGCTTTGTTTTTTTGTTTGTTGAGATAAAGTTTCACTCTGTAGCCCAGGCTGGCCTGGAATTCACTACGAGAACCTCAAACTCATGGTGATCATCCAGTCTCCTGAGTGTTGATGTTGTAGGCATGGTTAAAAAGCAAAATCTGTTTAAAATGGAGTAAATAAAAATGAAGCAGTAATTGTTAAATAAACACTTCTTTTCCCTGGGAATACTCAATTTATTTACTTATAAGCCAGTAGAACACGGTGTTACAGAAGCTAAGTTTGGAACATTCAGGCCATGCATACTTGCTGATAGGCCTTGTTGTTGTTGGCAGACTTTAGGAGATCCCACAGGTAGGCATCAAGGTTGAAGCTACTAGGTTATCCATTTGCTTAACCCTCTTTAGAGGTCAAAAG
Source organism: Pachyuromys duprasi (assembly GCA_028658305.1). Classification (NCBI taxonomy): domain Eukaryota; kingdom Metazoa; phylum Chordata; class Mammalia; order Rodentia; family Muridae; genus Pachyuromys; species Pachyuromys duprasi. Next base: position 7,227,536 of record CM053764.1, read on the forward strand.
ACAAGCCACATTTTATATCGGAATCAACACAGCATGGAGCAACCGTGGAATCCTGGAATCCATGACAATAAGGAAACCTATGATCAGTAACCAGACACCGTTTCATACATCTCACTACTAATATTGTTTGACTTTTGATTTGCTGGAATTCTCCTTTCATGCTTTCCCGAGTTTGCATTTTGCCAGCATTCAGGAGCTGTGGGTTCTTGACCAGACTAGTCTACACAGTGAATTTCAGGACAGCAAGGGCTATGTAGAGAGCCCCTGTCTGCAAAGGAAAAATAAAACAACAACAAACCCCTCCAATCCAAAACCAAACCCCTTAAAACCAGAGATTGAACTTTGTATACTTTATCTAATCCCTATATCATTCCAATTTACTGGTAGTGAAATACGGAACTTTATTTGCAAATGTTAAGTCTATAATTTTTTAAAAAGGTTTGTAAAGTGCTAATTCAATGAAATACCCACCAGAATTATTTGTACAACTACCCGATTTGAAGGAACAGACCATACCCAGCACTAAGTGCTGGCTCAAATTCACTTAAAACATCTGAATTATTTCCATTCCCCAAGCCTCAACAGGAAACAGGAAGAGAAGATCTTCCTATCAGAGGATGATGGAACAGACATGAACAGAAAAGCATACAACAGCCAGATTTGTAACTGGTGTGGATATTCCAGTGTGAAAAAGGAATATCCACTGTGAAAAGCAACCTGGAATACTTGTTCGAAGACCCTTGCTAAGGAAATGATAATTTTTTAAAGCTTTGGGCCTACCGACTTCCTTGAGGCTTATTCTTAAATTTATTTAAATGGTTGGTGAATGCTATCAGCCAGATCATCACTTAAAAAGTTAAGTGATAATTTTTAAGATTTATTTTCTTTTTAATTATGTGAATTTGTTTGTGTGAGGTGAATTTGTTTGAGTTGGATGAGTGGGATCCCCTGGAGCTGGAGTTAGGAGTAGTCAGATGTGAAGGCAGGGAAATGAACTCCCATCCTCTGCAAGAACAAGATCTGCTCCTCAGCACTGAGATGCTATTTCTCCAGCCCCAGGCCGTCCTTGTGCACTGAGACTTTCCTCAGATAGAAAAGGTCATGTATCGTGATGAACAGGTTTTGAGGTATGTGTATTTTTCATGGTGTACAGATCAAGATTTGCCCCCATCTATATATCAATACAATTGGACTATCAAAGTAAAATTACTAAGCATAAAGTGTAAAAATATGCAACCAAAATACTTTGGACCGTCTGTTCCTATCATGCCTGGCTTCCGGTGCTCACCACGTCAAGTGTTTTTCACCGCAAGCCTTTAGTCATTTTTCTAGAATTGTTCCTCTCTGAGATCACTAGAAAGAGTCCATGCTGAGAAAAATCTACCTATGACCGAACTTAAACTTTATCAAGAAGCTCTTGCCTGGAAGGATGAATTCTGGCTCCCAGTAGTCAGAATGATCAGTCACACCTTAGCCCCACCGAGGGTCCTTCAGTGAGATTTCAATTGAGTCCAGGGGAGTAGAGCTTCCAAGAAGAAATTTCACTTGTCCCTGAGTTCACAGAGGCATTTTAGACCAATAGTCACCCTACAGCTAAAACCTGGCGTCTAGTGCAGCTAGGAACAGAAATGCCGAAATGCGAACCGAGGCAATCACATGAATAGAATTAAGATGGAGTTGGATTTCAGTTTTGCCAACTGGTTGCTGAGGCGTGGCAGTGCCCACCAGGGATGCTAGCCAAGACAGGATATGTCGCAGAGGTGGTTAAGGGAGGCAGCTCTCCCCCGCAGCAGAGTCACTCACAGGGGCTGGCTCTCAACTCCTTGTGAGGAAGGCATATTCTCTTCATGTCTTGCCCTTGTTGGTGGCTGCAGACTGAACCCCAGCTGGCCAACAGAAGGTCAGCCAGGCCTGTAGTCAGCCTTGGAGACCTGGAAGCTAGGCTCAGGAACTCACACTCTGTGCTCCCACCAACACATAGGACCATGGCACTAATGTCTCCTGGTTGGTGGTCAGTAGGAGACATCACAGTTAGGACTCAAACTGGGATGAGAGGCTCTGACCTGAGCAATGGAGGCTCCAAAGGGCTAACCTCAGCCAGGCAGGCTTGATAGAAAACAGGCTGCCACTGTTATCACTGACCCCAATGCATAGGGTGACGTTGCGCTAGAGCAGCGCTTGCCTTGTCCATAGGTAGCTGTGACAGTGATATTGTACTCTGGGATCTGACTCCTGTCCAAGGTCTCTTTTGTCATAAAAGTTTGTAGTGATTACTGGAGGAAGATGTGGTGAGGCATATTTTCTTGACCCTTCTCTCCCAATATCTCCAAAATCAGAACCTTGCATTTTAAAAAGAATGGTTTCTGTCTCGGGTTCAGGATCTTTGGAAATTACTGTGTAAACAGATTTAAATTCCTTCTGGACATCATCTTTATTATCTATAATTTCTCCTTCTCTTTCTCTTCTTTGCTTTGTTTTTCAAGACACAGTTTCTTTGTGTAGCTCTAGCACTTCTGGAACTTGCTCTGTAAACCAGGTTGGCCTTGAACTCAGAGATCTGCCTGCTTTTATCTCCTGAGTGCTTGGATTAAAGTCCACTGTCACCTAGTGTATCATCTATAATTTCTTTCTCAGTGGTTCACTGGTCCATCAGTTCTTCTCTATCTGTTGCTTCCAAAACCTTGAATTATCTCTAAAGCACGTTGAAGGTCAGTGTGTTCAGTTTTTACTCTGTCCACTGTTGTCATCAAGGTCAAACTGGATATGAGTATTTTGGACTACAAAGACATGTTTGGCCCCTGCACTGGCACCCAGATTCTTGGTGGCCCTCAGCCTCAGTGCAGAGGTGCCTAATGATACCTCTTCTTGCTCTCTGACCACAGCTTTGTGGAGTGACAGGGCAACTTCCACCAGGATCTCAGTGATGCCGCTTTGCTGTGGGTCTTCACTGTTGAAGACTGTTAACCATAAAGGATGATAAGCGTTAGCTTGCACTGGCCTGGTGCCTCTAACATACTTCTTTCCATTACTTGCCTTTCCTACTACAAAGGTGGCAACAGAGTAATGCCCAAGGTGATGCTTTCGTAAGATGTCGCTCAACATTAGCATCTTCTGCAGGGTCTCTTGCACATCTCACCACTGGCTGGTAAATCTAGAGCCAAAGGGTACAGGAACTATCATTCACATCCCAGATATTTGTACTAATGCAAAAAAAAAAAAAGTATCTGGTGTCTTATCCCCCTGGAACAGGGTGAGGTGGTTTAAATAAGAATGCCCCCTACGGGCGCATATATTTTAATGCTTGGCCACTGTGGAGTGGCACCACTTGAGAGGGATTAAGGGGTGTGTTATTGCTGGAAAAGACTGTGGCCTTATTGGAGGAAGTGTGTCACTGGGGGTGGGCTTCGAAGTTTCAGAGGTCCAAGCTAGTCCCAGTTTCCCTCTCTTCCTGCTGCCTGCTGATCCAGACCTAGAACTCTCAGCTACCTCTCCAGCACCATGTCTGCCTCCATGCCACCATGCTCCCTGCCATGGTGACAATGGACTAAACCTCTGAAACTGTGAGCCGGCCCCAATTAAATGCTCTCCTTTATAAGAGGTTGCTGTGGTCATGATGGCTGTTCCACCAACTAAGCTACACTGTCTCACTTATGTTGCCCTGGCTGGCCTGGAACTCACTGTGCAGACCAGGCTGGCCTTAAACTCACAGATATCTGCCTGCTACTGACTTCTAAATAATGGGATTAAAGGCATGTGTGCCCCACCATGCCTGGCCATTTAATAGATTAAAAAAATCCTTTCAGTTTCTAAGCACCTATAATCTTGAGGACATATCTTCTCCAGAGTCACCATATAATTCACAGTAAGTCTCAATTTTCTTCACAGAGGTAAGTATTCTTTTTTTTTTTTTTTTGTAATGATCCAAAATTTCTAAGCATATATGCTTTAGACACTGAGATCACAAACCTTGACAAGGCACCACCACCGAAGCCTTGCCCAGCTTTCGGGAGCAGATCTGCTCAGAGAACAACTGGTGACGAAAAGCGCTGAGAGGGATACAGCAACTGCCTTGTCCCCTCTAGCCAGCAGGTGCTGTGACCATCTCTTCCACGGTTAGCCTCACCACTGACTCAGCGGAGACAAGACCCTTTTCAGATTCTCTGAATTGTGATCTCTAGCCATGTGCTCCTTCAAGATCCTTCAAGAGGTTTGCAGAGAGAGGAAAGTTCCAGGTCAGTTTTAGACCTGCTTCCGGATGTTCTTTGTCAGTCTGATTAGGGAGCCATGAGGCAGGAATGCTAAGAGATCCGCCCACTTTCCGGTTTCTGAGTGGGTCAGTAGTGAGACTGCTCTCACTCTAGAACTGCAGCCAGAAGAAACAGAACTACAAGAGTCTTGAGGACAAAGTAAAAGAAGAAGTTTTTTGTTTGTTTGTTTGTTTTGCTTTGATTTTTGCTGACTTTCCCAGCGGAAAGGTGGCAGGACAGTCTTCCTGGTGTGTTTAAATATCTCTGGTTACATGTAACAGACTTAGGCACATGAAGACAAGCAATGGCGATGGCATCCTTTAGATCTTGACATTGGTGATTCCCCCCTCCCTGTAATAGAGAGTAAACTTGGGGCCTGAAGCACACTAAACAAGATCTCTACCGCTAAACTATATCTTCAACCCGGGAACTAGGCAACACTCTTGTTTATTTTTTCCTATATTAATGTTTTCTTTTTAAATCTAGCATGGTTTCAGCTGAAAATGTGAAAGATGGTTCTATATGCAAATTTTATGGCAATTTGACGACTATCTTAGCCATTAGCTTTGTAAGGTAGGCCGGAAAGTTGTCTTTATTATGGGTTTTGCACTATGATTCCTTCCCAAGATATCACCTTTTAATCTCTTAACTCAATCCATTGACTGGTTAGCTGTGGAAAGTACTGAAGAATGCTTCAGAGACGATGATAACTACAGCTTATATCTGTCCTCACTGTTGCTAAGCACGAGTGGAGTTTTGTATGACTTCTCTGAGAAAAATAGTGGCGGCACCAGTTCCCTTTTATACTTTTGTTTTTGATTCAATGATTTGTCCAGTGACAATTTCTTCACCTTTACTTGAGCCACATCCTTTCCCAGTTGGTATCCGGAAATAGCTTTTATATGCTTCCTGTTACCTTTGTCATAGGCCATCAATTACTATCAGTATACGAAGACTGTCCCCAGACCCAGCTATTAGTAGTTTTCCAATGAGTATGGTTTCCCTAGCTTGAATTTACAATGTACCACTAAAGAGTAAATCTGTCTCTTTCCTAAGATACAGACTCATTCATTTGATCAATATCTTTTCACAACTATATATTTGTTTTTGTTGAACCTATTATCTTGTATGCCATAAAAGTAGATCTTTCCCTGCACCGAAATCACTCAGTTTATGACTGGAGCTCTATCCAACTGCATGTTATTGAGAAAGTGGTGATCATTAGCCTTCCAATTCATGGAAAAACTATCTTTAAATCGTATAGTTCTAGCGAGATGTGTGGGCTGCGGCAGCTTTAATGTCTCCCCAAAGAAAACTGGTACTCTGTACTCCACTAGCTTCCACATAATCAAGAAAAAAACCTCCAACCTTCAGTTTTTAGTCATCATTTTCCAGCTACACCACTCAATATTTCATTAGCATGAACTCTTTTAAAGTACAACATGTCCCTATCATTAAAAAATTGCAGCACTACGGAAGCAGAGGCTGGGGATCATACAAGCTCAAGATCACCCTCAGCTACATAGTGAGTTTGAAGCCATTCTGACTTACACGTCTAATTACAGGCCAGCCAGGCTTACATAGTGAGACTCTGTCTCAAATACGTACTTACATACACACACACATAGATGCAAGCATGCATGCACACCATTCCACAGGCTCCTTCTTTAGACTATACTATTCAGACACACAAAAAGCTAGAATTCACAGAATTGTCTCATACAAAACAGTTCCCCCCACCACCATCTTATGGCCTAAGATGTAGCTTCTCAGTCGAGAGTATGCCTTGATTTTTCTTTTTGAGGTACTTTCTCACATAGCCGCTGTTGGCCTTGAACTCACTATGTAGCAGAGGATGACCTTGATCTTGCTTCCACCATCCCATTGGTGGGACTACAGGCATATGTCATCACACCAACTAAATTTTTAAATTAACTGTACAAAAATTTCAAAATAAGTTTTGTTTCCAAACACAGGTATTGTCTTGTATTATCTATGTCATCTGGAGAAGGGTACAGCATTATTCCTTTCCCCAAAAGAATGCTAGATATGCTGCCATTGAAAGCATGCCTTTTCTCTTTTCAGTCAATCACAAAATAAACAGTCATTACTAATTAATGAGAGGGTATGAGCCAAACTATTTATATAGTCTTCCACATCCTTATCACAATATTTCAAATATGATCTTATTATCTCTGATTTTGCTGAAGTCCCCCAAATTGAATACCATGCCAAAGCCAACCCAGTTGGGAAGTTATCTAGTTAAAAAGCACTGTTGGTGGCCTTGGTATTACTGTAATCCCAGCTATTCGGGAGGCAGAGGCAGGAAGGTTCAAGGTCAGTCTGGACGACTTAGCAATACAAAGTCTCAACGTAAAAATAAAATATGGATATATATATGTATATATGGCTGAGAAAATATATGAGCATTTCCTAGCATGTGCGAAGTGTTGAGTTCAATCTCTGCCACCACCACCACAAACAAACCCTCTACTACTGTGTGCTATGATACATTTGAGGGTACTTGGTATCATGGAATCTTAGAGCACCGTTTAAAGATTTATGTCATGTGCATGAGCGTTTCTCCTGTGGATTACGTCTGTGTGCTACGCGAGTGCCCGGTGCCCACAGAGGTCAGAACAGGGCATCTAATCTTCTGGAACTTGGGTTACAAATGGTCGTGACCCACTATGTAGGTGCTCAGAGCAAAACCTTAGTCCTCTGCAAAGGTCATCTCTCCAGCCTCTACCCTTGGAACTATTTAATGAACCAGCTCAAACTAGGAACACAATTATTGCTGATTTTTGAGATACTGTCTAAGAGTCATTACTTCTTATGACACAACACCCATAATTTGTCCCTAAAATAGAGTTAATAGGCAGAGATCAACACCATTAGCTTAAGTTTTAAAATAATTGTTTTTCCAATTACACTTTTCATTTAGTGTTGCCCACCACATGTGAAATACGTTGTAAATACTTTGAATTTCCACAAAAGAGGGCACACTGCCCTCTTTTCTTCGGTGTTAATTACAGAACACTGTACTTAGTTCATTTTATTTACAGCTTAATGTAAATTCGAATTATTTGCTATTTGTTTGTTTATTTTTGCAGTTCTAGGGATTGAAGCCAACTAACTAGGGCCTTGTGCATACAACACAAGAGTTTTTTCCACTAAGCTATAACCTCAGCCCTCTTTTGACTTTTTATTTTGAGATGACCTTAAACTTGCTATCATCCTACCTGAGCCTCCTGGGTACCTGGGATTAGTATCGTAGGCCTCTACTACCAGCCCTGGTTAAAAATTTATCTTTTTATACAGGCTTAAACACTTCCTTTAAAAAAAATTACACAAGCAGAACAACACAATCTATACTTCTTTTTATTTTTAAAAACTTTTTTTTTTTTTGGTCTTGCTTGTCAAGACACATGACATTTGAGTCTTGCTTTATTCGGGAAGCAGTTTTGTTTATCTTTTTGATTACCTTTCTCTAAATTTCAGTAATCTCTTATAAATTTGGATTCCAGATATTATGTTTTTAATAGATAGGTAACATATAAATAGAAAAATACTAGTTCTAAGGAAACACTTAGAATCTACACTTCCCAGAAAATTTTCTGTGTGTGAAAGGGAAAGTTTAGTGAAGGAAGAATATACTACTGGGGAAGTTTCTTCAGAACAAAAACTATGTTCAAAACATTTAAAATTTAAAGATATTTCTACAAAAAAATCTTCACTGTGTAAATGGCAAATGTAACTCATGCTTCTGTTACACTGGTGAATTCTGGATATTTTGTATATCCTTAGTGCAGGTTAAAAGGTTAGAAGAAACATTTAACTATTACTTATACATTCTGTACTACTTAGATAACAGATGGAATAACATTATAGCCCTTCATAATTACTACACATAGGTTGGAGAGATGGCTCAGAGGTTAAGAGCACTAGCTACTCTTCCAGAGGTCCTGAGTTTAATTCCCAGCAACCACATGGTGGCTCACAACCATCTATAATGAGATCTGATGCCCTCTTCTGGCATGTTGGTCTATAGGCAGACAGAACATTGTATACTTAATAAATAAATAAATCCTTAAAAAAACAGAAGAATGAAATAAGACCCTTTAAAAAAAAAGTGATACGGTCATAATTACTACACAGAAATCATATAATTGAGAAAAATTTCAAGTGTGTATTCACCGTACTTGGAAGTCAAACTTGGAAGACAAAAGCATGAAATTACTTACACCAAGGAAGTCTAAGTACAGAGCCAAAGAGATGCACAGGAGTTTGCAGTGTGTGCCGTGAGTCATGAGCACTGGGAGTTTGGATTTCAGGTGCTGTGAAACCAGAAAGGACTGTCCCCCTACAGAGGTTAGAGACAGGATTTCTGGGGCTTGCAGCCTTCCATCCCTAGGCTTGACCTCGCCTCAAACGAATAGGAAAATGATAGAGAATATCCAGCTCCCTCACCCAGCGTCTGTATATGCATATATACTCATACAGACACAAACACCCATGTACAAATAACTTTTGTTTTCTTTTGTTTTTTCAAGACAGGGTTTCCCTGTGTAGCCTTGGCTGTCCTGGACTTGCTTTGTAGACCAGGCTGCCTGGAACTCACAGTGATCTGTCTGTCCCTACCTCCCTGAACCCTGGGATTAAAGGCATGTGCCACCATGCCTGGCGCTACAAATAACTTTCAAAATATACTATATAACTTGTTAATATATGCATTTATCCCTAATGACCAGAAATGGCACTATTTAAAAGACATTAAATGCATCATATGACTTTACTAGCAGATTAAAATGTAATGAAAGGCCACTCTATTGAGGCTAAAGATGGAGCCTAGGGATGAAGTGTTTAGCTCAGCACGCACATCTCTTGGTTCAATCCCCAGACAAGGTTCTTTTTCTTTTTAATTTTTTTTAAAGCAACTGTACTTTCCATTAAATTCTGTTTCTTCACTCTAGTGGAATTTGTGCCCCCTCAGCCTTCACTGGGGGTTGAATCCAGGGTCTCTCCTGCGCACGCTAGCCAAGCTCTACCACTGAGTTCTAAGTTACAGCTCCTGCATTCTTAACAGATAAACAGAAAACCAACACAAAGCTGCTTCATGACCGAAAAGAAAAGTAATTAAAAGTGGAAAGAGTATTGTCGTTGATGATCTAAGCCACCAATTACAGGGCAATATAAAGCAGAGATTGTTTAAATACCGTGTGACAATACTATGTTAATATATCTTTTAAACCAAACATGGTGACTAGCTTGTTGTTGTTGGCTGTCATGTATATACAAATTTGTTGACAATTGCTTTATCAATTTCAAATGCCCATGAATCATCTATACCATGGCCGTTTGCTCCGATTTCAGAATGGACTCACCTGAATTAGTGCATGGTTATCTTTAGAGAATACCGAATCCCCCGACAGCAAGAGAGGCTCGTTCTTCTCGCAGCTCTCCTGGCTAATGAGCGTGTCTGCATAGTTGGGCTGCGGGAAAATCAAGTGACTCTTTCGGGAGCCGGCTGTGAGCGAGACCTCGTGCGAGTAGCTCTGCAGGAAAGCTTGCACTCCGTCTACGCCCACAAAGTGGGAGGCTGGCATGTCAGCCAATCCCGGGCCCGCAGCCCGGAGCAGGCGCAGTGAGTGCCAGCGCCGCAGCCTGAGCGCCAGCAGCGCCAGAACAAAGACCAGGAAGACGCCGGAGACCGCCGCTAAGGCCACCACCAGATAGAGCGTGAGCCCTGAGCTTTGGGAGGCAGAAGGGGACTCTAGGCTGTCCAGGTCCGCCAGGACGTCGGGGATGCTGTCGGCGATCGCCACAGTGAGCGTGACAGTGGCAGAGAGCGGGGGCTGGCCGTGGTCCTGCACAGCCACGACGAGGCTCTGCCTGAGGGCATCTCTGTCCGTCAGGGCCCGAGCCGTGCTCACCTCGCCCGTGTGCAGCCCCACGGAGAAGAGCCCGGGCTCGCTGGCCCTGAGCAGGCGGTAGGACAGCCAGGCGTTCTGCCCGGAGTCTCTGTCCACCGCCACCACCTTGGTCACCAGATAGCCAGGCTCTGCCGAGCGGGGCGCCAGCTCCACCCCGGTAGAGCCGTCGGTAGGGAGAGCGGGGTACAAGATTTCGGGGGCGTTGTCGTTCTGGTCCAGCACGAACAGGCTCAGTGAGGCGTTGCTGCTGAGGGGCGGGTCCCCGCTGTCCCGCGCCATCACTTGCAGCTGAAGGTCTCGGAACTGCTCGTAGTCAAAGGAGTGCAGTGCGTACAGAACACCGGTGTCCGAGTTGATGGAGATGTAGGAGGACAGGGGGACGCCCTGGTGGGTGTCCTCCGCCAGGGAGTAAGTGATCTGGGCGTTCCTGTCGCTGTCGGGGTCGTGGGCGGTCACGGACGCGATGGAGGCGCCCCGGGGGTTGTTCTCGGGGACGTAGGCCCGGTAGGAGGCCTGGGGGAAAGCGGGCGGGTTGTCGTTCGCGTCCGCCACGGTCAGCGAAAGGTGAGTGTCGGTGGAGCGGGGCGGACTTCCCCCGTCAGTCGCGGTCACTGTGAGGTCGTAGCTCGGAACCTGCTCCCGGTCGAGGACTGTGTCCGTGACTAAGCTGTAGTAGCTTCCGTAAGATTTCTCCAACCTAAAGGGCAGATCCTCTTGGATGGAGCAGACGACCCGTCCGTTTTCCCCCGAGTCTCGGTCACTGACGCTTAGGAGGGCGACTAAAGTCCCTCGGGGAGAGTTTTCGGGAACTGAGTCGGTGAGGGACGCGATGGCTACGTCAGGGGCGTTGTCGTTCACGTCCAGAACTGTGACCAGGACCTTGGCCCGGGCAGAGTACCCCGCGCTGTCTGTTGCCTGCACCTCCATCTCGTAGAAACCCGATTCCTCGTGGTCCAGCTCCCCTGTTGTTGATATTGTCCCCAGATCACTGTCAAGCGCGAAAACCTTAGCCGCCTTGTCGTCCACGTACCGGAAGGAGTACGTCACGTGCGCGTTGGCCCCCTCGTCGGGGTCGGTGGCGTTGACCCGCAGCAGCTGCGTGCCCACAGCCACGTTCTCCGCCACACTCACGCGGTACTCGGACCGGGCGAACTCAGGTGCGTTGTCGTTCACGTCCACAACCGTCACGCGGATGCGCGCCGTGCCACTGCGGGCCGGGGCTCCCGCGTCGGAGGCGGTGAGGACCAGGAGGTGCGCGGCCTTTTCCTCGCGGTCCAGCGCGCGCTCCAGCACCAGTTCCGGGTACTTGTTACCGTCAGCTCCGTCCTGCACCTCCAGCGAGAAGTGGGCGTCCGGGCTCAGCTGGTAGCTCTGAAGAGCGTTCTTCCCAACGTCTGCATCCCAGGCGTGGGGGAGAGGGAAGCGCATCCCTGCTGCGGCGTTTTCGCTCATTTTTATTTCTAATTCACTTTCACGGAAGTAGGGCGCGTTGTCGTTAATGTCGCTCACCTCTATCTCTACTCCGTATATTTTCCCCATGTCTTGCACCAGAATCTCTAGATTTAATTGACACTTGGTGGAACCCATACACAGCTCCTCCCGGTCGATCCTGCCCGCGGTGACCAAGCTGCCGCTTCGAGGGTTCAGAGCGAAAAGTTGAGCCCTACCTCTGGAGACGATGCGGACCCCGCGCTCCGCCAGCTCGCGGGGCTCCAGCCCCAGGTCCTTGGAGATGTTGCCCACCCTAGATCCCTTCTCCAGCTCTTCGGGAACTGAATAGCGGATCTGGGTGGATCCGGACTCCCGCAGCATCCCGAGGAAGACTCCCAGGAAGACTAGCCCTTTGCAGTCCTGGTGCACGGAGGTCATTGTCGCTTGAGGATTGTTTCCAGTTCTGCCTTTGACCACTTAAACCAGAATCCGCTTTTCAATGCTCGGAGCCCGACAGTGAGGAGGTGGGGCCAGCCCCCCAGGCCAGTTTCCTTGGAGAGGCGTTTTGTCTCAATCTCTCGGCACTGTGCTTTAGGCGCGCGCAGAGCGAGCAGGGCTTCGCTGTCTTTCGCTCCCTGGTTGGTGAACAGCGGCGCTCAGAGGCCGAATCTATTCCTGCAGAGCCGTGAACTCTGGGAGAGGATTTTTGGGTTATGTACCAGAAATAGCTCCACCTACTGTTCCAAATGAAGATGGAAACAGACTCAAGAGTAGTGGACAATTCAGTGAGCATTTTATTCCCCATAAATCCACTTCCTTGAATTATTTTCAGTAGTTGTCCCGTTTTTCTCAATAAGACAGAAATTTCAATAGATTTCTTGAAATTTCTTAAAGGGAAGGACTACTGTAACAAGTTGGAATTTAAATACTGAAAAAGCAAAATTTCACAATAATACAGAAACCAAAAGTGAGACGTGTTGTGGTGCACCTTATCAGATTCATACGTAGTGGTTGGTCGTGACGAAGATGTATTAACACCTTTAGGGTCAGTGAGAAAATCCCAACTTGCATTAATTGGAACTACGGTAGAGCGATGCAATTATACAGATGTATTGTATTGCAAAAGGACTTTTGGCATTGAGAAAGACTTAGTAAAAGAAAGTTAGTAACCTGAAGAATACTATAAACTCCCTTTCTCCTGGGTCATTTTAATAACTGAGATATACTGGTTGGTCCTACATGCAGAAGCACATCCTAATGTAGAAGAGATTCTCAGAGATGGTCGCCCAGACACATTTCATGTCTCTTGAAACTGTATTTGAGAACCTGCACTTTTTGTTGATGGCTGCTGTACAGTGGACCTTAGCTATCTCCAATGCTTAAGTGTAAACTCTCTAACTTTACAACCTTCTAGTCTCCGGCAGCCATAAAATAACATTAGAAGAAAACTTATTTGTGTGAAAAGATCAGACATAAATGTGACATTAAAAAAAAACAAACAAACCCTAATACAGCTCAGCATTGCATATGCCTTTAATCCCAACACTTGGGGCAGAGGTAGGTAGATTGTTGTGAGTTCAAGGCCAGCCTGGTCTCCAAAGTGAGTCCAGGACAGCCAAGGCTACACAGACAAACCCTGTCTCAAAAAACTGAACCAACCAAACTAAACAAAAAACAAACAAAAACCCCACAAACCCCTAATATATCTGAATACGATTACCAAATTATCAAATTATTACCACATCATATTTGGAACCCTTTTAACATATTACTTCTCAATTTATAATTAATAAAGAAAAGCCTTATAAGTTCAAAGATATTGATCTCCCAAAAAATAACCACAGAAAGTAAAAAGTATACCTTAATTAAAAATATTTGAGTAGGACCGTTGAGAGGTTGCCAGTAGAGGTCCTTGCTGCCAAGCCTAATTGGATCTGAGTTCAATCCCTGGAACCAGATGGTGGGAATAGAGAACTGACTCCCAAAAGGTATCCTCTGACCTCCACGTGGTGTGTAAGCCCCCCCCACTGCGCGCGCGCGCGCGCGCGCACACCCCCCCCATCACACACAAATAAATTAGTTAAAGCATAATAAAATTTAAAATTATCTGAATGCCAGTGCCTCATAACACTTCTAAGCTGTGATGTACACGGATAAAATATTTCAAAATCCTTGAAGCCGAATGGTCAGTTAGTGCCTCATAGAGAAAAGACAGGAAAGAACTGAGATTGCACAAAAGAAACAGGCGATTGTGAATGTAATGTGCTTTCAGATACTCTTTTCAAAGCCGGGCGTGGTAGAGGCAGAAGCAGGAGTATCTCTGCGAGTTCAAGGTCAGCCTGGCTACACAGTGAGTTCCAGGACAACCAAGACTATGTCGAGAGACCCTGTCTCGAAATGAATGAATATATAATCTTTCCAAAAGAATTAGAAGGTTAAACAATTTTCACATGAAAGGCTCATTGAAACTCACGTGGGTAGAAGCAATAGACCCAGAGACTATCTTGTTATTCTCCTCAGTGCCATTCATTGCAACAGAAGCTTCCATAGAAAGGTCTCGCGGAGGGACCATTTCTGTCGTCAAAGTAAGAAACGGGGACATTTTCTGACAATTGGAGGCAACGTAGAGATTGTAGGAATAAGGCAGAGTCCCGTCACTGTAATGGAGAGAAGCTCCTGATTTCGCTTGACAGCAGAAGCCAGACTGGAAACAGCCAGAGATAGCAGGACTGTGGGACTGCCGAAGGCGGAGTGCGATGGCTAGAATCACAGCCAGGAGGAAGAGCACCGAGATCAGGGCCAGGGCCACCACCAGGTAGAACTGCAGCTCGGCCTGCGGGTCCGGGGACAGAGGGTCATCTCTGAGGTCCGGCAGGGCCTCCTGCAGGCTGTCGGCGAAGATCAGGTGCAGCGTGGCGGTGGCCGAGAGCGGCGGCTGTCCACCATCGCGCACG
>CM053764.1:7242600-7277383 GCA_028658305.1 Pachyuromys duprasi
AGGCCCTGCCGGACCTCAGAGATGACCCTCTGTCCCCGGACCCGCAGGCCGAGCTGCAGTTCTACCTGGTGGTGGCCCTGGCCCTGATCTCGGTGCTCTTCCTCCTGGCTGTGATTCTGGCTGTTGCCCTGCGTCTGCGACACGCCTCAGGCTCAGCAGCCTGGGCCTGCTTTCAGCCTGGCCTCAGCTCCAGGCCTGCGACTGGAATTCTTCCCAACTACAGCGAGGGGACATTGCCCTATTCCTACAATCTATGCGTTGCCTCACAGTCAGCTAAGACAGAGTTTAACTTTCTCAATGTGACTCCGGAAGTGGCTCCACAGGACCTCCTCTCTGACAAGGGCTCTTGGATACCAGATACTCTTGGAGACAATGAGGTTCCTTTTGTCTCGGATTCTATCACTAAGGTGAGCTTCAATTTAATTCGTTCTTATACTTAGGGTTTCCTTGTTTTCTAACAAATCACTAGGTGGTTTTTAGCGGTTTCATTGTATATTTGTCTTGTGAGTCAGCCTTGAACAATGTTCTGACTTAAGTATGATAATCTTATTCAACCGTATCTTAAAGAAGGGTTTCTGTCTCGAGTGTGAGGTTTACTTGCCCGTAATTAAAAGTGTTCACAGCATGGGATACTACTTTTATGTTCCACTGTCTCCCCCAAAGCTCATCACTGTTGGAAGCTTAGAGATTCATGTCAGATATCAAATACTCAAACTTTGGTTCTCCTTCCTCTTAGACTCAGTGGTTCAGAGTAAACATGATCCTCAGCTTACTGGTTTGTGAAAATTGGATAGGAAAGAAACACATCACTCAAGGTGGTAGCTTGTTTTCAGCAAAGCATGGTGGGTAGGGTCCTGTTTGAGTTGTTGTCAGACATTGTGAGGGTCTTACAAGCAAAATATCTTGGGGTTCCTGGAAGCTTTTTCTAATTTTTGTTTTTATTGTTCTTACCTGGTAAGACATCTTTTTAGCTGTTCCCAGGTTTCTTTTTGGAGGATGGGCAAAATATGAAGTCTGAGGTGTCTATTATGAAGAGTCAATTTTATTAATAAATTGATAAATGATCCTCATGCATTTTAATAACTTGCTCCTAAGAAAATACATATTGAGGAAGTCTGTGACCTATGCTCATGTCAATTTCTACAAATATGTCTGAAATCAGGTGGTCCAGATTATTTACTCGTTTATTCATGCATTTACTTGTTGATGGCGCAAAGGATCAAATTCCAGGCTCGTGCTCCCACAGCAAGCACTCTACTGACTGAGGCCTGCCCCAAGCCCACGACTATAAAATCATAGGTATCAAATAAAATATTTTCTTGTTGATGAATTACTAGGTAAAATTTGCTTTTCTCACAGGCGGGGCTTTCTGAGCTCTTTCTTGTTTAACACCATGACTTTAAAAACATATCTGTTGTTCTCCAAGGCTGCAGACATTAAATATCTGCCTCGAAGCAAATAGGCTACTCACTACTGCTAACTTCCTCCATGGGAAACAAACAAAGCCCTGCCCCCACATTCACTGTATTGCTACCAAAATCCCATCTCAGTAAAATGTCCACAAGTATTTAGAATATTTAGAATATAGTAATGGGAAACCATAAATAATGCAAGTAACTCAGACCTTGAGTCTGAGACAGGAAAGCTGCTTATAGCCTTAGATTGGAAACTTGGAAATTTTCTCAAAGACTTCACAAGTACACATCTTTCTTCATGTGACGGCAAGTATGGGCCACTCTGCAAAGACACACTAAGAGTTGGGTTTGTTTCCTTGACACAATAATGTACTGTTGGACAAATGCTCATAAACATATCCTGATAAAAATGAAGTCTAGACATCAACAAAGGTAAGAATTTAAATTTCAGTTCAGCAGACTCGATGTGGATAGGACATAAATAAAGGGCTCTGTGGCACTTGAAAATCAAACATTTCTGTAAAGTGAAACAAAGTAATTATAGTGACCTCAGGCTGCCAGAGTCTTACTGTCAGAGTTAAAACCTAGTAAACGTAATCACCGCCACACAATAACACATTAAATACACAGCAAAAACCTTGGAAATGAAAATAACTGAACTGAGACACTAAAAATAGAATTGGTGCAGTAACTGGTTAGGACTCTGAGTGTCGCTGTTCACCAGACTGGGAGAGAATCGGTCCTAGAAGCGACCAGCTCCCAGCTTCCTCCGCACCGGAGATTAGACAAGCTCCTGGTTGGGGAAAGCCACCCAATCTAAGTCCTCTAGGAAATTCACTCTCCCAGCGTTAGAGAAATAAGAAAACAGCAGGCTGAACCAGGACTGAGAGGAAAACGAAAAGACAATGGCGGATCCACCCAGACGCTGGGGCTGCAGCGACCTGCTGAAGTTCTTCACGCTGCTGGGGACGCTGTGCGCGCCCGGAAAAGGGCAGATCCGCTACTCGGTGCGCGAGGAGCTGGACAAAGGCTCCTTCGTGGGCAACATCTCCAAGGACCTGGGGCTGGAGCCCCGCGAGCT
Organism: Pachyuromys duprasi; assembly: GCA_028658305.1. Classification (NCBI taxonomy): domain Eukaryota; kingdom Metazoa; phylum Chordata; class Mammalia; order Rodentia; family Muridae; genus Pachyuromys; species Pachyuromys duprasi. The sequence continues at coordinate 7,245,097 of CM053764.1, forward strand.
GGCCGGGCGCGGGGTCCGCATCGTCTCCAGAGGTAGGTCGCAGCTATTCTCGCTGAGCCCGCGAGGTGGCAGCTTGGTCACCGCGGGCAGGATCGACCGGGAGGAGCTGTGCGCCCAGAGCGCGCCCTGTCTTGTCAGCTTTAACATCTTGGTTGAGAGGAAAATGAAAATATATGGAGTAGAAGTGGAAATCCTTGATATTAATGATAACTTTCCCCGGTTCCGCGATGAGGAGTTAAAAGTAAAAATTATTGAAAACGCGGCCGCAGGAACACGGTTGGTGCTCCCCTTCGCGAGAGATGGGGACGTGGGTGTGAATTCCCTCCAGGCTTACCAGCTCAGCTCCAACCCGCACTTCTCCCTGGACGTGAAGAGCGGGCCTGACGGGCAGAAGCATCCAGAGCTGGTGTTAGAGCAGCCCCTGGACCGTGAGAAGGCGTCTGCTCACGACCTGGTCCTCACCGCTTTGGATGGCGGAAACCCGGTACATTCCAGCACCGTCCACATCAGCGTGACCGTCCTCGACGCAAACGACAACGCACCCCTGTTCTCTCAAAGCGAGTACCGAGTGAGTGTTCCAGAGAACACACCTGCGGGCTCGCGACTCCTCACGCTCTCCGCCACGGACGCCGACGAGGGGATCAACGCCAAACTGACCTTCTCTTTCCGCAACGAAGAAGACAAAATCTCTGAGACTTTCCAACTCGATTCTAATCTGGGGGAAATCTCAACTATTCAGTCCCTGGACTATGAGGAATCCACATTCTATCTCATGGAGGTGGTAGCCCAGGACGGAGGCGCTCTTCTCGCCAGCGCAACGGTGTTGGTCACAGTCCAGGACGTGAACGACAATGCCCCGGAAGTGATACTCACCTCCCTCACCAGTTCCGTTTCTGAAAACTGTCTACCTGGAACCATAATTGCGCTCTTTAGCGCGCACGATGCTGATTCCGGGGAGAACGGAGAGATTTCGTGTTCTATTCCCAAGAATTTGCCCTTCAAACTGGACAAGTCAGTGGACAATTACTATCACCTGGTAACAACTAGAGGCCTGGATAGAGAGGAGACTTCAGATTACAACATCACAGTAACCGTTGTTGACCGTGGAACTCCTCCCCTGTCTACAGAGAACCACATCTCTCTGAAAGTAGCCGACATCAATGACAACCCACCCACCTTCTCCCGTTCCTCCTATTCCACCTCCATCTCAGAGAATAACCCCAGAGGGGTGTCCATTTTTTCAGTGAGTGCCTATGACGCTGACAGTGGAGATAATGCTCGGATCTCTTACTCCCTGGCTGAATATACCTTTCAGGAAGCCCCAGTGTCGTCCTATGTCTCCATTAACTCTGACACTGGTGTCCTGTATGCATTGCAGTCCTTTGACTATGAGCACTTGAGAGACCTGCAGCTATGGGTGACAGCTAAGGACAGTGGGAACCCCCCACTCAGCAGCAACGTGTCACTGAGCTTGTTTGTGCTGGACCAGAATGACAACATTCCTGAGATCCTGTACCCAGCTGTCCCTACCGATGGGTCCACTGGTGTGGAGCTGGCACCACGCTCTGCAGAGCCTGGATACTTGGTCACCAAAGTGGTGGCAGTGGACAAAGATTCCGGACAAAATGCCTGGCTGTCCTACCGCCTGCTCAAGGCCAGTGAGCCGGGACTCTTCTCAATAGGGCTTCACACGGGTGAGGTGTGCACAGCGCGGGCTCTATTGGACAGAGATTCACTCAAGCAGATCCTGGTGGTGGCTGTCCAGGACCATGGCCAGCCCCCTCTCTCGGCCACCGTCACCCTCACTGTCGCTGTAGGGGAGAGCATCCCGGATGTGCTGACTGACTTAGGTAGTAACAACACCCCTGCCGAGCCCCAGGAGTCAGACCTCACACTCTACCTGGTCATATCTGTGGCAGTGGTGTCCTGTGTCTTTCTCGGGTTTGTTACTGTGCTGTTGGCCCTCAGACTGAGGCACTGGCGCGTGTCCCGCCTGCTCCAGACTTCCACAGGCAGATTGGCCAGCATGCCCACCTCCCATTTTGTGGGCATGGATGGGGTACAGGCCTACCTGCAGACCTATTCTCATGAAATCTCCCTCACTACAGACTCCAAAAAGAGCCACCTGATCTTCCCCCAGCCCAATTATGCTGACAGGCTCATTAGTGAAGAGATCACTGAAAAGATTGAGCCTCTTCTGATACCTGATAATATACATGCAAACAAAGAAGAGCCAGGAGCTGTTCAGGTTAGTTCTTTCTTTCACTAAGAACTGGAACATTTTCTTCATTTGTTTTCTAACTTGCTTTTCTAGTATAGTCAAAATCAGGTAATTGTATAGTAAATCATTTGCTGTATTGGATTTAACTCAGTTTTGTTCAATAATAGATACTTTTTCAAGTTATATTTGGCTTAATATATTTTCTTGGTGTTTTAGAAAATCTAGCTGATGACAGTAGGCTTACTTTAAAACAAAGTGATAAACATAATCATTTTCCTTAAAATGTCGCTAGTTTAAAGATCATTATTCTGTTACTAGAAGCTTGTGTTAGTTCCAACTGGTGTGTGTGTGTGTGTGTGTGTGTGTGTATTTCCCTTTGACATATTTTGTCTACACACTATTAGTGAACATGTTTTGTAGGTGTGATGGTTTGAGTAGAATGGCTCTCACAGGCTCCCATGTTTAAGTGCTTAGTCACCAAGGAGTGGAAATATTTGAGAAGGGTTATGAGGTGTGGCTTTGTTGAAGTGGGTGTGTCACTGGGAGTGGGCTTGGAGATTTCCAAAGTCCTTTAAAACTATAAACAAGCCACCCCAGTTAAATGCTGTCTTTTAGCAGGCAGTGATAATGCACACCTTTAATCCAGGACTTGGAAGACAGAGGCAGGTGGGCCTCTCAGTTTGAGGCCAGCCTGATCTATTGAGTGAGTTCTAGGACAACCAAGGATACACAGAGAAATCCTGTCTCCAAAATAAATAAATAAAGACATTTCTTTTATAAGTTGCCTTCATCATGATGTCTCTTCACAATAATATAACAGTAACTAAGACAGTCGAGGATATTGTATATGCCTTATATTTTAGTGTACTGTAGATAACAATTTTCAGTACTTCCACAAATCAGTAGACAGTAAGGAAAACTTTTGCTCAATTCATATCAGAAATGTAGATTAGATTCATACCAATGATAAAAATCACAACATTCTAAAATCAAGGAGGCCTTGACCAAGCCATATAATTATTGCAAATGTGTCTTTATTGGGAAAATATATCAGTGAGAAGTAACCTTAGAATTCTGTTTTATTCTGTGACATACGTTAAGGTCTCCAAAGAGTTACATACTGCTATGTTCAACTGGTATGAATGTGTCATGCCCCTTGGCACCTGCTGGTTTCTGCTTCTTCACTTATCAAAATCCATACCTCTTAAAATGTTTACATTCTCCAATGTAAATGCAAATCTTCTTTGCTACAAGAGCCTAAAATTTGTATTCAAGGAAGTCAACATGACTTAAAGATGCTTTACATTTTAAAATTCATCTCTTAAGCATAAGCTTATTTTAGGTTAATAGATTTTTTTTCTTAATAGCACTTGTTTCTGGATCTCAAATCTCAGGCACATGGATTGTATAAGGGAATAACTACTCAATTCATTTTCTGGACCTTTTCATGTGCGCTTTGCTAACTTACTCTTCAATTAGGAATAAATGGTAAAAAATAAATATATATTAGTAGTGGGATTATAGCTTGTTTCAGACACATGAAAGGTTTATTAACACACTTAAAAGCCAAGAACACTTGATTTTTATTTTCTAAACATTTAAAGGACATCCAGACTATATACATTCTTCTGATAACAGTGGGAACCACAGTATGATACATCAGATAACAGTATGAACAGCAGACTTGCCTAAGGACTAATGTACTAGAAACTAAAAAGAGTATCTATGTGAGCAGAGATGTTCATGTCATTCACTTCTTCATGGAAATGTGTGTGCACATGTGTGTGTGTGTGTGTCTGTCTGTCTGTCTGTCTGTCTGTCTGTCTGTCTGCACACAGTTGCCTATGTGTCTGCAGATACTTATGGAGGTCAGGTGGTGTTCTTCAGGCAACTTCCACCTTATTATTGAGACAGAGTCTCTCATTGGCCTGACTCTCACCAGGGAGGCTAGACTGTCTGGCCAGGGAACCCCAGAGATCTCCTGTCTCTGCCTCCCTGGTACTAGGAATGCAAGCACTTGCCACCATGCCAGCTTAAACACACACACACACACACACACACATACACAGGTTATCAGGCGGAAACTCAGGTCCTCATCCTTTCAAGGCAAGCACTTCATTGGCTGAGCTACCTCCTGAAGTAGAAGTTTCTGGGCTTTTTGGAAACTCGGTTGTGTCATGTGAATATGTTTTTTGTTTTGGTCCCAAGTGTGGGATGTGTGAATATTCTTCCCTCCTCCCACAGAAAATGGGCCCCATGGAAAACAGCCCTCTCAGAAAACCCCTGTGAAAGAGCAAGTGATGTTTGTCAGCTGAAAACTAACTCATTCGAGGGTTTTCTGTGAACTGGAAAAAAAAATTCTTGTGTGGACTCTGAGAAGGGATAAATAGAAGCCCATGGACAGTGAGACAGCCTTTTTGCATCTCTATGTTTTGCAACAGTTTGCATCACTCTGCTGGTTTTCACAGAGACAAACGCTCCATAGAACTTTTCTTGCTGCTTTGGAGTTTTGCCGCTTTGGCAGACCCGTGCCGTTTGGGGAGGAGTCTTGCGACTTTTGCTGATTGGTACTACCTCTGTTGCTGTTTCTTGTTATCTACTGGTACCACTGTGGTTTGCTGCTTTGCTATTTGACTGGACTGCTGGTACCCTGACAACTGAAATTGGTATACCCCTCTCCCTACTAATCGCCTGACTAGGATGTGGGTGGGAGTAGAAGGGACATAGAGACATTTAAGAACCTTAAATAAAGTAGGTGTCTGAAAAATATAAGCCTACAGTCTTCCATCCCTTTTCCATTATTTATAAAGATAATGTTTATATTTTGTTGTGTATGCTGAGACAAGCTTTGCGCAAGGGAAAAACATCCTTTAAATCCCTGTAAACAACTAATAGATGCCATATTTTAAAAATGCTTGTTCCCTACACTGTAAGCCTGTATACCATATATACTTTATATTCTTTCATTAGTTGTATGTGTGTTCTTAAAAGCTAGCTTTCCCATTAAAATTAGGTACTCAAATAATGGTGGAGAGCAACTTCGCTTTCATATGTTTTCAAAAGGCTTGTTTGGGTGATATTTCTACTGTTTGGATAAAGTACAAAACTGAGACAGGAGAGATAGCTCATCCGGTACTGACAGTACTTGCCCTGTAGCGCATACTAAGGTTTGGGGGACGGCTCAGCAGCTAAGAGCACTGTTGCTCTCGCAGAGAACTCCAGCACCCATTCGACAACCCAGAGCTGTCTGTAAGTTCGGTTTCAGGGAGACCTGACACTCCTATGGCCTCCAGTGTTTCCAAGCATGCACATGATGCATGGACAAACAGATAACACACCTATACACATAAAATAAGAATAAATAAATTTCAAAAGAACCCACATACAAACAAAATAGATGTGTACGTGCCTGTAGCCCTGGTGCTGGGGAGGGGGGAGATGGAGACCCAAGGGTCAGTGGGACCTGACGTCTGTCAGGCTGGCCAGTCCGTGAGCCCATGTTCAACGAAAGACCCTGTCTCAGAAAATAAGACAGTGATACAAAAAGACAGTTAACATAATTCCCTAACCTCTGCAGAGAACACACCAAAACCAGTGAATAGTTGTCTAGGATCCTGGGCATAATGAGCTGTTCAAAACACTTTAAAGCATTCTGTTATAAAGTGAGATTGTGTTGCTGTATACCTGACATGTTGTAGAATAACAATAAATAATACATTAGTTACAATTTCTTTATGTGTGTTTTCTAGTTTGAAAATGTAATTAAAACTATGAGACACTAGCTGAGTGGTGGTGGCATACACCTTTAACCCCAGCACTCAGGAAGCAGAGGCAGATGGACTTCTGAGTTTGAGGCCAGCCTGATCTACAGAGTGAGTTCCAAGGATAGCCATAGAGAAACCCTGTCTCAAAAAACAAAAACAAAAAAAAAAACCCACTGTAAAGCACATGTCAGTTAAGAATGTTTATATGAGGCTCATCATAGTGGTGCACTCCTTTAATCCCAGCACTTGGGGAGGCCGAGAAAGGGGCCAGCATAGTCTGCAAAGTGAGTCCAGGACAGCCAGGACTACACAGAGAGACCCTGTCTCAAAATACAAACAAACAAATGTTTACATGAGCTGGGCATTATGGTGCACACCTTTAATTACAGCACTCAGGAGGCAGAACCAGACAGATCTCTGTGAGTTAAAGACTAGCCTGGTCTACATAGTGAGTTCCAGGACAGTCAGAATTATATGAGAAACCCTGTCTCAAAAAAAAAAATTAAATGATCATATAGTAAACCAGGGACCAAGGAAAAAATCAATATTAGTATCATTTTTTTAATTTCATATCTCACCTCCCAAATGCAGATAATTTACCACTGTTCATCTACTTGGGGCTAGGCAAGTGCATGGCTTTCATTCCAGTGTTCAGGAGGCAGAGACAGACAGATCTCTGAGTTCAAAGCCAGCCTGGTCTATAAAGCGAATTCCAGGATAGCCAGAGCTGTTACACAGAGAAACACTGTCTCAAAAAAAAACGAAAAAAAAAAACCAAACAAACAAACAAAAACAAAGGCCCTAACTAAACAAAAAACAAACAAACAAAATTCTTCTTGGAGAAAAAAATACAATTTAGAACAATTGTAATGAGGTGATGAACAATACTATTTGTGAATTAGTTTTTATTGCATGAGAGTTTCATACATGAATAAGATTTTTTTAATCAACCTCCATTTCTCCCCTTCAAATCCTCTCCTAATAGCCTCACTTTTCCTCCTAACTTTATGTTCTTTTGTCAAATAACCTCACTGGGCCCTCTCAAAACCGCCTGTAAATAATGGGTAGCATCTCAGAGCCCACATTCCTGAAGAAAACTAAATCTCTGTCCCCCAGCAGCCATAAATTACCAACAACTCCTCAGATGAGGATGAGGCTTTTGAGCTCCTTCTCATCCGTGACAGTGTTTTGGTTTGCTTGATCTTGTACACTCAGCCTCAACTGCCGTGAATTTGTGTGTGCAATGGCATTCTCATGTCCAACAAATACTGTTTTCCTACAGATGTCTACTCCCTCTGGCTGTTACAAACTTTCTACATCCTTTTCTGTGGTGACCCTTGACCTTTGGAGGCAGGGGATCTAGTGTAGATGTCCCATTTATAGTTGAACACTCCATAGTCTCTTATTCTCTGCATGCTGGTCACATATAGGTCTCTGTGTTATTCACTATCTACTACAAAAGAAGTTTCTCTAATGAAGACTGAGATATGTACTAATCTATGACTATGAAGATAGTTAAGTTTATTGCTATGTTCTATTAGCAGAATAGTAGTACTAGTGCCAATGACTTAGCCAACCATGGAGTTTGGGCTCAATTAATGGTACCAGGAATGAGTTCTGTCTTGTGAGCAGGTTTTTAATCCAATCAGGAAGTGGTTGGTTGCTCCTATAACATTCATGCCGCTATTACATTAGTGATTATATCTTGCCAGGCCAGCTGTTATTGTAGCTCACAGGGTTCCTGGCTGTCAAAGAATGTGGATGACTTTTCTCCCTTGGTCGCATGCATAGAACCTTCCTGCACTTCCACCTTACAACTATCTAGTAGAGATGAAGCTTCCAGGAAGGTAACAGTTTGATTTTGTCCTAATGACTCAAGTATGTGGTATCTTCAGCAGTCTTACCCTCAAGTTGTGGCAAATCCATTTTTAAATCATACTTATTTAATTGACAATAAATTCTTAGAAACAGGAGAAGAGAATCTCTTGCTTCTTACTATACAATTTTATAAAAACTAGCAATCTTTTTGCTTACTTTTCAGGAAAAAGATGAAATAAGAAAGCTAATATTTTGTACATGCCTGTAATCCAGTACTGACATGGCTGAGGAAAGAGGAGGGTGGCAGTTAGAGGCCAGCTTGAGCCTAAATCAAGTCCTAGGTCCAGGTCATCCTGAATGGTATAGTAAGACCACCCACCTCTCTCTCTCTCCGTGTGTGTGTGTGTGTGTGTGTGTGTGTGTGTGTGTGTGTCTTCAGAAAGAAAACAGACTAAGAGCTATGGGATTTATAACTTTTGTAAGTTAAAGTAAAGAGGAATAAAATGAAATTTTACACTCCCCACCACCAAACTAATATTTCAAGAATATGTGTGCTATTTCTTCTGCAGTCACCAAACTTTCATTCATTTACATACTTTTCAAATGTGTTATTGGTCTCTCGGGTCTACTAAGGTAAACAGGGAAAGTGTCATCTCGACCACTTCCTGAAAAAAGAAGTCAAAACTGTAACTATGCAAATATACATTATTGCAACAAGGTAACCTCTGCTATTTGAGAAGTGATGAAGCAATTATTTGGAGGGATAAAAAATTCCAGTTTGCATGAATGGCAGCCTACTACATAGGAAGTATTAAAATCTTGACAATGGAGAGGAATAGTATCAGCATCAATACACACTAAAATATCGTTCTGAGTCTTTATTTGTAGTCGTTAGTGGCTACTGCTGCAGTTCCTCTGCCTGAGCATGGAGTGCCACACTTGGATGGTGAGAAGCAAAGTATTGACCCTTGCAGCTGCAGAATAATAATCTGAGAACTCTGAATCTGTCTGCCTACTACAAGGATATCCAGTCAACAGAAAACCTACCACTAAGACAAAGCAAGTACTCTGAACTCCCAGAATTGCCCAGGATGGCATGGAAAATATCTCTGGCATGGGCCTGGCAAGACCACAACCTATGGCATTTCTCTTCTGCTGTCTGTGTTCTGCTTGGTGCTCTCAGAAATTTACCCAAATAATTCTGGAAGGGCAGCCATGGCCTCACTTCCAAAGAACCTTACTAAAGGTCTGGCATGCATAATTTTCTGTCATAACCAGTGGGCTAATGCTGAGAAAATACTTTACTTTGAATGCAGATGAGGATTTACCTGTGAGTGACCTTACAGATTGAGAGCAAACTTGTGGTCAGAAATCAACTTGTATATTGGAATAAAAAGAGTAATGAAAAGCTATTAAACTGTTATCATATAAGTGGGCTGACCAAGGATATTAATAAAAGCCACTGACATGAGCAGGAATATTGCTGAAATGGAAATCATCAAACTGGACCTACTTGAACCCACATTTGTCCCAGAATCCTTACAAGATACTAATGAAGATGTCAATCGCAATAATACTGCCTGTCTTGGTTGCTTCTATTGCTGTGAAGACACTCCATGACCAAGGCAACTTATATAGGAAAAATTTAATTGGGGATTTACAGTTTCAGAGGGTGAGTCCATCATCATCATGGTGGAGAGCATGGCAGCAGGCAGGTGGGCAGTACAGTAGCTGGGGGCTTCATGATCATCATGGTGGAGAGCATGGCAGCAGGCAGGTGGGCAGTAGAGTAGCTGAGGGCTTAAACATAGAGACAGCAGCCATGAAGCAGAAAGTGAGCTAAGAATGGCGTGGACTTTTGAAACCTTAAAGCTCACCCCCAATGACACACCTCTTTAAACAAAGCCACACCTCCTCCACCAAGGCCACATTTTCTCCAACAAGACCATACTTTCTCCAAGAAGGCCACACCTCCTAGTCCTTTTCAAACAGTTCTACCAACTTCCCAAGCATTCAAACATGAGCCTATGGGGTTCGTTCTTATTCAAGCCCCCACACTACCTCAGCCCAGACCTCACTTCACTTTTTCCAAAGGAAGAACCCAGATGACAGATATTACTTGTATGAAAAGTGCCCCTGAACAGAGAAGGACATTCCTGACACTACTCATCTTCACCACTGTGGACAGAGGCAGAATACCCAGATGCTACACTACCAAGATAAGGGAATTATGGTAGATAAAAATGACAGCCTTCTCCAAAGTCTAACCCAGACTTATACAAGATCAGCATTTCAGAGAACCCGTCTGCTAATTCCTGAATACTAAGAGTGATTGCGGCTGGCCCAGAAGAGACCATCAGTGAGGAAATCACCTATTCTTTTACCACTGTTGATAATGCAGTTAGACAACTGTTCAAGCTAAACAGTAAAGGGGAAAACTCACCACTGGTGGATAATTGGCCTTTGAAAAAATGGAGAGCTATGGAGAGGAGTTCTAATTCAGCAACATGGCTACTCTGGCAAGCAGTCACATCCAAAGACCTGGGACTGTGTGATCCAGCTGGAGTACAGGCAGGCCCTTAGTACACACCTTTCATCCCTCTGGCTGGAATATAGACATGACACACCTTTAATCCTTCTGGCTGGAATTTAGTACACAGCTTTAATTACAAACAATGATGTCTAATTGAGGGGCAAAGTGATGAATCAAAAAAGACTTAAGCGAATGAGGCAGAGATAGGAAACACCAGCTCTCATGAGAACAGACAGGAAGGAGAAGCTACTCAAGAGCAGCACACACAGACACACAGTAAGAGAGAGAAAGAACACACAGAGGAAATAAAAACATTTATACCTGGTACCTAATGTGACTGAATAAGAAGAAAGCCCACCAATGTTTCAGAAAGCAGAGAACATCTGACAGAAATGTTGCAGAGGACAGGAGACATCTGACAGAAAGCCTCAAAGGAAAAATTCACCTGGGCTCATCTCCAGAGGAAGCATCAGTGTTTTAGTTCTGGTGGACACCCAGAGAGACTAAGGAGACTCTTGAGTTGCAGGAGCCTGAAGCCCAGAACAAGAAACAATGCAGGAGCCTCTGAGACATCAAATTACAGAAATAAAAGCAGCAATTAGTGATGCAGAAATCTCTAAGACAGGGAATAGAGTAAGTTACCCTGAAAGACAATTTTAATTATATATAAAAAACTTTTCCTGAATTAAAAAAGAGAAACTGCATTTCAGATACCTTAAGATCAAGGGTAGGAGATGAGGATCCCTTCAACTCAGCATTACTTGAAAAAGCCATTGCAGTACTTATTGCAACTGTGACCACCGGAGTAAACCTCTCCCTGCTCTCAGTTGCAATCTTTATACATTTCTCTCAAAAAAAAAAAAACTTAGAAAAAATAGCTGTACAACAAGAAAAAATAACTATGATAGTACAAAAGCTTGAAGACAAGAGACAAAGGCCTTTGTAGACAACAGAGAAGTACCTATGGTACCTAATGAAATTAAGGATAAAATAGATGGCCTATTGGACCTATAGTGCCACCTCTTAATAAAACTGAGGAAAAGCAACCACCCCCGCTACCTTTTCCAGTTACCTGAGAGCAAATGCAGGAAAATGGTAAAAAGTCACAAAATGAACAACTAGCCTGGAACCTATTAGAATACAAAATCTCAAATATTTTAAATAATCAATAGTAGCTTATGGGATGCACCCACCTTATGTAAGACAGATGTTAAATACCTGGGCTACTCAAAACAGAATTATCCCCAAAGACTGGAAAGATTTAACAGCAGCTATACCGGAAGCTGGTTCTCAGTTACAGTGGCTGACGTGGTGGTAAGAAGCTGCTGTTATGGAAAACTGTAATACATCTAAAGGTGTTAATATCATGAAAGACTAATTCTTAGATGAAGGCCAATATGCTTGATTTATGAAAGCAGATGAAATTTAATGACTATTATTATACAATGTACTTTAGTAGCTTTAAGGTAGAGGAATGAGGAAAAAGTTCTATGTCATTCACAAAGATTATGCAAAGCCTCAGAGAGACTTTTACCGATTTCTTACATAAATTAACACATGCTATGGACAGGGCAATAGCAGATCCAGATGTGAAACAGGTATTAACTGAAACTTTAGCTTTCTAAAATGCAAATGCAGAATGTAAAAAAAAAAGTTCTTGGACCTTTAAAAGCTCAATCACCACCCATGGGTGTAGAACTATTGCTGATATTGACCCTAATGACTATGTAATTGGGCAAGCAATAGCCAATTATTGTAGATATCAAAATGTACATTATTTTAACTTTTGGAGACGAGGCCATTTGAAAAGAAAATGTAGGCAAGGCATTCTTCTCTAGAAGACCTCAGCCTTCCACGATTTGTAGAAGGTGTGGTAAGGGTAGGCATTTGACTAATGAATGAAGATCTGTAAGAGATACTCAAGGTAATTCCTTACTGATGGGAAACTCTCTAAGAAATAATATGGGAAACTCCCTAAGGGAGTTATCGCATATCCTGACAACAAACAATATGAGCTAGGCATTTCCTGTCAGCAATGGAAGAGCTCATCCAAACTCAGTAGTAGAGACCTAATGCATGCTACAAAAGGCCACACTGCTCTGGACTTTGCCACAAGTAGCTCAACAATCAAGGGCAGAGAAGATCTACTAAATTCTGGAGGTAGCAGGAAACCAACAGCCCTAACTTTAAAATGGTTAACTGACAAGCCTATGTGGGTCAGTGAGTGTCCCCTGAATAAAGAAAAATTACAAGCACTTGAGTAACTGGAAGCTCAACATACTAGAACAGTCTACAAGTCCGTGGTACTTTCCTGAATTTGTCATTTAAAAAAAATCTGGAAATTAGAGGATGTTGACTGACCTAAGGGCCGTAAGTGATCCAACCTATAGGTCTATTACAGACTAGAATCTCCTTCCCTTTTCTATTACCAAAAGGATGGCCTATAATAATAATTGACTTAGAAGACTGCGTATTTACTATCCCCCTACAAGAGCAAGATTTTTAAAATTTTGCTTTTACAGTACCTACTTATAATGTAATGCTCAACCTGTGAAAAGATATCAATGGAAAGTTCTTCCTCAAGAAATGTTAAATAGAAGTAAGGAGGGTGAATTGGGAGGGAATGAGAGAGGGGGCTACAACTGGGATACAAAGTAAACAAACTGTAACTAATATAAAAAATAAAAATTTAATTTAAAATGTTAAATAGTTCAACTCTATGTTAGTATTTTGTACCACCCCTAGAAATAACTTGTAAACAATTTTCTCTATCCATAATTAACCAGTATATGGATGATTTCCTGTTGTCCAATTCTGATGCAAATACATTAGAGAGAAGTTTAACAAAGCAAAAAGGATTTTACCTATTTGGGGTTTACAGAGAAGAGATTCTATCAACTATCTAGGATTTAAATTAAGTCAACAAAATATTCAACCAAAAAAAAAAAGGTACAGATCAGAAGAGATCACTTACAAATTTTTAATGACTTTCAAAAACTATTGGGATATATTAGCTGTTTACAGTCTACTATTGGATTGGTTACTCAAGAGTTGAGTAATCTGTTTCATACCTTGCAAGGTGACTTGAACTTAAAAGTCCTGGACAATTAACAGCTGAAGCAGAGAAAGAGTTCACTTGGGTAGAGCAAAAACTGCAGGACACATCTGTGAACCAGAGGAAAAAATTGTAGGACACACATGTGAACTATGTAGATCCCAAACTTGATTGTATTCTAGTTATCTTGACTACTATACATTCTACTACTGAACTCATTATGAAGAAGACAATATTTTAGAATGGATATTCTTAGCATATAAGCAGAGAAAAAAAACTAAAAATGTTGAAAAGGTTTCTGAACCAATTGTGAAAGGAAGAATAAGACTTTGTCAATTTGCAGGAATATAACCAGCTGAGAGTACAGTGCCTTATACCAATTCTGAAATTGCCTCATTATGGATAATTAATGAAGGCTGTCAAAGAGCTTGTAGCAATTATTTGGGAGAAATTAACAACAAATATCCCTAAAGCAAGCAACTCCATTTCATAAAAAGAATTAATTGGATTCCTCACATATAGTAAAAGAGACACCAATTTCTGAGCTCCTACATTTTATACAGATGCAAATACATCAAGAATGGTAGGTTACAAGTCAGGAAATACAGGTAAAGTAATTCAACACCCATATGTTTGGTTCAAAAATCAGAGCTACATGCAATTATTGTGGTTTTGTTGGCTTTTTCTGAGTCTATCAACATAATTACTGACTCACAACATGCAGAGAGGATTGTGTTACATATAGAAACTGCTGAACTTGTTCCTGATAATTCAAAATTAACATCATTATTTATACAACTGCAACAGACAATTCAAAACAGAAATTATCCATTACATATCACAAATGTTCGATCTCATATGGGATACCTGATCCATCGCCACAAGGAAATGAAGAGATTGACCAATTTTTAATAGGGAATGTGCTAGAAGCCTCAGAATTTTATTAAAATCGCCATGTTGACAGCAAAGGTTTAAAGAAAAACTTTTCTATTACTTGGTAACAAGCAAAGAAATTGTTTTTTAAAATGTCCTAACTGTTCTTTGTATAATCAAATTAATTGCCTGCTGGAAGTAACCCTAAGGGTACCCAAAGAAATGAAATTTGGCAGATGGTGTGTTTTACTTTGTGGAATTTGGGAAACTAAAATTTGTATATACCATTGATATTCAGAATTTCAATGGGCTTCTGATTTTTTGTTCTGAAAAGGCTGATTCAGGGATTGCACATTTGTTGAAAGTGATTGCTATCATGGGTATACCTTTATAGATTAAGACTGATAATGCCCCTGCATGTGTTTCTAGTAAAATGAAATGGTTTTTTGCATGTTATAACCTAAAACATATTAAGGTGTACCATGCAGTCCAACAGGTCAAGCAATTACAGAAAGATCTAATTGTACCTTAAAGGAAATGCTTAATAAACAGAAAGAAAGAGTAAGAACCCCAAGAATTAGACTGAATAATGCTTTATTAACCTTAAATTTTTTTTATTCCAATGAGGCAGGAGCAAAGACTACTGAAAGGCACTGGACTGTAGAAAAAAAACTGTTGAATTAGAGCAACGTGTATACTTTAAGGATGTTTTAACATCAGAATGGAAATTATGGAATGTGTTACATTGGGGAAGTTGCCTATACTTCCATGAATGATGAAACACTATGAGTTCCATCAAAATTAATAAAGATATGACCCAAGTAAGAAAAGCTTCACTCGAAAGGGTAGAACTCAATAAAGGAAGAGAAACAGAAAGTCTGCAATGTAGACAACACAGAAAACTGATCCCTCCTGCATGGGGCAGCTCAACAGTTGGCTGAAAAAGGACTGGAAGACAGGAAAACCTTGATGCTGAAATGGACATTTGCTGAAGAACAGATAATCAGGACTGAAGTTATGAAGGATCATTGCATCAACAGATCTTCACAAGAACATTCGGACTGTTATGTTTATGTTATTGATCTTGTTTCTGTTGTAATAGCTAACTCTGTACAATTTTTAGCTTAAACAGAAAGATGGGAGATGTAGAGGAATTTTAATCCAGCAACATGGCTACCCTGGCAAGGGCTCACATGCCAAGACCTAGGTCTGTGTGATCAGGCGATATGTAACACAGGCACACCCTTAGTACATACCTTTAATCTCTCTGAATGGAATACACACCCTTAATTCCTCTGGCTGGACTATAGATACCACACACCTTTAATCCTTGTGTCTGGAAATTACCACACACCTTTAATTCCAAACAATGATGTCTAATTGAGGGGCAGACAAAGTGATGAATCAAAGAAAGATTTGACAGAATGAGTCAGAGAGATGGGTTATGCTCAACTTTCATGAGAACAGATGGAAAAATAGAAGCTACTTAAGAGCAGCACAGAGAGAAAGAGCAAAGAGTAGAGTTCAGGAGTATAGTACAATTTGGTGCAGTTCAGTTGAGTATAATTAAGTTTTTCCAAGCAGAGCAATTCAGTGAGAAGCAGAGAGAGGTCGATTTGAATCAGTCAGCTTGGAGAGGAATTTTGGGCCAAAACAGCTGAGTTGAACCAGCTATTCAGAATTCAGGAAGAACAAGAAAGAGTGAGCTCATTCAGCAGTAAATCTCAGAGTCTGAAAACATTTTAGCAAATGGAGGCTGAAGCTGAAGTATTCAAGGTCCAGGCTTGTCGAATATTAGATTGGACAGAGGATAGAAATGTCCAGGTCTAGGGATAAGGATAGTTAGAGAGAAATGCTCTGAGATCAACACAGGCCATGTATTTGAAAATCTTGGGTAAGGCTCTCATCTCATTCCATCATCTGAGGAAATAAAAACAACATTTACAGAGCCACATAATTGAGGGGCAAGCAAATGATGGTGGAAGTTACACTGTACATTGCAAAATATAATGGGGAAATTCTGTGTTGAATGAAAGAAAAAAATCCGCTTATAATAGATCAAGATTCAAAACACATATTTAAGTAGATAACAAATGGAGCCTTAGACCAGGAGCATATTACAGGGAATAGTGTCATTATCACAGTGGACAAATGCAATCTGTCCCCATTCTCCCAGCACAAAGTTTATTCTGTAAATCTCAGACATTTATGTCAGCACTTAGTTTTCTACCAGGCCTCCTGTGGTTCATATAACTGAGAATAATCCTCTTCTAGAGCCTCCATCATGGAAGTAACTCCTTCAAATACTGATTTGGGGCCTATTGTCCATGTAGCCTATTCCATCTTAGCCAGTGACAGAGAGCTATGGCCATTATCCTATATGTCCCAAGTGGGGTTCATATAACCATAAGAAACTACACTCTTTCAAGCAGACACTGAAGTCCCACATTCAGGATTCTCCAGCCCTCAGTGCCAAGGTGGGCTTGTGCATGCTGGCAGGAAACCTCAGTGACAGCACCCAACATTTGCTTAACTCTTGCTGGGGCACAACAGTCCTGAGCTCCTCTATGTTACACTGACCACCTCAACGAGTCACCTAGTCACCAGAGTAGCAGTGGTAGGCATGGACTCTGAACACATGGCCTGCCTCTCCTGCCTTGTGGGACTGACTCTACAGCCTAGGATTGCTCATGGGAGACATACTGGGCATACTTTGAGTGACAAAATGAAGTCTATCATCACCTCTGGCTGTAATGAAAAATGAAGATTGGCTAGCTTGTCCAATCTCTGCTATACTGTGTGTAATCTTTACAGACAGCTTGCAAAAGATACCTCTGGACCTAGAGTTATTACCCAATCCCCTCTGAACCCTAGACAAGCTCCAGATTTACCTGGTGATTGATCTTTGTGCTCTTTCTCCTTAGCATGGTTGTGGCTATTGCCCTATATCTGTGACAGACTTCTAGGCATGACACTGGAGTCTGTTTTGAGCTTAATCTCTAGTCCAAGGCTGCATAGGAGGTTTTCCTTTTCCCCAACTATGACAAAGGAATTTTGCCATATTCCTCTAATAGATTGGATGAAATTCCTAATGCTCTTAAGCCACTGAGTTTAATTTTCTTAGTACAAAGCCCAAAGATGTTCTTCCACAAGATCTATGTGTTGAAACTTTTGGGGCTGAAAGTGCCAGTCATTAAAGACAACCCAAACATGACTTTGATTCAATAAACTTGCAAATGGTTCCATCCATTCTTTTTTATGTGTAGTTAGGGGGAAACTCATTCACTGAGAGGTGAAACACTGCAGATCAAGTATTCCTTGATTGTTGTGTTATATTAAGTTTTCTGGGCATGGAGCATACAGTGCCAAAACTGTTTATAAGTGCATCTATGTTGCAATTGCTGTTCTGTAGAAATGGTCCTAAATTTTTTGTTAATTCTAGAGCAATACAACTAAAAACATTTCAACAAAGTAACATATCACACTATCATTTATTACACATCATGTACCTTCTTCATAGTGCTTGGTACTGAATTCAAGGCTTCAACATCCTAAACAAGCACTCTAACCCTGGGTTACATTGCTGTCTTGGTCCCTGTTCTATTGCTGTGAAGAGACACCATGACTATGGCAACTCTTACAAAGGAAAGCATTTAATTGGGGATTGCTTACCATTTCAGAGGTTTAGTCCATTGTCATTATGGCGGGTAGCATAGCAGCATGAAGTCAGACATGGCACTCAAGTTGTAGCTGAGGATTCTATCTTTGGACCCACAGGCAACAGGAAGAGACATACTCTGGGACTGGCCTGGGATTTTGAAACTCCAAAGCCCACCCCCAGTGACAAGCTTCCTCCAAGGCCATGCCTACTACAGCAGGGCCACACCTCCTAATCCTTTTAACTCATGCCACTCCCTAAGAAATCAAATATATAAGCCTATGGGGGGTGGGGCATTCTTATTCAAACCACTACAATTTCTAACCCCAGACATTATCCCCTGAATTAAATGCAACTCTATAAAATTAAATGATCCACTTACTTTGAGTAGTCAATGGCAAATATCCTGTGTACAACACAATAAGTAAATATATTAAAATGTTTTATGTGGCATGGAAGACATGTACAAAAATAAGTTCTCTTTGGCAATCTAAAACTCATTGTCCAGTGTGAGTTTTGATACATGCAAAAAGGAAGATGACACACAGAATAACTCAGAAAGGTGGTGGCATGGATGATGGGGCTTGTCTTGAACATGGGTCTGCATTGAAGATGCCTGCGAACGATTGCCTGTTTCTATGTGGCATATCCTGTGTACAGATTAGTAGTCTGAGAGTGAATGAATGAATAGGATCTGAATTTGTTCTGAACAGATGTGGAGTATCAACACATAAGAGGCAGATCTGCCTTAAAATAGTTCCTAAAGTGAGTTGTTTAAGGACTTTGCCAGAAATCCTCTGATGGAGAACATTTTTGTTATCATGATCTTCAATTATTATCAATTGTTATCATGTCTTCAATTCAAGGAGAGATAATAGAATTGTGGTCTGGTATCACAACTGGATTAAGCATCTTTCTTTGAGAAAGGGCTATTTTCAGGAATCTTGAATTTGAGTCACCTTGATGGACAGTGAAGGAATCACGCGTGGAGTCCCTTAAATAAAAGTGTATTGCCGTTACAATAAAAAATGCTTTATGTAGCCTATACATTTCTCTTCCTTTACATTTTTAAAAAGCATACACAAATGTAGCCTGTGTTACAGCCGTTCTTTAAATGTTGATAGGAACAAGTAATGACATCTAAAAAGGGAAGCTCTTCTACTTGCTGAGACTGTCGTAGATTCGTTCACAAAGTGTTTGTGATTATCGATGGCCTTACCGAAAACGAGCAAATGCAGGTGACGATTCACGAGTTCCAGAAAAGTGTGACGCCATTTCTGTTGTACAGGATTCTAAGAGATACTGCCACAAAAATAAATGAGAATTTTTCAGAGAACACCTAAGGTCATTTGAAATCGAACATATTGTTCTTCTGTTTCGTTCACTGTCTTATTGAGAGAAATATAAATGCCATAACTGCAAATTTAACAGAAATAAAATCCTCTACCAGTTTCACAAAACGGGTGCAGTGTGAAATTAAGACTCTAAGTGTCGCTGTTCCCTAACCCAAGCAAGAAAATCAATGGGAACCGGGTTGTGTCCGGATGAGATTCCAAAGCTGTGCAGAAATTCTAACCTGAAATGGTTCTCAACTGGTCGGTCTCTGTCCATTTAAGGACGTTGACCTCTAATTCTGTGGATTAGCGAGTAGGGCGGGGCTGTTCTTCCTACCAGCCACCGCTGGAAAGTCTTTAACAAGCCAGTCATGGCGGCTCTGCAAAGACGCCCGCCCTGCTATGAGCTGCTCCTGCTTTTCAATCTGTTGTGGTGGTGGGGCTCCGAAGCTGGGCAGATCCGCTACTCCATTCCGGAGGAGCTGGAGAAAGGCTCCTTCGTAGGCAACATCTCCAAGGACCTGGGGCTGGAGCCACGCGAGCTGGCGGGGCGCGGGGTCCGCATCGTCTCCAGAGGTAGGTCGCAGCTTTTCTCCCTGAACCCGCGAAGCGGCAGCTTGGTCACCGCGGGCAGGATAGACCGGGAGGAGCTGTGCGCCCAGAGCGCGCCCTGTCTCCTGAGCTTTAACATCCTTGTGGAGGATAAGCTAAATCTTTATCCTGTGGAAGTGGAAATAATGGACGTTAATGACAATGCACCCCGATTCTTAAAGGAAGAAATGGAATTGAAAATTCTTGAAAATGCAGCTCCATCCTCTCGTTTTCTGCTAATGGATGTCTATGACCCTGATGTGGGAGTGAACTCCATTCAGAGCTTCAAGCTCAGCAGTAATAGTCACTTCTCAGTGCATGTGAAAAGCCAAGCCCATGGGCTCAAGTACCCAGAGCTGGTGTTGGAACATGCTCTGGACAGGGAAGGAGAAGCAGTTCACCATCTGGTCCTTGTTGCCCTGGATGGTGGTGACCCTGTCCGAACAGGCATGGCACAAATTCTTGTAACTGTCCTGGATGTGAATGACAATGCTCCAGTATTCTCTCAGCCTATCTATCGTGTGAGTGTTCCTGAAAATCTGCCCGTGGGCACACGGGTGTTAACAGTTAATGCCACTGACCAGGATGAAGGGGTTCATGCAGAAATAAGATACTCCTTTGTGAAGATCACGGAAGAGATCTCACAGATTTTCTCCCTGGATACGTCAACTGGAGAAATTTCCACTTCGGAAACTCTAGACTATGAGGGTGCAAAGTTTTATGAGCTGGATGTTGAAGCCCGGGATCAGCCGGGTCTCCAAGACCGAGCAAAAGTCTTAATAACCATCTTGGACGTGAACGACAATGCACCAGAAGTGGTTGTTACATCTGCTAGCAGAGCAATTGCTGAAAACGCGCCTCCGGGGACAGTAATTGCACTTTTTCAAGTTTATGACAAAGATTCTGAACAGAACGGCCTGGTAACATGCTCTATCTCAGAAAGTCTCCCATTTAAACTGGAAGAATCATTAGACAATTATTTTCGATTAGTGACAAATTCGGAACTGGATCGGGAGCAGGTACCCTCCTATAACATCACTGTGACAGCCACTGACAAAGGAATGCCCCCTCTGTCCACAGCAAGGCTCCTCTCCTTACATGTGGCAGACATCAATGACAACCCGCCAGTTTTCACCCGTTCATCCTACTCTGTTTATGTCCCTGAGAATAACGCTAAAGGCATCTCCATCTTCTCTTTAAACGCAGTGGACCCTGACAGTGAAGAGAATGCCGAAATCATCTACTCTCTGGCACAAGAAACCCTTCAGGGTACACCACTATCCTCCTTCCTCTCTATCAACTCCAACACCGGTGTCCTGTATGCACTGTGCTCCTTTGACTATGAGCAGTTTAGAGAACTGAATCTACTGGTGACAGCCAGTGACAGGGGGAAGCCTCCCCTCAGCAGCAATGTGTCGCTAAACTTGTTTGTGCTGGACCAGAACGACAATGTACCCGAGATCCTGTACCCCGCCCTCCCCACTGATGGTTCCACGGGTGTGGAGCTGGCGCCCCGCTCTGCAGAGCCTGGATACCTGGTGACCAAGGTGGTGGCGGTGGACAAAGACTCAGGACAGAACGCCTGGCTGTCCTACCGCCTCATCAAAGCCAGTGAGCCAGGGCTCTTCTCGGTGGGGCTGCACACAGGCGAGGTTCGCACAGCGAGGGTCCTGCTAGACAGAGATTCGCTCAAGCAGAGTCTGGTGGTGGCTGTGCAAGACCACGGCCAGCCCCCTCTCTCAGCTACTGTGACACTCACTGTGGCTGTGGCCAGCAGCATTCCTGACATCCTGGCTGACTTGGGCAGCCTTGATATTCCACTCAAGTCTGACGATTCAAACCTTACAGTGTACCTGGTGGTGGCGGTGGCCACTGTTTCTTGCATCTTCTTCACTTTCGTTATGGGACTGCTGGTGCTCAGGCTGTGCCACTGGCAGAAGTCAAGATTGCTGAAGGCCACAAGGAAAGGTGTGTCAGATGTGGCCACTTCACACTTTGTGGGTATCGATGGGGTGCAGGCTTTTCTGCAGTCCTATTCGCACGAGGTTTCCCTCACAGCAGACTCAAGAAAGAGCCACCTGATCTTTCCCCAGCCCAACTATGCTCACACACTCATCAGTCAGGAGGGCTGTGAGAAAAATGAGCCTTTATTGATACAGGAAGATCTAACATTTTGTAAGGAGGAAGATTCTCTTGATCAGGTAAGGCCATTGCTTTTCTTTAAAACAAACATGAAGTTGTAATGTTCTCTTTGGACATCGATAAAGTTTTCTTTCTCTGTTTCAATGAATCATATTTGTCACTGTTCACATATGAAATGTCCCCAGAGATCCCAGGCTTGGTCTCCAATAAAAGTGATCAATGGTGAGCTTTTGAAAAGGTATTGTACTATGGATCCTGATCTCATCAATGGATCCATCCATTGTTGGGTTCACAATTGGACGGATTATTGGGAAGTGATGGAAACTGTGGAAGTGGGTCCCAGTAGAAGGAAGTGGTTGCTTGGCGACACAGCCTTGAAGGGCTTGAGCTTTACTGCTGCCCTGGGGTGAACAGCCTTGTCTACCACATGTGGTATTGAGCCTCACTGCAGTGTAAGAGCATCAGAGCCAGGGCACCCTGAGCCTCTGAGCCTGGGAGTCAGAATGAGCCCTTCTCCCTCTCAGGCTGATGTGTCTAAAGATGCTTTTGTCACAGCGATGAAAACGCAACTAAAACAATACAATTCTGAGGTTTTTCCTTTTAATCAACAGATCCCCAAGTCTCTTTTCTTGATTTTAGAATGAGAAAATTCTTATTTCATACTCTATATTTGTTTAGCTCTTTTTTCTGTACCTTTGATTTTTTATGTCCCATTTCCAGGGGATTTTTTTCTGTTGTAGGACAGTTTGGCAATTTCTATTCTAAGCTGAAAAAATGGGATTAAAGCCTCTGCTATGTACAATTAAGGTCTTAATTTTCCATTTTCCTCAATATTACCTAATAGTCCCATGTGTCTTCCAAAATGGTGGCGATTCTGATCACATGAGAGTTATTTTCCCTTCCCCCCCCCCCTTATACAGGGACTCTCTTATCCCAAACTTGTCTTGAATTTGTCATCCTCCTGCCTCTGCCTCAGGGGTGGGCACTATCACACCTGGTTTATGCTGTCCTGAGAATCAAACCTAGGCCTCTGTAATGCTAGGCAAGTGCTCTACCAGTTGTTACCAGTTCTTAGTGAAAGTTATGTGCACCTTGACTTTATCTCTGCATCTTGGTTGTTTC
This sequence comes from Pachyuromys duprasi, assembly GCA_028658305.1. Classification (NCBI taxonomy): domain Eukaryota; kingdom Metazoa; phylum Chordata; class Mammalia; order Rodentia; family Muridae; genus Pachyuromys; species Pachyuromys duprasi. Next base: position 7,268,208 of record CM053764.1, read on the forward strand.
TTCCCAGTTTTGCCCTTTTCCTGTCCTTCTTGGTGAGAATTGGCTTTCTGTTCCAGAATCTTTTTGTGGCCTTTATCTAATTTTGGCTTGATGATAAGCCACTTGCTGGGCTAAGTGCCCAAAGGACCATTGTGCCATTATCACTTTCTTGATTTACATGTTTGGTATAGATGTCATCTAAAGCCAGATCACTTTGCTAATCTTTCATCCTTTATTGTGTCATCCTTTCTCAAGAACATGGTTTGAATATTACACGTTTGTCTCAGTTCTTTGAAAAAGTGAGAACACTTCCAAATGTTAGACAGTTCACTGAAATGCCCTTTATGGTTCTTTCTTCGGTCAGAGGTAACAAATGGAGTGAGGTTCATTTTGGCTGCTGCTTCAATGGTAGCAGTGAAACAGCCTTCTTTGCCTCTTATGAATTTAATTTTAGAAAATCATTGGTGCCTTTGGAAGGGATTGCCTAATCTTTAGTGCTTTAAAAACTTGAATAAAATTCTTTGAACCATTTGTCACTCATTTGAGCCAGTGAAAATCTCTATGGTCTTCTAATTGATACTAAACTTTTTAAACCTTAGCTTTTCTACCTCACACAATTCTAAGATGATGAAATAAAACAACTTAGTGAAATATTTTTCCAACAATAAAGTAGTATAGTACTTGGTAGATTTTAATATGGAGTCACTTATAAGAAATATCTCTAAAAATAATAGACTGACTAATGAATTGGAGGATGGAGGCTTAACAGGGTACAAATAAAATTTACATAATTTATCATTTAAAGAAAAGTACTTGTCATATAGGAACTCTATATTTAATACAGAGGAACTCTGTATATAAGTATTTGAAGGAAATGGAGATCATCACTTAGAGGAATTAATTTTATTTTTTATGACCGAGGATACAAATAATGTTATGGATTACTAAGCAAAAAATGGTGGAATTTTTATTTGCCAAAGGCATAACAAGAAAGGGATGTCTAATGTGGTGGGAGAGTCTATGACTGGCTCTCCTCAAATAAGCTGATGATTAGGTAGGTGTGGTGGTATACACTTGAATTCCAGAACTCAGAAGTCTGAAGCTAGCCTAGCTACATGGTGGGCTAAGAAAAGGGCTACATGGATAAGAAAAGGGAAAGAGAAGAAAGAGAAAAGAAGAAAAACAAATCTTTTGGGGTGTTTGTTTTGTTTTGTTTTAGACACACTCTTGTTGTGCAGCACAGTGCAGTCTCTAACTCCTTGTGTGGCCCAGGCTGGCCTTAAACTTTTGATCCTCCTGCCTCTACCCTTGAGTGCTAGACTACCACCATACCTGACTAGTTTGTGCTTTCAAATAAGAAACTAGGAGTAATACATATGTTCCTAAGCCAATATTGTGTCATTTACATTTCTATAGTTGTTATAAAAGTGTTCCTTTCCAATCATGAATTTTCAAATCTGATTTGTTTGAATACTGATGATATGATTACATTTTATATCCTATGTAGTAGTGTGAATTTAATAGCCTCCCACACAAATATGATTGTTTTATAAGCTCTGAGAGGATTAGAGCTATTTTACCATATTGCCAGTCTTGAGTGATTACGAACTACATCTTGAACATATGTCAGCATTGCCAAAGCTAGCTAATTGGGCTTTATGGGTAAATGCCTAATTTATTTAGTCTTTCATCTGAGTTTCCTGTAACCATATCATTTGAACAAATAAAATATTTACTATAGAAAACCTGTAGAACTTATCAACTATTAAACATATGAAAATCATGGATTAAAGGAAATGTTTTGATCAACTTACCATACAAATGATTATACCAAGCTAAGCCGTCAGAGGGTTTGTCCATATGCTGGATTTTGACTCCACAGGGTCGATACCATCTGCATAAATCACCGTTTCTGATAAAACAATGGCGAGGGGACAGTTGTCAAAGGAAAGAATAAACTAGCAGAAAGAGTGATTGTAAAACACCTACATTTTTTACAAGAAGTAAACTAAACAGAGCTCCAAATAAATGGTTCATCAACAGAAAATTTTACAGAGAATGTAAAATGTTATATAGAAATACTTTTGCAGTGTAGATTTACAACATAGATTTAAATAACGTTCAAATGTGAATTTGTGTTCAAGCGTGTAACTTCAGCATTGCTTCCTGAAAGAAATTGTCTTAAACGTATTTGGATTTATCAAATACTCAATGCCTTAAAATGTATCCGTGGTGTTTGGGGTGAAGAAATTTAAGCAAACAAATTTTGAAGAATTAGACAGCTTTCTGTAAAATCAGTTTGCTTCAAGGCGGTGCAGTAACTCAGTGAGGACTCTGCGTGCCGCTGTTCACCAGCCTGGAGAAGGTGGTGCCTGAGCTCGGAACCGCCGAGTTTACAGGACAAAGAAAGGGCAGCCTGAGACAAGCCCTCCTCCAAGCTGCACCAAACTCAAGCCTTCTTTCTGCTGCCTTCCCGGCTTCTCTTCCCCACACCGGGGGTCCGGGTAGACACTCCTGGGTTCTGAAACACGTTCCGAGACCTCTCAGGGTCTGAGCAAGACCCGCAGGTCGGCAATGGCGCCTGGGCAGAGGGGCGCGGACTACAGAGGATTCGTGCTGCTCTCCGTTCTCCTGGGGACTCAGTGGGAGGCCTGGGCAGGACAGGTCCTCTACTCCGTGTCTGAAGAGACAGAAGAGGGGTCTTTTGTGGGAAATATCTCTAAGGACCTGGGACTAGAGCCCCGTGAGCTGACGGAGCGCGGAGTCCGCATCGTCTCCAAAGGTAAGACCCAGCTTTTCTCCCTGAATCCGCGGAGCGGCAGCTTGGTCACCGCGGGCAGGGTAGACCGGGAGGAGCTGTGCGCCCAGAGCCCGCGGTGTCTCGTGAGCTTTAACATCTTGATAGAAGACAAAATGAACCTTTACCCTATAGAAGTGGAAATAATGGATGTTAATGACAACGCTCCCAGATTCTTAACGGAAGAAATACACGTAAAAATAATGGAGAACGCAGCTCCTGGGGTGCGGTTTCCACTAAGCGAGGCTACAGACTCGGACGTGGGCACGAACTCCCTCCAGACATACCAGCTCAGCCCTAATCGCCACTTCTCCCTGGTTGTGCAAAGTGGAGATGATGGAACTAAGTACCCAGAGCTGGTGCTGGAGAAGGTTCTGGATCGAGAAGAAGAGGGGGTTCACCACCTGGTCCTCACGGCCTATGATGGCGGGGACCCACCCCGATCGGGCACTACTAGCATCCGCGTGACAGTGGTGGATGTGAATGATCACGTGCCAGTCTTCTCTCTGCCCCGGTACCAAGCGACAGTCCCTGAGAACGTGCCACCGGGCACAAGACTTCTCACAGTAAATGCTATCGACCTGGATGAGGGAGTCAATGGGGAAGTGACTTACTCTTTTCGGAAAATTACCCCAGAACTTGTACAAATATTCCATCTGGGCTCTCTTACAGGAGAACTGTCGACTTTAAAAGGTCTAGATTATGAGGAATCCAGCTTCTATGAACTGGAAGTTCAGGCTCAAGATGGTGCTGGTAGTCTGGCCAAGGCAAAAGTACTGATCAGGACTTTAGATGTGAATGACAATGCCCCAGAAGTGACTGTCACGTCTGTGAGCAGCCCTGTCCCTGAAGATACACCACCTGGGACAGTGGTCGCTCTTTTCTACCTCCAAGACAAAGATTCGGGGCAGAACGGTGAGGTGACCTGCTCTTTTCCAGAAAACCTGCCTTTTAAATTAGAGCGCTCAATTGATAACTATTACAAGTTGGTGACATCGCAAAACCTGGACCGGGAAAAGGTGTCTATGTACAACATCACATTGAAAGCCACAGATGGTGGAATCCCTCCCCTGTCCACAGAAACTCACATATCCATTCACGTGTCAGACACCAATGACAACCCACCCACCTTCTCCGACTCCTCTTACTCCATCTATATCCCTGAGAACAACCCCAGAGGTGCCTCCATCTTCTCAGTGACTGCCCAAGACCCCGACAGTGACAAGAATGCCCAAGTCACTTACGCTATAGCTGCGGACACCATCCAGGGGGTACCAGTGTCGTCCTATATCTCCATCAACTCTGACACTGGTGTCCTATATGCACTTGGATCCTTTGACTATGAGCAGTTTCGGAATCTACAGCTAAGAGTGACTGCACGAGACAGTGGGGACCCACCTCTCAGCAGTAATGTGTCACTGAACCTCTTTGTGCTGGACAGGAATGATAATGCCCCTGAGATCCTGTACCCTGCCCTCCCCACTGATGGTTCCACGGGGGTGGAGCTGGCTCCCCGATCTGCAGAGCCTGGATACCTAGTGACCAAGGTGGTGGCTGTGGACAAAGACTCGGGCCCAAATGCTTGGCTGTCCTACCGCCTGCTTAAAGCCAGTGAGCCAGGGCTTTTCTCAGTAGGTCTACACACAGGTGAGGTGCGCACAGCAAGGGCCCTTCTGGACAGAGATGCGCTGAAACAGAACCTTGTGGTAGCTGTGCAGGACCACGGCCAGCCCCCACTCTCGGCCACTGTGACACTCACTGTGGCTGTGGCCAACAGCATTCCTGATGTTCTGGCAGACTTAGGCAGCATCAGGACCCCCAGTGAACCCGATGATTCAGACATCACCCTCTACCTGGTGGTGGCAGTGGCCACTGTTTCCTGTGTTTTCCTTGTCTTTGTCACTGTGCTAGTGGCTCTCAGACTGTGGCGTTGGCACAAGTCACATGTGCTCCAGGCTTCAGGTGGTGGGCTGGAAGACATCCCCGCCTCTCACTTTGTAGGTTTAGATGGGGTCCAGGCTTTCCTACAAACATATTCCCATGAGGTTTCACTCACTGCCGACTCTCGAAAGAGCCACATTATCTTCCCTCAGCCCAACTATGTGGATACGCTTATCAGCCAAGACAGCTGTGAGAAAAGTGATGCTTTGTTAACATCCATAGATTTTCAAGAATGTAAGGATGAAAACCCAAGTCTCCAGGTGAGTTCATTTCCTTTTCCTGTGTGCCTTGTGGATATGTGGTGCTCTCCTGATGCCAGGTATCTGCTCCTATTGCTTTCCACCTTGTATATTGAGGAAGGGTCTCTTATTAAAACCCAGAGCTGGCCGATTTGACGAATGTGGCTAGTCAGCTTGTTCTGGGATCCCCCATTTCCATCACTTGTGCTGTGAGATCACAGGTGGGCCACCATGCCTACCTGGTATTTACATAAGTGCTGGAAATCCAAACTGTGACTCTCACACTTTCAAGTCTATCAATTGATCTATGATCCATCTCCAAAAAACCCTTTTCTTTTATCTTTTGCTGGGGGCCTTTCCCAGTATGTTGCTGACAGGGTGTATGGCAGAGGAGATAAGAGTATGAGGGGGGAGGGAGGAGTGTGAGTCAGACATGATGGTCAGGGGAATCTTACAGCTCTGACTGATAGGCATTCAGGTGCTTCTTTATTTATACAGATCTCACAGAACAAAGACAGACTAATGATTACCCAAAAAGTGCAGATTACGCACTTGATTTTGCATTACATGTCCAGGGTTACAAGTTCAGTCACATTTAAAAAATACAAACAGAACAGATTTTATTTTTATTATCATCCCTATAACTCCAATTTAAAGCAAACACTTTTATTATATAACAGGCTGCTTTTAGGCTGGCAGTGTTTGCAGTTTTAAAGCACTTCAGGCAAACAGAAAATATTTGAACTGGTCTTTTTATGAATAGCAAATACCAATACCTAACTTCTTTTATTATATTGTTTCATCATTACACTATAAAGTAGGAAAAGTTTGGTCAATCTATCTTGTTTACTGAGTTCCATTCCTCCAGGGGATGTACCTTGTAAGGTCATCTACCTCTTTTTTAAAAGACATATTTATTTATTATTTGTACAGGATTCTGCCTGCATGTGTATCTGCATGCCAGAAGAGGACACCATATCTCATTATAGATGATTGTGAGCCACCATGTAGTTGCTGGGAATTGAACTCAGGACCTTTGGTAGAACAACCAGTGCTCTTAACCTCTGAGCCATCTCTCCAGCCCCAGTCCCCCACCTTTAAACTACATTTTCAGAGAGCTCTAAGTGTATTGTAAGGGGAGGCCTTGAATCTGTAACCTATTCCTTGGCCAGTCAGAATTTTTCAATTGTCTTTGTTTATTCTGCACCAATTATACTGTTTAAATTTGTTCAGGGGCAGATGCCCCAAGAACATTTCTGGAGTGATGGTCTCATCTAGCTATGTGCTTACCTGTGTTTAATGATCTCCAGGGCATAAAGAAGACTTTCACATGGAGCCAGATAAAGTTAATTTTAGGATTTTCCTAAAAATACTCATATATAATTTTCTCAGGAAAGGACATAAAATGAATCATAATGCAAGAATGCAAACAGAGACACCAAAATCCAAAGCTGAGAGATAGAATGACAGCAATTGCAGCATTTGGCTCAGCTTAGCTGCAACTATGTTAAAAGCTGTGCTGGCTGCATTAACTCTCACTGTTTCTGGTGGATATGGCTGTGCAAATCTTTTTTCCACAAAAATTGTATTTTTCGCGAGCTGTGTATTATTTTACAAAAACAAGAACTAGGAAAATTTAAATTTAAAAACAATAAAATGGTGTAGAAAAGTTTGCCATTTTATTACAGTGGCTGTATTTTAGTAAGAAACACATGGTTGTAATATCTTTTAATTAAACCGTGTGGACAAGAATGAGAATAAATAGGGTGACACAATTTTCTGCTGCCTACCTACTTTCCATTCCACTTCTTTTTTTTCAATTCAAATATCATCCAAATGAAAATAAACTGTTCAGTCTTTCTCTTTTTTAGGAGTAGAGCATTCCTTAGCCACCTTTGCAGGGTTCTTCTTAGAATTCAAATATGTAAAAGAGACTTAATGATCATTTCAATCTGGAGCCTTTCTCTGCTTTGTTTCTATCTCCATGTAACTCAACTTAGTAGCCTTTAAAGCATGATTAGTTGCTCAGCTGTGTAAATCATAGGTCTCTACTACAGTTGGGTTGCTCATAAAATATTAGTCAGGTGCTTTGGGGATGAAATGTGACTAAATGGATAGATACTTTACTCAATAAAATGCTTCATGCTTCCTGCACAAGCAAGAAAACCTGAGTTCAATTCTCAATACTCATGAGGAAAATGCATGCATGGTAGTGCATTTTTAATCCCAGTGCTGGGGAGACAGGCAGATCTCTGGCATTAGTCTGGCCAGCCTAGTTTAACTGGTGAAACTCAAAGTCTCAGTAAGAGTCTCTGACTCAAAAGAAGAAGAAGAAGAAGAAGAAGAAGAAGAAGAAGAAGAAGAAAGGTGGATAGATAGCTCTTGAGGAACAATGCCTGATATTTACTCTGCTCTACACACACATACAAAAGTATGAAATGTATCAAGTATCACTAAGATATATATTTTTAAAGCAGACATGGTGTAAAATACACTAAAATTAATTGGTAAAAATATACACTATATGCCAAATAATATGAAGTTTCCAAGGTAGGTGTGATGGTTTTGCTTGTTATTGCAACAACACTCAGGAGACTAAAGTTCACAAGGTAAAACATTATTATTCCCTTGCTAAGTTTAATATCGATGTTAGAGTTTATAGTGAGAATAACTGTAATGGGAAGGGGTGGCCTGACTGTTCATCTGCGCTATTGCTTTCCTGAGATAGTGAAAGTGAAAATCAGCTAATACTACTGTAAAGGAATTACTCAAATTTATTTATGGAAAATAAAATGAATTGGATGATGAGTATGAATCGCACCTTCGACAAACCACATTTCATCCAGGCACAGTAGTGCACAACTTTAATACCAGCACTTGAGAGTAAGAGGCAGGTGGATCTCTGTGATTCCAGGCCAGCCTGGTCTACATGCTTCCAGGACAGCCAGGCTATGTAGATAGACCCTGCCTCAAAAGAAGAAAGAAAGAAAGAAAGAAAAGAAAGAAAGAAAGAAAGAGAAACAAGGAAGAAAGAAAAGAAAGGAAGGAAGGAAAGAAAGATAAAGAAGGAAGGAAGGAAAGAAAGAGAGAAAGTAGAAGGAAGGAAGAAAGGAAAGAAAGAGAAAGAAGGAAGAAAGAACAAAAGAAAAGAAGGAAGAGGAGGAGAAGGAAGGACATATTTCAACATTGCTGACACTGTTAGAAAATAAAGTATGAAGTATATCAGATTGAATGTACCTAGAAAAAAGAAAAAACATTAGGAATGAGAAAGAAGGAGAATTATCCCATTCACTGTATTGATGTGAATAAATATGCAATGTTAATGCTCCCTGAGATCACTTAGGCAAAGACTGGATTACAGTCATGTTTGGCTCACTAATGTATTAAAGATTAAAGCATGTTTATACAGACAGATACTATGCCTTTAGAGACATAATCCTAAACTTGTGATTTAAAATACATTTCTGACAATCTATTTTGAACGTTATTAAAGACATGGAAATAACTGATTAAAACTCTCAAACAGCAGAGGCTGCAATTTGCTACTGTGGACTCTGGGCGCCGCTATTGGCCAGGCTGGAGAGCCTGAGCGCCTCTTCTCGCGCAGCCGCAGAGCGCTTTCCAAGGCTCCCTTTCTCAACCTTCTTTGCCCCAAGGAAAAGAAGAATCGTTACATGGGCTCGCACTGATCCCAAAGTCCATTAGGAGCCGGAATACACGCAGCACGGAGCTTCCTCGAAACCCGGAGTCTCCAGGCTGGTGAGCAAGCAAGGGGGAGCAAGAAGGATGAGGGAGGGCGCGGCCAAGAGGCGCCAGGGGCAGAGGCGGCCAATGCTCCTTCCCTTCCTGCTGCCTTTGTTCTGCCCGGCGCTCTCTGAGCAGATCCGCTACAAGATCCCGGAGGAAATGCCCACCGGCTCGGTAGTGGGGAACCTAGCCAAGGACCTGGGCTTCAGTGTCCAGGAGTTGCCGACGCGAAAGCTACGCATCAGTTCCGAGAAGCCTCACTTCAGAGTGAGCGCAGAGAGCGGGGAGTTGCTAGTGAGCAGCAGGCTCGACAGGGAGCAGATATGCGGGAAGAAGCCGGTGTGTGCTCTGGAGTTTGAGGCTGTTGCTGAAAATCCATTGAACTTTTATCACGTGAGCGTGGAGCTGGAGGATATTAATGACCACATGCCAAAATTTGCGCACACGTCCTTGGAGCTGCAAATAAGTGAGTC